>QPKB01000007.1:9077045-9160568 GCA_003546025.1 Camphora micrantha
CATACAGTTTATTTTGAATATGCCGAAATTGGAATGTAAGGCAATAACAATTTTTTTTTGGGCAAAAATTTATTCAGAATGAAAGGGGTAGCAACAAAGCAGATCCAGAGGACCGCCACTCACGAGGGACGATCCACCATTCTCTTCCCTGTCTAATGCAAAACCATCTATTTCTATCCATGGAGACCCATATCTCTTTCACCCAGCTCTGTTCTCTCAAACCTTGCCAGCTGGTAAATGAGGGTAGAGAGTTCTCCAGCTTCGACCATGCAGAAATCCCAAACCACCATGGAAACACTCAGGTATTTCTCAATAATATATTTTTGGAGTTACTTTATTTTTTATTTTATCTATTTATTTTTGTGTTGAGAATGTATGATGGGCAACTATTTTGTGTTATTTACTTGACAATGTCTTCTTCATGATGATCTCTGAAAAATATTTTTTTTCCTTCATGTATAATCTGGGTCTGTTGTTTCACATTTTTCAATGGATGAGAAGTTGGAATCAGCTGCATCTTCTTCTATCGTAGAAATCTTTCATACTTGAAGTAGATGAGGATAAAATCCCACGAGTCGGAATGTTTTTTCATGACTTGGAAGAAGTTTACGAATTTTATAATTACTTATGCGAGGGTTGCTGGTTTTGGTATTAAACCCCGTGGTTCAGATAAAAAAAAAAGAGGGGCGAAGTATATTGGAAGCAGTTTATGTGCGCTAACAATGGTCAAAGAATAGAAAAGGAAGGCGTGGTTCTTTTTGTACAGAAGTGTGTTCCATATATGAGAGAAAATTGTGGAGCGGAAGATTGTTCTGAAAAAAAATTTACAATTCGGGATCATTGTTTGGGTGTTAAACAAATTTGTTGTAAAAACATTAATCATGGTCTTTATTCTACCCCACGTAAGACCATATGTTTCGTTCACACCGTTAGATTACTCTAGCTCATAATAACTTAATAGATTCCATTTTAGAACGAAAGATAACATACGACTTTGGCAAATCAAATGGATACTTCTCAGCAACAGCAAGCTCGGATAGTCAAGAAAGCGGTTGTTGTCAATGAGCCAGGACATGCGAAATCACCATCTTCGAGACAAGCTAGAAAGCAAAAAAAGGGGCGATGAATGTAAGATGTTGTATAAGTATTTTGAAATACATGAAAGAAATGAATCGGGCTTTTATTATTTATAGAGAGCAGATGAGCAATAATCAATTAAAGCATGTATTTTGAGCAGATCACCTTTGTTGTTTTTCATACATCTTTGGTGATGTGTTGTATCTTTTTACACAACATATTAACCAATAAATATGATCTTATCTTCGGTGCGCCATTTTTATGGGAGTAAATCACCATGAGCAAACGTCATCTTCGGAAGTGGTTTTTTTTTTATCAAATAAGAGTTTTTGATTCATTTGTGTTGGACTATTTAAACATTGGCTGGAAGCTATGCCTACGGGTCCACCAAAAGCATTGTAACAGACAAGATCCCGTGATGAGAAAGCAATTAACGCACGTTATGCTTGCCACACGACGACGATTTTGTGTTCTGGCATATTATTTAAAAAGTTCCATCCAAGTTTAGGGAATTTGCAATTCATGCTGACGGACTATATGGATGCAATAAATAAGAGTTGTTTACAATGTTGTCTCAACAGATCATTTTTGAGATGGAATGGGCCAAGATACAAAATCAATATTAAATTGAAAGAAGACAGTTGGCTAGAAGACATGTAACCATGCTGGGTACCAATCTTTTTAAAGGCATGTTTTTTTTTTCAGAATGTCATCATCTCAGAGAAGTGAAAGTCTCAATGCCTTCCTTAAGCAGTTTAAACACATAAGTGTGGTTTGCAGACTTTATGATGCGCTTTGAACGTGCCATCGCACGTCAAAGGTATCAAAGGTTAAAAGCGGAGCATGAAAACTTGCAAACGAGGCCAAGCTTCCTCACTGATTTGGAGATGAGGAAACATAATGGCCAGAATATATTCGACAAAATTTTCCGTGAGTTTCAGGTACAATTCGTTGGCAATGTATCACCATTCCAAAATTTGTAAAGCAGAGGCAGGAGAGAGCTTTATGTGTTTGGTCCATAAAAAAAATAATTGCAAAACTTCTGAAAGGGTGCAACTGCATTTTCAAGAAAAATTCTAAAGGTGCAAAACTGCCTCTGCAAATTATGTCGAGTTCGAGTTCCTTGCAGTCAATAATTGCTGCGTTGAAACCACGAGATGATTTTCACCTGCCTGAGCATTTATTCATCAAAAGATGACTTATTACGCAGAGATGATACGAAAAATAGCAAATGTGATATGGTGCGGATACTACTAGTGGTAACTCGTTGATTGTCCGGCATAGTGATTTGTCTTATTGGGCAACATGGTTTCTAATAAGGCGCAGTATGCGTTCAAAGACGCTACGAATATGCAATAAATGTGCTAACTGATCATCATAAAATGTGTCGTTAAAATGAATCAACTTGAACTTGGAGGAGAACATACATCCATGGAAAAAAACAAAGTGGTTAGTGATGTAGTTAGCGATGCAGTGCAATTGATTGAACCACCTCATGCTATAACAGAAGGGCCATGCCAAAAGACTAAAGTCATCAAAGGAGAAAGCTCAAAAAAGAAGAACGACTTTGTCGTGGATGCCAACCAGCGTGGTTTTTCACATGACAACGGAATTGTCGCAGTTCTCTCTTGAATATGTAATTTTTTCCTCAGTTTTTGTTCAGTTTTCGTCTTGTCATTTTTTGTTTACATCAGTAATTACGTTGCCTGTTGTTATATTTAAGGGGGAATGTTGATCTACATGTGGACATTCCAAGAATGTCAGAAGTCCCATTCGGATACGTCTGTTGAAGGAAGCTCTTCGGATGTGTCTGGTTCTGATGTCAACCCACGGATAATGACACTTAAGATGAAAGAGTAGAAGAAGAGCATTGGTTATTGAGAGAGAGGAAGAAGCATTTGTAATTGTTCTTACAAGCTTATGTCTCCATTGTTGTAATTTTATACAATTGTTGATAAAGATGCACTGTGCATAGTGCACTGAACCACGTTGCAGTTTTGTGTTTTTTTTTTTAGTTTGAAGTCGCACCCATCTGAAGTTCATGTCAAGTAGAGAAATGATGAGTGTTGGGCATTGTGATGTTCAATGACAAAATGGAATTGTAAATTTCGTTGGTGAATGACATTGTGAATTTTGAATGGCAATTGTAAACCTAGTTCACTCAGGTACAATTTCATGGCAATGGTATGTTGTACAGCTGATTTTTTATGCTATGCTGCTATTCTGTTGGTCCTCAATAGACTTCATCTATCTTTGATGGTAGAGTGACCGCTGTGGAGATTCCTGTCTGTAGCAGCTAACATAGACTTATGATCATCATTATCCTCATAGTCTCATCCCATCTGTCTTGGTCAACTTAACAAAGGCTTTTCTTTGCATCATATTCCACCTAAAGCAAATACATTGGCAAATTGGTTCACAACGGAGGGAGCGGATCGCAATTCATGACTTAACTATGTGATATTTGATTTGTCATTTGTGCCTTTTCATTTCAGGTTTTTTTTTTTTCTTTTCTTGTCCAACATTTCTCATCTAAATGACCCACTCCTTAAATTGTAAAAATACAAGCAACTATAAATAAGACATTGTAATCTGTTAGAGATCTTAGCCAAGTTTTCTTGCATGTGCCATTTCCCAACCTCAATTTAGAGGACAGATATGTACACAATAAAACATCTGTAGTAACCGTGGAAAGGCCTCTAAATTGAGGCTTTCTTGTTTTCTACTTTTCTACCAACATCTAAAGAGACCCTCTAATTGTCCAAGTGGTGTAATCTCTCCATTGTAGGGCTTGTCATGAATGATATAAAACTAGATTTGACAAGAGAATTGAAAATTTTCTTCACCCAAAATTGTGCTACATTCTTGGTTTCAAATATCGGCCTATACAGAGTGTATCAACTGATGCATGTTGGTTTTTTGTCTGGTCCATATGAGATATGAATGTGATTTTATATAGCCAATACCAATACATATTGCAGATACAGCCAACTCATATTAGTATAAGCAATGGTGTTATTTGGCATCATAAAAAAAGGTTATGATAAGGGGCGCCTGAATACACTATCTCACCTTCTTACAGAAAGAGCACATTTTACCATTGAGCACCTTCTTACATACTTTTCCTATCTATTCAGAAATTGAGCACCTTTCTAGATTTCAAGAACTGTACAACTACCTTGAAACTCAGAAAGGCTCTAGATTCAACCAATTCTACATCTACCAAATCAGTACAAAATATACCTTATAGAAAACATTTTCTCATCACATTCATAATGCCCATTCATAACTTCTGTTCCAACATACATAAGACATGTTTTTAAACATTCAGAAAAAACATATCTCAGAGATGTATATTCATGCATTGCTGAACAAGAAAGACTAAGATTATTATACAACATGCAATTTCTAATAGAATGATAAATTGTTCACAGATATGCATTCGAATTTTCTCTTACTCGATAAAAACACACACTAAACTTTCTAACCTTTTAAAGGACCGCTATCAATTCTATTTTCTTCTCTCTAGTTTATTCTTTCACACATCGTTGAATTAGCTCAGCAAGCTGACCAATTTGCTACTTCATCTTCCAAAGGAACGTACCACAACCATTTTGCATCTTGCATAAAGTTTGGACACACATAAAAAAATAGTTAATGCTAGATTTTGAAACTTTAACAACACCATAGTTACTGGTTATGAGCTAGCCTAAATACGCTTACCTTCCAATTTGGGCATTTCCAAAAATTTCTATTTGGATCAATTGCATATGAGAAGTATATTTATTTCATGTGTCTTCAGCTCCACATCAGTATTTTGGAGTACATTCAGAATGGATTGTATTAGAAGATGACATTCTGTCCCAAAAGATATTGTGAGTCGAAATAACCCCAGTAAACAAAATAATTAAACAAACTGACAGTTCAATTAACACTGCTTTCAACCTCAACTTAAAATTTTTTACTGGTATCCATCATAGTGGGCATTATAGAAGTTTTATAAGTTTTCAAAAGATGAGGAATATGCAGATTTGAGAATTTTTATTGCCCTTAAAATAGAAATTTCTCATTCAAAATTTGTTGGAACTATATATAAATTCCTAAGGAAAAGGGTAAGAACTAAAAATCACTAGCCCATTTTTCAAGTAAGATCACCACAAATTTATCTATTCTAGTTTTGAACCCTTTGACTTAACCAAAATTGCACCAATCCGACACACGCTTCCGTGCAAATGCACAGCTGACATACCTCACCACCAGCAGTAAACCAAATCCACTAACTACTATAAGTATGGGTATATTACCATTCTAAAGAAGAAAATAACACAAAAATAAATCAATCACAATCGGAAGAAAGAAAAAAAAAAGTCTTGTTCGGCAGCAAAAGTCCATGCAGAATCAGAGAAGAACATATCTCACCCAACCCACTCATAGCAGCAACCGACGCACTCCAAACTGAAAATCCCAAAGAAGAAGAGAAGAGGAGCACTTTTATTCATGTGCGTCTCTGACATCCGACCAAAATGCTAGCTAGTCCAAGAAAGACCGTTCTAACACCAAAACCCTCTTTAAACACAAAATACCCCAATTTATGAGTCATTACCCCCACCATTTTATTTATGTAAACAAAAACCTAAAACCACCATTCTAGTGATGATGTCATTCCAAAGGCGAGATAAGAGAGGTAAGAGGAGACGACCTTCATAAAAAAAAATCTATGAGAAGGCTTATTGGCTTTTGTCCCCATTATATGAGAAGAGATTTTTATGGCTGATGACATTCATATTGAAAAAACAAAAAAAAAAAAAAAAAAAAAACCCAACAAGAAGTG
Source organism: Camphora micrantha (assembly GCA_003546025.1). Classification (NCBI taxonomy): domain Eukaryota; kingdom Viridiplantae; phylum Streptophyta; class Magnoliopsida; order Laurales; family Lauraceae; genus Camphora; species Camphora micrantha. The sequence goes on from QPKB01000007.1 coordinate 9,082,954, forward strand.
AGATGGCAAAGAGGCAAGAGGAGATGACCTGGTCGGGCTGGCAGGGCTGCGACGGAGATGACAGGTGAGAGGGGATGCACAGCTCGTCGAGGAGAGAATACAATGTTTAGATCGATGTTCTAAGCATATATAATACTTTCAACCCGGCCAAGGTCAACATCCCTCCGTCAATGTTCTACTTTGGGGTGGAATGAAATCGAGCCCTAGGTCCGGGATGGCTTTCCAATGGAAAAGTTCGAGCCTCGTCGACGAAAAAGGTGCATGTGATCGACCGATGTTCTCCTTTGTGCGAATCAAAATCGAGACTTAGGTCAGCATGATTGCACGACGGAAGTGATGGAGACGAGAGAGAGAGAGAGAGAGAGAGAGAGGGGAGGGAGAGGGAAGACCGGGAGAGAGAGATCGATCGTCTGAATCCTGCTTCTATGATGTGCGAGACCGTGTCGGAAAGGAGGATGAAAAAGATCGTTCTGAATTTGGGGCTTTCTATCGATTTGAGCGCGTCAACTTCACTCCTCATTTTCATTTTCCCCTGCTTAGTCATATAGGGGATATGACAAACATTGGATCAGTGTGCGAATCGGACGGCCCTGAGTGGTCCTTACTTAAAACGATAAGGACGGTCCCACTAGACCGTGTGTGTGTGGGGCGGCTCTCACATAGTCCCTATCTACCTACAAAGTTTGGATTCGATTCTATCATCCTACCATCTACGCCCCCACAAGTTTAAAATTGTATAATCCATTCAGATGGGTACAAACTTAGTGGGATTCATAAACGGGGACAGGATAGATGGACCATCAGGTGGCCCCACTATGGGTGCCCAACTAGTGCAATTGGCACACTATATACATAAAATCAAAAATTCAGTAAAGGACAAATCATTGAAAAAGCCTAAAGTTAGGATATTTTTTAGGGGATTTTGACCGTACAGGGAGTAAAATAGCACTGTATGCTTAAAACAGTGTTGACTAAAACATTATACTAAAGAATGGGTATTGTACAGTGGGGACTCACATTTTTTTCCAGTTTTGTCCCTAGGTTAAAAAGGATTGAACCTACCACTGTAAAAAGTCATTCGAAGCTTTTTCACCTTTCACCCTAACACTGTTGCAACGGAAAAACCCATCTTCTTGATCGCTATTTCATCTCATCTTCTTGGTCGATTTTCATCTCAATATCGCCAAAGGAGGCTATCGTCTTCAACCTTCAGCAACTTCCTCATCTCTATTTCGTGAGTCCCTTCTTTCCTGTTCTATTGGTGTCCCTGTCTACAGCAGGAAATGCAATATGCATTTGTCTTTTTCTCCCATTTTGCTTCACATGAGTGCTACAATGGTGTTTGCAGGTTTTAAAACAAACTTGCTTTGTTTTTGAGTTATTGTTTTTCATTTGCAATGGTTTGGAAGAGGGCAGGTAGGAATGGTCTTTGTCTTGAGTTTCAGGTTTTATTTAGTTTTGTTTGGGTATCCTCTCTCATAGAGGAATGACTAGAAAAAAAATCTCTGGAAAAAAATGTTTAAATGGGCTACTACGGTACTAGTGAAAGACTCCATAGAAAATGTTTAAATTGGAAAAGAAGGGAAGTAGTCCATAGAAAATGTTTAAGTGGAAAAGAAGGGGAAGTAGTTTGTTATAGTTATGGCCTTATAGGGACTCATTTGTCTGTCTTTGAATATTCATATTGTAGTAAAAAAAGCATGGATTAGGAAGGCCACAGGAATAAGGCTGGAAAGGGGGGTTTGTCATTTTTGGCTGGAAAGTTTATTCTTTCTATGATTCTACTTTTGGGCCAGTGAAGACGGTCACCAAAAGCAGAGATCAGGGACTCTGCTTTCCTTTGTCTAGAAAGTAACAATGACCATGAAAGGAAAAGAAGGCAAAACCTACCATGTGGAAGTGGGTAAATAACCCAGTCTTGGTAAGTGGAGAATGCACTAGCTTTTATTTTTGTCATTCATGTTATGTCTCTATCACCCTGTATGTTGGTTTACATGTAGGTTGTTTGTAGCAAACAAATATGTGATCCTATTAAGTTTATATATAGCGCGCAATGCTTTCTAATTGGGTATTGATTTCATTAGCACATGATATTATGCAAAGCTTTATGTAAATGAGGAGGAAATTGTCAAATGAGGTTCAGTTATCAATAATTTGTGATGTCTTCATTAGTTGAATACTCTAGTGTCGTGTCAGTAGAAGGTTGGAAATTTTAATTTTACTTTTACCTGTATTTGTAGGTTTTTATAGGATTTACTTCTCTATTGAATGAAATGGTTATCTGCTTTGATTCATGATTGTTTAGATGGGGCCACCGGAAGTAACCTCTTTTGAAAGAAACCTTTCAACCACTTTAGAAAAATAATCATTTCAAGAGAACATGAGTATTTTTAAAATTCCCAAAGTTTAATGGTTTGAGATAGATTATCAATAAATTTTGGGGGCCCTTAAAAAGAGGGTTACAAAATTGCCTACCGTTGATTTTGTTTAAGACCATTAAATTCCACCCTTCCAAGTGACTGCAATAGAGACATACATTACATCTTTGTTTGATGACAGCAATCTAGTACTAGTGTTACAGCGAAATTCTCTCCACGTAGATGACTTGATCCGGACGTTAAAGAGGTAGTACCCTGTGCCTAATGTTTTCCTGGAACAGTGCATTAGTTCTTACAACCATTCTTTCTTGAAAATCAATACCCTGTGTTTTTCCCATTTCTATCCATATTTAATACTATCCTTCCTTTTTTTTTTTTATCTCTAACATATGTAATGGCCCTACTATACACCGTGGAACAGTGCTGCTTTTTACTTAACCATCAATTAATGAGCCAAATGCTCATAGGCTAGTGAATAAAACTTTTAATAGAGGGCTGCCAACCATGGGACCCTATCAGATAAATGGTCTGGATTAATAAACATTGGCCCCACATGTAAGGTAGTGGGTAATTGAGTAAAGTGTACACTTTTCGAAATGTACCTAATGTTCAAGTGCCATTGGGCCACAGGCAACACTTTCATACTAAATCTTACTGGACCAAAAGAACAAACCCAAGTAACTAGTCATACTAGTTTTAGATTTCATGAAGTGACCCCTCTATTTTCCCATGTCCTTTCATGTACAAACACACAATTTCCAGTGGAAGTAATTATCTCAAACAAGGAAACTTAAGAGGGGATTTTCAATAGTTGGGACTCATTCTGAGTATGAATTATCTTTTCTTATGATTAATTTCATTTAACATGTTGAAATTATAGGCATTAATATGATTTAATAGTTTGGTGCAGCTGTATACGAAGTTATAAAGATGCAAGTTTTAATTCCCGGTCCCGAAGATAAATCTATATTGTTTGAACAAGAGAACCATATTTCGAAGGAAGTCTGGGATGGAAAGGTGAATATCCTATTTTTTTTATTACTCAATGTTTAATCATATTTCTTTAACTTTTAATTGTTATATATTTATATTTATTTTTTTGTATTTCATAGGAGCCAGAAATAGCACGTTGCATTCCTTGGGATCCTAAGAATGATTCTTGGACATTGAATACAAGAATGCGACAATATATAAAAAGAACAGGTCTACATCATTTCTCTGAGATCGAAAAAAATGAAGATAGACCATGCACTAATCAGTGGGCTTATCGAAAGATGGAGACCGGAAACAAACACCTTCCACTTTCTTGGGGGTGAGGCTACGGTCACATTGGAGGATGTGGCCTATATTTATGGCCTTCCCATAGATGGGCCTGCTGTTACAGGCTGTGTTTGGTCCCATTGGATGATTTTGGAGGAAAAACTTCTTGACTTATTGGGTGTTGCCCCCGATCCGTCTGAATTCCAAGGGGGGCAAATAAACTTGAAATGGTTCCACGATAACTTCAAAGACCTACCGAAGAGACCGTCTCAAGCAGTTGAGATCAGGCACACGCGTGCATATCTATTTCATCTTGTTTCGTCTCAGATTTGTACAAACACTTCTGGCTCGAAGGGTAATGCTTACTTGATCGAGCTTTTTGAAGATTTCAAACCATATGCTTGGGGGCCTGCTTGCCTAGCAAATCTATATAGGAGCTTGACCCGGGCATCGAGAATCAAAGATCGAGTAAAGACAATCACAGGGCCACTTCAACTATTACAGGTAACTAAACAGATTTCCTAATCATTATATTAAATCGATATATGTTCTTGAATTGTTGTCGCTTTCCTTTTAAATATATCCTTCTTTCATCACAGATATGGGCATATTTGAGGATGTCGATCGGGCGGTCAATATCAAAAAACATGGAGGACATTCAACTAGAATTCCATTGTTCAAGATGTGGGAAGAAAGACTAAAGGATCATCATATTCTCACAAACGTGGGAGAGGTTCGGAGGCAACTTGACACGCAAGATGTTGACAGCGTAAGTTAGTTATTTTTCAAGATTGTTTATTGTTCATTCTTGTACAGATAATCTATCTAACCTTCATTCAATGTTCTTTACAACTTACAGTTTGATTGGCAGTCGTATGACCAGTACGGCGATGAGTTGGCAGCTTGTGTAAATGAAGTGGATAGACCCCTCTTTCGATCTGCAGTGTCAATGATCAATTATATGATTGTCGAGAGACATAATGTTGATCGCGTGCTTAAGCAATTTGGATTAAACCAGAATGTCCCTCCTCCATTTCATCCAATTGTGAGGGTGGAGAAAAAATTATCCAAGAGAGCTATAAACTATGAGAGGAAATATGCACAACCTATAGAAGATTGGAACAATAGGGCCATGTATGTTGTAAATGCAGAAAAGGATGAAGTTAGTAGCTGCCATCGGGATGAATGCCTGCAATGGTATAGAAGAATTACAAGAAACCGAATCGGTCGTCCGTTGGAAAGAGTACATTTGGATCATGACAGCTCCACCCAACATAAGGTATGATGAGTATGATTTAATTTTGTTGTTAGTATTAGTGAACACCACGCTCATAATTGGATTCATTAATTGTGTCCACAGGTTGACAAATTCCTCGACTGGCAACTTGAGAGTTTTGAGAAGTTGGAGAAGATGGCAGACCCCTCTCAGATGAATTGCTTCGTAAAGAGTATGCAGAGGAAAGTCAAAATGTTTAAAATAGCATGGTCATCAAGTTTTGTTAGCTTTGATGTAGAAAATTGCATCAACTCTACTTTTGATGAGAAAGACAAGGCGGTTAGTATGTCGTTGTGTGTGATAGAAAAATGTTTCCGTTTATTTTTATGTCTAGAGAATAAAGCTTGTTTATGATTTTCTTATAGGATATGAGAAGTCCATCACCTAAGACCCCCGTTGGATCACGCAATGGCGCTTATGGATTATCACCATCCCCGCGAACATCAACTCATGTCAGCACACCTCAAAGTGCTAAGAGCAAGATCCCAGTTAATTTATGCACCCCACAAAGTTGGAGTAAGGAGAAGGACCTCATTGTTCTAGGTGGACCCCATGAGTCTATTGGTCAAAGATTGGGGAAAAATAAGATGGGATCTATTGTTAGTCAGATGAAGGCCAATCCTAGGAAGGCCAGTTTTATTCCTATACTGAAATCCCCGTACTATGTACCGAAGAATAAGAGGACAAAAGTCAGCCGCCCGAATCCGAATTATTGCCTTAATCATGCTGAGAAATCGTGTTTGGAAGAATTCTGGATACGTTTGTATTCAAAGCAAGTTCTATTACTTAAACTTCAATCACCGATTTCTTGTTCTTATGATAAGTTTTCCTAATGTAGATATATATATTTCAATTTGCAGCAATCCAATCCTAGAAGATATATGCTCGACTATTCCTAAAGAAGAATTACACCAAATGTTAAAGAAGTCATGGATGGATACACTTGTAAGTGCATGTGTTAGAAATATTTTCGTTTAATTTATAATAAAATTTACTTTAAATGACTTGTGATGTAGATAATGGATTATTGGTTGTCCATAGTTGGAGAGCATTGCATAGACACGTTGTTTTTTTCCCAGCACTCTTGCGGTACAACAATTCTTTTATTTAAATTTCTAATATGTCTATGTTTTCTATATGTCTACCAGAAGTTTGTTGCTATTTATTATCTGAACTAACATGCCAATATTGATTCACCAAATAGCACTTTGAGGTTCAACAAGAAACTACAGCGATTGATCATATGTTTACATGTAACAAAAATCGTGATTTTTGGACATTTGAGACTATAGTATTCCCCATATGGTTCGAGCATCACTTCTTTGTTATAGTTGGATATCCAAAAGAACGGAGATTTGTCTACTACAATAGCATGATGGGATCTACAAGTTACGATGATTATGCACATCATTTTGTAAGTAGTCTCATCTATCTTGAATATTTCTGTCACATTACTCTTACATCTACTTAATATTCTTACTTTTTGTTAGGTTGAATTCCTTCAAAAGAAGTTTCTTGAGATTGGATGGTGTGATCCTGTATTTTATACCTTTGAGATAGGGAATCCAAATCCTCAACAAGATAACAAGTAAAAACCCTATCTTACTTGTAATCTTCGATATTCCTTATGATATATCATTTTTTGTAATGTTTATATTATTATTTGTTATGTGCAGTTGTGATTGCGGTATTTTTACGATGGCTAATGCGGAACATGTTGCATATCGACGAGCCATTGAATACACGCAAGCTGATATATGGTACTATCGACAAAAGATTGTGACAGACATCTACCAGAAACAAAAGCAATTATATTCACGTTGACCACAAAATGATAAAAAATTTTATTGTATTATTTATTAGTTTGGATGCTGCCAGGAGTTGTTGTTTATGGGAGTGTGTTCCTTCAAAATACTAATTTGACATGCGTCTCATATCTTGTGGGTCTCATGTTTTGTGGGATTCGGGGAAGAACTGTATAGTTTGATACGTGGGATTCAGGGAATAACTGTATAGTTTGATATAGATTGATAGGTTAACATTTATGTAAAAATTCATTGTATATATTGTATATAATATGATATTTGACAGAGGTTTTTGTGTTGTTATAGATGATGTGTTGTTATAGATGGATGTCTGGAACTTTGCCACATACAGGAACAGGAACACTGATGTTCTAGAATAATTGAGTGCAATCTTGGCAATGTGCCTGTGCGATATCGCACAAAATCCAATCAATTACAATCCAATTTTTTTTGTTGTGGATTAAACTTGCTCCAAGTGAGGTCTAAGTGCATGGCTCTTACTTGAGGAGAAGATTTGTGCTGGTTAAAAAATTGATACACCTGTATTCACACAATTAAATTGGAAGTCAAGCTGGAAGTGAAGAAGTAAGGCTGTTGGTGGCTAAGTTCTTATGCGATATCGCACATAATGTAATGAATCACTCTCTCATTTTTTTTTCTTTATTTTACTTGCTCTAAAAGAAGTCTAACAGCATGGGTTCCTATTTATTAAGAGAAGCTCTGGGATGGTTAAAAAATCGATTACAGTCCAACAAAATTCAAGTGGAAGTGAAGCAGTAAGGCTGTTGGTGGTGAAGTGCTTGTGCGATATCGCACATAATGGAATCACTCTCTCATTTTTTTTCTTTATTTTACTTGCTCTAAAAGAAGTCTAACAGCATAGGTTCCTATTTATTAAGAGAAGCTCTGGGATGGTTAAAAAATCGATTACAGTACAAAATTAAAATGAAAGTGAAGGTGGCCAACTGCTTCTGCGATATCGCACAAAATGTCAGGATTTTATGAGTTCTACTTACTTCAAAAGAGCTCTAACAGCATGGGTTTCTATTTCTTAATAAAAGATCTACGATGTTTAAAAAATCAATTACAGTATTAAGTGAATTCACAAAATTAAAGTGAATGAATTCACAAACACTGTGAAGTGATTGTGCGATATCGCACAACAAATCTTAAAAATCACTCCAGCATCTCAAGAGAAGGCATTTGGTGGCTATAGAGAGACCAGAGTTAACAAAAAAATCCAGACTTAACACTCGCTATAGCGAAAATTGGCTCGCTATAGCGAGACCAGAGGACAGCAAACAGAAGCGGGTCTCGCTCTAGCTAGACCCAGGCCTCGCTATAGCGAGGATTCCTCCTCGCTATAGCGAGCCTCGCTATAGCGAGGCCTGGCGAGACCCACTTCTGGGACGAAGTTTGGCGGGGGCATTTTCGTCCTCCCAAAAAATGCCTTTATTCTGGAAACCCCTCTTTTCTACTCACTCTACCCATTCTGCAAACCCCCCATTCTGCAAACCTTCATTTCTATTCATGCTCTCCTGCTCTCTCTCTGTGGTATAATTCTCATCTTATCTATTAGCATTTTTCTGCCATTTTTTATTTTCTTATGTTTTTCTATTCATGCTCTCATATTTTCATGTATAATCCTCTTCATTTATGCATTATTATTTTTTTTCTTATATTTTTGGTATTATGTTGTTTTTGGATTCATACTCATTGGTTACCTATTTTACATTGTTTTTTTTTTTTTTTTTATAATATGCACGAGGAAGGGGTTCTCTCATGATCCACTCAAATATACATTATTTAACATTATTTAGGGATACAAAATAAGTTTTGTTGAATTTGATTGAAGGTTGGGTGGAAGACCATGTAGTTTCTTTTTAGATGTTTTTTATTCAAAATGTTAAGATTTCTCTTGTTATCTGTTGTCTGAGTGATTGCAATAAGATGTATCATCCTTAGGAATGAATTCATTTTTGGATTGGATATGGTTTTTTGTGCACACTAAGTGTTTGTTGAATTTGATTGAAGGTTGGGTGAAAGACCATGTGATTTCTTTTTAAGTGTTTTTTATTCAAAATGTTGATTTCTCTTGTTATCTGTTGTCTGAGCGATTGCAATAAGATATATCATCCTTTGGAATTATATGAATTCATTTTTGGATTGGATATGATTTTTTTGTGCACACTAAGTGTTTGTTGAATTGTCTCACAGATAAATTTGATTTATTTCTTTCACAGTGGTACATCATGCCTCCTAAAACTTATAAAGGAAAGCGACCAGCCGGGTCTTCCTCTCGTTTCAACACCGAAAGATTTAAAGATGCTGAGAGTGCTGCACGTTTTGAGTCAAGATTTATTGACCGCACAGTCATATTTGAGAGAATAGTTGTGCAGTCTAAACTGAGAGGTACAAGCTTTTTACGCTGGCTTCATGTCAATGGTTGCGCGGTTCTGATGAACTTAATTGATGAATGCTTCGAGGGGTGGGAGCGAGAGTTTTATTGCAATATATTTGATGCAACAAGCAGTGGCTTCAGCACCTATGTTCGGGGAAAGACGCTGATTGTGAATGCAAATAGAATTGCTACTTTACTCAATCTACGAAGACCTGTTTCCAGATCCTATCCAATTACCAATCCGGATAATACTGTGATAGAAACGAATGAAGTGGCTACTGTTCTTTGTGGTGAACCCACTGAATGGGATACACCTCTTTTGAAGATATCATATCTAACCTCTGATTACCGGACACTCAACACATTTGTATGCAACAACATTGAGCCTCGAAGCCATACATCTGATCTTGCCTATGAACAGGCTTTCCTTCTCTACTCCTTAGGAAAAGGCACCTCCGTGGACATTCCACTTACAATATTTGAATCAATGCTGCGAGTTTACCATGAACCACGGAAACTCACTCTTCCTTTTGGTGCATTGATCTGCAAATTGATGATTGAGGCCGGTTGTCAGGCGTATACACATGAATTGCCTGTCACTCGAAGACAGAAAATAGATGGCAGAACCCTAGCAATGTCTAATACACATGTGCGCCGACGTCCTCGAGGGGATCAAGGAGAACGGGCCCCAGCCCCAGCCCAAGCTGACAATGCAGAGGTGGAATCCATTGAAGATCGGCTCCTTTCGATTGAAAATGCAGTGTTTGATCAGTCTGTCCAGATTGAACAATTAGAGGAAAGGATGGTCACCGGTTTTTCTGACATTCGTAATCAGTTGACCGAGATCTTCAAGCAGATTCGTCGTCGATGAAGCCCCTTCTCCATGAACTTTTTTTATGCTTTTGTCTCTGTTAATTATGACTATGTATAACCGCTGTAAAAATTCTGAATGTTGGGTTTATGTTTTGGTTTAATATCTCGTAGGTATATTATCTAATAAACGTAATTAGACTTTACTTAATGCCTGTGGTCATGTGTCAATGTTACTTGTTCTATTATTATTGATCTCTAAATATATATATATATATGTATGTACTTACAAAAATTGGACAGTTGATAATATAGCAAGTGATAATCTCATGATATCATGGAGATTTCATGGTAGTTTATAGTATAGAAACTGAAAGGCCATGATATCACGGGGCTTTTATACAACATACAACATCAAACCTGAGCCCATTGGTGCCATTCAACCTTCTTACTTCATTAACACAAAAAATAAAAACCACAGTATCTCCATGACCATATATTTTTGGTTTATCAATGCCCAACTATTTTAACATAACATTTGACAGAGTATACAAAAAATTCCAAACATGTTACAATATTGTGTAAGAAGAATCATCTGAATGCTCCAAGGAGTTACAATACAAACTGATAAAGAAACTCAATGGAGCATACCAAGCCAAAAGAACTCTGTTAACCAAATATCTCACCATCATAAACGTTGTGAACAAAATATGTCACCAAAAAATGTTGTGGGCACAAAATGTTTACGAGCCATTTGGATCAAACTCAATCCTGTATAGGTGGATTGCGACATGTTTGACGATTATGGCCCTTCTGCTTACATCTGGAGCAAGTGACTTTGTTCCTCCCACGATCCTCAGTACGTATTCTGTTCTTCTTGGGTCTACCAGCTTGTCTCTTTCCATGAGGAGGAGGCACATGTAAACTGGTTCGCACATCCCATTGGTTCATATCTCTCACACCATGTATAACAAAGTTGTAAGTCCTTCTATACATATCAGAGGTAAACCACTGCTCACAATTGTCATATGGATCGAGACCTCTCATCTTAAGTGCCGCTACAGCATGCGAGCAAGGAATTCCAAGCAATTCCCATCGACGACAGGTATAAGAATGACGGTCCAAGTGAACAATGTCTACATACTCACTACAGTGGACCTCGATTTCAGTTGGACTGGCTGCACGAACACCCAGTCTACGAGCATGTTCACTCTCTTTGCTCAACATAGACTCAGCATAATGAGTTAACTTGGAATTAAGAACATGAGACTTTTGCCGACGAAGTTCAAAAAATTCCATGAGTTTAGAACGAGTTGCCTCGACCATTTTAGTTATGGGCAATTCTCTCGCCCCCTTGAGCAAACTGTTTGTGGCCTCGGCACAATTTGTCGTGAGCATATCATATCGCTTGCCCAATACAAAAGCATTGGCCCAATGCTGCTTTCCAATATCTTCAATGTATTTATATGCCCCCTCGTTAACTGTTCTAATGTCATTCATATGATGTTCATACTCACATGGTCTAAATGCATGAGCAGCATTCCAAAACTTGCGACATATACCATCATCTTTGAATCTTTCACGAATGTTCTCTGAAATATGACGCACACAGTAACAATGGTTGGCATCTGGAAACTGTTCCACAACAGCCCTTGTGAGTCCTTTCATTCGATCAGACACGATTGTTAGGTTTTGGGGTGGCCGCAAAGCTAGTGAGAAGGCCGCCAGGAACCACTCCCAAGTTTTGAAATTCTCGATCTCTGCAATACCGAACGCTATTGGAAATATCCCATGGTCTCCATCATGAGTCACAGCAATGAGTAGCACGCCAGGATATTTTCCACGAAGGTGTGTCCCATCAACTGCAATTAATGGCCTCAACGTGGAACGGAATGATTCTATACTTGATCCCAAAGAAAAGAAAAATCTGCCAAATGTTGAATCCTCTTCTTGGATCACATGCGTCACAGTGCCAGGATTAGTCCTTCTCAATTCATGACAATAGTCTGGTAATATGCTGAATGATTGTTCATATGAACCCCGTATCTCATCGAATGCTATCTCTCTCGCCTTCCATGCCTTCTTGTAGCTAAGTTGAACCCCAAACTCCTTTGAAAAGTCAGTTATAATCTCTTTGGGTGTATATGACTCATGGATACGTAGTCTGTCTATGATCCACCTTGCAATGAATCTAGATGTTGCTTCCCCATGTCCAAGCCCCATCATTGGCTTCGAACAAGTATGAGCACCATTGTATGTCCTGACTTGAAATTCTGGGCCAGAGTTAACAAGTGTTGCATGGATACGCCAAGGACAGTAACTTTCACTACACCGTGCTGTAACTTCTGTTGGAGATGTTCTCAAGCGTTTCATTGCAAAATTATCATACATTGCAGCCTTTGCAAGTGCTTCTCTAAAGGAATCGCGGTTTGAAAATTTTTTTCCCTTCCACATCTTATGCATGGAATTAATATTCTGATCATCTTCCAGAACAAGGGAATCAGGAACCAATGTGTCTACTAGATTCAAATTTAGAGTTGCATTACATGGCTCTCCAATAATCTTTTGTTGATCAAAAGGTATCTCCTGTTGTTGAGGAAGATGCATATTCATATTCAAGCCAATCAAGTTAAATGGATCACTATGACAATCTTCTTAAAAAATTGAGTCAAGGCCATCACCATAAGAAAATGTTTGTGCTTCATCGCCATTTATGCGTATGGTTTCATTTTGATGATCATCAAATGATGATGATCTATTCAAATCTATATGAATTGATGGCGTCACTGGAAGATTATTCCTGCATAATTACTTGAGCAATAAGATCGCCTTCTTCTATAAAATTATTTCGAAATAGAATAGATTTCAATGGTGTTAGCCATAGCATACCTATGGGAACAAACTGTTGTTTCAAGAGCAACTCTTTCATTGTCAACTTCCGTAAATATTCTGCGGCTTGTGCATGCCCTCGGAGATATGCGACTTGAACAACTTCAAAATGAACAATATGAAGAAGTTCATGAATAAGAGGAAAGTTAGAATTCATTAAGAAATATGTATAAAAAAAATTAATGCGTACCGTGTAGTGGCCTTTTTAGTTCTTTCTAAAATTTCTGAGCTTCTATAGAGATACAACAATATGGGGACAGTTCGTTCACGGTTTAATTTGAGCATACTCTGCATATCTCCATCGCTTTTTATATCGACCAATGTGAATATCCGATTGATATGACACATGTATCGTATCAATGGATACTCATCCTCTTCGTCCCAATTCGTCTCTGTAATTATTTGTTCAACTACTGCATTATAACTTATGTTGCTATCCATGAATATGATTCTCTGCTCACCACCCATGTATACCGGATTTAGATGATCAATATCCAAATCCCCGTTAAAGTGCAATATCAAACATATTTCATTTTCGGACATCCTGGAATAACAAAGAAGTTCAAAATTGGATCAAATGTCAGGAAATTGATGAGTAGCATTCTAAGACATTTCTGATAGAATTGGAGTTCATCACATATATGTTATAACTCACACGCGCACACACCGACATATATATATATATATATATATGAGACACACATAAAGGAAGAAACTTGATAATAAAGGAGAAAAGTTTATTTTGCTAGGGATTAGTGAGAATTCGAAGGCCTACAAATTATATAATCCCATCACCAAGAAGCTCATCATTAGTCGAGATATTATTTTTGATAAAGAAAAGACATGGACTGTTAATAGTTCAAGGCAGCAAACTGTTAATAGTTTATGGCAACAAATTCCTGTAAATTTTGATATTGAGAAAAAAGAAAGTAGTGAACCACGACCACCACATTCCATTTCCACAAGCTTATCTCATCCACCACATGTTATATCTGGTGAATTATAGTCAAGAGGATCAGGAGTGGTCTCTTGGTCATCCAAGAAGCAACAAATTGTTACTCTGTCCACTACTGAAGCTAAATTTATTGCTGCCGCATCCTGTGGTTGTCAAGCTATTTGGTTGAGGAGACTCCTTGAAGAACTACATTGTCCCCAACAAGGTCCCACTCCAGTCTACTGTGATTATAGTTCAACGATCAAACTCTCAAAAAATCTTGTTCTACATGGAAGAAGTAAACACATTGATGAATGGTATCATTTTCTACGTGATCTTCCAAGTGATGGAACCATTTATCTAATCTACTGCAGAAGTAAGAATCAACTTGCAGATATTCTGACCAAGCCCCTCAAATTTTCATTTTCGTGATATTGCGGCAGCTACTTGGAGTGTGTTCAATGGATACTACAGTTTGAGGAAAGGTGACTGATGTTTTATCTCTAACTGATTGTCAGAAGTACATTCAATTTAAGGGAGGGTGTTAGGAGTTTAGAATAAAACTTGTTAGACCAAGTAATTAGGAAAATTTGTTTGAGTCTGTTTTTTGTTTATCAAAATAAAATATGACAAAAACAAAAGGACAAACAAGAAGACAACAAAAAAAAAAAAAAAACATGTTTTTTTTCTTTCTTAATTTTGGCACAGAGGTGAACGGAATGAACTCTTGATTTCCTCATCCCATCACATAAAGATGGTTTTATGAGAAGTAGTTCCCAACAAGAGCACATAAACAACAAAATCCCACATATTATTGACATCATGGATCTATCCCTTTGCTCAGGTTCAATTCATTACAGCAAAGAAGTAAACAAATGGAAGAGAAAAAGGAAGATGAGTAGTAGAGAAACCTTCATATGCTTTTCAAGAAACGAAAGAGCAATCACTTAATCCTCCTGAGAACTTTCCTCTAACGATGGAGACAGCCACAGCAATACAATGAGGTAAAATGACATGCTTTCTGCTAGGAACGGAGGAAAAATGAGAGGGAAAACCAGAAGAGGGTTTAAGTATGTGCGATATTGCACATATCTGCAATATCGCACAAAGAGGGTAAAATTGGAAAAAAAAAAAAGGGGCTCTTTGTACGAACCCCTTATTTGGGATAACTTTTTACTCAGCACCATTTCAAAGAATACAATGTATTTTCTAACCCATACGGTCAAATCCCCTATTTTTTATGATTCAAAGAATCATAAATAACAAAAACAAAACAAATCAAAACTGATTTTTTCTGATTACTAACATCACAAATTACCATCTGAAATGAGCCCGCGAGCATAAGCAGCACTGCAGCAGCTTAAACCCTAAACCCTGCCCCCCTCCCTTCTTCTCAAATCTCAAGTCTCAACCTTGGAAGCGGAAGCGAAAGCGGGAGCGATCGATGGCGGCCTCAGAAACCTTCCTATCCATAGCACGCCGCTTTCAGGGAAAGCCCTCGCATTCTCAAATCTCCCTTCATCTTCTTCCCAGCAGAAACCGAAACCTAGGGCTTTCCAATCGTTGGATACCTTCATTTCTTTTGCTTCATAGATCTCTATGCTCTTCTTCGTCATCTTCACCTTCCGATCCTCAACCCCAAGCCGAAGCCGAAGCAGTTGATTCTGCGAGAAAGGCATCTCCTTCTGCAACAATCAAACCTACCTCTTACGCTCCCAGAATTGCAGATCCGCCTTCTTCTTCAGATGAAAGCCCTCCCACTCCGCCTCCGCCACGGCAGCTCCGGGATACCGGAGGAGCCGTTTTCCGGCAACCGGAGGCTGCCGCCGAACAGACGGCGGGTGTGGAGCCTCGTGCTTGGACCCGTGAAGACATCCGATATGTGAAGGACGTGCCGTCGATATCGCCAGTATCTTATCCGTCGAGAGTGGCTCCGCTGCCGGAGGATAAGGTTTCAGTTTCGGAGGGGAAGGAGGATCAACAGCTGGAGAGAGAGAATAGGATGATAGAAGCTGATGCTCGATTGCGGAGGGTTTTGGGGACTAGTGAAGAAGAGGTAATCCCGTTTCCAACGCTTGTAAAAGCGGACAAGAAGAAGCAGAAGGTTGTTCTTGATTTGCAGGAGGCCATAAGGGAAGTGAAGGTCAGTATGTGATTGTGATTTGCCTTTATCCCTGTCTCAACTTTCCACTATGTTATCACATTCTCTTAATTTATGATATAATTAGAATTGATCACACAGTTCAAATTTTGTATAATGCAATCATTCTCCAACATATGGGCTCTCCCTCATTCTCTCTAGAATCGAACTGACTCGTATGTTTGTATAATGTGATCACTCCTGAAAGCCAATACCTGTAGTTATGACAACCTAACAATTTTGAAGTTAATCTAAAAACCCGTTGCATATGATGGTATGTTTAATTGCGTACAGAAATCGATCACAAGTCATGTGCTGAAATTCCATTTGAAGATGGCAAAGATAGCATTAAAACAAGCCTCAAGCTTTGAAATGTTGCATCTCCCATGCAAATTGATCTCAAGTGGTTTTTGAAGAGATTCCGTTACATTGAGCCTGACATACCATGGAGGTGGAAGCTTATAATTTGAAACAGGGTGGAAGTTGGGTAAAAGGAAAAGCAGAAAAGCTGCTTTATCATTGTTTTGCAAATGGATTGATTCTCACATGTGAGTTGCATGTTAGATGCGTGAGTAATTAATTTTGGCCTTTGAAGGTTATCTCTTTGGCTATGGAACCCTGTTTTATTATATTGCTTGTTATGATCCATGACAGCTGCCTTGTATATCTTAGGAGATAAGAAACATTTCAGATGCCATGAATGCTAGTTGAGGCCATTGGATGGGTCAGGGGATTCATTGGACAAAAAGGTGCGGAGGTATCTACAAGTTCGAAGGATTCAAAAAAAAAAAAAAAAAAAAAAGAAAAAGAAAACTGGACTTGGGTTGACTTGGCCCCCTTGAGTCGAGTCGAACAAGTCACATGCTATTCAATTACCGCCCAACTTCCTCCACCACCTTTTTTTTTTTGCCATCTGTGTTCCTTGGCTCTCCGGTCACATCTGCTTAGGGAGACAAAAGCTGGATCGTTCCTCTGGATCCTTGTTGTTTCCAGTCGGCAGCTGTGGGCTGGGGCAGAGTTTGACTTAAGGTTTTGAAACTTCGAAGATGATGTGTGACTGAGCATCAGGCTTCATCTGAAAAGGCGATGAGGAGACAACACCGTTTAGGGAGTCCACTACAGACGCTGTGAATTCGGCAAATTTGTTGGTTTGGAGTGGGCATAAGGATGAGAAGAAAGAGCTATGGAAGATGGAGCATCAGACTTAGAGGCCCCAGAGCTTGGGTGGTGAGTGGTAATGGAAGGCAATTTTTTTCCCGAAAGCCTAAGGCCTCAAAAATAAAAATAGAGTATGAGTTGTCCTTGACCCGACTTGGTTAGGACCGAGTAGGGGTGTTCATGGGCCGAGCTAAGGAACACCCAGGACCAAGCCGGCTTCTAAACTTTAAACCCAAGCCTGGCCCTGGCCCGAATCGGGCCTTAACTAGCTGGCCCAAGCCCAGCCCGCCTGAACAACATGAAGCCCTAGCCC
Source organism: Camphora micrantha (assembly GCA_003546025.1). Classification (NCBI taxonomy): domain Eukaryota; kingdom Viridiplantae; phylum Streptophyta; class Magnoliopsida; order Laurales; family Lauraceae; genus Camphora; species Camphora micrantha. The sequence continues at coordinate 9,100,318 of QPKB01000007.1, forward strand.
AACCCTTCTAGCCCAACCCTTTGTTGGGTTTTTAAGTTTAAAAGTGGGTAGTTTATATTGTCTTGATGGTGGCTTAATTGGTTTGGTCATTCATTTGTAAACTTTCTAGGGTTTGAAACCATACATTTCTTGTTAACACCATGATTATATTCCGGTCGGGCTGGGCTTCAGGCTCTCTACAACTGAATCCAAGCCCGGCCCATATATAAAATGGGCCTAACTTAAAAAACCGAGCCCGACCCTAATACTATAATAGAAGGAGCCGGGTTCAGGCCAGCCCGGTCTGGGCATGAGCACCCCTAGGGCCGAACCCAAGTCGACCCAGACTCAACCATGTTTTTTAGGAATTTCGACGTTCTTTTTAGTGCTAAGTTTTATGAGAAGGAGATATGATTGAATCAGTTTCCTTACACATCTTAAGGAGACATTTGACCTAAAATTGATTGAATCAGTTTGTAGCAATTCCAAGAGGATCGCTTCGGCTAATACTTGCGATCCAGTTGATATGTGCCATTTCCAAATAAGCAAAGTGGCCGGGGCTGCTGCGTGGTTCATAGAGGCTATTATGTAGTGCACTAACGATGTTTTGAACCATGCTGTGATTCCGACATTACTAAATGCTTTAATAGGTTGCAGCAGCAGGGGAAAAAATATTGCTGTCTCGACCACTTCGTCTACCATTAATTTTTTTTTAAAATCTAGTTACAATTATTAAGATATAAAGTAACCACAGTACTCTACCTACTTAATAGGCCGACTTAATCAGACTTGAAGGTAACCAATCTACTAGCAATATGTCTTTTGACATTGAAAGGAAAAAAAAGATGATGTCATCTTTGTGAATTGTGACCAATGGGCCCCATGTTTTGAGGGTCGCATCAAAATGTTTGACCACTGTGTTGATATGTTAGTTCCTGCCACTGCACGCGCGAATAATTGCCCTTTTTTTAATCACTATATTTCACTTCCAAAAAGCATGTACACAACGACACATATCAATTGCTTTTAGATTTTTCAGTTGTGTTTTTTTCATTTTTTTTTTCTTCCACACCTGAACCACGTTTTATTATTTCCTGTTGCCTTTTGTAAAAGTTTGGCACTTACTAATTTTTTGGGTCATTTCTAGTTATTCTTCAGGCTAATGCCAAGCGAAATTTTGTTGAAACTGTTGAAGCCCATGTGAAGTTGGGGGTAGATCCACGTCGAGGTGATCAGGTGTAGTTTACTTAACCATGCTATAATTTTACTTTCTAAAGAAAATTTCTGATATTTCTTTAGTCCAGTGCACCGGAATACAATGGTTGTTACGTGTAGTTTGCTAAACCAACCTTTGATTTTACTTAGCTATGCAAAATTTTCATTTTCATAATCTGGAGCATCCCTGAACTCAATGACTGAAAGACATTTTATATATATATATATATATATATATATAGGAGGTGCTCTTGTGAGAGACACTCTCACCTTACTATGAAAGATAAGGTGGGGGCCCTCACATCTATATCCAATGTCAACAACTTAAATGTGAGGGCTCCCACCTATATCTCTCATAGTAAGGTGAGAGTGTCTCTCACAAGAGCACCTCCCTATATATATGTATATATATATATGGAAAATATTCATGTGCATCCATCCCTCACCGTGTTATGGTGAGGGACAGCATAGAGGGTCTATATGTTTATAGGGGGACATTTGCATCCATCCCTCACCATAGGGTGAGGGAACTTTCCCTTTTTGCACATGAATATTCTTTTTATGCATATGACCATTTATGACTTTTTCTCTTTTTGCACATGAAAATTTTCAATTATGGAAGTGTCCCTCACCCTGTGGTGAGGGATGGATGCACATGAATATCCTCCATGTATATATATGTATATATACATATGTATGTACATCTATACATATATACACATATATACATATATATATATATATATGTATATACATACATATATACATGAACAGTAAAGGATCCTACAAAGAAGCAAAAGAAAGCAGCATAAGACCATTCAAAAAACAAATATAAGTAAATAAATCAGCATGAGAGGAAATGTTAGGACTTAGGACAAAGTTCCTATTTACAAGTTATTTCTTAGGAGCCCTTGCTTTACTAATGGATGCACCTGTTAGATTGCCTCAAGATATGATGTAACTCCACACGGATAGAAGATGAAATATGAAAACACTCTGCCATAACAAATTGTAGCTTCCAAGGGTACTTGCATCTATTGGAAACCACTCAACCATGTCAGAGGAATGACTCTCAAACAAAGATTGCCTCAAGATATGATGTAACTCCACACAGGTAGAAGATGAAATATGAAAACAGTCTGCCATAACAAAGTGTAGCTTCCAAGGGTACTCGCAGTTATTGGAAACCAGTCAACCATGTCAGAGGAATGACTCTCAAACAATATGGTTCATTTTTGAAAGCTTCTTTATGGTCCCACATTAACTTCATTGGAATCTCCAACTCCTGTCAGTCTGGATAAAGACGTGAGCATGACTCCCACATGATCACACAAAACCTGCCATTTGCACCCGTTTTCCTTTGTCTGCCTTGACTGCATGCATTCCAGAGAGTGGAGGGTTCCATGTAATCTTATCCTCCCACAACTTCTCTTGCACTCCAAGACCACCTCCCACTTACACATGGTGTCTTTTGGGGAATATGCTTGTGAACTCTCGACGAGACAACAGTCACTTGTTGCTCTAATGTTAGTCACCTTCTTCTTTCCTTCTGAAGTTACTTCTTTTCCATTGAAGAGTCTTACTGTTTTTTTTTTCCTTCCAAATCGATTAAGTGACTGTGAAGAACACTGATTTCCACAAAGTTCTCCTCACCCTACAAAACAATCTTTATCCTATGCCTCTAGACCATCTTCAGTCGTGGTAAGCACAAACTCAAGCCACACAAGTTGAAAAAGCCCGTTTCTTGCTTGTCAATTCACAATGTAGAAATAGGTAATCTATTGATTCTTTCTCCACTACACAAGGAACACATATCTGGAATTTTGCTTGGGCTCGACTTGATTTAGAAATCCAAGTTCGTATTGGTTGTTTTTTATTTGCAACTCCCCTTGTTTCACTTGGATACATCTTAAGAAGATATACCTTCAACCATTGGGAGTGCTGTGATAATCAGTTCATTAGCAGTGAGATATTTTGGTGTGATTGTTTCGTCATTCAATTTTGTTTACAGTTCACTGTTGTTTGAATTGCATTCCAGATGGTGCGTGGTGCTACAACTTTGCCTCATGGTACTGGAAAGGTACCAATACCATTCCTTGCTAGTAGCTGCATATGATTGGTATTACTCCCATAATTTGATCTAGTGGCTCCACAATTCACTTGATAAAATATCATCAGGTTGTCAGGGTTGCTGTATTTGCTGAAGGGGCAGCAGCAGATGAAGCCAGAGCTGCTGGAGCTGATATTGTTGGTGGAGAAGAACTCATTGAGGAAATTAAAAATGGTGATGCACTACTATCCTTTTTCTTTCTTATTACCACAATCACTGACAAGTCTCATGGGTATTATAATGTGCAAAAGAGAATTATATAAATGCTATAAATATAAGAAAAAAAAAGGAGTATTTGCCTTGGACATGGTAATTGTTTGTAGAAGTGTGAAGGTCTATCATGTGTCTATTGGGTACATTTATCATGTATGATAAATGCATTGTGAGGAATTGGTCTGGTCCGGACTCCGGGCAGCACCTTAACCATGGGGGGTGTCAACCACGGGCTTCCAACGGTGAGTCTCTGTTAGTCCCACATCGGAAACTTCAAAGTCTTGACCCCAGGCTTATAAGTCAAACTCCGTCTTACTTCAACATGACGCGCTTTAAAGCATGCGGTCCTCGATCCCATAAGAACTCTGGAGTTAAGTGTGATCGTGCGGGAGCAATACCGGGATGGGTGACCGCCTAGGAAGTCCTCGCGCGCACATGAGCCAAAGCGAACAATATTATGCTGCGTTGGGTAGGGCTGTGACAATTGGTATCCGAGCCGAAGACGACTCTGTTTTCGGTGGGGGAGAGAGTGAGGACTTGGTCTGGGCGGCACCCTTAACCATGGGGCGTAGTGTGTCAACCACGGGTTTCTAACGGTGAGTCTCCGCTAGTCCCGCATCGGAAATATCCAAGTCTTGACCCTGGGCTTACAAGTCAATCATCATATTAACTCAGCATGACGCGTTTTAAAACCTTGTAGCTCCGGATCCCATAAGAACTTTGAAGTTAAGCGTGCTCACGCGGGAGTAATATTGGGATGGGTGATTTTCTGGGAAGTCCTTGCACGCGCACGTTAGCCAAAGCGGACAATATCATGTTGAGTTGGGCGTAGTTGTGACATGCATCCATTGTTTTTTATCAAAAATAATGGGGTATCGTTGTTTCATAGATATTCTAACTTTGACCTGCCTTTCATGGGTGGGGGGTGGGGTGGGGTTGGTGGGGACCCGCATTGCCCTTGTGCAGGACTCCCATTGGAGACCATATTGCATGTGTCTTTAAATTCCTTACTGCAAGATGTGTATATGTGATGGAAATGCAATATTTCTTGCTGCATGTTTGATATAAATGTTTCTGCCACATTTCTTGAACAATGCTTTTATATTCATCAAAATTCACTGATTATATGTCCTTAAACTCCTGAACTCAAAACTGCCACAGGTGGTGGCAAGTTCAATTTTGACAAGTGTATATCAACTCCGACTTTCATGCCCCGTCTTGGAAAGGTTTGAAACTTGTAGCTTGCTCACGACATGTGGTTAGCTTATAATATATATTTTTTTTTAACAAAATCTATAATTTCCCTCAGATAGCAAGGATTCTTGGCCCTCGCGGTATGATGCCCAATCCCAAAGTAAGATTCATCACAAGTTTATATTGTTAAATCAATGAATATTTGGATTTAAAATGACACCAACTTTTGTTTATTCTGCCTTTTAGCTGGGATCTGTGACAAATAATGTTGCTGGGGCCGTGAAAGAGGCAAAGTGCGGTCGCATTGACTTTAAAATTGACAAAACTGCTATTGTACACGTAGGTCTTGGGAAGGTATGATGTTCAAGAAACATTCTTGTATGTTATGAGTATGATGAACACAAACACAATCACATACCAAAGACACAAAAGTTTCCACACTTTATATTATGTTTGGGTTTTATTGCCAATGTCCAGACACCTGCAGGTTACATGGTTATGAAAGATTATTTCCATGCAGTTGTAACTAGGTTCCACTGGAGGAAATGTTTATGTACCTCTTTACATGGTAAAGCTTGAGTTTCAGAAGAGGAATACAGCTCCTACTGGGTTGGGTTCAAATAGGATGGTCTCTTATTTACTGTATCACTAAATTACACATTACTGAATACTTGTTTTGTTTACGATCCTCTTACTCTCTAACCTGCTGTACATGTGTTTCAAGTTTATCATCGTTTCACATGCAATTTATTTCCCTTTTCATATGTGTCTATATCTATTTACTTTCATGTCAAAGATAATCATATTTATATGCTTATTCTTGTTTATATATACCATGCAAGTTATTTCATGAGAGGTTATATGTATATGGAAAAGCATGCAGTAATTGAGGTTTACATCTGACACGGGAACATCGGCCATCTTTTCACAGGTGAATTTTTCCGAGGAGCTTCTTCGTGAAAACGTCGGGGCATTTGTGAATGCTCTTTTGCTTGCAAAACCTGTGGGCCTAAAGAAGAGTATGTGCTGACTTCTGGATGCATTGACTCTTCTTTCTTTTTCTTTTTTTTTGAATGGTGGATGCATTGACTTTTCTTGCCATTTTTTTTAATGTTTGGCTGACATGAAGTTTAGTCTTAGACGTGCACAAGCACATACTAGCAAACAGGATAATAGAGATTAGGATTTATAGGGAGATGAATCATGCAATCTAATGACTTGGGCCCACGTCTTCTCAACAAGGGCCCCATATGTGTGAACTTATAAAATATGATTTTATTTTCTTTTCTTCTAGTTTTTTTTTTTCGTGGTTCTAGAGATGACCATGTTTCATCTATAAAATTTTATCTGATTGACATAATTAGGTGCTTCAATGGTTTTGATTGCATATCCAATGAGTCCAAGATTGTGCATAGTTTGATTACAACTTTTAGGTGCTGTAGAGGTTTTAATGTTCAGAGTCCAACTGTCATGTTGTTTTTTTTTTAGCAGTATTCTGATAAAAAAGAGTTTCAAAGTGACTGATCATCTTAAAAGAGAGGCATGACCACAAGCAATATTTTTTTTTCTTCTGAATGTTTGGGTTCTCCCTCTATTATCTTGACTGGTGTGATTTTGTCCCTGCCTTGGTGTGATATTGTGGAGATTTCACGCGACAGAGGAAGAGACATTCTCATGCCTCTCCTACATCAAAGCTTTATAGGGAAGCAGCCATAGTTTGCATGTGATAATGACCAGGAAAGATTCTGTTAGGTGTAATAAATAACAATGCACAAATGCAAGATGATGCACCTGTGTTCTGGTAATCGATTTTTATTTGTATGTAGATATAAACTAGAACACTGGATGTTAAGGACTTTCTCGAAAATAATTACAGTTAATTGGATTTGATAAAAAAAGAAACGCTTGTGGCAAACATGAGCTTTCTTAAATATTTTGGTATAGGCTAGCTTCCATTGTTCTTGGAGATCATTTTGCTTTTTTGTTCCCCATTATCCATGAGTGATAGCCTTCTAAAATGAAAAATGTTGTCCTATATATATCATGAGCTCCCGAGATTCAAAGCTGTACTTTTGATAGCTATCAAATAGATTTATATTGAGTGTACTGTTTTCATTGTACTTTAGATGATATATATACATATGCTTGGGCTAAATATATCAATTTTCTAATGAATGTTATGATTTATCTTGTTACTTGCCAAACCTGTTCATTGTTTGAAATGTTTTATATATGCAGCTTCCAAATATGCTGGTTATGTGAACTCCTTCACATTGTGCAGCACGGTAATCTTATCTTTCTTTTATTTACTTCACGTAGTTATTTTTAATGGTAAATGATTAATTAACAGCTATATTGCATGGATTCTTTGGTTAGAGGCACATACCTGTGTGGTATGAAATGGACATGGCTCCATGTCATGTTCTTCGCAGATGCTTCTAGTGTCTAATTTAAGTGATGTTCTTATGGTAAAATATTAATTGTCGTTCTCCCTTCAAATCTAAATAAGGTATTGATATGGTTATTATGTTTATATATAGAATGGTCTTTGTTTTTTTTTTTTTTAATATTATATTTGTTTAAAATTAATATTTACTTAAATTTATATACACATTATGCTGAATTGATGCAGCAGCAATTCCACGTTATAGCAACGAGACTCGTGGGCCACATGGGGACCCTTGAAATTCTAATTTTAATTGTTTTTATTTTTAACAAAGAATATAATTAGGATTAGTTTCTAATTTATTTTGTTTCCTGTTTCCTGATTAGGGTAGCTTTCTTAGGGCTTAAGTTTCTTTTATTATGTATACAACATTGTAGAGATTGGTAATCTCATAGATTAAAATTGATTGATAGAATTCCCTGTGTGGATTTTTTCATTGGAGACTGTTTCTTCTTCGAGTGATTATTCTTTGGAACCCTAATTGTGCTCCGGCACTTGCATCCTAACCCTAGGATTGCATCATGAATCCAGGAATCCTGTCTTTGGTTTATGTACACCTCGCATCTGTCTTAGTTCCACACATGCACCCATACTCTTGCAACTGACCTTTGCAGCTTGAAAATGACAAAATGAAAACAGAGCCACCTCCCTAGCCAAATTCAAAAGTTCCAATCCTGCCACATTAGCCAAAATGCTTGTAACTTGTTCTGCCTATTGTCTTGCAGATGCAGAATTACAATTTATAACTCTTTCTTAAGAGAGTTGTTTAGGATGCCCAGCTCACTAAACGGTCAGGCAGTCTCACTAGTCACTAAACAGCTCTTAAAATAGGGTGCAAGGAGTGGATAAATTTTTATTGGAGACAAAATTTAGCCAGTTTAGATACATTTATGTCATAAAGAAGCTACTTTATCAGAAGTTACTTCCAATCCCTGATTTTAGCCAATAAACCTGCTGCTTTCCTAGACTCTGATAGCGTGCACCCTAACGAAATTTGAAATCATCTTGCAATAGCATGCATATTCTCGATGCTGTCATCAGTTCTCCAAGAACAGATATAAGATTGACAACCTCAATATCAGACTTTGCTCGTTGATGCAAATTGCATCCCTATCTGAATCTCTTAATCCATCGTAGTCCCTGTTTGGTAGAAATCAAATATCACCTCTTTACCTCCAATATGCCATTTCTCTTGACATGCACATGTGCCAACTAATTGAATGTAGTTGCATAAATTTGGAATTGCATCGTTTTGGAATCACCTGCTTTTAGCAATCAGTGATATTCTTCCATAAATTTACTCCCTATATGTATGATCACTTTCTCAAATGTCATGAATCATGATCTGGTCTCTTATGAAGCTTCTTGTTTTTTGATATACAGATGGGTCCAGGATTCCCTGTTTCAATACAGTCATTATCCCTGGCAGCAGATCATTACAACAAACTGCAACAACTCAAGTGATGGCCATTCAAGTGATGTTTTAGTTTTTGGATGAAGACTTGCAGTGTCGCAGGAAACAATATGCGGGAATACCTCTTGGTTGCTAATAAGCAGATTGAAGAGTTTTTAATTGTTGCCGATTTTGACGGATTAAAAGCACCAAGTGCCCTTCTTTTCTTTCCTTCTAATCTGTCATCTAAAATGACTATTGCCTTTGCCCTCTTGTAGAATCATCTGTCATTGATAGCTACACTAAAAATGTTGTCCCTTAAAATTGAACTGTCATATCCAATTTATGAAGCAATGAAGAACTATTTATCTCCATATGCATGTTTAGTGTGTATGAGATCTGAAAGTTGCCTGGAAAAAGTAGACTGTGACCTTCTACTCTGGCCAAGTTGAAATTGGGTATTGAGGGGTTAACTTGTCCTGTAAAAACGAACTGAGTAATACAATGCTCCCTTTTTTCCATTGAATTGGGAATGCTTCGATCGTATTTAACTCGTCGCTGCTTCGACCGAATATTCTGCTCTGGCGATGATGCTAAATCAAACAGCAGGTAAGCTGACTCTTCGGATGGTTCTGCAGCCTGATATTATTGAACAACACCAAAAGCTTAAATCTCACATGCATAAGAATCATCAGTGTGAATATATTTTAATTATTTCTTTTTGGTGATCTAAGATACATTCAATGTCTAACTGTTGATGGGGCCAATAGTCATTAGCTTTTTAATTATATTGAGCACTGCCCTAACCGTGCGGCCAGGATTGATTGGAAATGGAACAATCCACATTCGAAGTCATTGCTTGTGACAATTGGATTGAAACACCTTTTTTTTTTTTTTTTTTTGTTTGTAAGAGAACTTCATTACTTAAAAGAAACACAACGAAGAAACAAACTCCAAGCAGCAGCAGTGAAACAACAAAAAGATGTCCAGTATAAAACACCCTCATCTCAAAAGGTCCCTTCCCCACAAAAGGTCTTGTTTCATAGAGTAGCTGTGAAACATTATTTTCACAGCTCTTCTTTATTGCCTTTTCTTTGAAGTCATTAATTTTCATTAGCTTTTCTTGGTGGCCTGTCATTTGGGAGGTTTTTCAAATCAGATTAGGACAAGGCACAGAGGAGTTCAAAAATGAAGTTATTTTGATTGTTAAACTCCAGCACAGGAACCTTGTGAGACTCTTGTTTTGTTGCATTTAGAGAAAAGAAAAGCTGCTCGTCTACGAATTCATGCCCAACACCAGCCTCGACGTCTTCCTATTTGGTTCGCTTCTTTTCCATTGTTGTCTTAATCTTTCCATAATTGCATGTTAATAGTGCATGAGATTGATTGTTTAACTTCTGATAACAAACCAATGGATTTACAACTATGTGCTTATGTCCCTATAGAGATATTTTTAAGACATCAATGGATCTGATTACAAGTGCATATACATATATGTAAAAGAACTTTCTCTTAATAAATACCCACACACATACGACCCAAGTTCCTAATGGGCCATTAGAGTTTTAACAAGGATTGACCCATATTGTTTTTATATATAGAGAGAGATGCCTCTTAACTACATTACCAGTGCATTGGTTATCTAATTTCTATTTAAGAATATAGCTAAATGTCTGAAAAATCAAATTATTGCCCATGGTTCCTAATTATGCTATCCAAGAAATAAAATTAAAAATTAAAAATTGTTAACAAGATGTCAATGTTACATTGCCATGCCACATGAGGTCATTTTAATATTATTGTTATGATAGTGTTTTAACAAGGATAAATTGTGATGAGTTAAAAATAAAATCTTCATCAAGGTAATAGAAAAATTATCAGTAATAATGAAAAAAGTCTTTAAGGGAATTTTTCAATAAAACAAAAGGTATGGAGAGTGGAGTTTTATAAAAGAAAGAACTTCCTTCTTTTCTTTTTCTTTTTTTTTTTTTTTTTTGCTTTTTTTTTTCATTTCAATTTTAAAGACATGTTTTATTTGAGATGATATTATTGGGAAGATATCACCTTTCGAATTTATCATGATCAAATTATGGGAAATAACCCTGATACTATTAATGAGGTTAGCATCTTTTAATTTCTTGATGGAACTTTATTTATTTTATTTATTCTTTAGTAAGTTGACAAAAAAAAAAAAAAAAAAAGGGATTAGAGAGAGAATTACAAAGGATTGAAGAAAAAAAGCCCCAAAATATTCCTACAGCCAGAGGATATACAAGAAACCATACATAACAAAATGCCCCATAAATGACAAGAAACAGAGATACAGAAGCAGGGCAGCAGTATCGAAGAACAGAGGTCAGCTGCTGAAGTTGGCAGATTTAGGTAGCTGAAGTATGCATCCAATGCTGCGCTCGTAAATGAGCAGTTGATTAGGCCAAGAGCTTGGCATATTTCCTCCTTGAACATCTTGAAGACAGCACCTTGAGTGGCCTTTTTCCCATTGAATAAGGAAGCCTTTCTTGGTCTTCCATAGGGCATGCAAAGAGGATCAGGGGGGCTTCTTTGTTTGCTCAGTATTGAATTCCATGGATGTTCATGCTCAGTATTGAATTCCATGGATGTTCATGTATAAGCATATATTCTGTTATAGGTATAAAATACTAAATAAGAGTAAATATCAAAATTCACAAATGGCTATAAAATAATTTCCCCACTTATGAAATGATTACGAAAACCAGTGCCTGAAAATTCCACTCTCATTTTAATAACCTTCAAGCTGTTTTGTTTGTATTATAATACATAGGAATTGAATACATAGATTGGTTAAAAAATTAAGATTAAAGGTGAATTTTTTTAAAAAGAACATACGCTCATTTTTTAAAATTCACCTTTGATCTTCGTTAAATAAAAATACAATGTTGGTGAATGGGCAGCAAATGATTAGTTTCACAACATGAAGGATACTGTTGGACCAGGATGCATCAAATAAATATACAATGTTGGCGGTGGAAATAAAAAGCCGCTAAAGGCCTTTTTTTCTGCCACTAAAAATCACTTTTTTGTAATGTATATTAGAGATTTGATGTGATTAAGACATCAGATTTGGTTTATTATGTGATTTGGATTTTTGATTAAATTAAAGCTATGATGTGACTATGTTATTAATTTTGTACCCTACAAGGATTTTCTGAATGAAATACCACAATGAAATTATATAATGTGGTCCTTAGTTTACTGCACAATGGACCTGATATTTTCTTTCTTATCTATCAAATATGTGAGATTTGCTGGATTAGATCTACCTATTTCAGAGAATTCAGCATTTGGCATTCTTCAGCTGCCAAATGTGGATCCTGTATTTGAAAGAAAATGAAAATGCGCTTTCTCAATTAATTTTTCTTCAATAGTGGGCTTCCCAATGTTCCCATTGCTCAAGCCTTTCCTTGGTTTACCTTTGTCTTTTTTTTTTTTTTTTATCCAGTTAGCTCCAATATAGCCATTGGCCAGTGGTTTTTTTTGTTTTTTTTTTTTTTTATTTCTATTGGAGGGTTCCTAATCCTTTGGGCTGGACTAATTCCGAAGCCAGATAAACTCCCCTATAGCCCCAGTGTGGTAGTGCAGTTTCGAACCTACAATCTCAGGGTGCAAACCGTGGTCCGAGGCCAATGGAGCTACCCCTCCAGTGTTCGGCTTTGTGCTCGCGAAATGCTGTAGTTACCCTGTGAATTAGTCGGATGTAGGCCCTCGGCTTGGGGCCCAGTTGATGTGGAATAAACAAATTCAGCCCACTCATGCTTACTTTGCTTAGAGAATTTTTTTTCATGGTAGTTCATTTCAACCCAAGATGCCCTCTCTGCAGAAATCCTAGATGATCAAGGGAAGGAGCTGTACTTCTCTAGCCCTTCTCATCTCAAATTTGGAGGGGGTTCAAATGCTACTAATTGCCCTGCTAAAGTTCCTATCAATGACCTGAGTAAATGGGATTAATTACCTCTCAACTGGCTCCAACAAAGTGGGTATTGGTGGCCTTGAAGATAAAGTTATGGTCCCACTTTTGCCATATCGATGGCTAGGAACCAGCAAATCTTTAAAGGCCTCATCCCTAAGTTGATCCAGGTGACAGTCTTCACCAATGATCTAGGAACTAGTAGAAGAAGAAGAAGAAAGCTGAAAAGTCATGAGTACTTTGTTTGGATACTACAATTTTGAATGGGCTTTTCCAAAATCAAAACTTAAAATCCACTTCCTAAAGTCTGAAGTGATGGCTCAGAAGAATGATCAGGATAAACTTCGCTGTTACAACTCTTTTTTTCTTTTAATTTTTTTGTTTATCAAGTGGCAGCAAGAAACTACTCCCATTGACTGCATTTGAATCTTCTTAATTTTAGGCAGGATTGACGCACCAAATTTCTATATGGCCAATCTGAATGTAGGAAACTATCTAAATGTAGGAAATTAAGGGTCCATGTAAAACCACATGCAATTAGGGATGTAAATGGGTCCCCGATTCTCCAAGTATCAAACGTTCGAACCCTTTAATAATGGGATTTGGGTTTTTTGAGTCCTTTTTTAGACCTGTGACCTAAACAGGTCTGATTTCACCTTGGTTCAGGCCCGTGGACCCGGTGCCTAACATATTACCTCAATTTTTGAAAATTCCTCCTAAAATTTAGTGTTTTTCCTAATCATTCTCTGCTAGACTCTCAACGCCCATCTTAGATACGGAACCGGTTTTGGTTCTAGTTCCATTCTCTCATTAACAGTTCAGGTTCTAAAATTAGGAAATTGATTCTGAGCTTGTTCCGATTCCATATTCTCTGGTGGAGTCGGGCCGGAACCGACCATTTACATCCCTATACGCAAAGGGCCTTCAACAACCAAGAACCAACAGGAAGAAGATCAAGGACAAACCCACTCGAGAGTTTTTTTTTTTGGAAAATTTTAACTATAACTACATGTATTTCTACAAATAAAAATTAATCAATTGCCTATTTTTTGTTTTACCGATCTAAAATCTTAGTTAACCACCTAGACTTGCAATCAAATGCTAGTTTTTTTTTTTTTTTAATCATTCATGAAAGCTTGACATAGATTAGTACTGTATAAACAAGAAGCCGATTTAAGCTGGATAGGCCTCACTTGAGCTCAGCTCATGAGCTAATGGAGCTGAGCTAAAGCGTGGTTCGAGCCACCACCAGTCAAGCTCAAGCCCAAACCTAACCTAAACAAGCCAACTTATTGGATGTAAACAAGAAACCGAAACATACAAAACCTTGGAATTCTTTGATGAAATCGACATCCCTCGACAGTGAGAGAACACCACATTCTGTGTCAACCAGCATAGTTTATATCCAATATTTCTGACAATGAGACAATTGCTGCAAATGGTCCAGCTCGATAGGGCTGCATAGTAGACCTAAATACTAAATGAACTGGCATTAGACAAGCTTAGGCTTAGAACAACCATGTGTGTATGCGTAAAAACCAAGGATGGTCTAGCTGAGAACACAACTTTTCTGGGATTTAATTTATTTGGTCGATGGAGGATTGCTTGATGTGTTTGTGGATTTTCACATAGTCAGTTTGTTTGCATTAAAATCTCTAGGAATTGAATTCTTAGGGTGGCTAAAAATGAATATCAAAAGTGAATTTTTCACAAATGAACACCAAATAAAGTTTTCTTTTAAGGGAATAAATCCAAAAGTGGATGCTACTTGATGCTTAGAAATTCACCTTTGATCTTTATTTTTAACTATCCAATATATTCAGTTTCTATGTACTTTAATACAAACAGACAGTACACTAAAATAGTTTTAGAAGAGATAATTAGCAAGGCTGATCATAGACCTCAATGTTACATACGCCAATAGCAATATTTGGGTTGGGTTTGGACTGGCATTATCTTATTCCATCAACAATACTTCAATTAACAAGGGGACAGTAAGCAATTCGCACAGTAAGTGCCGATTTGTTCGCATGAAATTGAATTTGTAGGAATTTTAAGAAACGAAAGTAGCTAAAAGTTAAAAAAAAAACAAAGGTGAATGTTTACAAAAAGCCAGTCTCTCCTATAGTGGAAAATGATAAACCCAACCATCACCCTATCAAATCAGCTGTTCCTACCCTTGTACATCATCCACCCCCGTTCGTTCACTCCTGACCACTTTAATGTGAATTACTATGTTGGAACCCACGTTACCATGAATTCTATTCCACACAAACAAAACCAGCCTAAGCTAAAATCAAAGCACGGCCAAAATATCAAGCATCTGCCATCTAGCTACGTCTTTAACTTCTTCTCATTCATCACTATCATTTTTACACTGCATACCTTACCATTCTCCTCTCCTTGCAAAAAATATGCCATGCATACTTTCAGATCCTTGCCCTTCCATTTCTTCCTGGTCTTATCCTGCACACAACTCTTCCTTGATGTAGTTACCGCAGATCCAATTTCTTACAATTGCTCAGGTTATAGGTATCTCCCAAATACCGAATTCGCTACTAATCTTGATCAGCTTCTTTTGAATCTAACTTCAAAATCTAAAGACCAAAACTTCTACAACTACACAGTCGGAGATGAGCCGAATCGTATCTATGGCCTCTTCCAGTGTCGCGGAGACACTAACCGTCACCAATGCAAGACCTGTATCAAAATCTCAGGAGCTGAAATTAAACAAGCGTGCCCCAACTCAAGACAAGTCATTGCATGGTATGATTACTGCCTCTTACGCTATTCAGATCAATTCTTCTTTGGTCATGTTGACGGTCCAGAGTTCCACTATAGAAATGATAAGTTGGGCGAATTATCATATGAAGAGAAAGAAAGAGTATTGGGGTTTGTTTCAAAAATGGTGAAACAAGTTCCACGTAGGCGGCCATTAATGTTCGCAACGAATTCATCGTCAGTTCAATTTTCAATGTTCAGTCTCGCCCAGTGTAATTTTGATCTTAGTTACGAGGGCTGTGAGAAGTGCTTGAAACATGTGATGGTGGAAACTGAATCTTGTTGTGCCCAGTACAAAGGGTGGCAGTATCACACTCCGAGCTGCAGTGTAAGGTATGAGACTTACCCTTTCTTTAATGGCTCGGCACCACATGATGAACTCCAAGGAATCCTCTGCCCGGACGATGGTACCCCATCAAACCCGGTGTTCAAAATTAAACTCTTTCTCCTCCTAGGTAATCTAACCAGCATAGCAGTTACATCCGGTTTCTCCAAGTCCGTTTTAGGCGATGATCCAAACCGTCTATATGGCCTCGCCCAATGTAGAGAAAACCTTGCTCCGGAAAACTGCCTGGACTGCCTTGACAGTGCATTTTATGACTTACAACAAGTCTGCACTAATAGCACAAAAGCTGTCCTATGGTATGATAACTGCTACTTCCGCTACTCCAACGAAAGTTTCTACGGGATTATGGAAGAAGAAGGGCTTCACACTGTCTCCGATCTTGATGATGATTACAACATTAACCACCCATGGAATATTTATGATGTGGCAGAAAACGCTACAAAACAACTGTTGATGTCTGCGGACTTGCAAGTTGTTGATGAATGGAGTAGAAACTATCATGCTCAGTGCACTAGGGATCTTGATACCAGCCAGTGCATTGACTGCTTGGCAAATCTGACAGCACGAGTTACGAATTGTTGCCTAGGGAAAAGGAGCTGGCGTTATTTAGCTGTCAGTTGCAGCATCATGTATCAAACGATCTTCAACAGCACTGATGCACTAGCCCCGGCACCTCAAAGGATCGTGGTATCTGATCCACCCTCTCTGGCGCCTCCTCCAAAAGGTATATAACCTTGGCTTGAGTCTAGCTAGAAATGGAAATTGCAGTTCTAGTGAATTTGAGCTAAGGGCCTATGTTTGATTGCTCAAATTTCAGAAGGGGATTTGGGCTGTCATGAATTCTAAATTCCCCTAAGAGATTACTGGCAAAGGCCTAATTTATGTGATAGAATTTGCGACAGTGAAATGTCAGCTTTTAGCTTTCTGATCAGAATTCTAGAATTCCCAATGCTCAACGCAACGTCTTGATTGGGAGAATTTCTAAATACAATTGGCATCTTAATAACAAAGGATCGAATCTCGTACGGAGCTGGCTAAGCGCAAACTAAAATGCTAAAATATATAGGTTATAAAGATTTGAACTGATGACCACTCACTTTTTATAGATTTTCGAAAGCTACTCTAGCTATCACACAACATAAAACTTCTATTTGAAGACTTACTTAAAATATGTCAGAAAGTAGTTATAGATGGAGCGGGGCCTCGGGGGACTTATCCACATGAGCTCATTCTTTAGTTGGGGCGGCTACATCTTCTTCTAAGATCGAACATCAAACTTTGGATCCAAAGGGGAATTTTTTTTTTTTTTTGGGTGGCGTGCGGGGGGGGCAGCGGCGGCGTGGTGGAGTGGGGTGGGGTTGTGGGGGGCGAATAATTTAAGTGATCTGCATGAACAGATCTTAAACAAAGATAAGGAAGACCAGTCCTTGCCATTTTTAAACATAGTGGAAGTACTTGGAGCTGATGGAATTGAGAATTCATCAAGGATGCTTGAGAACTTTGAATATTATTGATCAATCCAATTAGTTGTGTTGAAAGGGACCGTGTTGTGAGAATTAGAAGCTTCAACTGAAGGAACTTCAATACCTGTTGTATAAGACTAAAGAATAATGGTAGTGTTGGTACCAAGAACTAAGGCATTTAGAACCAAATTAAGTCTCACCCGAAACAACTCTTCAATGGGTACACCAATGAGGCTTGCAAACTAGGGATGCAAACATGTCAAATTGAGACAAAGCCATGGTGGATCCAGACCCAGATTCGGTTCTGACATGGTACCTATATTTTTTTTTATCTAATTTTAGCTTCATCTTAAAAATGGATCAGGTTTTAGACCCAAATCCAAAATAAAATGCATATAGTATTAGTAGAATTAGATTAAAATATGATTAAAGTTAAGTGGACTCTTAAATATGACTATAATCAAGCTATGTAGGCCCTTAAAACCAAATAAATTTTTACATGTGAATGTAATCGCCGTGTATTTGAAACCTTGGGTCAAAATATATATTAGTATTCGGCTCCGGATCCGAAAGTCCTTGATCTTATAAGCTTGGATCCGAATCAAGATCTAGATTTCTTACGGATCATAAAATAACTTTCCGAACCGCTTTACTCTCGGAACCAGAAACTTCAGATACTCAATAGTTGGATATTCATTTGCAACCCTACTTGCAATACAGAATCATGGCTGCAACTCTATCCAAGCCCAAAGGCTCAACCCTAAGCAGATGGGGCTCATTTCAACTAGTGAATTGGTAGGTTAAATGGCTAAATAGCCCTTATAGTTATCACAATATCGCCTGGAAGTGCAGACGGCCATGAACTGCCTCATCGACTGCCTCAAACTGCGTTCTACGAGAGAATGAAAGGGAATTGGCTGGGAGATCGGTGGGGAGAAGGGCTTGAATGAAAGGAAGGGCAACTTGAAACTTTATAGAGATTTTTTCTCTATCGATATTACTACATTATGCATTGTGCATATGAAATCTGTTAACTATTCAAATTTGTAAATGTCTTGTTTGGCATGTTTTGTACCGTTATGGATGCATTGGACTGTAATGGAGTTTCATTGGATTTACTTTCATTTTAATATCTAGTACTACTTTTGTTGAAATGTATTGACAATCTTTTGGTAACCAATAAAATGGATAATGTGGTTTATGTATTTATCCATCTTCAGTGAGAGATTTCCAACCGAAATTGTAAGCTATCTAGATCAATTGAAATTGTTTAAACTGTAGATCTCAAAGGTGATGGCTCAAGGCATAGGACCAATAGGCGAAGGGTTTGGACTATTAGCGCATTCACAGCATCTCTTGGGATTTTTTTCTTGGTATGTTGCATTGTCATCTTGCAACGTGTGAAGAAAATGCTACTGGAAGGTAAGCGTAAAATTAGTATTATATGCATGATAATTAATTGTAAAAATATTGATTATGTGCACTTCTCTTACTCAGAAAGGAAGAAACAAACTCAGTTGTCCTTTAGAGATGATTTAAGTCCCCAAATGGGGGTTGACCTTTCACATGCAAGTATGAGTGGAGGAAGAAGAAGAAAGAAGAAAACTCAAAATTTGCCACTGATTGATTTAGGTACTATAAAGCATGCTACAAACAACTTTTCTAGTGAAAATAAGCTTGGAGAGGGAGGATTTGGTGTTGTTTACAAGGTAATGATCTTTCCTAAGTATAGGTCATTGAATATATCTTAAGCTGGATAACTTTTATACTAAAGTAAGAGTAAATTACATGTTTCAGGGAACCCTGCCAAATGGAAGAGAAGTTGCAGTCAAAAGGCTCTCAAATGGTTCTAAACAGGGATTAAACGAGTTTACTAATGAAGTTATATATATTGCAAAACTTCAACACAAGAATCTCGTTAGGTTGTTATCTTGTTGCATGGAGAAGCAGGAAAAGCTCCTTATTTACGAGTACATGCCCAACAGAAGCCTTGATGCCTTTCTATTTGGTTTGTTACAACATTTTCCACCATTAGTTCTTTTTCATAAATCATGTCCCACCTAATTATTAGTATTACAAGATTCTCTATTTCAGCACTATCATTCATTGTAGTAGGTCTTTTTCATTGGGGGCATATTTTCAAACCTATTGAAGAGTTAGTTGTCGACCGGTACTTTCTCTAAGTCAAGATTTCTCATATCATGTTTCCAACCATAACCTAGTAGCAATAGTAGTTACTTGATTTATCCCCTTGTGCTTTTTTTATTTCTCAATTATAATTGTTAATTGAGATGGCTTAAGATGAACTACCCTAAAGTTAAACTTTTTCTCTTAATCCTGTTAGAGGTTCCACAAAAATAAGATCACAATGATCACTTTCTCCAAGATTCAAAAGATTAAATAATACCATATTTTAAAAGTTAAATAAGTAATGGCAAAGTTTATGCTTATATTGCAAAACCCATGATTGAGAGTGAGGTGCGTGCAAATACTAATGTCTTTTATGTATTAGTTAAAACGAGTGTCCAAGATCTTGATGCATGTACATTTTGCGAAAGCTTATGATGGTATTCATATATTTCTAAAAGGCAAATCTGTATTCAATCAAAGAAAGAGAAGATATAAGGGGAAAGGTCGACCTAGGCCATTGGAAAAATATGATCAGTAGAAAAGAGCTGATCAATATACAAAACTTGTACATGCGAACCATGCCATTGGCTAAAAAAATACCAGATGATAAGATGAGAATTAGGTGTATAGATATCTCATTTCTCTAGGATTAGGCAACTCTAATCACAGAATATAGAATTTATGTGAGGGCCTAAAATAGGGCACTAGCTAGTGTACCCCCGAGCAGTGGTTGTTGCCTCTTTAATCCATTCATTAACTGGCTGTGATAGAAACAACTGGCCATCGAAAGATAGAGACTATGTAATCTTCATAAAGAATGAAAGTTTATATCATTAAGGATCCCATAATGAGCCGGCCTGATTCATTACAGTTGAGCTTTAGGTCAGACCACAAGGTGTTGGCTGCAATTGGGAGTTTGAAATGCTCTTAAGCTTTGGCTGCTACCCATGCCAAAACAGTCATTCAACTGCACAATAGAAGAAAGTAAATCCCAATGGCGATTAGCAAAAGAAAATCACAATCTCAAAACCACCAATATAGAGTTAAATATTGACCAATTACAATTACTCGTCAAGGGCTGTTGAGATATATTTAAGAGGAAGATTGCTGCTAGGATGTGTTGATGGAAGTGTCAAACAAGTAAGAGAATTATCATTATTTACATTCCTTTCTAACTTTTTTTTAGAAGGGAGAAATTAAAAGCACATATGATATATCGACTTGGTAACGGGTAAGTATGATATGCTAAAAGTGTACTATAGAAGTATCGATGAAGTATCAGATATCAATACAAGTGTCATATCGGCCCAATGCGGATACATTAGGCTCGTACAAGTATCCGGGTATCATAGCATCTAATTGGTAGGATCAAAATGTGATGATATTGATGATTAAGAATCTACTTGTACAATTAACAAAGACAATATAAATGATCATTTTCGCAAAGTTTTCATCTATTATGTTCGTGAGCATCTTTTTATGACTGAGGAATACTAACTTCATTGCCATCAATCAGATGAAGACAATCGTGTGCAACTATATTGGAGAAGACGACTCAACATTATTAGTGGCATTGTGCGGGGACTTCTTTATCTTCATGAGGATTCTCGTCTCAAAATCATTCATAGAGACTTGAAAGCAAGCAACATTTTGTTAGACCATGAGATGAATGCAAAGATATCAGATTTTGGCTTAGCAAGGACTTTCAGAGAAAATCCGGGTGAAGATAATACAAAATATGTGGTTGGAACATAGTAAGTCTTCCACTTGAATGTTTTCTGTAATTAAAAGTATGTCAACTATGGAAGAAACAAACATATTTTACTCCTAACCTGAATGCAAAGAAAAATCTAGAATATGGTTGAGTTTAGTTTACCTTGATTAATGGAAAACGTGAAAAGTGAAAACCAAACCCATATGTCCTCCAAATATATTAGGACTAATAATATTGTCATAGTTGAAGTGTAGGGCTGACACATAGCAGCATAAGTTCAAACATATACCATGATTTGGATCATGAGCCATCAACTAACATTTGGTTTATGGACCCCCAGCATATATTGGATCGATGTTGTCCCAGAGCTGCACTTATATCGATAATCAAATCATATATACAAACAATCTCAAGAAAATGGCAATTGGTGCCAAGCAATCTATGGAAACAAGACAAAGGATATATATGGTTTCCATACTTAAACATAAAACAAACGATCATGGATGCATCTTCTCTAGAATAGGAAACAGTCAATCATGCAAATAAAGTTGCACTTTTCTTATCCATGTAGAATGCTTCCTAATCATGCTAAAGTAGTATTTTATTTTTTCTTGTTCTTTTATGTCAGATTACTTGTGCTTACATTATTATCCACTATATTGATTTTGAACAGTGGATACATGGCTCCAGAATATGCAATGAATGGCCTATTCTCTGTAAAGTCAGACGTTTTTAGCTTTGGAGTTCTATTGCTTGAGATTATAAGTGGGAAAAGGAATAATTATCAACATTTTCCTGATGAAGCATACAACCTCCTTTCATATGTATGTATATCCCAACTCAAGTTGTATTACCTCTTTTTTCTTTTCTTTTCTTTTTTTTTTTTTTTAGTCTGAGCACTTCTTTTTTTTTTTTTTTTATTGGGTAAAGTAATCTGAGGACTTAGCTTGCTGATAAATTTTTTTTCCCTTGATTCTATATTTTCAGGCATGGATATTATGGTGTGATGGAAAAGTGATGGAGCTCATAGATCCAATGCTAATTGATTCAAGTTCAGTGAATGATATATTGAGATTGATCAATATCGGGTTGCTATGTGTTCAGGAGAAAGCAGCAGATAGACCCACCATGTCATCTGTGCTTCTCATGCTAGGAAGTGAATCCATGATTCTGCCCCAGCCTACCCAGCCGCCTCTTTATGATTGGAAGAGAAAAGTTTCATTAGATCAATCCTTAAAACCTAAAACTTGTAGTCCTAATAATTTAACCATCACTGATTTTGGGCCACGATAGATCTACTATGAATGGAGACTTGCCCAAATCTTCAACTTGTGGGAATAAGACAATGGTTTGTCCAATTGCTATTTTTTACTCCACCACTACATACCAAACATGATAACTAAATGTAAGCACTCATCATGATGTTATTTTCTAAATGACAACAGTCCGCACATAAGACCACGTAGACTGGCCTGTGAGGCCCATAATTGGGTCATGCTAATAATTGGAAAAAGGGATACGTACAAAGAAAATATCAGGAAGGTGCAATACTGTCAACCCGATTTGATTATTGATACCCATTGATCTGTGGCCCTCAAGTTTAATAGTTTTAAAAGAAAAGTCACTTTTTTTTAATCCGACATCATAATAGTTGGACGAGTGTGGAATTTGGGTTTGTTGTAATTCACAATGGGCATTGTCTTTGAGGGGAAAGCATGATCATCAAGGTGTCCAAGAAATGGATGAGACTGCACTAAAGAACCAAGGTTCTCATCTAAACATATGGTCTTCTTGTCTATTATATAATTTCAGACCGTGAGTAGAATATGAATAATGTTTTTCATGGTGACAGAAGTGAGTCTAGTGATCACCAATATGGATGCTAGATTCATATGATAATATTACTCTATTCATTGTGATTTTTCTTAAATAGACAAAGCTCAAAATTGAGTGTATTGGTGTGATTCTGCTGTAAAACCTTGACTTTCCATCTCCATATTTTTATTTTTTATTTTTTTTTTTTTTGAGGAATTATACTTGTGGATAAATATTTTGATATATAGATACTAGTAAAGCCAATAAAATGTTGTCAATCATGGATATCTGCTAAACAATTATTATCAATAGAAAGAAAATTGGGGAAGGCAATTAAAAACATGCATGTTCTAGAGTCCTATGGTATAAATACCAGCTTGGTCAACTTTATACGATTGTATAAAAATAAATACCAAAAGTTCCCTGACAACTATATAATCCCCATTCTTTCACTCTCAACAAAAAAATCTCTCAATTTACAAAAGCAGAAATCTGTCAAAACCTAACAAGAGCAATGGGATTTTAAAATTTGACATTGGTTATAGAGAACCGTTTTGTTGTGTCCATATATATTGTCACAAATTCTTATACCTTTTGCTTTAAGGTTAAATTGTATTAAAAGAAAAGGAAACATGGGCTGAAAAAAATCAGCCCCCAAAACAACATGACGTCCGAGGACTCAATAAGGAAAAACCCAATGCAAGGGACACAACC
Organism: Camphora micrantha; assembly: GCA_003546025.1. NCBI lineage: Eukaryota > Viridiplantae > Streptophyta > Magnoliopsida > Laurales > Lauraceae > Camphora > Camphora micrantha. The sequence goes on from QPKB01000007.1 coordinate 9,123,777, forward strand.
AAAAGAGAAGGAACTCTTGAATTTCTTTAGCTAGCCATTGCTACAAAAACCTCGAGGTGTTGGTAGAGGCAGTGGAAATATTTTTCAATATTCCCCTTTAGGTGGAGCCCACTCCTCAATACTCGCCCTCGGATGGAACCCGGCAGGCTCACTTTTGGCGACACGCTTTTTTTTTTTTTTTTTTGCGCCGAGTCGTTTCTCATGGGATTCGAACTCACGATCGGTTGGCTCTTATACTATCAATATTCCCCCTTGGGTGGAGCCCACTCCTCAATAGGAACAAAACAAGAAAGGTTTTAGCTAAATTAAGGAGAGCTGAAACATGAGCAGAGATAAAATAACATCAGACAAAAAAATAAATAAATAAAGAAAAAAGATCTCCCTTCCGCTTCAACTAGTGTTGACTGTTGAGCTTGAGACTGAGGGAATCCATAGTAGCTTTGAACAAAGACATCATGAAGATCTCCTAGAAGCTGTGACGGAGGACAGCCTCTTAATATCCTTGTAGTAGGACCTGAAGCACCTCCTGCTCCCTAAAATTTTCCACTCCTAGCTTTCCTGAAAGAAACGTTGGAAGATAGATGGGATTGGGTGGGGCCTCAACAAAAAACAACTATGTTCTTATGGGTGTAGTAATCTAGGAGAGAGAAAGGATTGCTTGTGTCCAAGGAGGAAGCACGGGTAGATTCCTTATTATAAGTAGAATTTTGAGTAAGAGGATTGCAGGATGGAGCCAAAGAGTCCTGAAGTGTCTCAATGACTGAGGAAGAGGCATCAACCGAGGAAGTTACAGCGGTTGAGGAAATACCTATTGTAACATGGGTGAATGCAGTGTCTGAGATAGAAGCAGTACCAGTGGCTAAGAAACTTACAATGGCGGTGGAAGTAGGGGTTGTGGTGGAGGCAGGGGCTGGAGTGGAGCCGGGGCTAGACCTGAGGCAGGGGCTAGAGTGGAGGCCGGCTTGAGAACAACAAGGGAGAGCTAAGCTGTAGCTGCAACAGTTGAAGCATCAGGCGTCTGGGAATCAATTCTGCAAAGGGTTAAGTCCACTAGCTTTATATGTGACAATGAAATAAGGATCCTAAGTGTAAGTGTAAAAAATATAACTCACAAGATTAAGGGGAGCATTGCAGGACTTATCCAAATGACTGTGGAAAGTCAGCCGCTTCAAGAACCTGAAATGGTAGCTAGAGAGAACAGTCAGAGGACCATGGCTGTGGGCAGCATAGGGTTCTTCAATGCCTAAGTTAGTGCAGGGACTAAGCTGAGGTTGAAGAAGAAGAGGGGCAGAGTAAGAGTGCATGTATGCGTTTGCGTCTGCGTACCTTGGTTGGCGCATGTTCATTCTATATAGGAGAAGAGTCTCTAGATATTTGATAATAGGCCTGATGATTTGACTGCTAAAGTCTCATCAGCCAACAAAATAATTAATGAGGATCCATCATAACCCACATTGCATTAAATGATGGTCCGATCAACCCACATTGTATTTAATGTCAGTCACATTGGGCCTGATCTTGCCTTGACTTATTAAAGGTAAATGTCCCATCGGATCCTTTCTTGGGCCGCGCCCTGATATGGCTGTAGCCGCTGGATGCCGCTTTGTCAGAGATTTGATGAGGATTTTGGACGGCTGGGATAATGTATCTGTCTCATTAGCGCGTGCTCATATCCTGCTACGTGTCTGAAGATGGAAGATGGTTGTTAGTGCCCATCTCGGTTGGCGGTTCGTCATACAGCAGCAGCCGAGGTGCGCGGCTAAGGCCAAGGCACATGGCCGAGATCGTAGCAGTCTTCGGTCAAGGTTGACTAAGGTGATAATACTCGCCTCGGCTAGCGCGTTAGCTACACGTAGCCGGTATTAGTGCTGGAGTTATCATAATCTTGGTATCTTAAGAATTGCCCCACACACTAAGAAACAAGGAAATTCAGATGTCTTGCTCCTACATTGTTGAAGAGTAAAAAAGTGTTGTAGTTACAACTTGTGAGTTCTTTGGCTCTTTTCTTTTTCAGATATTATTTGTGATCTTGGCATCTTGTTCTATCTCTGTTTATGCTCTGCCTGTGCGTTTCTAATTGCAATTTTAATTAGGATCTTTTGCATCTTTAAGCTTTCTAAATCTAACCACCCCTTCATATAATATACAGTCAGGAAAAAATTCTTGGGGTTCAACCATGCCCTCCTTATGGTTGCAAACTGCTTCTGAGTTGGTTGTTTGATCTCCATACTGTTTTTCCATCTCCATTTTTCTTGGTCTTTAATTCTTTAGAGTTATTCAAACCATCAGAATTAGATGAATGATAAGACTTGGATAGTCTGCGAGAGATGGATAACCAATTAGCAATAGTCAGAAGGTGAGTGGGTCTGGGAATGAGAATGTGTGAAGCTATACAAAAACAGACTAATTTGAATTGATTCGTTTTGGTGGCCCAAACTGAGAAAAAAAAAACGGGGCAACAACATAAATTTGTGAAATTGCAGGTAACTTGTACTACGTTGACTCTCAACAAATAAAGATTTCTATTGACCTTTTTGGGTCTAAGAACTTGTGAACCTAAGTTCCTGTAACACCCCTTACCTACAATTACTCAAGATAAAGAACAAATAACTATCATTTATAAGTCCCTTATTTATCTAAATACGTGGAAATTTTTATCATGAAGGAACACTCATCAGGACCGTCACTGACGCAGCAAATGGAAGAGGAGAATAGCCAACGGGCTAACCTCCAAGCCAAAGGCTTAGGGATAGGAATTCATTGGATCGATAACATCTTGGTCTCACACCACAGACAATTATCCAAGAGAAAACTCAATTGAAAATTCTTTTAATTCCACATGTGGGCTGGGCTCCTAGGGCTCGATGCCAGTGAAAGAAGAAAAGGGGCTTCTGCCCTTTTCATTGCTGCTAGACTCCCGGAAGAGGAAGAAGGGGTGGAAGGGGAAGCCTTTGGCGGCTTCGGTGGAGGCGAAGCCGATGGTCGGCGATGTAGGTGGCAGGTGATAGTGACGGGCGACAGCATATGTATGTATCCTCATTTTTTTCTCTCTGTTGTGTCTCTTCTCTTTTCTGCCTTTTGCTTATTGAGGATTTTACTGAAAAATTCATCTTAGGTGGCCGGCACACGAAAAATGATATATTATTTCCCATAACAGAAACAGGGTCCATCATACCCATTTGAGTTTTTTTTTTTTTTTTTTTAATATCTGAGTAGTGATGCTAGCATCGTTCAAGCAAAAATTAAGCGACTCTAGTGTCACTCTTCGTAGAATAGTTCCCCTCATTTCACCCACCTTTTTCTTTCTTGTCTTTCCTTCTTCTCTCACACTGCGTCGATGCCGCTGCCCCATGTGCTCTCCCTTCGACATCCTCGACACCCATGTTTCGATATCGCTCATCGTCTCCAAGAAGGTATGATTCAATGTACCCTCTATTTCTGATTCCCTTTTTTTTTTATTTTTTTTTTTCGCTCAGGTTTGAAATAGGTTTTGTTCCCTTTCTCATCTTGATTTCATTCTCATTTGAAGATTTATGAGTTCCATTCACTTTTTATTCTGTATGGACTTATATCCCTGGAGACGCCAATGATTTGGTTGTTGTTATTGCTAAGGAAGGATTTTCTTATGTTCCTATTTCTCTTGATGTATAATATATTTTTTTATTTTGTCATGTTTATGTTTCCATTCACTATTTATTCTGTTGTCTCTCTTTCTTTTTTTTTATTTTTTTTTTCTCAATGCCATTTTGCTTCAAAAATTCTCTTCAAGTAAATTTTGGAAGGATGAGTCCATTGATTCAATGATTCCATTAAACAAGCATTGGCAAGTCTTTGGGTTACATGCCATATACCTAAACCAGCTAGACTGACTAACAACAATAACAATAACAATGGTTTGAAATGGCGACTGGCACGTCACAGTTTCAGGAGCCATCATTAGTTATTACAATTATATCAAGAAAAACACCATCAAAATCCCCTTTTTAGCCTATGATGGGAAGGCTCCTAACTTCTGGTTTCTCTCTCTCTCTCTCTCTCTCTCTCTCTCTCTCTTAGTAGGATAATGCATGTTAACACGTCTTTTTTCCCAGTTATTTAGTCCTCCAAGTTTGTAGTATGAAATGAGAGCAATGCTAATTTTTTTCCCATGATGCAATCACCCATCTTTGCACTGGGTATTCACTTTCTTCCACTCCCATCCCTTCACCTCTTTTGCTCAAGAGATGTATGTATGTCAAGACTTCCCAGAGTTTTTGTGTATACTCAAATTCATGCATATGGGAGCCCACCCCCTTTTAATCAATCGTGAAAAATTATGGAACTCAATTTTCAAACATGATAGCTGACGATCTTATTTATGTGTTACTTAATGAAGTGATATCATGCCATTCTTGTTAATAGATATGTTCTTTGTGATTGTTGCTACATCTTCTAAATTTGCACAATTGGCTAAAGGATACAAAATGGTTGATGGTGGAGAATTCTTATATGAGCAAGACTAAAGCCATAATGAATGGGGTCAAACTAGGAGCATATCGAAGCATAAATCCAAACCTGGATAAGAAGATATGGGTTCTAACAAATAGGCAGGAGGACTTTGTGAGGGAGAATGTAACGCCCCAAATTCCTAATACCAAGTTCACTGCCAAGGTACTTGAATTTGGCACGCTACTTCTCGAAAAAATTGGGAACATCCAAGGCCATAGGTTCGTAGTGAGGTCCAATTTACATATTTTTTACCAACATTTGTGATCAATACTTAAGTGCAGAAGCATATAGAAAATATGCGAAAGCAACAACAATATAAATGCAAAAGCAGATACAGTATCAGTCTCATAAAGCAAATGCAAATGCCGGGTGACGTCCATGTAATCTCGAAGTATGAAATAACAGAGTGTACATATCAGAGTAAATCCCCCATGCTCACATCAAATGACACCCAAAATCCCAAAAAAATTATAATCACTCAATCCCAACTGTAGTTACTCCATCCTTCGGCTCCACCACCGAGTCTGCTAGTCCCCACTCGTACTCATCGACTAGTGGCGCCTCGAAAAGCGCGTCACCATCGGGGACGGAGTTGATGTCAATACCTAATTACCAAATAATTGGTCAGATCCAAAGGATCTGGCAAATACAGTATACAAGTAACATATGATATATATTAAAATGGAATAGAGACGATGATAAGATCATATGAGTAACAAAGGTACAACACTAGGCAATTGTGCAAAGTACACCAATAAAGATCAATATGTAAGTAAAATAAGCTAGATAATCATCTATTAATATGGCACACTCACACAAGCTAAACACCGCGGGATATTATGCCGTAACTTTCCAAAACCGATAACTAGGCGATAAGGAATAATAATGCATTGCAAGGGATAATAAGCCCCGCCAAATATAATTCGTCTCTAATAATAAGCATATATGCATTACCGGAGTCTGCCGCCCGCGAATCCATATATACTCGTACATGTACATTACGGGAGTCTGCTGCCCACGAATGCACATATACTACCGGAGTCTGCCGGCCGTCTAATCATAGCTCATCATGATGACCCCAACTATAATAAATAGCTCCCGCCAAGGATCAGTCCAAGGCTAAGCTTACAATAACTGAGTGAATGTCCTACGGCGACTTAAGAAAACCAAGTAAAGCTCACTGTCTGGCTAAGCTATTCTTGCAAAAGCAAGGCCAACTCATATCCATACAAGGTCCAGTATCTATGTCCAATCTATATCCACAATCCATAGTCCATAATCCATAATCGAATCCATGCCTATGAACCACCATGTCATGGTCTTAGTCCATTTCCTTCGCATTCTATATTCAGCATTGTTCATTCTCATTACCCATCCATGAATGGGTTTCTAGATCAATAGCATAATCACATACTCCAAGGTAATCCCATCCATCCATTCCCTAGGCCATAGGATCGCCTGCCTAGCCACAAACATGGGTCAAGTGATCTTCATTCACAATCCGGGTCACAATTAGGAAATCCTAGGCTCAGGTCCTCAAATTTTCATATAGTCAACAGGTTTAAACAATAGATAGATATAAGAGTGAACCGCAATGAAAAACACCTAACATATTTACATAACAATACCAATCAATGGAAGTATTAGCAACAGTCCATCATAGGTCAATGCCCCTTTTCAGGGCTAGGCCCATGTCAGCCAATTCATTTCCTAAATGAGGTTTTAAATTCCAAAAGATATGTATTTGGTACTCTGATGTTACGAGCATCTTCGACGACATTTAAAAGATTGAATCGGAATCCAATTAATATACTAGACCCTACTTTGGTGGCCTCATGGGTCAAGGTTAAGCCCTACTCTTGACTCATGCCCGGCTCATTATCGGAAGTCCATATGGAAGGTCAATGGGCTCTGCAAAATATCAAACTATCAAAAACTCAGAATCTGGAAGTTCACTGTCAGCAGTGTATCCGGTCGACATCCTCCAAGGGCGGTCGACAGGTTGCACTAGGGAAATATGGGATCTATCTATCGGGCTGTCTTAGGTCCTATGTACTTTGTCAACATCTTGAGCGACATGGTCGACCGCGTACACAGAGACTTGAATGACAAAGACCTGGCAGGCAAGTCACAGCATGAAGTTTCTATATTGTGGTCGGTCGACATCCTGCTGGGGTGGTCAACCGACTACACAGAGTGGCTAGGACCTAACTTGTCAGTCTTTGGATTCTAGACAGTGTAACCAGTTGACATCTGGCCAGGACAGTCAATCGACTACACTGAATTTTCTGGGATAAAATGACAGACTAGCTCTCAATTATTCCTAGGATTCGTTATGTATCTAGTCGACATCCTCCAAGGGTGGTTGACCAGGTACACACGAATTCCAATGTTTTCAAAAGTCCGTAACTTTTCCAATTCATCTCAATTTACATCAAAACAACACCAGCTCATCTCCAATCATCACAAAACCATATAAAAACATCAAACTCCATCCATACACCATAAATTCATCATCAATTGGGCCATTGATCTTCCAAATTGGAAATCTCATCCACCAATGGCCAAAAACCAATAAAATAAGTCTTAAAAAGGATATCTAAGAAATCAGACATCAATATGAATTGATTTACAGATTTCAAACAAGGAAATCATGCATTCTAAGCTAAGTATATTGTATTTGTCTCTAATCCAAATTCAATGTTTCTTGGCTTGCACTTTGAGATCGAAGCTCCAAAACTCTAATCCAAGATCTAATGCTTTCCAACTCTTAAAACAGCCCCAAATTTCAGATCCAGCAAGATCTACAACTCCTATATCCAAATCCACAAGAAAATTGCATGAGAGAGGAATTCTAGAGAGATAAAGGGAATTTCATGAAAATTGAACTAAGGAAAGGGAATTACCTTGTTGTGCAGGGAGAGAAGAGAGAGAGGCCCTCTTGATTAGAAGTAATAGTAGCTTGGAGAGAATTCTCCTTCTTTGTAGGAGAAAGCCCTAGATCTATGTTTTTAGAGAGAGAATTTGAGGAAATTTATGGAGGAAAAATAAGAGAAATGAGATGGAAGAAAAGAGAAATGGAGGGAAATGAGGGAGAGAAGAGAGAGCTTGGATGTTTGGGAGTGGGAGATGGGTTTATATTTATAGAATTTGGTTGTAGGTGAAAGGTCCAAGTTTCCCTTCTAGGTTAGTTTTTTGTTTGGATAAGTACATGGGCATTAAGTTATGTTATTTTTGGTTTAGTTTGCAAATTCTCAAATGGAAACCCATCCTAGTAATCCTATTTACTTCTAGGGGCCTCTAACTAACTAACAAACTCCCTGAAGTCCATCTAACACCCTATTTGACTTTATAAATCATAAAAAGAGACTAATTTCTAGAAAATAGGAATACAACATAGGAAAATACTAAACTACCCTTACTAACCCCTATTAATTAGTATAAATAGATATCATATACTATATTTAGCACAAATTAAAAATAAGTGAGGGTCCATAAGGGGTGGGCCCTCACATCACTCCCCCCCTCTGAGACATTTGGTCCCCAAATGTAAAACAATGATAAAAACATACCTGGGGTAGAAGATGCAGATACTTCTTCAATACTTTCTCTCGAAGCTCCCATGTCGCCTCTACTAGGGTGTGATGCTCCCATGAACCTTCACCCAAGGGATGGTTCGCGTTTGGAGCATCTGCTCTTTGGTGTCGATGATGAAGATAGGCTTTTCTACGTATGAAGCGTCTAGCTGAATATCGAAACACTCGTCGTACAGGACGTGAGTTGGGTCCTCAACATATTTCTTCAGCATCAAGACATGAAAGACATCATGCACTCCTGACAACTATGGCAGAAGTTGAAGCTTGTAAGCGACATCACCAATCCTATTTTTTATATCGAAGGGTCCGACGTATCTTCGTGCTAGCTTACCCTTCTCTCCGAATCAAAAGGTACCTCTTGCTGGGGAAACATTTAGGAACACGTTGTCCCCCTTCTGGAACTCAAGAGGTCATTGTCTATTATCGGCATAGCTCTTATGTCAACTGCGCACTATCTTCAGGTTCTCGATGACTTGCCGAACCTTCTCGCTGGTGTCGCTAACTATGGACGGTCCCTGTAAATTCCCGACACCAACATCCTCCCAACAAACTAGAGTTCTGCATCTCCTCCTGTACAAAGCCTCGAAAAATGCCATCTTCATGCTCGAATGGTAGCTGTTACTGTCGGCAGACTCGCAAAGCGGCAAATAATCCTCCCAATTCTCCTTGTAATTCAAGACACAAGATCTCAAAATGTCTTCAAATGTATGATTAGTTTGCTCGATCTGACCATCTGTCTGTGGGTGATAAGTTGTGCTGAAGCTCAATTGGGTATCCAAAGCTTGATGAAAGCACTCCTAGAAATGCGAAGTGAACCTCAGGTCTTTGTCTGATACAATCGACATAGGGAATCCATGCAATGTGACGATCCTGTTCGCATATAGCTTAGCCAAATATCCAATCCCGATCTCATGCAAACTGATAGAAAGTGAGCTGACTTGGTCAAGCGATCCACTATCACCCATATGCTATCGTTGTGCCTCTTTGTAGCTGGTAGATTTGCAACGAACTCCATTGTAATGTGTTCATACTTCCACTTGAGAATCTCATGCTAATGCAATAACTCTTGTGGAATATGATGCTCAGCTTTAATCTGCTAGCACGTCAAACATCAGGCAACATAGCCAGCTATTCCCTTTCATGTTGTTCTACCAGTAATAACTCTTCAGATTCTGGTACATCTTCGTTCTGCTATGGTGGATCAAATATTTGTTACGATGAGTGTCTGCTAGAATCTCGTCCTTAAGCTCCTGAATGTTCGGCACGTATAATCTGTCCTAGTAGTAGAGAACACCACTAATCAATCTGAACTCTGGCCTCTAATCAATCAGCTCAATCACTCTAGCAAGTTTGGGATAGTCACACTGACTGTCCTTGACCTTTCCAACCAACTCTGGCTCCCACGCTGACATAGTAGCAAGCATCACTCTATCACTGAAAGGCTGAAGCTCCACATCTAGGTCTCGAAAGACATCATTCCACACCCTCTGCTACTAGGAAACTTACTAAGGCAGTCTTCATGCTCAATGCATCTACCACAACGTTCGCCTTACCCGGATGGTATTTAATTGGAAAGTTATAATTCATGATGGACTCCATCCATCGCCTATGACTGTTGTTGAGATCACTCTGGGCAAACAGATACTAAAGGTTGCGATGGTCTGAATGCACCATAAACTTCTCGCCATAGAGATAATGACACCACATTTTCCATGCGAAAATAACCGCTGCTAACTCCAAATCGTGAAAGACATACTTCTTCTTGTGTTCCTTTGGTTATTATTAAGAGATTGGGCTGAAGATTTGCTCTAGAAGGTTTGAAAATTCTACTTCTTTGTAGAATATTGGTATATCTTAGTTCTCAAGGTGATTAAAGGAGGATCAAGCACAGGGATCGGTGCGCGGCGGGGAAGTCATAGCAATATAAAAAGTTATACAAGAACAACTACAGTCCTTAGGTCGACGTACGGACTACGATGAAGGAGCTGTGAGTATATCTTGTAACCGTTCAATAGTGATTGGTTTTTCTGATCGTGGTTTTTCTCCCAATTAAGGGTTTCCACTTTAAATTTGTGTCTGCCTTCTTGTGGTGATTGCTTGGTAGATAATTTTGCTAGTCCCTCCTTATTTTGGTCGGTTACATCCGTTGTGCATTGGTTTTTTAGACTAGCATCCATGCTAGTAAGTACACTTTCAGAAAAAAAAAAAAATTTATGGGAAGACTCTAACCTCCTTGTGGACCCAGTTCATCAGAGTTCATTTCACCCTAAGAAGTCCTATCTGGCCGACCTGCTTGGTAACTTCAGTATGAAAGTGAAGTGAGGTGAAGCCTCCAATTAAGAGAAATGAAAATACAGGAGGTCATCTCAAAAGTACAAAAATTCAAAACTCACCACTTCTTAAAAAAAAAAAAAAGAAAAAAAAAAAAAAAAAAAAAAAAAAAAAAAAAAAACCAACATTCCCAGACCACTAAATAGCAAAAAAACAATCTACTTTCTATACAAAAAGTAAAAAATATTGTAAAAAATATTCCTTATCAAGCCACTAAAGACAAAAAGATTCACATTATGATGAGACCCCTCGGACATTATTCTCTCTTGATTTGAGGATCAATCTAAGGAGCTGTACTTCTATTGGCCCTTCTCTTCTCAAATTTGAAGATGGGTTCAAGTGCTACTAATTGCCCTACTCAAGTTCCTATCAATGACCTGAGTGTATGGGATTACCTCTCAACTGGCTCCAACAAAGTGGCTATTGGTTGCCTTGAAGATAAATTTATGGTCCATGAGTTGATCCAGGTGACAGTATTCATAGAGGAACAGGGAAAGGTGGCCCTTGGTAGAATCATCCTGAATCAATTTCAAAGCCCAGCGGCTCCAGCAGGACTTTTCTTTTTTTTTTTTTTTTTTTTTTGTTCTTTTTTAGTTCGAAAAGCTGGAAAGTCAAAAAGAAAAAAAAAATAGCTGAAAAGTCCTGAGAAAGTTTGTTTGGATATTATATTTTTTATTGGGCTTTTCCAGAAGCAAAACTTAAAATCCACTTACTATTGCCGTTGACCACATTTGAATCTTTTTAATGTTATGCAGCATTGACGCACCTAATTTCTATATGACCAATCTTAATGCTGGCAATTGAGGGCCCATGTAAAACCACACGTAATTAGGGATTAATAATCAGATTTGGGTCCTTATTTAGATACTGCTAAGTAAAATGGGTTCGGGTCGGGGTCCTATTTTCGAACCCGTGATCTAAAAAAGTTCGGTTCCACCTTAGTTCCAACCCGTGGACCCGGGACCTAACATATTTCCTTAATTTTCTAGAATTTCACTTAAAAATTATTTTTTTTCCTAATCATTCTCTGCCTAGACCCGGAACACCCGGCCCATATACGGAACCGGTTCTGGTTCTGATTCCATCTTCTCATTAACTATTCAGGTTCTAGAACAAGTTAACTGGTTCCAAGCCGATTCTGGTTCCATCTTCGGTGGTGGAGTTAAGACCGCAACCAACCCATTTACATCCCTATACGAAAAGGGCCTTCAACAAGCAAGAACCAACCGGAAGAAGGTCAAGGACAAAACCACTCATGAGTACTTTTATTGGAAAATTTAACTATAACTATATGTATTTCTACAAATAAAAATTAATCAATTGTTGACCGACTGCCCTAAGATTTAGAGTTCTTCCAGCCGTGTCCAAGTTCGATGACCATGGTTAGCCATGGAACCTACAAATGTATACATCATTTCCATATATTAGAATTAGATGGCAAGGGAAGATAGAACCAACCACAAATAAACTTCTCTTGCCTAACTTTTTAGATTAGAGAAAAAAAATCTTATTGGATGTTAACAAGGAACCAAAACATACAAAACCTTGGAATTCTTTGATGAAATCGACATCCCTCGACAGTGAGAGAACACCACATTCTGTGTCAACCAGCATAGTTTATATCCAATATTTCTGACAATGAGACAATTGCCGCAAATGGTCCAGCTCGATAGGGCTGCATAGTAGACCTAAATACTAAATGAACTGGCATTAGACAAGCTTAGGCTTAGAACAACCATGTGTGTATGCGTACAAACCAAGGATGGTCTAGCTGAGAACACAACTTTTCTGGGATTTAATTTATTTGGTCGATGGAGGATTGCTTGATGTGTTTGTGGATTTTCACATAGTCAGTTTGTTTGCATTAAAATCTCTAGGAATTGAATTCTTAGGGTGGCTAAAAATGAATATCAAAAGTGAATTTTTCACAAATGAACACCAAATAAAGTTTTCTTTTAAGGGAATAAATCCAAAAGTGGATGCTACTTGATGCTTAGAAATTCACCTTTGATCTTCATTTTTAACTATCCAATATATTCAGTTTCTATGTACTTTAATACAAACAGACAGTACACTAAAATAGTTTTAGAAGAGATAATTAGCAAGGCTGATCATAGACCTCAATGTTACATACGCCAATAGCAATATTTGGGTTGGGTTTGGACTGGCATTATCTTATTCCATCAACAATACTTCAATTAACAAGGGGACAGTAAGCAATTCGCACAGTAAGTGCCGATTTGTTCGCATGAAATTGAATTTGTAGGAATTTTAAGAAACGAAAGTAGCTAAAAGTTAAAAAAAAAACAAAGGTGAATGTTTACAAAAAGCCAATCTCTCCTATAGTGGAAAATGATAAACCCAACCATCACCCTATCAAATCAGTTGTTCCTACCCTTGTACATCATCCACCCCCGTTCGTTCACTCCTGACCACTTTAATGTGAATTACTATGTTGGAACCCACGTTACCATGAATTCTATTCCACACAAACAAAACCAGCCTAAGCTAAAATCAAAGCACGGCCAAAATATCAAGCATCTGCCATCTAGCTACGTCTTTAACTTCTTCTCATTCATCACTATCATTTTTACGCTGCATACCTTACCATTCTCCTCTCCTTGCAAAAAATATGCCATGCATACTTTCAGATCCTTGCCCTTCCATTTCTTCCTGGTCTTATCCTGCACACAACTCTTCCTTGATGTAGTTACCGCAGACCCAATTTCTTACAATTGCTCGGGTTATAGGTATCTCCCAAATACCGAATTCGCTACTAATCTTGATCAGCTTCTTTTGAATCTAACTTCAAAATCTAAAGACCAAAACTTCTACAACTACACAGTCGGAGATGAGCCGAATCGTATCTATGGCCTCTTCCAGTGTCGCGGAGACACTAACCGTCACCAATGCAAGACCTGTATCAAAATCTCAGGAGCTGAAATTAAACAAGCGTGCCCCAACTCAAGACAAGTCATTGCATGGTATGATTACTGCCTCTTACGCTATTCAGATCAATTCTTCTTTGGTCATGTTGACGGTCCAGAGTTCCACTATAGAAATGATAAGTTGGGCGAATTATCATATGAAGAGAAAGAAAGAGTATTGGGGTTTGTTTCAAAAATGGTGAAACAAGTTCCACGTAGGCGGCCATTAATGTTCGCAACGAATTCATCGTCAGTTCAATATTCAATGTTCAGTCTCGCCCAATTTTCAATGTTCAGTCTCGCCCAGTGTAATTTTGATCTTAGTTACGAGGGCTGTGAGACGTGCTTGAAACATGTGATGGTGGAAACTGAATCTTGTTGTGCCCAGTACAAAGGGTGGCAGTATCACACTACGAGCTGCAGTTTAAGGTATGAGACTTACCCTTTCTTTAATGGCTCGGCACCACATGATGAACTCCAAGGAATCCTCTGCCCGGACGATGGTACCCCATCAAACCCGGTGTTCAAAATTAACATCTTTCTCCTCCTCCATAATCTAACCGGCATAGCAGCTACATCCGGTTTCTCCAAGTCCTTTTTGGGTGATGATCCAAACCGTGTATATGGCCTCGCCCAGTGTAGAGGAAACCTTGCTCCGGAAAACTGCCTGGACTGCCTTGTCAGTGCATTTTATGACTTACAACAAGTCTGCACTAGTAGCACAAAAGCTGTCCTATGGTATGATAACTGCTACTTCCGCTACTCCAACGAAAGTTTCTATGGGATTATGGACGAAGAAGGGCTTCACACTGTCTCCGATCTTGATGATGATTTCAACGTTAACCACCCATGGCATATTTTCCATGTGGCAGAAAACGCTTTACAGCAACAGTTGATGTCTGCGGACTTGCAAATTGTTGATGAATGGAGTAGAAACTATCATGCTCAGTGCACTAGGGATCTTAATACCAGCCAGTGCTCTGAATGCTTGGCAAATCTGGCAGCACGAGTTACGAATTGTTGCCTAGGGAAAAGGACCTGGCGTTATTTAGCTGTCAGTTGCAGCATCATGTATCAAGCGATCTTCAACAGCACTGATGCACCTCAAAGGATCGTGGTATCTGATCCACCTTCTCTAGCGCCTCCTCCAAAAGGTATACAACCTTGGCTTTAGCCTAGCTAGAAATGGAAATTGCAGTTCTAGTGAATTTGAGCTAAGGGCCTATGTTTGATTGCTCAAATTTCAGAAGGGAATTTGAGCTGTCATGAATTCTAAATTCCCCTAAGAGATTACTGGCAAAGGCCTAATTTATGTGATAGAATTTGCGACAGTGAAATGCCAGCTTTTAGCTTTCTGATCAGAATTCTAGAATTCCCAACGTTTTGATTGGGAGAATTTCTACATACAATTGGCATCTTAATAACAGTGGATCGAATCTCGTACGGAGCTGGCTAAGTGCGAACTAAAATGCTAAAGTATATAGGTTATGAAGATTTGAACCGATGACCACTCACTTTTTATAGATTTTCGAAAGCTACTCTAGCTATCACACAACATAAAACTTTTATTTGAAGACTGACTTAAAAAATGTCAGAAAGTAGTTATAGATGGAGCAGGGCCTCGGGGGACTTATCCACATGAGCTCATTCTTTAGCTGAGGCGGCTACATCTTTTTCTAAGATCAAACGTCAAACTTTGGATCCAAAGGGATTTTTTTTTTTTTTTTTGGGGGCGGGGGGGAGGGGTGGGGGGGGGGGGGTTGTGGGTGTTGGTGGTGGGGCAAATAATTTAAGTGATATGCATGAACAGATCTTAAACAAAGATAAGGAAGACTAGTCCTTGCCATTCTTAAGCATAATGGAAGTACTTGGAGCTTATGGAATTGAGAATTCATCTAGGATGTTTGAGAACTTTATATATTATTGATCAATCCATTAGTTTCAACTTAAAAATGGATCAGGTTTTAGACCCAAATCCAAAATAAATGCATATAGTATTAGTAGAATTAGATTAAAATATGATTAAAGTTAAGTATACTCTTATGTATGACTATAATCAAGCTATGTAGGCCCTTAAAACCATATAAATTTTTACATATGAATGTAATTGCCATGTATTTGAAACCTTGGGTCAAAATATATATTAGTATTCGGTTCCGGATCCAAAAGTCCTTGATCTTATAAGCTTGGATCCGAATCAAGATCTAGATTTCTTACAGATCATAAAGTATAGGTTTCCGAACCGCTTTACTCTCGGAACCAGAAACTTCAGATACTCAATAGTTGGATATCCATTTGCAACCCTACTTGCAATACAGAATCATGGTTGCAACTCTATCCAAGCCCAAAGGCTCAACCCTAAGCATATGGGGATAATTTTTTCAACTAGTGAATTGGTAGGTTAAATGGCCAAACTGCACTTATAGTTATCACAATATTGCCTGAAAGTGGAGACGGCCATGAACTGCCTCATCGACAGCCTCGAACTGCGCTCTACGAGAGAATGAAAGGGAATTGGCTGGGAGATCGGTGGGGAGAAGGGCTTGAATGAAAGGAAAGGCGACTTGAAACTTTATAGAGATTTTTTCTCTATCGATATTACTACATTATGCATTGTGCATATGAAATCTGTTAACTATTCAAATTTGTAAATGTCTTGTTTGGCATGTTTTGTACCGTTATGGATGCATTGGACTGTAATGGAGTTTCATTGGATTTACTTTCATTTTAATATCTAGTACTACTTTTGTTGAAATGTATTGACAAGCTTTTGGTAACCAATAAAATGGATAATGTGGTTTATGTATTTATCCATCTTCAGTGAGAGATTTCCAACTGAAATTGTAAGCTATCTAGATCAATTGAAATTGTTTAAACTTAGATCTCAAAGGTGATGGCTCAGGGCATAGGACCAATAGGCGAAGGGTTTGGATTATTAGCGCATTCACAGCATCTCTTGGGATTTTTTTCTTGGTATGTTGCATTGTACTCATCTTGCAACGTGTGAAGAAAATGCTACTGGAAGGTAAGCATAAAATTAGTATTATAAGCAAGATAATTAGTTGTAAAAATATTGATTATGTGCACTTTTCTTACTCAGAAAGGAAGAAACAAAGTCAGTTGTCCTTTAGAGATGATTTAAGTCCCCAAATGGGGGTTGACCTTTCACATGCAAGTATGAATGGAGGAAGAAGAAGAAAGAAGAAAACTCAAAATTTTCCACTGATTGATTTAGGTACTATAAAGCATGCTACAAACAACTTTTCTAGTGAAAATAAGCTTGGAAAGGGAGGATTTGGTGTTGTTTACAAGGTAATGATCTTTCCTAAGTATAGGTCATTGAATATATCTTAAGCTGGATAACTTTTATACTAAAGTAAGAGTAAATTACATGTTTCAGGGAACCCTGCCAAATGGAAGAGAAGTTGCAGTCAAAAGGCTCTCAAATGGTTCTAAACAGGGATCAAACGAGTTTACTAATGAAGTTACATATATTGCAAAACTTCAACACAAGAATCTCGTTAGGCTGTTATCTTGTTGCATGGAGAAGCAGGAAATGCTCCTCATTTATGAGTACATGCCCAACAGAAGCCTTGATGCCTTTCTATTTGGTTTGTTACAACATTTTCCACCATTAGTTCTTTTTCATAAATCATGTCCCACCTAATTATTAGTATTACAAGATTCTCTATTTTGGCACTATCATTCATTGTAGTAGGTCTTTTTCATTGGGGGCATATCTTCAAACCTATTGAAGAGTTAGTTGTCGACCGGTACTTTCTCTAAGTCAAGATTTCTCATATCATGTTTCCAACCATAACCCAGTAGCGATAGTAGTTACTTGATTTATCCCCTTGTGCTTTGTTTTATTTCTCAATTATAATTGTTAATTGAGATGGCTTAAGATGAACTACCCTAAAGCTAAACTTTTTCTCTTAGTCCTGTTAGAGGTTCCACCAAAATAAGATCACAATGATCACTTTCTCCAAGATTCAAAAGATTAAATAATACCATATTTTAAAAGTTAAATAAGTAATGGCAAAGTTTATGCTTATATTGCAAAACCCATGATGGAGAGTGAGGTGTGTGCAAATACTAATGTCTTTTATGTATTAGTTAAAACGAGTGTCCAAGATCTTGATGCATGTACATTTTGCGAAAGCTTATGATGGTATTCATATATTTCTAAAAGGCAAATCTGTATTCAATCAAAGAAAGAGAAGATATAAGGGGAAAGGTCGACCTAGGCCATTGGAAAAATATGATCAGTAGAAAGGAGCTGATTAATATACAAAACTTGTACATGCGAACCATGCCATCGGCTAAAAAAATACCAGATGATAAGATGAGAATTAGGTGTATAGATATCTCATTTCTCTAGGATTAGGCAACTCTAATCACAGAATATAGAATTTATGTGAGAGCCTAAAATAGGGCACTAGTGTACCCCCGAGCAGTGGTTGTTGCCTCTTTAATCCATTCATTAACTGGCTTTGATAGAAACAACTGGCCATCGAAAGATAGAGACTATGTAATCTTCATAAAGAATGAAAGTTTATATCATTAAGGATCCCATAATGAGCCGGCCTGATTCATTACAGTTGAGCTTTAGGTCAGACCACAAGGTGTTGGCTGCAATTGGGAGTTTGAAATGCTCTTAAGCTTTGGCTGCTACCCATGCCGAACCAGTCATTCAACTGCACAATAGAATAAAGTAAATCCCGATGGCGATTAGCAAAAGAAAATCACAATCTCAAAACCACCAATATAGAGTTAAATATTGACCAATTACATTTACTTGTCAAGGGCTGTTGAGTTATATTAAAGAGGAAGATTGTTGCTAGGATGTGTTGATGGAAGTGTTAAACAAGTAAGAGAATTATCATTATTTACATTCCTTTCTAACTTTCTTTTAGAAGGAAGAAATTAAAAGCACCATATGAGATATCGACTTGGTAACTGGTAAGTATGATATGCTAAAAGTGTACTATAGAAGTATTGATGAAGTACCAGATATCAATACAAGTGTCATATCAGTCCAACGCAGATACATTAGGCTCGTACAAGTATCCGGGTATCATAGCATCTAATTGGTAGGATCAAAATGTGATGATATTGATGATTAAGAATCTACTCGTACAATTAACAAAGACAATATAAATGATCATTTTCTCAAAGTTTTCATCTATTATGTTCGTGAGCTTCTTTTTATGACTGAGAAATACTAACTTCATTGCCATCAATCAGATGAAGACAATCGTATGCAACTATATTGGAGAAGACGACTCAACATTATTAGTGGCATTGTGCGGGGACTTCTTTATCTTCATGAGGATTCTCGTCTCAAAATCATCCATAGAGACTTGAAAGCAAGCAACATTTTGTTAGACCATGAGATGAATGCAAAGATATCAGATTTTGGCTTAGCAAGGACTTTCAGAGAAAATCCGGGTGAAGATAATACAAAAATAGTGGTTGGAACATAGTAAGTCTTTCACTTGAATGTTTTCTATAATTAAAAGTACGTCAACTATGGAAGAAACAAACATATGTTACTCCTAACCTGAATGCAAAGAAAAATCTAGAATATGGTTGAGTTTAGTTTACCTTGATTAATGGAAAACGTGAAAAGTGAAAACCAAACCCATATGTCCTCCAAATATATTAGGACTAATAATATTGTCATAGTTGAAGTGTAGGGCTGACACATAGCAGCATAAGTTCAAACATATACCATGATTTGGATCATGAGCCATCAACTAACATTTGGTTTATGGACCCCCAGCATATATTGGATCGATGTTGTCCCAGAGCTGCACTTATATCGATAATCAAATCATACAAACAATCTCAAGAAAATGGCAATTGGTGCCAAGCAATCTATGGAAACAAGACAAAGGATATATATGGTTTCCATACTTAAACATAAAACAAACGATCATGGATGCATCTTCTCTAGAATAGGAAACAGTCAATCATGCAAATAAAGTTGCACTTTTCTTATCCATGTAGAATGCTTCCTAATCATGCTAAAGTAGTATTTTATTTTTTCTTGTTCTTTTATGTCAGATTACTTGTGCTTACATTAGTATCCACTATATTGATTTTGAACAGTGGATACATGGCTCCAGAATATGCAATGAATGGCCTATTCTCTGTAAAGTCAGACGTTTTTAGCTTTGGAGTTCTATTGCTTGAGATTATAAGTGGGAAAAGGAATAATTATCAACATTTTCCTGATGAAGCATACAACCTCCTCTCATATGTATGTATATCCCAACTCAAGTTGTATTACCTCTTTTTTCTTTCTTTTCTTTTTTTTTTTTTTTAGTCTGAGCACTTCTTTTTTTTTGGGTAAAGTAATCCGAGGACTTAGCTTGCTGATAAAATTTTTTTCCCTTGATTCCATCTTTTCAGGCATGGATATTATGGTGTGATGGAAAAGTGATGGAGCTCATAGATCCAATGCTAATTGATTCAAGTTCAGTGAATGATATATTGAGATTGATCAATATCGGGTTGCTATGTGTTCAGGAGAAAGCAGCAGATAGACCCACCATGTCATCTGTGCTTCTCATGCTAGGAAGTGAATCCATGATTCCGCCCCAGCCTACCCAGCCGCCTCTTTATGATTGGAAGAGAAAAGTTTCATTAGATCAATCCTTAAAACCTAAAACTTGTAGTCCTAATAATTTGACCATCACTGATTTTGGGCCACGATAGATCTACTATGAATGGAGACTGGCCCAAATCTTCATCTAGATATAATGGTCTTCTTGTCTATTAAATAATTTCAGACCGTGAGCAGAATATGAATAATGTTTTACATGGTGACAGTAGTGAGTCTAGTGATCAACAATATGGATGCTAGATTCATATGATAATATTACTCTATTCATTGTGATTTTCTTAAATAGACAAAGCTCAAAATTGAGTGTATTGGTGTGATTCTGCTGTAAAACCTTGACTTTCCATCTCCATATTTTCATTTTATTTTTTTGGAGGAATTATACTTGTGGATAAATATTTTGATATATAGATATACTAGTAAAGCCAATAAAATGTTGTCAATCATGGATATCTGCTAAACAATTATTATCAATAGAAAGAAAATTGGGGAAGGCAATTAAAAACATGCATGTTCTAGAGTCCTATGGTATAAATACCAGCTTGGTCAACTTTATACGATTGTATAAAAATAAATACCAAAAGTTCCCTGACAACTATATAATCCCCATTCTTTCACTCTCAACAAAAAAATCTCTCAATTTACAAAAGCAGAAATCTGTCAAAACCTAACAAGAGCAATGGGATTTTAAAATTTGACATTGGTTATAGAGAACCGTTTTGTTGTGTCCATATATATTGTCACAAATTCTTATACCTTTTGCTTTAAGGTTAAGTTGTATTAAAAGAAAAGGAAACATGGGCTGAAAAAAATCAGCCCCAAAAACAACATGACGTCCGAGGACTCAACAAGGAAAAACCCAATGCAAGGGACACAACCAAAAAAGAAGGAACTCTTGAATTTCTTTAGCTAGCCATTGCTACAAAAACCTCGAGGCGTTGGTAGAGGTAGTGGAAATATTTTTCAATATTCCCCTTTAGGTGGAGCCCACTCCTCAATACTCCCCCTCAGATGAAACCCGGCCGGCGCACTTTTGGCGACACGCATTTTTAATTTTTCTTTTGCGCCGAGTCGTTTCTCATGGGATTCGAACTCACGACCGGTTGGCTCTAATACTATCGATATTCCCCCTTGGGTGGAGCCTACTTCTCAATAGGAACAAAACAAGAAAGGTTTTAGCTAAATTAAGGAGAGCTGAAACATAAGTAGAGATAAAATAACATCAGACAAAAAAATAAATAAATAAAGAAAAAAGATCTCCCTTCCGCTTCAACTAGTGTTGACTGTTGTGCTTGAAGCTGAGGGAATCCGTAGTAGCTTTGAACAAAGACATCATGAAGATCTCCTAGAAGCTGTGACGGAGGACAGCCTCTTAATATCCTTGTAGTAGGACCTCATGAAGCACCTCCTGCTCCCTAAAATTTTCCACTCCTAGCTTTCCTGAAAGAAACGTTGGAAGATAGATGGGATTGGGTGGGGCCTCAACAAAAAACAACTATGTTCTTATGGGTGTAGTAATCTAGGAGAGAGAAAGGATTGCTTGTGTCCAAGGAGGAAGCACGGGTAGATTCCTTATTATAAGTAGAATTTTGAGTAAGAGGATTGCAAGATGGAGCCAAAGAGTCCTGAAGTGTCTCAACGACTGAGGAAGAGGCATCAACCGAGGAAGTTACAGCGGTTGAGGAAATACCTATTGTAACATGGGTGAATGCAGTGTCTGAGATAGAAGCAGTACCAGTGGCTAAGAAACTTACACTGGCGGTGGAAGTAGGGGTTGTGGTGGAGGCAGGGGCTGGAGTGGAGCTGGGGCTAGACCTGAGGCAGGGGCTAGAGTGGAGGCCGGCTTGAGAACAACAAGGGAGAGCTAAGCTGTAGCTGCAACAGTTGAAGCATCAGGCGTCTGGGAATCAATTCTGCAAAGGGTTAAGTCCACTAGCTTTATATGTGACAATGAAATAAGGATCCTAAGTGTAAGTGCAAAAAATATAACTCACAAGATTAAGGGGAGCATTGCAGGACTTATCCAAATGACTGTGGAAAGTCAGCCGCTTCAAGAACCTGAAATGGTAGCTAGAGAGAACAGTCAGAGGACCATGGCGGTGGGCAGCATAGGGTTCTTCAATGCCTAAGTTAGTGCAGGGACTAAGCTGAGGTTGAAGAAGAAGAGGGTCAGAGTAAGAGTGCATGTATGCGTTTGCGTCTGCGTACCTTGGTTGGCACATGTTCATTCTATATAGGAGAAGAGTCTCTAGATATTTGATAATAGGCCTGATGATTTGACTGCTAAAGTCTCATCAGCAAACAAAATAATTAATAAGGATCCATCATAACCCACATTGCATTAAATGATGGTCCGATCAACCCACATTGTATTTAATGTCAGTCACATTGGGCCTGATCTTGCCTTGACTTATTAGAGGTAAATGTCCCATCGGATCCTTTCTTGGGCCTCGCCCTGATATGGCTGTAGCCGCTGGATGCCGCTTTGTCAAAGATTTGATGAGGATTTTGGACGGCTGGGATAATGCATATGTCTCATTAGCGCGTGCTCATATCCTGCTACGTGTCTGAAGATGGAAGATGGTTGTTAGTGCCCATCTCGGTTGGCGGTTCGTCATACAGCTGCAGCCGAGGTGCGCAACTAAGGCCAAGGCACATGGCCGAGATCGTAGCGGTCTTCGGTCAAGGTTGACTAAGGTGATGATACTCGCCTCGGCTAGCGCGTTAGCACCCGAGCCGAAGTACATGTAGCCGGTATTAGTGCTGGAGTTATCATAATCTTGGTATCTTAAGAATTGCCCCACACACTAAGAAACAAGGAAATTCAGATGTCTTGCTCCTACATTGTTGAAGAGTAAAAAAGTGTTGTAGTTACAACTTGTGAGTTCTTTGGCTCTTTTCTTTTTCAGATATTATTTGTGATCTTGGCATCTTGTTCTATCTCTGTTTATGCTCTGCTTGTGCGTTTCTAATTGCAATTTTAATTAGGATTTTTTGCATCTTTAAGCTTTCTAAATCTAACCACCCCTTCATCTAATATACAGTCAGGAAAAAATTCTTGGGGTTCAACCATGCCCTCCTTATGGTTGCAAACTGCTTCTGAGTTGGTTGTTTGATCTCCATACTATTTTTCCATCTCCATTTTTCTTGGTCTTTAATTCTTTAGAGTTATTCAAACCATCAGAATTAGATGAATGATAGGACTTGGATAGTTTGCGAGAGATGGATAACCAATTAGCAATAGTCAGAAGGTGAGTGGGTCTGGGAATGAGAATGTGTGAAGCTATACAAAAACAGATTAATTTGAATTGATTCACTTTGGTGGCCCAAACTGAGGAAAAAAAAAAGGGGCAACAGCATAAATTTGTGAAATTGCAGGTAACTTGTACTACGTTGACTCTCAACCAATAAAGATTTCTATTGACCTTTTTAGGTCTAAGAACTTGTGAACCTAAGTTCCTGTAACACCCCTTACCTGCAATTACTCAAGATAAAGAACAAATAACTATCATTTATAAGTCCCTTATTTATCTAAATACGTGGAAAATTTTATCATGAAGGAACACTCATCAGGACCGTCACTGACGCAGCAAATGGAAGAGGAGAATAGCCAACGGGCTAACCTCCAAGCCAAAGGCTTAGGGATAGGAATTCATTGGATCGATAACATCTTGGTCTCACACCACAGACAATTATCCAAGAGAAAACTCAATTGAAAATTCTTTTAATTCCACATGTGGGCTGGGCTCCTAGGGCTCGATGCCGGTGAAAGAAGAAAAGGGGCTTCTGCCCTTTTCATTGCTGCTAGACTCCCGGAAGAGGAAGAAGGGGTGGAAGGGGAAGCCTTTGGCGGCTTCGGTGGACGCGAAGCCGATGGTCGGCGATGTAGGTGGCAGGTGATAGTGACGGGCGACGGCATATGTATGTATCCTCATTTTTTTCTCTCTGTTATGTCTCTTCTCTTTTCTGCCGTTTGCTTGTTGAGGATTTTACTGAAAAATTCATCTTAGGTGGCCGGCACACGAAAAATGATATATTATTTCCCATAACAGAAACAGGGTCCGTCATACCCATTTGAGTTTTTTTTTTTTTTTTTGAAATATCTGAGTAGTGATGCTAGCATCGTTCAAGCAAAAATTAAGCGACGCTAGTGTCACTCTTCGTAGAATAGTTCCCCTCATCTCACCCACCTTTTTCTTTCTTGTCTTTCCTTCTTCTCTCACACTGCGTCGACGCCGCTGCCCCATGTGCTCTCCGCTCAGGTTTGAAATGGGTTTTGTTCCCTTTCTCATCTTGATTTCATTCTCATTTGAAGATTTATTAGTTCCATTCACTTTTTATTCTGTATGGACTTATATCCTTGGAGACGCCAATGATATTGTTGTTGTTATTGCTAAGGAAGAATTTTCCTATGTTCCTATTTCTCTTGATGTATAATATATTTTTTTATTTTGTCATGTTTATGTTTCCATTCACTATTTATTCTGTTGTCTCTCTCTCTCTCTCTTTTTTTTTTTTTTTTTCCTCAATGCCATTTTGCTTCAAAAATTCTCTTCAAGTAAATTTTGGAAGGATGGGTCCATTGATTCAATGATTCCATTAAACAAGCATTGGCAAGTCTTTGGGTTACATGCCATATACCTAAACCAGCTAGACTGAATAACAACAATAACAATAACAATGGTTTGAAATGGCGACTTGCACGTCACAGTTTCAGGAGCCATCATTAGTTATTACAATTATATCAAGAAAAACACCATCAAAATCCCCTTTTTAGCCTATGATGGGAAGGCTCCTAACTTCTGGTTTCTCTCTCTCTCTCTCTCTCTCTCTCTCTCTCTCTCTCTCTTAGTAGGATAATGCATGTTAACATGTCTTTTTTCCCAGTTATTTAGTCCTCCAAGTTTGTAGCATGAAATGAGAGCAATGCTAATTTTTTTTCCCATGATGCAATCACCCATCTTTGCACTGGGTATTCACTTTCTTCCACTCCCATCCCTTCACCTCTTTTGCTCAAGAGATGTATGTATGTCAAGACTTCCCAGAGTTTTTGTGTATACTCAAATTCATGCATATGGGAGCCCACCCCCTTTTAATCAATCGTGAAAAATTATGGAACTCAATTTTCAAACATGATAGCTGACGATCTTATTTATGTGTTACTTAATGAAGTGATATCATGCCATTCTTGTTAATAGATATGTTCTTTGTGATTGTTGCTACATCTTATAAATTTGCACAATTGGCTAAAGGATACAAAATGGTTGATGGTAGAGAATTCTTATATGAGCAAGACTAAAGCCATAATGAATGGGGTCAAACTAGGAGCATATCGAAGCATAAATCCGAACCCTGGATAAGAAGATATGGGTTCTAACAAATAGGCAGGAGGACTTTGTGAGGGAGAATGTAACGCCCCAAATTCCTAATACCAAGTTCACTGCCAAGGTACCTGAATTTGGCACGCTACTTTTCGAATAAATCGGGAACATCCAAGGCCATAGGTTCGTAGTGAGGTCCAATTTACATATTTTTTTACCAACATTTGTGATCAATACTTAAGTGCAGAAGCATATAGAAAATATGCGAAAGCAACAACAATATAAATGCAAAAGCAGATACAGTATCAGTCTCATAAAGCAAATGCAAATGCCGGGTGACGTCCATGTAATCTCGAAGTATGAAATAACAGAGTGTACATATCAGAGTAAATCCCCCCCGCTCACATCAAATGACACCCAAAATCCCAAAAAAATTATAATCACTCAATCCCAACTGTAGTTACTCCATCCTTCGGCTCCACCTCCGAGTCTGCTAGTCCCCACTCGTACTCATCGACTAGTGGCGCCTCGAAAAGCGTGTCACCATCGGGGACGGAGTTGATGTCAATACCTAATTACCAAATAATTGGTCAGATCCAAAGGATCTGGCAAATACAGTATACAAGTAACATATGATATATATTAAAATGGAATAGAGACGATGATAAGATCATATGAGTAACAAAGGTACAACACTAGGCAATTGTGCAAAGGACAGCAATAAAGATCAATATGTAAGTAAAATAAGCTAGATAATCATCTATTAATATGGCACACTCACACAAGCTAAACACCGTGGGATATTATGCCGTAACTCTCCAAAACCGATAACTAGGCGATAAGGAATAATAATGCAATGCAAGGGATAATAAGCCCCACCAAATATAATTCGTCTCTAATAATAAGCATATATGCATTACCGGAGTCTGTCGCCCGCGAATCCATATATACCCGTACATGTACATTACGGGAGTCTGCCGCCCGCGAATGCACATATACTACCGGAGTCTGCCGGCCGTCTAATCATAGCTCATCATGATAACCCCAACTATAATAAATAACTCCCACCAATGATCAGTCCAAGGCTAAGCTTACAATAACTGAGTGAATGTCCTACGGCGACTTAAGAAAACCAAGTAAAGCTCATTGTCTGGCTAGGCTATTCTTGCGAAAGCAAGGCCAACTCATATCCATACAAGGTCCAGTATCTATGTCCAATCTATATACACAATCCATAGACCATAATCCATAATCGAATCCATGGCTATGATCCACCATGTCATGGTCTTAGTCCATTTCCTTCGCATTCTATATTCAACATTGTTCATTCTCATTACCCATCCATGAATGGGTTTCTAGATCAATAGCATAATCACATACTCCAAGGTAATCCCATCCATCCATTCCCTAGGCCATAGGATACCCTGCCTAGCCACAAACATGGGTCAAGTGATCTTCATTCACAATCCGGGTCACAATTAGGAAATCCTAGGTTCAGGTCCTCACATTTTCATATAATCAACAGGTTTAAACAATAGATAGATATAAGAGTGAACCGTAATGAAAAACACCTAACATATTTACATAACAATACCAATCAATGGAAGTATTAGCAACAGTCCATCATAGGTCAATGCCCCTTTTCAGGGCTAGGCCCATGTCAGCCAATTCAATTCCTAAATGAGGTTTTAAATGCCAAAAGATATGTATTTGGTGCTCTGATGTTACGAGCATCTTCGACGACATTTAAAAGATTGAATCGGAATCCAATTAATATACTAGACCCTACTTTGGTGGCCTCATGGGTCAAGGTTAAGCCCAACTCTTGACTCATGCCCGGCTCATTATCGGAAGTCCATATGGAAGGTCAATGAGCTCTGCAAAATATCAAACTATCAAAAACTCAGAATCTGAAAGTTCACTGTCAGCAGTGTATCCGATCGACATCCTCCAAGGGCGGTCGACAGGTTGCACTAGGGAAATATGGGATCTATCTATCGGGCTGTCTTAGGTCCTATGTACTTTGTCAACATCTTGAGCGATATGGTCGACCGCGTACACAGAGACTTGAATGACAAAGACCTGGCAGGCGAGTCACAGAATGGAGTTTCTATATTGTGGTCGGTCGACATCCTGCTAGGGTGGTCAACCGACTACACAGAGTGGCTAGGACCTAGCTTGTCAGTCTTAGGATTCTAGACAGTGTAACCAGTCGACATCTGGCCAGGACAGTCAATCGACTACACTAAATTTTCTAGGATAAAATGACAAACTAGCTCTCAATTGTTCCTATGATTCGCTATGTATCTAGTCGACATCCTCCAAGAGTGGTTGACCGGGTACACACGAATTCCAATGTTTTCAAAATTCCGTAACTTTTCTAATTCATCTCAATTTACATCAAAACAACACCAGCTCATCTCCAATCATCACAAAACCATATAAAAACATCAAACTCCATCCATACACCATAAATTCATCATCAATTGGGCCATTGATCTTCCAAATTGGAAATCTCATCCACCAATGGCCAAAAACCAATAAAATAAGTCTTAAAAAGGATATCTAAGAAATCAGACATCAATATGAATTGATTTACAGATTTCAAACAAGGAAATCATGCATTCTAAGCTAAGTATATTGTATTTGTCTCTAATCCAAATGCAATGTTTCTTGGCTTGCACTTTGAGATCCAAGCTCCAAAACTCTAATCCAAGATCTAATGCTTTCCAACTCTTAAAACAGCCCCAAATTTCAGATCTAGCAAGATCTACAACTCCTATATCCAAATCCACAAGAAAATTGCATAAGAGAGGAATTCTAGAGAGATAAAGGGAATTTCATGAAAATTGAACTAAGGAAAGGGAATTACCCTGTTGTGCAGGGAGAGAAGAAAGAAAGGCCCTCTTGATTAGAAGTAATAGTAGCTTAGAGAGAATTCTCCTTCTTTGTAGGAGAAAGCCCTAGATCTATGTTTTTAGAGAGAGAATTTGAGGAAATTTATGGAGCGAAAATAAGAGAAATGAGATGGAAAAAAAGAGAAATGGAGGGAAATGAGGGAGAGAAGAGAGAGAAAAGAGAGCTTGGATGTTTGGGAGTGGGAGATGGGTTTATATTTATAGAATTTGGTTGTAGGTGAAAGGTCCAAGTTTCCCTTCTAGGTTAGTTTTTTGTTTGGATAAGTACATGGGCATTAATTTATGGTATTTTTGGTCTAGTTTGCAAATTCTCAAATGGAAACCCATCCTAATAATCCTATTTACTTCTAGGGGCCTCTAACTAACTAACAAACTCCCTGAAGTCCATCTAACACCCTATTTGACTTTATAAATCATAAAAAGAGACTAATTTCTAGAAAATAGGAATACAACATAGGAAAATACTAAACTACCCTTACTAACCCCTATTAATTAGTATAAATAGATATCATATACTATATTTAGCACAAATTAAAAATAAGTGAGGGTCCACAAGGGGTGGGCCCTCACATCACTCCCCCCCTCTGAGACATTTGGTCCCCAAATGTAAAACAATGATAAAAACATACCTGAGGTAGAAGATGCAGATACTTTTTCAATACTTTCTCTCGAAGCACCCATGTCGCCTCTACTGGGGTGTGATGCTCCCATGAACCTTCACCCAAGGGATGGTTCGCGTTTGGAGCATCTGCTCTTTGGTGTCGATGATGAAGATAAACTTTTCTACGTATGAAGCGTCTAGCTGAATATCGAAACACTCGTGGTACAGGACGTGAGTCGGGTCCTCAACGTATTTCTTCAGCATCAAGACATGAAAGACATCATGCACTCCTGACAACTCTGGCAGAAGTTGAAGCTTGTAAGCGACATCACCAATCCTATTTTTTATATCGAAGGGTCCGACGTATCTTCGTGCTAACTTACATTTCTCTCCAAATCAAAAGGTACCTCTTGCTGGGGAAACATTTAGGAACACCTTGTCCCCCTTCTAGAACTCAAGAGGTCATTGTCTATGATCGGCATAGCTCTTATGTCAACTGCGCACTATCTTCAGGTTCTCGATGACTTGCCGAACCTTCTCGCTGGTGTCGCTAACTATGGACGGTCCCTGTAAATTCCCGACACCAACATCCTCCCAACAAACTAGAGTTCTGCATCTCCTCCTCTACAAAGCCTCGAAAAGTGCCATCTTCATGCTCGAATGGTAGCTGTTATTGTCGGCAGACTCGCAAAGCGGCAAACAATCCTCCCAATTCTCCTTGTAATTCAAGACACAAGATCTCAAAATGTCTTCAAATGTATGATTAGTTTGCTTGATCTGACCATCTGTCTGTGGATGATAAGTTGTGTTGAAGCTCAATTGGGTATCCAAAGCTTGATGAAAGCACTCCTAGAAATGCGAAGTGAACCTCAGGTCTTTGTCTGATACAATCGACATAGGGAATCCATGCAATGTGACGATCCTGTTCGCATATAGCTTAGCCAAATATCCAATCCCGATCTCATGCAAACTGATAGAAAGTGAGCTGACTTGGTCAAGCGATCCACTATCACCCATATGCTATCGTTATGCCTCTTTGTAGCTGGTAGATTTGCAACGAACTCCATTGTAATGTGTTCATACTTCCACTTGGGAATCTCATGCTAATGCAATAACTCTTGTGGAATATGATGCTCAACTTTAATCTGCTAGCACGTCAAACATCAGGCAACATAGCCAGCTATTCCCTTTCATGTTGTTCTACCAGTAATAACCCTTCAGATTCTGGTACATCTTCGTTCTGCCAGGGTGGATCAAATATTTGTTACGATGAGTGTCTGCTAGAATCTCGTCCTTAAGCTCCTGAATGTTCGGCACGTATAATCTGTCCTAGTAGTAGAGAACACCACTAATCAACCTGAACTCTGGCCTCTAATCAATCATATCAATCACTCTAGCAAGTTTGGGATAGTCGCACTGACTGTCCTTGACCTTTCCAACCAACTCTGGCTCCCACGCTGACATAGTAGCAAGCATCACTCTATCACTGAAAGGCTGAAGCTCCACATCTAGGTCTCGAAAGACATCATTCCACACACCCTCTGCCACTAGGAAACTGACTAAGGCAGTCTTCATGCTCAATGCATCTACCACAACGTTCGCCTTACCCGGATGGTATTTAATTGGAAAGTTGTAATTCATGATGGACTCCATCCATCGCCTATGACTGTTGTTGAGATCACTCTGGGCAAACAGATACTAAAGGTTGCGATGGTCTAAATGCACCATGAACTTCTCGCCGTAGAGATAATGACACCACATTTTCCATGCAAAAATAACCGCTGCTAACTCCAAATCGTGAAAGACATACTTCTTCTTGTATTCCTTTAGTTATTATTAAGAGATTGGGCTGAAGATTTGCTCTAGAAGGTTTGAACATTCTACTTCTTTGTAGAATATTGGTATATCTTAGTTCTCAAGGTGATTAAAGGAGGATCAAGCACAGGGATCGGTGCGTGGCGGGTAAGTCATAGCAATATAAAAAGTTATACAAGAACAACTACAGTCCTTAGGTCGATGTACGGACTACGATGAAGGAGCTGTGAGTATATCTTGTAACCGTTCAATAGTGATTGGTTTTTCTGATCGTGGTTTTTCTCCCAATTAAGGGTTTCCACTTTAAATTTGTGTCTGCCTTCTTGTGGTGATTGCTTGGTAGATAATTTTGCTAGTCCATTCTTATTTTGGTCGGTTACATCCGCTGTGCATTGGTTTTTTAGACTAGCACCCATGCTAGTAAGTACACTTTCAGGAAAAAAAAATTATGGGAAGACTCTAACCTCCTTGTGGACCCAGTTCATCAGAGTTCATTTCACCCTAAGAAGTCCTATCTGGCCGACCTGCTTGGTAACTTCAGTATGAAAGTGAAGTGATGTGAAGCCTCCATTTAAGAGAAATGAAAATA
Organism: Camphora micrantha; assembly: GCA_003546025.1. Taxonomy (NCBI): domain Eukaryota; kingdom Viridiplantae; phylum Streptophyta; class Magnoliopsida; order Laurales; family Lauraceae; genus Camphora; species Camphora micrantha. Next base: position 9,154,991 of record QPKB01000007.1, read on the forward strand.
CAGGAGGTCATCTCAAAAGTACAAAAATTCAAAACTCCCCACTTCTTAAAAAAAAAAAAAAAACAACATTCCCAGACCACTAAATAGCAAAAAAAACAATCTACTTTCTATACAAAAAGTAAAAAATATTGTAAAAAATATTCCTTATCAAGCCACTAAAGACAAAAAGATTCACATTATGATGAGACCCCTCAGACGACATTATTCTCTCTTGATTTGAGGATCAATCTATGGAGCTGTACTTCTATTGGCCCTTCTCTTCTCAAATTTGAAGATGGGTTCAAGTGCTACTAATTGCCCTACTCAAGTTCCTATCAATGACCTGAGTGTATGGGATTACCTCTCAACTGGCTCCAACAAAGTGGCTATTGGTTGCCTTGAAGATAAATTTATGGTCCATGAGTTGATCCAGGTGACAGTATTCATAGAGGAACAGGGAAAGGTGGCCCTTGGTAGAATCATCCTGAATCAATTTCAAAGCCCAGCGGCCCCAGCAGGACTTTTTTTTGTTCTGTTTTTAGTTTGAAAAGCTGGAAAGTCAAAAAGAAAAAACAAATAGCTGAAAAGTCCTGAGAAGTTTGTTTGGATATTATATTTTTTATTGGGCTTTTCCAGAAGCAAAACTTAAAATCCACTTACTATTGCCGTTGACCACATTTGAATCTTTTTAATTTTATGCAGCATTGACGCACCTAATTTCTATATGGCCAATCTTAATGCTGGAAATTGAGGGTCCATGTAAAACCATATGCAATTAGGGATGTAAATGGGTCCCCAATTTTCTGATTATCCAAAGGTACTAACCCGTTAATAACCAGGTTTGGGTCCTTATTTAGGTACCGCTAAATAAAATGGGTTCGGGTCTGGATCCTATTTTTTAACCCGTGATCTAAACGGGTCCAGTTCCACCCTTGTTCCGGCCCGTGGACCCGGGACCTAACATATTTCCTTAATTTTCGAGAATTTCCCTTAAAAATTATTTTTTTCCTAATCATTTTCTGCCTAAACCCGGAACACCCGTCCTATATACGGTACCGGTTCTGGTTCTGATTTCATCTTCTTATTAACATTTCAGGTTCTAGAACAAGTTAACTGGTTCCAAGCCGATTCTGGTTCCATCTTCGGTGGTGGAGTTAGACCGCAACCAACCCATTTACATCCCTATACGAAAAGGGCCTTCAACAAGCAAAAACCAACAGGAAGAAGGTCAAGGACAAAACCACTCATGCGTATTTTTATTGGAAAATTTAACTATAACTACATGTATTTCTACAAATAAAAATTAATCAATTGTTGACCGACTGCCCTAAGATTTAGAATTCTTCCAGCCGTGTCCAAGTTAGATGACCATGGTTAGCCATGGAACCCACAGAGCCTACTAATGTATACATCATTTCCATATATTAGAATTAGATGGCAAGGGAAGATAGAACCAACCACAAATAAACTTCTCTTGCCTAACTTTTTAGATTAAAGAAAAAAAATCTTATTGGATGTTAACAAGGAACCAAAACATACAAAACCTAGGAATTCCTTGATGAAATCGACATCCCTCGACAATGAGAGAACACCACATTCTGCGTCAAACAGCATAGTTTATATCCAACATTTCTGACAAAGAGACAATTGTTGCAAATGGTCCAGCTCGATAGGGCTGCATGGTAGACCTAAACACTAAATGAACTGGCATTAGACAAGCTTAGGCTTAGATCAACCATGTGTGTATGCGTAAAAACCAAGGATGGTCTAGCTGAGAACACAACTTTTCTGGGATTTAATTTAATTGGTCGACGGAAGATTGCTTGATGTCTTCGTGGATTTTCACATAGTCAGTTTGTTTGCATTAAAATCTCTAGGAATTGAGTTCTTAGGATGGCTAAAAATGAGTATCAAAAGTGAATTTTTCACAAATGAAAACCAAATAAAGTTTTCTTTTAAGGGAATAAATCCAAAAGTGGATGCTCTTTTATGCTCATTTTTAAAACTTCACCTTTGATCTTCATTTTTAACTACCCCATATATTCAGTTTCTATGTATTTTAATACAAACAAACACTACACTAAAATAGTTTTAGAAGAGATAATTAGCAAGGTTGATCATAGACCTCAATGTTACATACACCAATAGCAATATTTGGGTTGGGTTTGGACTGGCATTATCTTATTCCATCAACAATACTTCAATTAACAAGGGGACAGTAAAGCAATTCGGACAGTAAGTGCCGATTTGTTCGCATGAAATTGAATTTATAGGAATTCTAAGAAAACGAAACTAGCTAAAAGTTCAAAAGAAAAAAACAAAGGTGAATGTTCACAAAAAGTCATGATATGGTCTCCCCTATAGTGGAAAATGATAAACCCAATCATCACCCTATCAAATCAGTTGTTCCTACCCTTGGACCTCATCCACCCCTGTTCCTTCACTCCTGACCACTTTAATGTCAATTACTATGTTGGAACCCACGTTACCATGAATTCTATTCCGCACAAACAAAACCAGCCTAAGCTAAAATCAATGCACGACCAAAATATCAAGCATCTGCCATCTAGCTACGTCTTTAACTTCTTCTCATTCATCACAATCATTTTTACGCTGCATACCTTACCATTCTCCTCTCCTTGCAAAAAATATGCCATGCATACTTTCAGATCCTTGCCCTTCCATTTCTTCCTGGTCTTATCCTGCACACAACTCTTCCTTGATGTAGTTACCGCAGATCCAATTTCTTACAATTGCTCAGGTTATAGGTATCTCCCAAATACCGAATTCGCTACTAATCTTGATCAGCTTCTTTTGAATCTAACTTCAAAATCTAAAGACCAAAACTTCTACAACTACACAGTCGGAGATGAGCCGAATCGTATCTATGGCCTCTTCCAGTGTCGCGGAGACACTAACCGTCACCAATGCAAGACCTGTATCAAAATCTCAGGAGCTGAAATTAAACAAGCGTGCCCCAACTCAAGACAAGTCATTGCATGGTATGATTACTGCCTCTTACGCTATTCAGATCAATTCTTCTTTGGTCATGTTGACGGTCCAGAGTTCCACTATAGAAATGAAAAGTTGGGCGAATTATCATATGAAGAGAAAGAAAGAGTATTGGGGTTTGTTTCAGATATGGTGAAACAAGTTCCACGTAGGCGGCCATTAATGTTCGCAACGAATTCATCGTCAGTTCAATTTTCAATGTTCAGTCTCGCCCAGTGTAATTTTGATCTTAGTTACGAGGGCTGTGAGAAGTGCTTGAAACATGTGATGGTGGAAACTGAATCTTGTTGTGCCCAGTACAAAGGGTGGCAGTATCACACTACGAGCTGCAGTGTAAGGTATGAGACTTACCCTTTCTTTAATGGCTCGGCACCACATGATGAACTCCAAGGAATCCTCTGCCCGGACGATGGTACCCCATCAAACCCGGTGTTCAAAATTAAACTCTTTCTCCTCCTAGGTAATCTAACCAGCATAGCAGTTACATCCGGTTTCTCCAAGTCCGTTTTAGGCGATGATCCAAACCGTCTATATGGCCTCGCCCAATGTAGAGAAAACCTTGCTCCGGAAAACTGCCTGGACTGCCTTGTCAGTGCATTTTATGACTTACAACAAGTCTGCACTAATAGCACAAAAGCTGTCCTATGGTATGATAACTGCTACTTCCGCTACTCCAACGAAAGTTTCTACGGGATTATGGAAGAAGAAGGGCTTCACACTGTCTCCGATCTTGATGATGATTACAACATTAACCACCCATGGAATATTTATGATGTGGCAGAAAACGCTACAAAACAACTGTTGATGTCTGCGGACTTGCAAGTTGTTGATGAATGGAGTAGAAACTATCATGCTCAGTGCACTAGGGATCTTGATACCAGCCAGTGCATTGACTGCTTGGCAAATCTGACAGCACGAGTTACGAATTGTTGCCTAGGGAAAAGGAGCTGGCGTTATTTAGCTGTCAGTTGCAGCATCATGTATCAAACGATCTTCAACAGCACTGATGCACTAGCCCCGGCACCTCAAAGGATCGTGGTATCTGATCCACCCTCTCTGGCGCCTCCTCCAAAAGGTATATAACCTTGGCTTGAGTCTAGCTAGAAATGGAAATTGCAGTTCTAGTGAATTTGAGCTAAGGGCCTATGTTTGATTGCTCAAATTTCAGAAGGGGATTTGGGCTGTCATGAATTCTAAATTCCCCTAAGAGATTACTGGCAAAGGCCTAATTTATGTGATAGAATTTGCGACAGTGAAATGTCAGCTTTTAGCTTTCTGATCAGAATTCTAGAATTCCCAATGCTCAACGCAACGTCTTGATTGGGAGAAATTTCTAAATACAATTGGCATCTTAATAACAAAGGATCGAATCTCGTACGGAGCTGGCTAAGCGCAAACTAAAATGCTAAAAATATATAGGTTATAAAGATTTGAACTGATGACCACTCACTTTTTATAGATTTTCGAAAAGCTACTCTAGCTATCACACAACATAAAACTTCTATTTGAAGACTTACTTAAAATATGTCAGAAAGTAGTTATAGATGGAGCGGGGCCTCGGGGGACTTATCCACATGAGCTCATTCTTTAGTTGGGGCGGCTACATCTTCTTCTAAGATCGAACATCAAACTTTGGATCCAAAGGGGAATTTTTTTTTTTTTTGGGTGGCGTGCGGGGGGGGGCAGCGGCGGCGTGGTGGAGTGGGTGGGGTTGTGGGGGGCGAATAATTTAAGTGATCTGCATGAACAGATCTTAAACAAAGATAAGGAAGACCAGTCCTTGCCATTCTTAAACATAGTGGAAGTACTTGGAGCTGATGGAATTGAGAATTCATCAAGGATGCTTGAGAAGTTTGAATATTATTGATCAATCCAATTAGTTGTGTTGAAAGGGACCGTGTTGTGAGAATTAGAAGCTTCAACTGAAGGAACTTCAATACCTGTTGTATAAGACTAAAGAATAATGGTAGTGTTGTACCAAGAACTAAGGCATTTTAGAACCAAATTAAGTCTCACCCGAACCAACTCTCTTCAAATGGGTACACCAATGAGGCTTGCAAACTAGGGATGCAAACATGTCAAATTGAGACAAAGCCATGGTGGATCCAGACCCAGATTCGGTTCTGACATGGTACCTATATTTTTTTTTTATCTAATTTTAGCTTCATCTTAAAAATGGATCAGGTTTTAGACCCAAATCCAAAATAAAATGCATATAGTATTAGTAGAATTAGATTAAAATATGATTAAAGTTAAGTGGACTCTTAAATATGACTATAATCAAGCTATGTAGGCCCTTAAAACCAAATAAATTTTTTACATGTGAATGTAATCGCCGTGTATTTGAAACCTTGGGTCAAAATATATATTAGTATTCGGCTCCGGATCCGAAAGTCCTTGATCTTATAAGCTTGGATCCGAATCAAGATCTAGATTTCTTACGGATCATAAAATAACTTTCCGAACCGCTTTACTCTCGGAACCAGAAACTTCAGATACTCAATAGTTGGATATTCATTTGCAACCCTACTTGCAATACAGAATCATGGCTGCAACTCTATCCAAGCCCAAAGGCTCAACCCTAAGC
>QPKB01000007.1:9161568-9245737 GCA_003546025.1 Camphora micrantha
TTTACTCCACCACTACATACCAAACAGAAATAACTAAAATGTAAGCACTCAATCAATGATGTTATTCTAATGACAATCAGTCCGCACATAAGACCACGTAGACTGGCCTTGTGGGGCCATAATTGGGTCATGCTAAAATAATTGGAAAAAGGGATACGTACAAAGAAATATCAGGAAGGTGCAATACTGTCAACCGATTTGATTATGAATACCCATTTGATCTGTGGCCACTCAAGTTTAATAGTTTTAAAAGAAAGTCACTTTTAATCCCGACATCATAATAGTTGGACGAGGTGTGGAATTGGGTTTTGTTGTTAAATTCACAATGGCATTGTCTTTGAGGGGAAAGCATTTTGATCATCAAGGTGTCCAGAAATGATGAGACTGACTAAAGAACTCAAGGTTCTCATCTAACATATGGTCTTCTTGTCTATTATATAATTTCAGACCGTGAGTGAATATGAATAATGTTTTTCATGGTGACAGAAGTGAGTCTAGTGATCACCAATATGGATGCTGATTCATATGTAATATTACTCTACTTCATTGTGATTTTTCTTAATAGACAAAGCTCAAAATTGAGTGTATTGGTGTGATTTCTGCTGCTGTAAAACCTTGACTTCATCTCATATTTTATTTTTTATTTTTTTTTTTTTTTGAGGAATTATACTGGTGGATATTTTTTGATATATAGATACTAAGTAAAGCCAATAAAAATGTTGTCAATCATGGATATCTGCTAAAACAATTATTATCAATGAAAGAAAATTGGGGAAGGCAATTAAAACATGCATGTTCTATGGAGTCCTATGGTATAAAATACCTAGTTGGTCAACTTATACGATTGTATAAAAATAATTACAAAAGTTCCCTGACACGTAGTAATCCCCTTCTTCACTCTCACAAAAAAAATCTCTCAATTTACAAAAGCAGAAATCTGTCAAAACCTAACAAGAGCAATGGATTTTACAATTTGAACATTGGTTATAGAGACCGTTTTTGTTGTGTCGCCATTATATTGTCACAAATTCTTATACCTTTTGCTTTAGGTTAAATTGTATAAAAGAAAAGGAAACACATGGCTGAAAAATCAGCCCCCAAAACAACATGACGTCCGAGGACTCAATAAGAAAACCCAATGCAGGGACACAACCAAAAAGAGAAGGAACTCTTGATTTCTTTAGCTAGCCATTGCTACAAAAACCTCGAGGTGTTGGTAGAGGCAGTGGAAATATTTTCAATTTCCCCTTTAGGTGGAGCCCATCCTCATACTCGCCCTCGGATGGAACCCCCGCAGGCTCACTTTTTGGCGACACGCTTTTTTTTTTTTTTTTCGCGCCGAGTCGTTTCTCATGGGATTCGAACTCACGATCGTTTGGCTCTTATACTATCAATATTCCCCTTGGGTGGAGCCATCCTCAAATAGGAACAAAACAAGAAAGGTTTAGCTAAAAATTAGGAGAGCTGAAACATGAGCAGAGGATAAAATAAACTCATGACAAAAATTATAAATAAATAGAAGAAAAAAATCTCTCCTTCCGCTTCATACTAGTCGTGACTGTTGAAGCTTGAGACTGAGGGATCCATGTGCTTGAACAACAGAACCATCATGAAGATCTCCTAGAAGCTGTGACGGAGGAACAGCCTCTTAATATCCTTGTGTAGGACTGAGGCACCTCCTGCCTTCCTATTTTCCACTCCTAGCTTTCCTGAAAGACGTTGGAAGATAGATGGGATTGGTGGGGCCTCACCAAAAACAACTATGTTCTTATGGGTGTAGTAATCTAGGAGAGAGAAAGGATTGCTTGTGTCCAAGGAGGAGCCGGGTAGATTCCCTTATTATAAGTGAAGATTTTGAGTAAGAGGATTGCAGGATGGAGCCAAAGAGTCCTGAAGTGTCTCAATGACTGAAGGAAGAGGCATCAACCCGAGGAGTTACAGCGGTTGAGGAAATACCTATTGTAACATGAGGTGAATGCAGTGTCTGAGATAGAAGCAGTACCAGTGGCTAAGAAACTTACAATGGCGGTGGAAGTAGGGGTTGTGGTGGAGGCAGGGGCTGGAGTGGAGCCGGGGCTAGACCTGAGGCAGGGGCTAGAGTGGAGGCCGGCTTGAGAACAACAAGGGAGAGCTAAGCTGTAGCTGCAACAGTTGAAGCATCAGGCGTCTGGGAATCAATTCTGCAAAGGTTAAGTCCACTAGCTTTATATGTGACAATGAAATAAGGATCCTAAGTGTAAGTGTAAAAAATATAACTCACAAGATTAAGGGGAGCATTGCAGGACTTATCCAAATGACTGTGGAAAGTCAGCCCGCTTCAGAACCTGAAATGGTAGCTAGAGAGAACAGTCAGAGGACCATGGCTGTGGGCAGCATAGGTTCTTCAATGCCTAAGTTAGTGCAGGGACTAAGCTGAGGTTGAAGAAGAAGAGGGGCAGAGTAAGAGTGCATGTATGCGTTTGCGTCTGCGTACCTTAGTTGGCGCATGTTCATTCTATATAGGAGAAGAGTCTCTAGATATTTGATAATAGGCCTGATGATTTGACTGCTAAAGTCTCATCAGCCAACAAATAATTAATGAGGATCCATCATAACCCACATTGCATTAAATGATGGTCGATCAACCCACATTGTATTTAATGTCAGTCACATTGGGCCTGATCTTGCCTTGACTTATTAAGGTAAATGTCCCATCGGATCCTTTCTTGGGCCGCGCCCTGATATGGCTGTAGCCGCTGGATGCCGCTTTGTCAGAGATTTGATGAGGATTTTGGACGGCTGGGATAATGTATCTGTCTCATTAGCGCGTGCTCATATCCTGCTACGTGTCTGAAGATGGGAAGATGGTGTTTAGTGCCCATCTCGGTTGGCGGTTCGTCATACAGCAGCAGCCGAGGTGCGCGGCTAAGGCCAAGGCACATGGCCGAGATCGTAGCGGTCTTCAGTCAAGGTTGACTAAGGTGATAATACTCGCCTCGGCTAGCGCGTTAGCTACACGTAGCCGGTATTAGTGCTGGAGTTATCATAATCTTGGTATCTTAAGAATTTGCCCCACACACTAAGAAACAAGGAAATTCAGATGTCTTGCTCCTACATTGTTGAAGAGTAAAAAAGTGTTGTAGTTACAACTTGTGAGTTCTTTGGCTCTTTTCTTTTCAAGATATTATTTGTGATCTTGGCATCTTGTTCTATCTCTGTTTATGCTCTGCCTGTGCGTTTCTGATTGCAATTTTAATTAGGATCTTTTGCATCTTTAAGCTTTCTAAATCTAACCACCCCTTCATATAATATACAGTCAGGAAAAAATTCTTGGGGTTCAACCATGCCCTCCTTATGGTTGCAAACTGCTTCTGAGTTGGTTGTTTGATCTCCATACTGTTTTTCCATCTCCATTTTTCTTGGTCTTTAATTCTTTAGAGTTATTCAAAACCATCAGAATTAGATGAATGATAAGACTTGGATGTCTGCGAGAGATGGATAACCAATTAGCAATAGTCAGAAGGTGAGTGGGTCTGGGAATGAGAATGTGTGAAGCTATACAAAAACAGACTAATTTGAATTGATTCGCTTTGGTGGCCCAAACTGAGAAAAAAAAAACGGGGCAACAACATAAATTTGTGAAATTGCAGGTAACTTGTACTACGTTGACTCTCAACAAATAAAGATTTCTATTGACCTTTTTGGGTCTAAGAACTTGTGAACCTAAGTTCCTGTAACACCCCTTACCTACAATTACTCAAGATAAAGAACAAATAACTATCATTTATAAGTCCCTTATTTATCTAAATACGTGGAAATTTTTATCATGAAGGAACACTCATCAGGACCGTCACTGACGCAGCAAATGGAAGAGGAGAATAGCCAACGGGCTAAACCTCCAAGCCAAAGGCTTAGGGATAGGAATTCATTGGATCGATAACATCTTGGTCTCACACCACAGACAATTATCCAAGAGAAAACTCAATTGAAAATTCTTTTAATTCCACATGTGGGCTGGGCTCCTAGGGCTCGATGCCAGTGAAAGAAGAAAAGGGGCTTCTGCCCTTTTCATTGCTGCTAGACTCCCGGAAGAGGAAGAAGGGGTGGAAGGGGAAGCCTTTGGCGGCTTCGGTGGAGGCGAAGCCGATGGTCGGCGATGTAGGTGGCAGGTGATAGTGACGGGCGACAGCATATGTATGTATCCTCATTTTTTTCTCTCTGTTGTGTCTCTTCTCTTTTCTGCCTTTTGCTTATTGAGGATTTTACTGAAAAATTCATCTTAGGTGGCCGGCACACGAAAAATGATATATTATTTCCCATAACAGAAACAGGATCCATCATACCCATTTGAGTTTTTTTTTTTTTTTTTAAAATATCTGAGTAGTGATGCTAGCATCGTTCAAGCAAAAATTAAGCGACTCTAGTGTCACTCTTCGTAGAATAGTTCCCCTCATTTCACCCACCTTTTTCTTTCTTGTCTTTCCTTCTTCTCTCACACTGCGTCGATGCCGCTGCCCCATGTGCTCTCCCTTCGACATCCTCGACACCCATGTTTCGATATCGCTCATCGTCTCCAAGAAGGTATGATTCAATGTACCCTCTATTTCTGATTCCCTTTTTTTTTCTTTTTTTTTTCCGCTCAGGTTTGAAATAGGTTTTGTTCCCTTTCTCATCTTGATTTCATTCTCATTTGAAGATTTATGAGTTCCATTCACTTTTTATTCTGTATGGACTTGTATCCCTGGAGACGCCAATGATTTGGTTGTTGTTATTGCTAAGGAAGGATTTTCTTATGTTCCTATTTCTCTTGATGTATAATATATTTTTTTATTTTGTCATGTTTATGTTTCCATTCACTATTTATTCTGTTGTCTCTCTCTCTTTTTTTTTATTTTTTTTTTTCTCAATGCCATTTTGCTTCAAAAATTCTCTTCAAGTAAATTTTGGAAGGATGAGTCCATTGATTCAATGATTCCATTAAACAAGCATTGGCAAGTCTTTGGGTTACATGCCATATACCTAAACCAGCTAGACTGACTAACAACAATAACAATAACAATGGTTTGAAATGGCGACTGGCACGTCACAGTTTCAGGAGCCATCATTAGTTATTACAATTATATCAAGAAAAACACCATCAAAATCCCTATTTTTTAGCCTATGATGGGAAGGCTCCTAACTTCTGGTTTCTCTCTCTCTCTCTCTCTCTCTCTCTCTCTCTCTCTCTCTCTCTCTCTTAGTAGGATAATGCATGTTAACATGTCTTTTTTCCCAGTTATTTAGTCCTCCAAGTTTGTAGCATGAAATGAGAGCAATGCTAATTTTTTTCCCATGATGCAATCACCCATCTTTGCACTGGGTATTCACTTTCTTCCACTCCCATCCCTTCACCTCTTTTGCTCAAGAGATGTATGTATGTCAAGACTTCCCAGAGTTTTTGTGTATACTCAAATTCATGCATATGGGAGCCCACCCCCTTTTAATCAATCGTGAAAAATTATGGAACTCAATTTTCAAACATGATAGCTGACGATCTTATTTATGTGTTACTTAATGAAGTGATATCATGCCATTCTTGTTAATAGATATGTTCTTTGTGATTGTTGCTACATCTTCTAAATTTGCACAATTGGCTAAAGGATACAAAATGGTTGATGGTGGAGAATTCTTATATGAGCAAGACTAAAGCCATAATGAATGGGGTCAAACTAGGAGCATATCGAAGCATAAATCCAAACCTGGATAAGAAGATATGGGTTCTAACAAATAGGCAGGAGGACTTTGTGAGAGAGAATGTAACGCCCCAAATTCCTAATACCAAGTTCACTGCCAAGGTACCTGAATTTGGCACGCTACGTCTCGAAAAAATCGGGAACATCCAAGGCCATAGGTTCGTAGTGAGGTCCAATTTACATATTTTTTACCAACATTTGTGATCAATACTTAAGTGCAGAAGCATATAGAAAATATGCGAAAGCAACAACAATATAAATGCAAAAGCAGATACAGTATCAGTCTCATAAAGCAAATGCAAATGCCGGGTGATGTCCATGTAATCTCGAAGTATGAAAAAACTGAGTGTACATATCAGAGTAAATCCCCCATGCTCACATCAAATGACACCCAAAATCCCAAAAAAATTATAATCACTCAATCCCAACTGTAGTTACTCCATCCTTCGGCTCCACCACCGAGTCTGCTAGTCCCCACTCGTACTCATCGACTAGTGGCGCCTCGAAAAGCGCGTCACCATCGGGGACGGAGTTGATGTCAATACCTAATTACCAAATAATTGGTCAGATCCAAAGGATCTGGCAAATACAGTATACAAGTAACATATGATATATATTAAAATGGAATAGAGACGATGATAAGATCATATGAGTAACAAAGGTACAACACTAGGCAATTGTGCAAAGTACAACAATAAAGATCAATATGTAAGTAAAATAAGCTAGATAATCATCTATTAATATGGCACACTCACACAAGCTAAACACCGCGGGATATTAAGCCGTAACTCTCCAAAACCGATAACTAGGCGATAAGGAATAAAAATGCATTGCAAGGGATAATAAGCCCCGCCAAATATAATTCGTCTCTAATAATAAGCATATATGCATTACCGGAGTCTGCCGCCCGCGAATCCATATATACTCGTACATGTACATTACGGGAGTCTGCTGCCCACGAATGCACATATACTACCGGAGTCTGCCGGCCGTCTAATCATAGCTCATCATGATGACCCCAACTATAATAAATAGCTCCCGCCAAGGATCAGTCCAAGGCTAAGCTTACAATAACTGAGTGAATGTCCTACGGCGACTTAAGAAAACCAAGTAAAGCTCACTGTCTGGCTAAGCTATTCTTGCAAAAGCAAGGCCAACTCATATCCATACAAGGTCCAGTATCTATGTCCAATCTATATACACAATCCATAGTCCATAATCCATAATCGAATCCATGCCTATGATCCACCATGTCATGGTCTTAGTCCATTTCCTTCGCATTCTATATTCAGCATTGTTCATTCTCATTACCCATCCATGAATGGGTTTCTAGATCAATAGCATAATCACATACTCCAAGGTAATCCCATCCATCCATTCCCTAGGCCATAGGATCGCCTGCCTAGCCACAAACATGGGTCAAGTGATCTTCATTCACAATCCGGGTCACAATTAGGAAATCCTAGGCTCAGGTCCTCAAATTTTCATATAGTCAACAGGTTTAAACAATAGATAGATATAAGAGTGAACCGCAATGAAAAACACCTAACATATTTACATAACAATACCAATCAATGGAAGTATTAGCAACAGTCCATCATAGGTCAATGCCCCTTTTCAGGGCTAGGCCCATGTCAGCCAATTCATTTCCTAAATGAGGTTTTAAATTCCAAAAGATATGTATTTGGTACTCTGATGTTACGAGCATCTTCGACGACATTTAAAAGATTGAATCGGAATCCAATTAATATACTAGACCCTACTTTGGTGGCCTCATGGGTCAAGGTTAAGCCCTACTCTTGACTCATGCCCGGCTCATTATCGGAAGTCCATATGGAAGGTCAATGGGCTCTGCAAAATATCAAACTATCAAAAACTCAGAATCTGGAAGTTCACTGTCAGCAGTGTATTCGGTCGACATCCTCCAATGGCGGTCGACAGGTTGCACTAGGGAAATATGGGATCTATCTATCGGGCTGTCTTAGGTCCTATGTACTTTGTCAACATCTTGAGCGACATGGTCGACCGCGTACACAGAGACTTGAATGACAAAGACCTGGCAGGCAAGTCACAGCATGAAGTTTCTATATTGTGGTCGGTCGACATCCTGCTGGGGTGGTCAACCGACTACACAGAGTGGCTAGGACCTAACTTGTCAGTCTTTGGATTCTAGACAGTGTAACCAGTTGACATCTGGCCAGGACAGTCAATCGACTACACTGAATTTTCTGGGATAAAATGACAGACTAGCTCTCAATTATTCCTAGGATTCGTTATGTATCTAGTCGACATCCTCCAAGGGTGGTTGACCAGGTACACACGAATTCCAATGTTTTCAAAAGTCCGTAACTTTTCCAATTCATCTCAATTTACATCAAAACAACACCAGCTCATCTCCAATCATCACAAAACCATATAAAAACATCAAACTCCATCCATACACCATAAATTCATCATCAATTGGGCCATTGATCTTCCAAATTGGAAATCTCATCCACCAATGGCCAAAAACCAATAAAATAAGTCTTAAAAAGGATATCTAAGAAATCAGACATCAATATGAATTGATTTACAGATTTCAAACAAGGAAATCATGCATTCTAAGCTAAGTATATTGTATTTGTCTCTAATCCAAATTCAATGTTTCTTGGCTTGCACTTTGAGATCGAAGCTCCAAAACTCTAATCCAAGATCTAATGCTTTCCAACTCTTAAAACAGCCCCAAATTTCAGATCCAACAAGATCTACAACTCCTATATCCAAATCCACAAGAAAATTGCATGAGAGAGGAATTCTAGAGAGATAAAGGGAATTTCATGAAAATTGAACTAAGGAAAGGGAATTACCTTGTTGTGCAGGGAGAGAAGAGAGAGAGGCCCTCTTGATTAGAAGTAATAGTAGCTTGGAGAGAATTCTCCTTCTTTGTAGGAGAAAGCCCTAGATCTATGTTTTTAGAGAGAGAATTTGAGGAAATTTATGGAGGGAAAATAAGAGAAATGAGATGGAAGAAAAGAGAAATGGAGGGAAATGAGGGAGAGAAGAGAGAGAAGAGAGAGCTTGGATGTTTGGGAGTGGGAGATGGGTTTATATTTATAGAATTTGGTTGTAGGTGAAAGGTCCAAGTTTCCCTTCTAGGTTAGTTTTTTGTTTGGATAAGTACATGGGCATTAAGTTATGGTATTTTTGGTCTAGTTTGCAAATTCTCAAATGGAAACCCATCCTAGTAATCCTATTTACTTCTAGGGGCCTCTAACTAACTAACAAACTCCCTGAAGTCCATCTAACACCCTATTTGACTTTATAAATCATAAAAAGAGACTAATTTCTAGAAAATAGGAATACAACATAGGAAAATGCTAAACTACCCTTACTAACCCCTATTAATTAGTATAAATAGATATCATATACTATATTTAGCACAAATTAAAAATAAGTGAGGGTCCATAAGGGGTGGGCCCTCACATCACTCCCCCCCTCTGAGACATTTGGTCCCCAAATGTAAAACAATGATAAAAACATACCTGGGGTAGAAGATGCAGATACTTCTTCAATACTTTCTCTCGAAGCTCCCATGTCGCCTCTACTAGGGTGTGATGCTCCCATGAACCTTCACCCAAGGGATGGTTCGCGTTTGGAGCATCTGCTCTTTGGTGTCGATGATGAAGATAGGCTTTTCTACGTATGAAGCGTCTAGTTGAATATCGAAACACTCGTCGTACAGGACGTGAGTTGGGTCCTCAACATATTTCTTCAGCATCAAGACATGAAAGACATCATGCACTCCTGACAACTATGGCAGAAGTTGAAGCTTGTAAGCGACATCACCAATCCTATTTTTTATATCGAAGGGTCCGACGTATCTTCGTGCTAGCTTACCCTTCTCTCCGAATCAAAAGGTACCTCTTGCTGGGGAAACATTTAGGAACACGTTGTCCCCCTTCTGGAACTCAAGAGGTCATTGTCTATTATCGTCATAGCTCTTATGTCAACTGCGCACTATCTTCAGGTTCTCGATGACTTGCCGAACCTTCTCGCTGGTGTCGCTAACTATGGACGGTCCCTGTAAATTCCCGACACCAACATCCTCCCAACAAACTAGAGTTCTGCATCTCCTCCTGTACAAAGCCTCGAAAAATGCCATCTTCATGCTCGAATGGTAGCTGTTACTGTCGGCAGACTCGCAAAGCGGCAAAAAATCCTCCCAATTCTCCTTGTAATTCAAGACACAAGATCTCAAAATGTCTTCAAATGTATGATTAGTTTGCTCGATCTGACCATCTGTCTGTTGGTGATAAGTTGTGCTGAAGCTCAATTGGGTATCCAAAGCTTGATGAAAGCACTCCTAGAAATGCGAAGTGAACCTCAGGTCTTTGTCTGATACAATCGACATAGGGAATCCATGCAATGTGACGATCCTGTTCGCATATAGCTTAGCCAAATATCCAATCCCGATCTCATGCAAACTGATAGAAAGTGAGCTGACTTGGTCAAGCGTTCCACTATCACCCATATGCTATCGTTGTGCCTCTTTGTAGCTGGTAGATTTGCAACGAACTCCATTGTAATGTGTTCATACTTCCACTTGAGAATCTCATGCTAATGCAATAACTCTTGTGGAATATGATGCTCAGCTTTAATCTGCTAGCACGTCAAACATCAGGCAACATAGCCAGCTATTCCCTTTCATGTTGTTCTACCAGTAATAACTCTTCAGATTCTGGTACATCTTCGTTCTGCTAGGGTGGATCAAATATTTGTTACGATGAGTGTCTGCTAGAATCTCGTCCTTAAGCTCCTGAATGTTTGGCACGTATAATCTGTCCTAGTAGTAGAGAACACCACTAATCAATCTGAACTCTGGCCTCTAATCAATCAGCTCAATCACTCTAGCAAGTTTGGGATAGTCACACTGACTGTCCTTGACCTTTCCAACCAACTCTGGCTCCCACGCTGACATAGTAGCAAGCATCACTCTATCACTGAAAGGCTGAAGCTCCACATCTAGGTCTCGAAAGACATCATTCCACACCCTCTGCTACTAGGAAACTTACTAAGGCAGTCTTCATGCTCAATGCATCTACCACAACGTTCGCCTTACCCGGATGGTATTTAATTGGAAAGTTATAATTCATGATGGACTCCATCCATCGCCTATGACTGTTGTTGAGATCACTCTGGGCAAACAGATACTAAAGGTTGCGATGGTCTGAATGCACCATAAACTTCTCGCCATAGAGATAATGACACCACATTTTCCATGCGAAAATAACCGCTGCTAACTCCAAATCGTGAAAGACATACTTCTTCTTGTGTTCCTTTGGTTATTATTAAGAGATTGGGCTGAAGATTTGCTCTAGAAGGTTTGAACATTCTACTTCTTTGTAGAATATTGGTATATCTTAGTTCTCAAGGTGATTAAAGGAGGATCAAGCACAGGGATCGGTGCGCGGCGGGGAAGTCATAGCAATATAAAAAGTTATACAAGAACAACTACAGTCCTTAGGTCGACGTACGGACTACGATGAAGGAGCTGTGAGTATATCTTGTAACCGTTCAATAGTGATTGGTTTTTCTGATCGTGGTTTTTCTCCCAATTAAGGGTTTCCACTTTAAATTTGTGTCTGCCTTCTTGTGGTGATTGCTTGGTAGATAATTTTGCTAGTCCCTCCTTATTTTGGTCGGTTACATCCGTTGTGCATTGGTTTTTTAGACTAGCATCCATGCTAGTAAGTACACTTTCAGAAAAAAAAAAAAAAATTTATGGGAAGACTCTAACCTCCTTGTGGACCCAGTTCATCAGAGTTCATTTCACCCTAAGAAGTCCTATCTGGCCGACCTGCTTGGTAACTTCAGTATGAAAGTGAAGTGAGGTGAAGCCTCCAATTAAGAGAAATGAAAATACAGGAGGTCATCTCAAAAGTACAAAAATTCAAAACTCACCACTTCTTAAAAAAAGAAAAAGAAGAAAAAAAAAAAAAAAAAAAATTCCCAACATTCCCAGACCACTAAATAGCAAAAAAACAATCTACTTTCTATACAAAAAGTAAAAAATATTGTAAAATAATATTCCTTATCAAGCCACTAAAGACAAAAAGATTCACATTATGATGAGACCCCTCGGACATTATTCTCTCTTGATTTGAGGATCAATCTAAGGAGCTGTACTTCTATTGGCCCTTCTCTTCTCAAATTTGAAGATGGGTTCAAGTGCTACTAATTGCCCTACTCAAGTTCCTATCAATGACCTGAGTGTATGGGATTACCTCTCAACTGGCTCCAACAAAGTGGCTATTGGTTGCCTTGAAGATAAATTTATGGTCCATGAGTTGATCCAGGTGACAGTATTCATAGAGGAACAGGGAAAGGTGGCCCTTGGTAGAATCATCCTGAATCAATTTCAAAGCCCAGCGGCTCCAGCAGGACTTTTCTTTCTTTTTTTTTTTTTTTTTGTTCTTTTTTAGTTTGAAAAGCTGGAAAGTCAAAAAGAAAAAAAAAATAGCTGAAAAGTCCTGAGAAAGTTTGTTTGGATATTATATTTTTTATTGGGCTTTTCCAGAAGCAAAACTTAAAATCCACTTACTACTGCCGTTGACCACATTTGAATCTTTTTAATTTTATGCAGCATTGACGCACCTAATTTCTATATGACCAATCTTAATGCTGGCAATTGAGGGCCCATGTAAAACCACACGCAATTAGGGATGTAAATGAGTCCCTAATTTTCTGATTACCCAAAGGCTCTAACCTGTTAATAACCAGGTTTGGGTCCTTATTTAGGTACCGCTAAGTAAAATGGGTTCGGCTCTAGGTCCTATTTTTCAACCCGTGATCTAAACGGGTTCGGTTCCACCTTAGTTCCAACCCGTGGACCCGGGACCTAACATATTTCCTTAATTTTCTAGAATTTCACTTAAAAATTATTTTTTTTCCTAATCATTCTCTGCCTAGACCCGGAACACCCGGCCCATATACGGAACCGGTTCTGGTTCTGATTCCATCTTCTCATTAACTATTCAGGTTCTAGAACAAGTTAACTGGTTCCAAGCCGATTCTGGTTCCATCTTCGGTGGTGGAGTTAGACCGCAACCAACCCATTTACATCCCTATACGAAAAGGGCATTCAACAACCAAGAACCAACAGGAAGAAGGTCAAGGACAAAACCACTCATGAGTACTTTTATTGGAAAATTTAACTATAACTATATGTATTTCTACAAATAAAAATTAATCAATTGTTGACCGACTGCCCTAAGATTTAGAGTTCTTCCAGCCGTGTCCAAGTTCGATGACCATGGTTAGCCATGGAACCTACAAATGTATACATCATTTCCATATATTAGAATTAGATGGCAAGGGAAGATAGAACGAACCACAAATAAACTTCTCTTGCCTAACTTTTTAGATTAAAGAAAAAAAATCTTATTGGATGTTAACAAGGAACCAAAACATACAAAACCTAGGAATTCTTTGATGAAATCGACATCCCTCGACAATGAGAGAACACCACATTCTGTATCAACCAGCATAGTTTATATCCAATATTTCTGACAAAGAGACAATTGTTGCAAATGGTCCAGCTCGATAGGGCTGCATGGTAGACCTAAATACTAAAAGAACTGGCATTAGACAAGCTTAGGCTGAGATCAACCATGTGTGTATGCGTAAAAACCAAGGATGGTCTAGCTGAGAACACAACTTTTCTGGGATATAATTTAATTGGTCGACGGAAGATTGCTTGATGTCTTCGTGGATTTTCATATAGCCAGTTTGTTTGCATTAAAATCTCTAGGAATTGATTTCTTAGGATGGCTAAAAATGAGTATCAAAAGTGAATTTTTCACAAATGAAAACCAAATAAAGTTTTCTTTTAAGGGAATAAATCCAAAAGTGGATGCTCTTTTATGCTCATTTTTAAAAATTCACCTTTGATCTTCATTTTTAACTACCCCATATATTCAGTTTCTATGTATTTTAATACAAACAAACACTACACTAAAATAGTTTTAGAAGAGATAATTAGCAAGGTTGATCATAGACCTCAATGTTACATACACCAATAGCAATATTTGGGTTGGGTTTGGACTGGCATTATCTTATTCCATCAACAATACTTCAATTAACAAGGGGACAGTAAAGCAATTCAGACAGTAAGTGCCGATTTGTTCGCATGAAATTGAATTTATAGGAATTCTAAGAAACGAAACTAGCTAAAAGTTCAAAAGAAAAAAACAAAGGTGAATGTTCACAAAAAGTCATGATATGGTCTCCCCTATAGTGGAAAATGATAAACCCAATCATCACCCTATCAAATCAGTTGTTCCTACCCTTGGACCTCATCCACCCCTGTTCCTTCACTCCTGACCACTTTAATGTCAATTACTATGTTGGAACCCACGTTACCATGAATTCTATTCCACACAAACAAAACCAGCCTAAGCTAAAATCAATGCACGACCAAAATATCAAGCATCTGCCATCTAGCTACGTCTTTAACTTCTTCTCATTCATCACTATCATTTTTACGCTGCATACCTTACCATTCTCCTCTCCTTGCAAAAAATATGCCATGCATACTTTCAGATCCTTGCCCTTCCATTTCTTCCTGGTGTTATCCTGCACACAACTCTTCCTTGGTGTAGTTTCCGCAGGTCCAATTTCTTACAATTGCTCAGGTTATAGTCATTTTCCAAATACCGAATTCGCTACTAATCTTGATCAGCTTCTTTTGAATCTAACTTCAAAATCTAAAGACCAAAACTATTACAACTACACAGTCGGAGATGAGCCGAATCGTGTCTATGGCCTCTTCCAGTGTCGCGGAGACATTAACCGTCACCAATGCAAGACCTGTATCAAAATCTCAACAGCTGAACTTATACAAGCATGCCCCGACTCAAGACAAGCTATTGCATGGTATGATTACTGCCTCTTACGCTATTCAGATCAATTCTTCTTTGGTCATGTTGACGGTCCAGAGTTCCACTATAGAAATGATAAGTTGGGCGAATTACCATATGAAGAGAAAGAAAGAGTATTGGGGTTTGTTTCAGATATGGTGAAACAAGTTCCACGTAGGCGGCCATTAATGTTCGCAACGGATTCATCGTCAGTTCAATATTCAATGTTCAGTCTCGCCCAGTGTAATTTTGATCTTAGTTACGAGGGCTGTGAGATGTGCTTGAAACATGTGATGGTGGAAACTGAATCTTGTTGTGCCCAGTACAAAGGGTGGCAGTATCACACTCCAAGCTGCAGTGTAAGGTATGAGACTTACCCTTTCTTTAATGGCGCGGCACCACATGATGAACTCCAAGGAATCCTCTGCCCGGACGATGGTACCCCATCAAACCCGTTGTTCAAAACTGACCTCTTTTCCCTCCTCTTTAATCTAAGCGGCATAGCAGCTGCATCCGGTTTCTCCAAGTCCTTTTTGGGTGATGATCCAAACCGTGTATATGGCCTCGCCCAGTGTAGAGGAAACCTTGCTCCGGAAAACTGCCTGGGCTGTCTTGTCAGTGCATTTTATGACTTACAACGAGTCTGCACTAATAGCACAAAAGCTGTCCTATGGTATGATAATTGCTACTTCCGCTACTCCAACGAAAGTTTCTATGGGATTATGGACGAAGAAGGGCTTTACACTGTCTCCGATCTTGATGATGATTTCAACGTTAACCACCCATGGCATATTTTCGATGTGGCAGAAAACGCTTCACAGCAACAGTTGATGTCTGCAGACTTGCAAATTGTTGATGAATGGATTAGAAACTATCATGCTCAGTGCACTAGGGATCTTGATACCAGCCAGTGCTCTGAATGCTTGATAAATCTGACAGCCAAAGTTAGGAGCTGTTGCCAAGCGAAAAGGACTTGGCTTTATTTAGCTGTCAGTTGCAGTATCATGTATCAGGTGATCTTCAGAAGCACTGAAGCGCCAACCCCGACACCGCAAGGGATCCTGGTACCTCCACCCTCTCTGGGGCCTCCTCCAAAAGGTATATAATCTTGGCTTGATCCTAGCTAGAAATAGAAATTGCAGTTCTAGTGAATTTGAACTAAGGGCCTACTTGATTGCTCAAATTTCAGAAGGGAATTAGAGCTTGTCATGAATTCTAAATTCCCGTAAGAAATTGCTGGCAAAGGCCTAATTTATCTGATAGAATTCGCGACAGTGAAATGCCAGCTTAATTTTAGCTTTCTCAGAATTCTAGAATTCCCAATGCTCAACACTACATTTTCATTGGGAGAATTTCTTCATACAATTGACATCTTGATAACAATGGATCAAATTTCGTACGGAGCTGGCTAAACCCGAACTAAAATGTTAAAATATATAGGTTATAAAGATTTGAACTCATGACCGCTCACTTTTTAATTATAGATTTTGGATAGCTACTCTGGCTATCACAACACAAAACTTTCATTTGAAAATTTTAAAAATTGCAAAAAGTAGTGGGTTTTTTTTTTTTTTTTTTGGGCTAAGAGGTAAACTTTGAATTGAAAAGAAGAGAAGAGAACAAGGGCAAATGCCCCCAAGAGCCAAAGAGGCTAGAAAACAAAAAAAAAAAAAAAAAAACACCAAAAAGCAACCAAACAAGAGCAAAAAATGAAGCAGTCATAACTCCCAAAACATACAAAATAGGATGAAGACACTGAGCCTGAAGCCGATCTGGTAAACTGTAGATCATATCCGAAAGACGGTCGGCCAAAAGAGTTTTTGCTCTTTGAAGAGAGGTCCTCTTGTTGTCGAACTTGGAGCCATTCCTAGCTGTCCAGATGATAAAGATGAGGTGGAAGAAGATTGCAGCTGCACATTTTCTTACATAATCATCTCTATTAAAAGATAGAGATGTCCAAATGGTGGCAGCTGAGATCGGATGGGGGGGTGGGGGTGGGAAAGAAGCCATGTCCAAAGGGATGAAGCAAAATGACAATCGAAGAATAGGTGGGCCTCTGTTTCTTCATGGCAGTCACAGATGAAGCATCTCAAAGGGAGCGAAACCCCTTTTTTTTAGCCCAAGTTTCAGTAGGAGTTCTCGTGGAGAAGCCTCCTTATCATGCAACTGACTCTAGGAGAGACAAAAGGGGTCCAAAACAAAGCAGCCCAAGGAACAGATTGCGCACGGGAACAGATGAGCTTCCAAGCTTGACTAAGAGAGAAAAGACCAATGTTATTGCCAGTCCATAGCAGAGAGTCTGAAGTTGAAACAGGGGGAAGCTGTATGCCTTTGACTTGCTGCTGCAAAATAGGACCTAATTTCCTGCGGAAGGTAGTCGGGAATGGTCCAAGAATTTTCATTGAATATGGTAGCAACTATCTCAAACTGGGAGAACTGAAAATGAGGAAACTTAAGAGCAATAGGGTCATCATCCAGCCACCTGTAAAACCACAAACTGATGGGAGGAGCCATTTCTCACCTTCCAACCTACAACTAGAATGGAGGAAAGGGGATAAAGTTCTAAGGCGTTTCCAAATACAAGAGCCTACCATAGGGCTATGGATGCCACAAGGATGACGATATGATGTAACGACGCATGAACCAAGAGGCCCAAAGGGAGGAAGAAGAGGTAGCAGCTGCCCGTCCTAGCTTTAACATGCAAGCATCACTGAATTCCTTCACACGCCTAATACCAAGCCTACCTTCAGATCTAGGGAGGCAAACTACATCCCATCGCACCATGTTGCAATTGATTCTATTAGCATCTCCCGACCACAGAAAGTTTCTCATCAACTTTTCCATAGCAAGGCAAGTTTTCTTTGGGATTGGAATAGAGAAAGATGTGTGAATTGGAATGGAAGCCAAAACATGTTTCACCATAATCAACCTGCCTGCAAAGGAGAGGGACTTGGACTTCCAACCAGAAAACTTGGCCCGCATAGAGTCCAAGAGCTTAGAGAAGTGGCTATGTCTTGGAGTACCAAGAAAAAAAAGGGATGCCCAAGTACAAAGAAGGGAGATAGGCCACAGGGATAGCAACAAGTCTGAGACCATCCTAGCTCTCCTAATGCTGCATTTCCCAATGAATAGATGGCTCTTTTGGAGATTATACGCTGGCCAGCAAGAAGTTCATATCTGCGAAGAAGACTCTTTATACAATCCAAGCTTCTTTTGGTAGCCTTGAAGAAGAGAAGGAAATCATCTACATAGAAAAGATGACATGGAGTGGATGGAACTGTAGATACTTGAGAGATAAGACCTTCCATTTTGAGAGACTCCAATTTTAAGCTCAAGATCCATTATATCCCACCTCCCTAGACCGTGCTCTGATCACTCCCCCTTGCTTCTTTCCCATAACCCTCCTCCTACTGGACAGAACATTCCCTTCAAGTTTGAGCAAATGTGGACTTCTTACCCATCTTTCTTAGAGTTGGTGAGAGGAGCTGGTCTGCTTCAGTTGAGGGCGCACCCCAATTCATTCTTAGCAAGAAGCTCAAGTTTCTGAAGGAAATCCTGAAGCGTTGGAAAAAGGACACCTTCGGCCACCTGAGGACAAACATTGCAGCAGCAAAAAATCAAGTTCTTGATTGTCAAGTTGCCTTGGATAATTCTCCATCAAACCAGCTTCATCTTGAGCTCAACTCTGCCAAGGCTAACCTTCATTCATGGCTTACTGCTGAATCCACTCATTGGAAGCAAAAATATGAGGTAAACTGGTTGTGTGATAGTGGTAAAAATACCAGATTTTTCCATCTTTCAGCCAAGCCCAGAGGTTGTTTCAACTGCATTGATAAGATTACAATTGACAGGTATACCATTGAAGACCAGTCTCAAATCAAAGCTATGGCAGCCGCCAATTTTTAGACCTCTTCCAAGCTCTCCCTGAAGTGGTGGATGAAGTCTTCTTCAATATGGATGGTCCATCTGTCTCTGACCTTCGGAATTCTGTCTTAATTGCCTTTCCTTCCCCTGCTGAAATTAGGGGTGCAGTTTTCTCCCTGAAGAAAGGTAGCTCTCCTGGGCCAGATGGTTTTTCAGGTGCCTTCTTTCATGCCACTTGGCATATAATTGGTCAAGATGTGGTCTCTGCTGTGACCCACTTCTTCTACACAGGTCGGCTGCTCCGTGCCTCCAACAACTACTTCCTTACCTTAATCCCCAAATCAAGTTCTCCCACTAACTTCACTTATTTTCGGCCTATTAGCCTTTTGAACTTTACATACAAAATTATTTCAGAAATTTTGGCCAATCATATATCTAGGATTCTGCCTTCCCTCATCTCTAACCACCAAGCAGCTTTTATATCCGGGAGATCTATCCATCACCATGCAGCCTTAGCCCATGAGCTCTTACAAAAGTTAAAGTCCAAATTTAGAGGAGATTCTGTTTGTTTGAAATTAGACATCTCCAAGGCTTTTGATAAGCTACAATGGAGCTTCCTCTTCGGGGCTTTGGAATTCTTTTTAAGTTTTCTGCCTCTTCGATTAGCCTCATTAAGGAACTCATCAGTACAACCAGAGGCTCTGTTTTCTTTAATAGAAGTCCATGTGGATTTTTTGGGGCGTCTTGTGGTCTACGCCAAGGAGATCCCTTATCACCTTACCTCTTCATTCTTGCAGAGGAAGTCAAAAAGTAGTTATAGATGTACCGGGGCCTCAGGGGACTTAAACAAATGAGAGATGAAAGATCCTATTCAAGTCATAGCTGCTGTAGGAAAATAAGGATTCCAATGACTTCGATTTGTTCTAAAAGTGTCCTTCTAACTTGGTGGAATTGAATTTAGATTTATTCATTCTATTTTCGTTTTTTATTTCTAATTATATTTATATTTTTGTCACGCCCCCGGCCCGAGATACATAAAATCACGCATGGGTATCGGGGCACCACATCGAATGCGGATTCGAGTCAACCGACTCATCGCGTATTTGACCACAAAATCAGTGTTATAAAATTTTAAAAAAAAATGTAGGAGTCTACCCTTTAGCCAACTACGGAAAAGATTAATTTCGGAACCACCAAAACGTAACTGAATTTTATAGTGCTAAATTTGGAGTTGAAAGAACTATCTTCAATATCCAAAATACTCAACTTGGATCCATCCCCAATCGTAACGTTATTAGTCCCGGTATAAGGTACTAGATTTGAAAGTTTACAGGGGTCATTAGTCATATGTACATTGGCAGTTGTATCGAAGTACATGTTGGGGATGTTAGGGTCTTCAGAAATTGAAGTTGAAGGAATAAGAAATTTATATAAATCTTTTGAGTTAGATAAGAGAAACTCTATCCATAAAAGCACCTGATGGCTGTATGATTCTTCGACCAGGAGTGACGAAATCCGGGATTGGTATTATTAGTTGCAAGATAATGTTGGACTTAATCATCTGGGTTGAGTCAGTAGTGTCGCGACCCCGGACCGGGTCCCACGAGCGCAAGCGGGCCTAATCCGGGATAGGGACCTAATGAATATAAATGGATAAATGAATGATGATACAATCCATGTCAACACTAAGAATTAATTTAAATCAAAACGTATACGAGTCTATCAAGGATGCCACTCGTAAACGCGATTTCCCACAGGTATCTGCGGTGAAGATATCACATCAATATGAATATTCACTTTAATATGCGGAAGCGTGTAGCAAATCTAATTCATACATTCATGTCCAAGATAATAAGATTAAACATATTCAATACCAGTATCAAAATAAGCAATGATCAATGGCTGATTCCCAAAAGTAAGTTAAGGTTTATAACCAAATCATTTAATTACAATTTCCCAAAAATAGAGGCCAACAAAGGCCAATATAAACAACGTATCATGTTCTCAAAGGAATGGTTAATTCTATCCCAAAATGTTACGTAGTTCAAGCACCCGAATGTCTAAACGACATCATCGGCATGCCACTCGACTAAACGTTGCGGTTCTCCGACCGCCTCCTCATGCTCCTCCTCGAGAAAGCCAACAACGGGACTTGAGTACCAAAACAAGGGTCAAACACGACGGTTTGGTAAATGGGTGAAAAGATAAACAACAATTGAAATTACCTTGGAAAATATTTAAACTTGTTAAGACAATAAATCTCATAAAACAGGATGATCATTTATTTAAAACATAAATGCAATATAAAACATGTAAGGTATCCAAGGAAACGGAAAACAACAAGATGGCAACCACACGGAGCTAAGTCCTCTATTACCGAAGTGACATGAGCATATCGGGATGTTGATCTCAGTCACCGAAGTGAGGAGATACAACATAACATATACATATATATAATAAAAACGGGACACGACTACGGTAGCAAACCTGACATCTGGAACCACAGTAGCAATCTGCGGCATCGGGACAATACCACGGTAATAACCGGGTAGCGGGATCCAAACTGCAGCTGGCGGGACGAGAGGGGATCTCCAAGTTGGTGGACCAGACCGTTAAGATTATCCAAACTTAATGGTGCCGACTCATAGGTCAAATATCATAAATCAAGACATGTACAAATTCATATGATGCACTTATATAAACGGACGAGACAGGGTGCTCAAAAGCACAAATATTATTTTAAACGGGAAGTGCATATCGAGATTAGCAAAAAAATGCTACAATTGCAAATTCAGTATTTTCGGGAATGGTAAATCATAATTCAAGAGGTTCGGGACAAATATCGGGATTCAAAATTCAATCAAAGTGAATAAAAGTCCCGTATGTCATATACAATAAAAATTGGTACTCCTTGAGTTTGAGACATCCCGGGCTCTTTATACACCTTAGGATTTTCAAAACTTAAATGAAAACTTGAAATGAAAACTTGTGATTTTTCTCTTTTCAAATGGGCGCTGCACAATGGTTACTAGTTTTCTCATCACAATAGGGTTCCCAACAAACGCCTCTTAATCAAATAAACACTTCATTTTTGCTCACAGATTTTGCCCCAGGTGAACAGTGCTTATCGCTCAAGCGGACAGGAAGTTCACTCTAGCGACGAGCTCTCTGGAATGGTTTTTTGGGAGGTTCGCTTGAGCGGATAACGGGTTCGCTCGAGCAAATATGTTGGCTCGAGCGAATAAATGGTTCGCTCGAACTAACAATGTTCTATGATGCTCTGATAAACTTTCTGGGAGAGTTCGCTCGAGCGAATATGGGATTCGCTCGAGCGAACCTGTTGGCTCAAGCGAACAAATGGTTCACTCGAATTAACGAGGTTTTGTGACGAGCCTGATACAGTTCTGGGAGGCTTCGCTTGAGCGAATAAGGGGTTCGCTCGAGCGAACTGTCTACTGGAATAATTCGGAACCTGTTCTGGACACTTCGCTCAAGCGACCACCAGGTTCGCTCGAGCGAACTGCCCAGAAATGGGTTCCGGGACAATTCTGCTCCCATTTCATTTCCACTTCTTACAACGCCCTTAGCCACAATTTCACTCCACATGGGAGGCCCCAATACTCCTTTCCAACATCATTCAAGCTTCACCTCAACACTCCCATCATCATCAATCAAAACACCTTCTTCTCCTCCATCACATTCAACCACAACGGATAAGAGAAAACCATATCATAAGGGTTCATTTAAACTAACATTTAGCAATAAATACAAACTACCAACCACATTTCTAAAACCATTTAATGAACTAATAAGAGTCATTAATGCAATTTTAATTCAATCAATGCAAATCAATAATAGAATAAAATCATCAATACATTTCACCAAAATCATTAAAAGCTCAAAATATCCATTCATCCACTTGCCTCAAGTCCAAACTAAACAAAAGGCCTTCTAATCACCCTCTCAAGCTCAAAATCCACAATCTCTACAAAAACCCCCAAAACAAACCCTAAAATGGGTCAAACAAATAAATAGGAAGAGAGAGCTTCCAATAATGGAAGTGGAGCTCCTCTAAGATCATGAGAACACAAATCTAAGAGATTAGTGAGAGAGTTTACTTGTAGAGTCTCCAAATGGAGAGAGTTAGCTCAAAACAAGCCTTGGAAATGGAGGTTTTCTTCAACAATGGTATCAATGAGGAGCCTTGAAGGAGAGGAAGAGAATGATGATCTCCATTATGATGTTGGTGCAAGCTTGGTGGTGTTGTGATGATGGAAAAACAAGAAGAAGAACAAGGAAGAAGAAAACCCTAGGCAAGAAAAAAGTTGCTGGAAAAGGAGAAAGGAAGGAGATGGGTTCTATATATAGCAAGTGTGGAGTGGGCTCCACCACTAAAAACTTTGTGGGGTCAATATCATGATTTTCGGGGCTTCAAAAGAATTTGACGAAGAAGGAAGAATTGATCATCCTAGTTTTCAAAAAGTATATGTTTCGCGGGTTTCGGGAATATCAAATATTTGGTCCAGATTTAGTGTAAAAAGACTGTTTTGCCCTCAATGCAATGGAAGTCGAGTTTCGGGATTCAGGACAGGAACGGGATCAACATGAAAGTTGTAGAGATCGACAAGATTAATAAAACGGGATAAAAATACAAATCCAAAGAATCTCAATTAATCCCCCAAGTACACGTAAAGTCATAAAAAGGAACCCCCAAAGGGCCCCACTAATCACAAAGGCACTCAAAATTCCCCAAAGCTATTCTAAACTTAATCTAAACCAAAACACACTAAACACACTTAGAACTAACACACAACTTAATCAACACTAGTCGAGGTCACTCGGGTCGGGGTCTTACAGGTAGCGTAGCCGATATATATCCATGCAATTGTTGTTGTGATGTGAATAATTGTAAACAAGATGTTGGTTGGTTCGTGTGAACCCACATCCACCTAAGTTCTTGTTCTTCTTCTTATTTTTGCAAAATTATATCATTAAAAGAGGGGGAAATTGAAATAAGGGAAAAATCCTCAAAAAGAATACAATAATAGAAACCAAAAGGCAGCAGTACACAGCTAGACTAAACCATGGAAGCATCAGGAAGGTGGAATTGGGATGAAATCAGGGATAAGGGAATTCATTGACTTTGACTGAGGTTATAGCTTCAGTGTGGCAGAATCTGTGTCATTTATCACAATGGTTAGGCTTAATTCCATATGTAATGACTTCCTACTCGAAAATATTTCCATTAAAGCTTACCTTGATATGGTCTGGGAGGATGGAATCAACATCTCTTACATGAGGTAGTGTGAGAGTCAATGAACAAGGAAATGAAAATGTGGTTAGCAATAGTGGCGGAGTCACGAATTTCTTATAGGGTGAAGCAATTGTCGGCCATAATATTTTATATATTTTTTACTTATTACGGATAAAATAAACCTAAGTTTCTTGTGCATATTTTTCCAATAATATCCAAAGAAAAGTCCTTGAGAGAATTAAGATATGAAAATACTTGGGATCACCATAATGAATTCAAACCGCTCAATAATCCTTTTTTCCTTTTTAAATACTGAGAATTATTTATCTCCAATCAAAGACAGACTAATCTCGGATTTGATCACAAGCAAACCAATCCAATCCAATTAATTAATGAAAATTCTTTGATTGGTTAGTTGTTTTCGTTTAATGGGTCATAACATTGCTGCAATTGGGATGAATGGTTGAGAGGGTAATTGAAAGTTATTCACCAAGTCAATGATAAGGTAATTTTATAATGCAGAATTAGTAGTCTGGATCCTTGAGGGTGTCACTCATGCTTTTCCATGATGAGTGTGGAACTCCGTAGTGAAGCCTTCCTACTTAACATCCAAACCACTCAAAACCAATTACTTCCTTCGCAATGTGATATCCGTAAATTATTCTCAAATAAGATCCAGCCGCTCCTTTTGATTTTGTGATTAAGTATATACTATAATCAATTTTATGGTGAGCCCTAATAATATAGGAGTAAAATCCTGGGACAACCCATTGAAGTTGATATTCTTCATTTTGACTGGTTCAAAGACAAAAATGTGGGCGGGCGAGTGGGCGAGTTTGCTTAATCCTTTCTAATGATCTCAAGTGGAAGTTGAGGTTAAGGAAAGAAACCCAAATAGGGATTGAATTGAGTTACACCTTTTGAAGGCTGAGGTCCTTAGACCATCTTTGAAAGACTAAAGAGTGGTCAAAGACATTCAAAGGGCCTTCTTTGAGCACTCTTTGGCCTTCCTCAAAATTTGAGAACTTGAATGGGAAGAAACCTTTTTAATCAAGAATCTGAAAATCCACTCGGCAGGTAGTTTTCCAAAGTATAGTCAAAGTATTTTAACTGCAGCATAAGAATGTCTTTTGCCAATAGAAAAACCTAATAGGAATTAGAGTTTTCTGATTCTTTAGCTGAGGCAGCTACATCTTCTAGGATTGGACATCAAACTTTGTGTCCGAAGAAGGGGAGGAGGAATAATTCAAGTGATATGCATGAACAGATCTTAAACAAAGACAAGGAAGACTAGTCCTTACCATTCTTAAGCTTAGTGGAAGTACTTGGAGCTGATGGAATCGAGAATTCATCAAGGATGCTTGAGAAATTTCAGCATCATTGATCAATCCATAAGTTGTTGTGAAAGGGACTGTGTTGTGAGAATTAGAAGCTTCAACTGAAGAAACTTCAATACCTATATAACACTAAAGAATAATGGTAGTGTTGGTACCAGAAACTAAGGCTTTTAGAGCCAAATTAAATCTGGACCAAAACAACTCTTCAATGGGTACACCAAAGAGACTTGTAAACTAGGGATGCAAACAGATCAGATTGATACGAAACCATGGTGGATCCAGACCCAAATCCGGTTGTGACATGGAACCTATATTTTTGTATCTAATTTTAGCTTCAACTTAAAGACGGATCAGGTTTTAGACCCAAATCCAAAATAAAATGCATATTGTATTAGGAGAATTAGATTAAGATATGATTAAAATCAAGTAGATTCAAAAATATGAATATAATCAAGCTACGTAGGCCCTTAAAACCATATAAATTTTTACATGTGAATGTAATCACCATGTATTTGAAACCTTGGGTCAAAATATATACATATTAGTATTCAAACCAAATGACCTTGATCTTATAAGCTTGGATCCGAATCGAGATTTAGATTTCTCACAGATCATAAAATAGGCTTCCGAACCGCTTTACTTGAAACCAGAAACTTCACGTACTTAATAGTTGAATACCCATTTGCAACCCTACTTGCATTACAGAATCATGGCTGCAGATCCATCCAAGCCCAAAGGCCCAACCCTAAACTAGTGGACTGGTAGGTAAAATGGCTAAACTGCCATTATGGTTCTGAACTGCCTCATCGGGAGCCTGGAGCTGGGCTCTACGAGAGAGCAGAGATGGGATCTCAACAAGAGATGAAAGGGAATTGGCTGGGAGATCGGTGGGAAGAAGGGCTGGAATGAAAGAAAAGGCGACTTGAAACTTTATAGAGACTTTTTCTCTATCGATATTACTACATTATGCATTGCGCATATGAAATCTGTTAACTATATATTCAAATTTGTAATTGACATGTTTTGTACCATTATGGATTAATTGGACTGTAATGGAATTTCATTGAATTTACTTTCATTTTAATATCTAGTACTACTTTCGTTTCTATGTATTCACAATCTTTTGGCAACCAATAAAATGGATAATGTGGTTTATGTATTTTTTCATCTTCGGTGAGAGATTTCCAACTGAAATTGTAAGCTATCCAGATCAATTGAAATTTTTTAAACTGTTGATCTCAAAGGTGATGGCTCAAGGCAAAGGATCAATTGGCGAAGGGTTTGGATTATTACTTCATTCGCAGCATCTGTTGGGATATTTTTCTTGGTATGTTGCATTGTCTTCTTGCAATGTCAGAAGAAAATGCTACAGGAAGGTAAGCATATAATTAGTATTATAAGCATGATAACTAATTGTAAAAATATTGATTATGTGCACTTTTCTTTACTCAGAAAAGAAGAAACAAAGTCAGTTGTCCTTTAGAGATGATTTAAGTCTCCAAATGGGGGGTGACCTTTCACACGCAAGTATGAATGGAGGAAGAAGAAATAAGAAAATTCAAAATTTGCCACTGATTGATTTAGGTACTATAAAGCATGCTACAAACAACTTTTCTAGTGAAAATAAGCTTGGAGAGGGAGGATTTGGTGTTGTTTACAAGGTAATGATCTTTCCTAAGTATAGGTCATTGAATATATCTTAAGCTGGCTAACTTCTATGCTTAAGTAAGAGTAAACTACATGTTTCAGGGAATCCTGCCAAATGGAAGAGAAGTTGCAGTCAAAAGGCTCTCAAATGGGTCTAGACAGGGATTAAACGAGTTTACTAATGAAGTTATATTAATTGCAAAACTTCAACACAAGAATCTCGTTAGGCTGTTATCTTGTTGCATGGAGAAGCAGGAAAAGCTCCTCATTTATGAGTACATGCCCAACAGAAGCCTTGATGCCTTTCTCTTTGGTTTGTTACAACATTTTCCACCATTAGTTCTTTTCCATAAATCAGGTCCCACCTAATGATTAGTATTACAAGAATCTCTATTTTGGCACTATCATTCATTGTAGTAGGTCTTTTTCATTGGGGGCATATTTTCAAACCTATTAAAGAATTTTTTGTCGGCCGGTACTTTCTCTAAGTCAAGATTTCTCAGATCATGTTTCCAACCATAAGATAGTAGCAATAGTAGTTACTTGATTTATCCCCTTGTGCTTTGTTCTATTTCTCAATTATAATTGTTAATTGAGATGGCTTAAAATGACCTGCCCTAAAGTTAAAACTTTTTCACTTAATCCTGTTAGAAGTTCCACAAAAATAAGATCACAATGATCAATTTCTCCGAGAACTAAAAGATTAAATAATACCATATTTTAAAAGTTAAATAAGTAATGGAAAAGTTGTTGCTGATATTGCAAAACCCATGATGGAGAGTGAGGTGTGTGCTAATACTAATGTCTTTTATGTATTAGTTAAAGAGGGTGTTCAAGATCTTAATGCATGTACATCTTGCGGAATGCTTATGATAGTATTCATATATTTCTAAAAGGAAAATATGTATTCAATCAAAGAAAGAGAAGATACAAGGGGAAAGGTCGACCTAGGCTATCGGAAAACGTATGACCAGTAGAAAGGAGCTGAATATACAAAACTTATACATGCGAACCACGCCATCAGCTACAAAAATTCCAGAAGATAAGATAAGAACTAGCTGTATAGATATCTCATTTCTCTCGGATTAGGCAAGATCATAGTTATTAGAATCCTACGATTCGTATCCCGAATCTTAAGGAAAACGATTCGTATCTATGTAATAAATCCCATTTACAAATAAATCTTAGGATTCAAGTGTGAATCCTATGATTCGATACTCGTTTCATTGAATCTTACAATTCAAACGATTCGACTAAGCGAGAATGGCTATAGTCAATAAGCTAATATTAATAATCTTTTACCTTTTTTCTTTCTTTATTCTTACGTTCTTATATTGCTTGTATTTTCAAAATGTTATTTAGTAGTTAACGAAACCTCGTAAGAATTTTTTACAGCTTTGATAAGGTTTTAAAGATGAATAAAGAACATCCATTTAACTAAAGCATTCGACTGTACGTATGGTGCTTGTTTATATCTTCTTCTTTTTTTAATCTTTTTTGGTTTTTATTGTTCATGAACACTTTCTTAACTTTAAGAGATATCCTACCGTGTAAAATTGATGGTTTGGATTTTATTTTATTTTTATATTTTGATTTAAAGATAATAAGAAGTATATATTGATACTTTAAACTTATTTAACTATTTACACTTCATTCGTTTCATATATATATAATAATATATGTCATGATCTTCTTGATATGATTGTATGATAGACTTACTTGTTATTAAATTTATTTTACTATAAATGGAAATTGGATGGTTATGAATAATTACTTTAGTCCTTTTTCTTTTAATTTTTAATTATTTTTCATTTTTATTAGAAAAATAAAAAAAATCCTACGATTCACGATACGATTCGCGATTTGATTCGATTCATGGGTATGAACGATTTGCGATACGATTCCGATTTTGAAAACTATGGGCAAGATGGAAGTGTTGAACAAGTAAGAGAATTGTCATTATTTACATTCCTTTCTAACCTTTTTTTTTTTTTAATGAGAAGTAAGAAATTAAAAGCACCATATGGGATTTCGACTTGGTAAGTAAAATATGCTAAAAGTGTACTATAGAAGTATCGATGAAGTACCAGAGATACCAATACAAGTGTCATATCAGTCCGGCGCGGATACATTAGGTTTGTACAAGTATCTAGCTATCGTAGCACCTACTTGTTAGGATCAAAATGTGATGATATTGATTATTAAGAATCTACTCGTATAATTAACGAAGACAATATAAATGAACATTTTGGCAATGTTTTAATCTATTATGTTTGTGAGCATCCTTTTTATGATTGAGAAAAACTAACTTCATTGCTATCGATCAGATCAAGACAATCGTGTGGAACTATATTGGAGAAGACGTCTCAACATTATTAGTGGCATTGCGCGGGGACTTCTTTATCTTCATGAGGATTCTCGTCTCAAAATCATTCATAGAGATTTGAAAGCAGGCAACATTTTGCTAGACCATGAGATGAATGCAAAGATATCAGATTTTGGCTTAGCAAGGACTTTTAGAGGAAATCCGGGTGAAGATAATACAAAGAAAGTGATTGGAACATAGTAAGTCTTCCACTTGAATGTTTTCTTAATTAAAAGTATGTCTACTACAGAAGAAACAAACATATGTTACTCCTAACATGAATGTAAAGAAAAATCTAGAATTTGGTTGAGTTTGACTTATCTCGATTAATGGAAAAGGTGAAAAGTGAAAACCAAACCCATATGTCCTCCAAATATTAGAACTAATAATTTTTTCATAGTTGAAGTGTAAGGTTGACATAGCATAAGTTCAAACATATACCATGATTTGGATCATGAACCGTTAACACCATTTGGTTTATGGACCCTAGTATATATTGGATGTTGTCCCAGAGCTGCACCTATATCGATAATCAAATCATACAAACAATCTCAAGGAACTGGCAATTGGTTCCCAACAATATGAGTCTGGAAACATAAGACAAAGGATATATATGGTTTCCATACTTAAAACATAAAACAAAAGATCATGGATGCATCTTCTCTAGAATAGGAAACAGGCAATCGTGCAAATAAAGATGCACTTTTCTTAAACATATAGAATGCTTCATAATCATACTAAAATGATATTTTCTTTTTTCTTGTTCTTTTATGTCACATTACTTGTGCTTACATTATTCTATCCACTATATTGATCTTAAACAGTGGATACATGGCTCCAGAATATGCAATGAATGGCCTATTCTCTGTAAAGTCAGACGTTTTTAGCTTTGGAGTTCTATTGCTCGAGATTATAAGTGGAAAAAGGAATAACCATCCACATTTTCCTGATGAAGCATACAACCTCCTTTCATATGTATGTATAATTCAACTCAAGTTATATTACCTTATTTTTTTTAATCTGAGCACTTTTTTTTAAAGTAATTTGAGCACTTGGTGATAGAGTTTTTCCTTGATTCTATCTTTTCAGGCATGGATATTATGGTGTGATGGAAAAGTGATGGAGCTCATAGATCCAACGCTAATTGATTCAAGTTCAGTGAATAATATATTGAGATTGATCAATATCGGGTTGCTATGTGTTCAGGAGAAAGCAGCTGATAGACCCACCATGTCATCTGTGGTTCTCATGCTAGGAAGTGAGTCCATGATTCTTCCCCAGCCTACCGAGCCTCCACTTTATGATGGGAAGAGAAAAGTTTCGTTAGACCAATATTTAAAACCTAAAACTTGTAGTCCTAACAATGTAACCATTACTGATGTTGAACCACGATAGATCTAGTATCAATGGAGACTTGCCTAAACCTTCAACTTGTGGGACCAAGACTACAGTTTGTCCAATGGCTATTTTTTACTCCAACACCACATACCAAACATAATAACTAAATGTAAGCACTTATTCTAAATGACAGCAGTCTGCAAATTAGACCACGTAGACAGGCCTGTGAGGCTTACCTTGGGTCATGCTAATAAATGGGAAAAGGGATAGAAAGAAAATACCATGAGTGTGCAAAGTGTCAACCCTATTCAATTATTGAAACACATTGATCTATGGTCCTCAAATTTAATGATTTTAAAAGAAATCTATTTTTTTAATCCAACATCATTATAGTTGGATGAGTGTCGAATTTGTGTCTATTGTAATTCACAACGGGGCATTGTCTGTAAGGGAAAAACAATGTCATAAGTGAGTCAAATGACCAAGAAATGGGTGAGACTGCACGTAAGAACCGTGCGGAAGGTTCTCATATGAAGATTTGGTCTTCTTGTCTATTAAATAATTTCAGACCATGACTTGAATCTGACTACTGCTTTTCACAGTGAAATTAGTGATCACCAATATAGATATTGCTGGATTCATCAGAATAATATTACTCTAATCATTGTGATTTTCTTAAATGGCCAAAGCTCAAAATTGAGTGTATTGGTGTGATTCTGATGTAAAACCTTGACTTTCCATCTCCTTATTTGTTTTGAGGAATTATTTTCATAGATTAATATTTTGATAGTTACTGGTAAAGGAAATAAAATGTTGTCAATGATGCCTTTGGGGCCGCAAACAATTTTTTTCAGATCAATGATGTAGGACACACCCGTAGTCCCCATGAGTCGACCCGCCTTTCAACCTAGCCCACCAATCCTTCTCTTATTTAGAGTTATTTTTAAGATTTCACATCTTTTATTGAACTAGGTCGAGATGTTTTAATCTCAGCCATAGGATTATTTTATAGTTGATATTAGCTCTGGGGTTTTAATTTCTCTATTTAAAGCACGTAAAGCCCCTTGGCTTCATTTGATTAATGAAATAAAAAAAAAAACCTAAGTTTGGAACCGAATTTGGCGCGAAGTGAGGTTCTACTTTCTCTGCAATCTCTACGTCTCTCCTGAAAGGGAATGGCGTGAATCCCGAACTATCCCGCCCCCCATCTCGTAACCCGCTCTATATCATTTTGTATTACAGCTGTAGATGGATTCAACCCCAGATTCTAGACCTATCTCGCCCGCATCTCGTACCCCGCTCTACATCATTGGATATCAGAGCCGTAGATGGATCCAACCCCGGATTCCCGACCTATCCCGCCCCGCATCTTGTACCCCGCTCTACATCATTTGGTATCAGAGCCCAAGATGGATCCAACCCCGGATTCGATTCTCGGCATTCATTCAACACCGCATCATCAAAATCCATCCCAGGCATTCATTCAACACTGCATCATCAAAATTCATCCAGTGAACATCACCCTTACAAGCCCCTTTCAGCCGAACCACATATAACCCACACTTAACAGATCATCCACCACCCCTGCCAAACTGCCAAACCCTAACCCTGTTCCAAAGCCGACCCCAACTAACCACGACAATTAACAAAATCATGAACCCTAACAGACCACCCAAACCCTCATCGATCCAAAACCCATCAAACCCTAAATCCCCAAGATTCCCCAACCTAATAGACCGATCCCACCCAAATCGAAGCATGTATCCCTATTCCCCTTGCACCGAAAACCCCAGAAACCCAAACCCCCAAAGGATCAGAGAAGAAGAAAGAAAAATGTACCGTGCACCGAGCATCGCCGAGCAGTCGCAACCTCCATCGTCACCATCTCCACCATCGTCGTTTTCACCGACGTCGAACGCCAGCCATCATCATTGCAGTCTCCATCGTGGTCTTCCACAAGCAGCACCGTCCCCGCCCTCGCCGACGACCAGAACCACCACCTTCGGCCATCGCCAGTCCCACCAGCCACCATCACCATCAGTCTTGATAGCAATCGTCATCCTTGACGTCATCCAATTCAAGGGCCAAAGTCCAAATTACTTTTGCTAATATCGAGTACAGTTTAGCTTTGATCAACAATCCGTCCTCGCAATTTTATTGTGAATTTTGCCCGCTGAAGTGGGTATCCGGCCCGGTCGGGCTCAAATCCGAAAATAAAGGGTTTTGTAAAAATTTTGAGCCCAGTGGGTTGGGTTTAGTCAATAATTTTAAAGTCCAACCAAAATGGGATTGGAACAGGTCAGATGATGTCCAACCCGTTCAAGCTCGGCTTGGCCAACTCCAAGCTAATTTTGATAAAAAATTTATATTACCTAAACCGCCCTAACTAACAGCAAAAATCGACTACTTAAGAGGGGTTTGAAATAGCCATAGTGCTTAATCCTTCCTCTAAGATAGTGTATTTGGAATAGGTTTTTAAAATATTATATGAAACAATGGAATATAGAAATAATCTTATGATTAAAGCTTGTAATCTATTTAAAAAGATTTATGAAGAGTATCGTGTGAGATTTGGTGCTAAAAAAAGTGATTAGATTGTAGATAAAAATGATTCAACTAGTAGGCAATTTAAAAGAAAGGTTGGTGATGATGAACATGGAAAGGCTCGTTTTCTTTTTTTAAAGTATCGAAATGAAATCACCAATAAGACAGTTGTAGAAGAAAAAATAGAATTAGATCGTTATTTTGATTACAAGTCTGCAGAAGAAGATGACATAATAGATATATTACAATGGTGGAAATTAAATTCAACTAAGTATCCTATTTTATCTCATATGGCTCGTGATATTTTAGCTATTACAGTTTCTACCATTGCTTCGGAGTCAGCATTTAGCACCGGAGGGTGGGTACTTGACCCACATAGAACTTCTTTGAAACCAGATACGGTAGAAGCATTAGTTTGTGCTCAAAATTGATTTAGTCATGACCCAACTAGTGATGGTGATTTAGACAATGATGGGAATGCACTAAATGATGTTTTAAACATATTAAAAGAAAAATAATTTCTATTGATTTCCTTTTAACATTACTTGACCTATATAGAAAATAGGATACTCATTCTCATTCATTTTATTGATTTTCTGATTTTTCTACTTTCACCAGCCAAAAAGAAAAAAAAAAGATCCTACATTACTTTAACTTGATTCATATATGATACTTATTCTCATTCATTTCTATTGATTTTTTTATTTTCTACTTTCACCGACAAAAAAAATAAAAATAAAACAAAACAAAACAAAAGGTTTTAACCGTTCCTACATTACGTGACTCATATAGTCTATAAGATACTCTGATTTTCTACTATCACTGGCCCAAAAAAAAAAAAAAAGTTTTTAACTCCATCATGTTGCTTGTTGCATTGCATTGCCGGTCCTAAGCCCGGAAAAAAGGAGGAGAGTTTAAAGTCCAGTTCACGGAGTGTTTGGTGACAGTAGGAATAATTAAATAATATTTTACTTATGTCCAGGATTAGGCTTAGCCCAAGCCCGGCCCTGTCCCAGCCCGGACCCGTACGGGATAGGATTTGATGTAGGCCCGTTCAATTTAGCGTCGAAAATTGGACAACCGAAGCCCATGCCCAACCCGACCCATTGACAGGCCTAGTTCTACTCCAATCAGTGAGATCTACACAACAGACTCATAATATCATTTCCATTTTGAGTTAACTTTTATTAAAAAGAAGGGTGAATAGTTTGAATTTCTACTCTAATGGAAAGACAAAATGTCCACCATGGGGTAACACTCTTGGACCAGTGGCAGTCTCTTAATGATAAATTTGAAGAATACAAAATGTGTTGCAAATGGAAGAGAAGAACCCCTCTTGTTACTTTCTGAAGATTTAAAGTGGGTCTTCTCCGCTTCTCAGTTTCGAACTTACGGTCTTCGGGTGCAAATTTTAATTTTGAGCTAACTAAGCTATCCTTGGGATTATGAAGTACACATCTTAAAACAAGCTTATCAAGAACGGCATTTGACACCGCAAATTATTTGGCATGATAACTTTTGCGGTTCTAATTTTCGACATTCTGTTTTAGTAGCAAAGTCTAATCTTTGGAATCAACAATGTAATGGTTATTCGGACATTCCATCTATTAGAAGTAACAGTGATCAAAGAATAATTAGCAGTAAGAGTAATTTGCGGGACCAATGAATGTCCTAACAAGCAACAAGGTCAGATGTGCGCATCAAGCACCAAAGGAGTGCAAATGTCTTCCACTGCTACAGGTGATGTAAATGAAAATGCAGAAAAGGCAAGGACAACCCAAAAAAAAAAAGATTAGGGGCAGCATTGTAAGATCCTGATCCAATTAAGTAATATTTAATTGTGTGAAAATTAATTTGTGATATAAATAATGAAATTAATCAAATTGGGAAAATTTGACTCACTGGGTCGATAGGGCTATGGAAACAACATGGCCAACCTGACGATCAATCAGGACCATGGATCCGAAAGTGGACCCATGGAGGACCTCAGACATGCTGGACCCATAGGCAGTGGACCCCATCTGCCCCACCATCCATTATAATTAGAAAACCAGCAGCTTGAGTGAAGGAGATAATCCCCCTGTTTTTACGTCAGGCCTTTGTGGGGACTACCGAGCCACCTGATGTCAAATCAGGACCATAGAATCAGTTGTAGGGCCCTGAGCGACGTTGGAGATCAGGCCTATCATGGGTGTGTTGATTAGTGTGCCATCAGTTGGGACAAGACTTTGATGATGACAACGGTAATATATAAAAAAAATCTTGTCTCCTGGATCATACAAGTGTAGAACTTGCAGTCTCACTTTTCAAACGTTTGATAGCCTCTGGATATTATTATAGTAAGTGATTCAATCCTTTCGACCATGGTCAATGTCAGTTTGATGTTATCATGTAATTTTCTTCACCACATTATATCTCTTATTATTGTTTAAACAACTAATGAATAATTAGAAGAAAAAAAAAATCAATAGTAGTTTATTGATATAATAGTTGCCCCTACACATCCACAAGCCTTTTCTTTTTCTTTTTCTTTTTTCTTAATTGCGAATAATTATATTACATAAAGAATACAAGCATCACAAAGATGATGCAAAACAAAAGGCTCAACTGCTAGAAGAAAGAAGAAGAAAAAAGATCGTGGCTGGAGATAAAAATTAGAACTAAAAGATTCCTAGGGAATTAGAAAAGAAAAAATTATTCATAGAGAATTATATGCCTATAGATAAGAGAAAGTGAAGGATATTGGCACGATTTGGTACGTTTTTACAGCCTGTTAGAATTTTAGTTGGCTAATTCTTTTAGGTTCAACAAAACTAAAGTCCAAATTGAGTTGTATTTTCTATTTTTTTAGAAAAAGGGCTGTGATGAAACCATATGACAGTAGATGAAAACTCCTGAAAACATCATCAGAAGAAGCATGAAGACTTTTGGACGCA
This sequence comes from Camphora micrantha, assembly GCA_003546025.1. NCBI lineage: Eukaryota > Viridiplantae > Streptophyta > Magnoliopsida > Laurales > Lauraceae > Camphora > Camphora micrantha. The sequence continues at coordinate 9,197,462 of QPKB01000007.1, forward strand.
TTAGAAAAGGTTTGAAGAGTCCAACCTAGAAACCAAATTCTAGCGAATAGGTCCGCTATAACCTGTTGGCTTGCTATGGCGAGCCTATACTGGGGCTAGTGGCAGAGGACATGCTCGCTATAGCGAGCACCCGCCCCCAATCGTACGAGGCTCTCTTACCACTTGTAGGATCTCAGACTCCATTGAGCTACCACTTATCTTTAAATCAATTGATAATGGAAAACGGCACAACAATGGTTTTATGATCTGTTAGTTGTGTTAGGAATGCATCCAAGCATCACTCCACCGCAGGTGCACGCACACGAGAATTTTACTAGGGACCTAACAGCTAATACTTAATATTTTTGTTGTTCTGCAATATTCGTGTGATGAGTTGATAGTGTATAAAACCCTACTAGACTGTGAATCATTTATTTTATCATAGTTGCTGACCTCTTCGAAATCATTGCTATTTAAGTTATCTTGATATTCCATTTGGTATTTTTTCGATTTGTTCTTTCAATTATTGGTTATTATTGTTATACATAGATATCTTTAAAATGATTATCATTCAACTCTGTTTTGATAAACACATCAAAGAAGATAGTTTGTATTAGTTGGGTACCAACATGAACACTCTCCATCATTTTGTCATTATTACCTTCACTAATTCTTTGTCTTTGCTATCATATAGAAAGTTCTAACAGATTGCCAAGGCTAGCTAGTGGAAATTTTTGTAAACTAAAATTTACATGGGTTTTAGCCTTTTAGGTACATTCAGTTTTTGAACAATATTGTTGTTTTTATACCTCTTAGTTCATCATTACTAATTTCCTTCTTTACGGCATCATTAGAACTTACATGATAATTTTTGCAATAATGTCAATGCCTTAATACCCAATGATTCAGCTTTTTCTCTGGACATCAAATTTTGAGAAATTCTGCTAGGATTTAAAAAAATTAAATTGCTTCAAGGTAAATTGTATTAAAAGAAAAAGGATACATGGGCTGAGAAAATCAACCCCCAAAATGACAAAACATTCCAGGACTCAACAATGAGAAGGCCAAAATACGGGATACAACCAAAAGAAAAGAAAAGAAAAGAAAAGAAAAATAAAAAACTTTCAGCTAAAGGAGAGCTAAATACATAAAGATGTACCAATTAACAGCAAAAACCCGACTAACCTCCAACTTCTACTAATGCTGACCTAGATGGAGAGGAAATTCATAACCTTGAACAAAGACGTCATGAAGGTCTCTTGGAAACTGTAGCGGAGGAAAACCTCTTAAATTCCTTGTAGTAGATCTTGAAGCACTTGTTGCTCCCTTAAATCTACCTCTCCTAGCTCGGGCTGTCAATCGTGTCTTGTTAACGAATTCAGGTTATGGGTTAAAGAATTTGTGTTAAAATCATCTCAACCCGTACGCGACCCTTTAACTTAACGGGTCAAAAAAAATCCAACCATAACACGACCCGTTAATTTAACGGGTTATACGACCCAACCCGTTAACTCATTAAGTAATTAAGTCATTTCAAAAATTAAAAGAAAATCCATAAAAATATATATATATATAAGGAGAAAAATATATAAGCCACACGAAACTTTAAATGAGGATCTCGAGTGGATCCCTCCTAAAACCCCACTATAAAACAATAAATTTTAATTTATTCTTTATGAATATAAATTAATTCTAGCTACACTTGGGGATTAAAAAAATTTAACGGGTTAAGCGGATTGTTAACGGGTTATTGGTTTAATTCATACACGACTCGTTAACTTAACATGTTTACGGGTTTGACCCGCTTACGATCTGGACCCATTAAGAGCCCACCCGAACCCATTAATATCGTGTAAGTTAATGTTGTGTTAATGGGTCGTGTGGCATTTTGACAGCCCTACTCCTAGCTTTCCTAGAAGAAACATTGGAGACTAAGGCAAAGACAATTGGTTTTGGGAAGGGTCCTCACACTGCTTGTGTTAAGGAGGAGAGCCTAAGGAATTTGGGCTTATAGAGATTGATGGGAAAGAGAGGGGATTCACCAAACAAGATTTAGGGTCCTTATAAGTGTATAAATCTAGGATGGAGAAAGGATTGCTTGCGATCAGGGTGAAAGCATGGATAGATATAGGGTCCTTATGAGGGTCATGAGATGGAGCCAAAGAAACTCTCCAAATGCTAGCCCCCATATGAAATTTCAAATCCTCGTGGCTCATCTAGCATTGAGTTATGCGTTTCAACTAACCTACAGTCTCCAATTTCTGCCCCCATTCAAATGAAAATCCTGAATCCACCATTTATTGCACCCATTATCTTTCTAAATGATCACAAATCACTATTCCTGGACAGTGAGGCCCATAAAGATGGGATGAGAAAGGTGAAGGAGTGGAGCAGCTAGCAAGGGAGATAGTCCATCTCCATAGACTTCTAGCATGGCTGCATTAAAAGAGAGTGGTTATCTGATTCACTTTCATTTAAACAGAGAGGACAGCATCAGGCCAAAGGAATCCCAATCAGATGAGCCCATAAACTGATAGGGAAATTCCTATGAATCAGTTTCCAAGCAAAGATTGACCATGAGGGGCTGAGGAAGGGATTCCAAACCAAGGAGGACTAGGCCTCATTCTCGTTTCTAGATAGCACAAGGATCCACACTCGGCAACCTATTTGCCCTTTGCAGAACCAAATGACCATCCAGGTTCATATGCTAGATGAGGATCTGTTTGGATGCACTTGTTAGGAGTCTTTTTTTAATTTGAATTGATTATGGGGAATACAGATCATGTGAGATTTTCGTTTTCAAAATTGAATTACAAAAGGAAGCCATATTATATTGCCAACCTCAAGGAATCTTGATCTTGCAAGACACTTGTATAATTGAGAAAATAAAGTTAGAATTGAATCAGCAAGCAATTGCAAAATTGAACCTAAATGCCAGATTATGCAGATACTTATTTAATTGAAAAGATAAAATTAAAATAGAGTCAAAATTGAGAGTAAAATCAAGCAATTGATTGTAAAATTAAGTCTCGATATTGGAATCAAATTGACCTTGGTTAATATATATATTAATAAATTTTCTTTCATGGTTGCATGCCTACTTTAAAGTTAAAGGCCATCTTTGTTTGTATGGAATTATATTCCTAGTAGACATTAAAGGTGAAGAAATTAATAGACATCAAACAATCAAAAAGAAAAAGATCAATGAATTTGAATCAATCAATCAAACCTTGATGGAAATTGGTAACATGCATTAATCATGTTAGTAAACTAATTCCAAGAAAAGTTAAAAAGTGTCCTGTCTACATATAGCCTTACATCATCATTCAGCTCTCATCTCTTAAATATTTCTAATATGGAGCCCCAAGTTTTTTCCTACAAAGGCCACGGTTTTTCACTTCATTAGATTAGTAAAAGTCAAGTAAAGGCTTTATTTTCAGACAAACAGTTACGTCAATAGCACTTTAATTCAAAATTTCCTCTATCTTGAAAAAAAAAAATAAAAAACCTTCATTGTTTCACTAAAAGACAAAAGAACTCTACTTTCCTGTATAAAAAGCTAAAAAAGATTTCATACCAAAACAACTAAAAACATAATACATCATAACCACATTATATTTTATTTTCTCTTGATTTGATGCTTTACAACACTTTAATTTATATGTAAAATTACCAAATGGGCTAGGATCAATTATTGGGAATATGAAACTGAGGGCTTATCCCATTACCATTTCAAAATGCTTTAGTTTCATTGCAAATTATTAGCATTCCAAGTTCCCAACCCACCGAAAAGGCCATAAATGGCCTTTGGAATTCTACCCCCTTGAAATTTTATAACGCTCAAGAGAATTTTGGAATTCAGATAGGGTACAATATTTGGAAAATTATGGTATTCTCCATGTGAGTGTCTTGACCTTACATATAGAGCTATATTTTTTGGAAGATTGAAACAGGATACCGAGAGCCATTTCATCATGAATTTCAATGAAATTCACTTCCACATAAATCAAAAGGGCTCAAAAGGAACATTGGAAAATGATAAATGATCTCAAAAGATTGGAAAAATTAGGTTCAACCAACAATATCAAATCTTCACCACCTAATCCTAATTATATCTTCTGATAAAAAAAATCAGTGTGATTCCCCTAGAAAAGAATCATAGCTGCCCTATAAATCGTCAAAAGCAAAAAGTGTAGTATGTGTACTGTTTGAAAGATGCCCCTTGTCGTTATTAAACATCCATCATGTGCCCCCCATCTGACAATGTCAATAAAGTACCATTTAAAAATAAAATATTCCTGCAGATGCCCTGACCGTACAAGCGAAAAAGAACTGGTCCTAGATGTCAAATAAAGTCAAAGGCCAACAATTCAATAAAAAAAAAAAAAAAAAAGAAGTCCAATTCAGTAATTCCTAAAACAATTTCCATTCCTCGAGATGGGATGTGCAACATTGAGGAATAATTTTGAAAGGAGGTACAATGAGGGAAAGGAAAAAAAAAATAAAAAGTTTACTTGGACCGAATTTTAGGACCGATCCTTGGACCGGTCCCAAAGTTCTCATCCATATAGCAGTCTATTTGGACGGAATTATGAGAACTTTGGGACCGGTCTAAGGATCGGTCCCAAAATTCGGTCCAAATAGTAGGATTCCAAAAAAAAAAAGAGGGGAACGTAGAGGGAATGTTGAAATTGAGGGTGTTTGGAAAGGGGGGAAGGGAAATTTGAGGATAAATTTTTTGAATTTTGCTTTCAAAACTAGAGAAAAGTACGAGGGAAAGATGAGAATTTTTGACTAATTACTAAATTACCCTTTTGTTTGTAAAATATAATTTTGAAACTTCTGCAAAAATAAGGATAAAATGGTAATTGTCTCTTTACCTCACAAACAAACAAAATTACACTTTTTCATTTTTCTTTCCCTACTTTTTGACTATCCAAACACGAGGAGGAAAAATTAATTCCCCTCCCCCTTCATTTTCCTTCCCCCCTAAAAGTCTCCCCTCCCCCTTTCCCAAAGGTTGGGGGAGGCAGGCTACTGCATAATATGTGAGTAACCGTGACCGAAGGTAGAATCCCCTGAATTTCATCGGATCTCACATGACAAACGACACCGTTGATGGTGTAAAATATAATCTCAATGCGTAGCTCAGTTGGCCAAGGACCAAGCTTTGTACCCGAAGGTTGTAGTTTCGAAACTGCACTACCACACTGGGGCCACATGAAAATTTTACCCGGCTTTCTCTCCTGGGCCCGTAGGGATTATTATTGCCCAAAAGACTAGAAACTCTGCATTATCAAAAATAAAATAAAATAGTGCAGAATATGCACAAGAAAAGTGTCCAATTTATTAGTGAAGCCCCTCTCAACCGGGAACCCAAAGAATTAGAATTAAAACAACAAAACTATTTCACTTATAACTGATTCAAATAGATTTTTGACTGCTTTATTCCGTTTGACAAGCTTTCTTTAAACGTCTTATCCAAACAGCTTTAATACATTTTCTCTTTTTTAAAAAGTAAACAAAAGCTAACTTTTTAAATGGACATGAATGTATAATATAAATCTTTTTGGATTTTCTTTCTTACAAGTTTGTCCTTTTTTTGTCCTTACAACTTTTATGCTACATGAGTTTGTCTAATTTTTTTTTCTCTCTAAGTTGTGATGACTTTGCATGTGCGACTCTTACTACATAATAACTTTTCCTATATAACTCTAACATAATGATAAGTGTGTTATTTCTTATTAAATTAGACATGCCAAATAATCTATTTGGAAGAAAAACTAATTGAAATAATTCTATTTCAAATAGATCTATTTCAATCGGTCTATTTCTAACAGTCTTAACTGGACAAACGGGCCCTTAATCTTTAAAAGGCGATGGACACAAGGAAAGCAAACTCGCAAGTCAGCTTGCCCGAACGTAGATTGCACTCAATCTCATCTTTGCTCATTGCCAGCTAACCTCAAGCTAAGGTTGGCTTGGCTCAAAGTCTCCATGTTAAGGGGCTTAAGAAGGAATGACTCAAGCTTTGGATGTTGAGGGGTTGGTCTTGCTTGCCAAGTATATTTTACTTGTATTCTCAATAAAACTATGAAGTTCTTGATAAAGATAACATATTATTATGAAGAATTTATTAGTTGACCTTGATTTCTACTTGAGCATAAGCTTCAAAACAAGCCTACCTCAATCCAATACTATTATCAAGACTACCCACACTTAATTCAAACCAAGTTCAAGTTAGGTTGGGTCTTCAACGTTCGAACCATGATCCCTCTCCAAGCTTACATTCCTCTCCAATAGGAGCAATCAGAGGTACAATACAAACTTAGGCCACTCTTGTGTACACGCTTTTCTACGCTATAGTTAAATTCATGTCTGTGTAGCCACTTTTTCACGAATAAAAGGAAAAAAATAAATTAAATTTTTGTGATTGTGCATAAACCAATTTCCACGACATAGGGACTAAGTTTTCATCATAATATTCTCAAAAAAAAAAAAAAAAAAAATCTATGGACCCGCACAAAGGTCTTACAAAACCCATAAGAAAGGCATCTCACTTAGGTTTTGTGAAACCTATAAGAACGGCGTCTCACCCGAGTGATAAGAGCATCAATTCTTACCTGACTGGATAGGGTTCGAACCGGCCCCTAATCCGGATTTATAAAACTATATTTGGGTAATTTTGCACTTAGTGGAACCCAACCCAACACACTCACACAATCTATGGTATAAGGCCCCAAAACAAAGTGACAGCCATCAAAACCAGAAAACCAACCTTATATGGTGTCTGTAGTCTATGCACAGACAAAATCGAACAAATCAAAGGAATAGAAAAACAAAAATCAAAAGTGGAAAAACAAAATTGAAAAGTCTAAGCCACCTGTTCAAGCTAACAACACATGCACAGGCCCCGGTGCCGCTGGCGTGGACACGTCGGAACTCGGCGGGCTGTACGGAGGCGCCGCCGGCGTACCAGTAGATGGAGGCGGAGGTGAATAGGTAGCCGGAGGCGGAGGTGTTTCCGGAGGCGAATAGTTTACAGGAGGCGGAGGTGAATAGGTGGCCGGAGATGAAGGCGTTTCCGGAGGTGAAGGTGTGGCTGGTGGCGAATAGGAGTAAGGAAGCAAAGGGGGTCCCGGATTGGTGCCGGGGAAAACCGGACGGCAGCCATTGACACACTTGTGGGGCTTCTGAAACCCATGACGGAGGAACGTGAAGCCCAAAACCAGGCCTACCATGGCAAGAACAGAGACGATGAAGATGAAAATCTTTGTAGCTTTCCCCACATAGCACATTTTATCCTTCTCCTGCTTCTCCTGGATCTTCAGATGGGTTTTGAGAGCATTGATAAGATGGTGTTTGTTTTTAGGGTTTTAGATGAAATGGGTCTGGGTTAGTCCCATTATCTGATGACTGATGATGTGTTGGAATGTTTGGAAGGGAAGAAATGGGTGTTGGGGTAGTGGTTTTTTGGGGCTGTTTTTGCTACCTTTTGCAGATGTAAATGAGGAATGTAAGGAGAATGGGTTTGTATGGCCTAATCATCCAATTTGTTGGGATTTTAAGAAGGTGGGTGTTCTTCTAGATGAAATAGGTTTTTGTTAACTCTAATCATCTGATGTTTTGGGATCTTTGGAAGGGGAAAAATGGATTTTGAGGTAGTGGTTTTTGTGGTGATGTTTTACTGGTTCTCAGATGGGAATGAGGAATGTAAAGAGTATGGGTGTTTCTTTACAAGGGTTTAAATGAAATAGGTTTTCTTTGGCTAAATCATATGATGTTTTGGGTGTTTGGATGGGGTAGTGGTTATGAGTGAGTTTTTATGGCTTCTGAGATGGGAAGGAGAACATGTGTTCTTGAGGAGTTTAATGAAATGGGTTTTGTTCTTTCTCATTGTTTGATGTTTTGATGTTTTGGAGTATTTGGATGGGAAGAAATGGGTGTGGGGGTAGTGGTAGTGGTAGTGGTTTCAAGCAGTGTTGTGTTTTTTCTGTGGTTAAACAAAGGATGGTATCACGTGAAGGCATTGTAAATAGGTAAAGTGGAAGAGGATGAGTCAAAATAAGCTTACTTTAGCTCTTTAATTTACTATGTAGATGCAGAGGTGTTAACCAATTGGCCCTTGTCGATCTTGTCAAATTACAGAGCTCAGGTTTTTAAAGCTTGTGGTGTTCTGTCAATGGTGAGGTACCGAAATTGCAAACTGTGAAGTTCGGAACAGGCAATTAATACATGATGGAAACCCATGGTTTGGTGGGTCCTAACAGGATTGGCCAAATAGGCTAAAGGTAGAGTTCACTGGGAAAACGGTTATAACCAGTGAAAGTTGCAGGAGAAAACAAATAGCATTTTTAGGTGTATAAGAATTCTCTATTAAGTTTTCTTAGTATAAGAGTCCAACAATTCCTACTGGGCCACTTTTGGTGGCACTCTCATTTTCATGCCGAGCTCTTTGAATTTAAACCCGTAACTTATTGACTCTGATATCATATTAAATTTCTTTAACATATCATTCACCTGAAGCATTTGCACACATAAATACTTTTTTCAATAGCCCCCCTCGGGTGGAGCCCACTCTTTGACACTCCACTTAAGGTTGAACACAGTTGGTGGACTTTTGCTAAAGGTAGACCCAGAAATTAATCCTTGGAGGAGCCACTGTGTATAAATATAAAAAACTTGGAGGGGCTATATTTAAAAACTACATAGAGATATCTAAAATTACAACAGATTTTTTCAAATATGTGGGAGTTGGGGGCCATGCAGCCAACCCCAGCCCCCTAGTTCGGCGAGTAGGGTTGTTCATGGAGCGTGCCAGCTCGAAATCGAACCGGGCCCAGCCTATGGGCCTTAACATTTCATACTCGGGCTGGCCTGGATCTTACATTAGAGACCCATTTAATATTTGGGCCGGGCTTGTAATGATTAAAAGCCCAGCTTGGCTTGAATAAGAGATAAAGGGCGAGTGTATTTTTGTATTTTACTTCATTGAAATGAGTTAATGATTTAGGACCACAGTTTGCACTAGGAGGTTGTAGGTTCAAAACTGCACTACCACATTGTGGCTACAGGGGAGTTTACCAGGCTTCCCAAAGGGTTGGGAACCCTCCAATGGCCAAAAAAAAAAAGTTCATGGTTTAGGGTTCCGGTCCCCACTTGATACTCATTTCTCCCAAGTCCTAACAAAAGGCTCTTTGTTTTTACATGCTACTAGTGGTGGTTGGTATGTGCAAGTTGTTGCTAAACAAGCCATCTGGTCTGAATTCCAAGAATTCAATCCCTACATTATGTTTTACATTGAAAGTAAACTGGACAGCTGAATTCACAAATTCTTCTACAACATGTTTAAAAAGAAGTTGAAAAATTAAAGTATGATAACAAGAAGCAAGGCTCTACTTGAGCTTAAAATAAGTTTTACAATCTATAGATGGATGATTTTAGAGAAGGATTGTTGTTGTTCACTTCTGATGGGCTGGATCCTCCATTTTAAGTATGGTTAGCATGAAAAGCTCCATTCTCTACACAGCTCTAGCTTCAAAATGTAAATTTTCATTTCCAACCTAATCAACCCAGATTAAAATTTTTAATTAGAGAAGTTTACAACAATCTTTAAACAAACCAAAAAAAATTCTCAACTGTTGAAACAATGTTTCTCTACCAATAAATCATGGCACCTAGGAACTGTAGTTTTCTCTATTTTTTCAGCAATAAATAAACATACAATAGTCACAAGTTGAGAATTACAAGCTGAATCATTCGCAGCTTCCCTTCCTGCAAATATCAAAGTTAATAAAAGATATCAAACATAAAAATGTTAAAAAGCTTTCAACTTCTATAGAATACAAGTAGAGGAAGCTTAAGAAAGGCAAGTAATAGCCCAAAAAAACAGAGGAGGAAGCATGTAAGAGAGAGAGTATGAGATTTATTAGAAAAAAGAAAAGCCACAAGAAGTTCATAGGATGGTAGAAACTGATGAAAGTAATTTAATGAAAAGACATCAAGAAGAAGAAAAATAAAAAAAATAAAAACCAATGAAGAAAGAATAAAGAGGAAAACATACATGGGTATACAGTAAAACATCAACATCAGAAGTTCCACAAATTCAAGCAGAAAAGCAAGAATCCAAATCCAATTGACCAAATCATTACAATTAAAAATCGTGATTTTATACACTGTAGATATTAAAAAGAAAGAAGAATATCAATGAAAAGTTCATAATACTACATTATTGCACATAAGAACAATTAGAAAAATCCGAAATACTAACATTGATCCCAAATGCAGAAACGAAAAAAAAAAAATCACAAGCATCATCAGCATTGATCCAGCTAAAAGAAAAAAAAAAAGCCATTGAAAACTACCCGCTATCCAATCTAAAACCAGAAACCCCATACCATTAGTAAAATTCAATCAAATCTAATGACACCTTACTCCTAGAATCCAAATCAGATCATTAACCGGACCACCAGAAGAGGTGACGTTCACTTCTTTTTTTAGGACCGTATGGTTATAAGAATTTGGCGAATTCATGTTTCCTGGCATTCAGAAAATTCGGAAAGCTGGCATTCAGAATGCTGCTAAATTTCTTCAGAATTCTAATTCATGTTTGATTCAACCTGAAATTCCATGCTTGAGAACTCAATCCAGCCTGAGTACTAGAAGTTCTCTATTTGATGACCTATGAGAATTTAGAACAAGAAATATACTTGGAGCACCACACTCTCCTATAAATACTATAAGATTTAATCACTTTTAAAACATATAATGTCATACTGAATTAAATATCAAAAAAACTAATATACAAGATTGTTGTCAATTCTAAAAATTATTCAGAACAACTCATAAAACAAAGAACGCATCTAGTGGGAAGCTGCTACTATTTTATTTTTCAGCCCCAAACAATATCAACAATAAATGCCAATAAATATTTGGGGTAGAAGAGTTCCAAAGCAGTATCCCACCTTTTGTAACTCTTATTTTTTCACAGTGCACCAAATGAATGGTGAAATGAAAAATTCACATTCTGGAAACGATTCTACCTGCTTGTGATTTGTGTCCAAGCAAAGCCTATCTGAGTTGGAGAGATTTTTTTTTTTTTTAATTTGGGCAGAGAGAGAATGAGAATGAGAATGAGTTGGAGAGTTTAAAAAGATGTAAATTGACCATTCAATTTTATAACCTCAATGTATGCTTCACGAGAGAAGAAAGTTGTTCACCAAGGCCTCACTCCAAGTATATGAGCAGACCTGAATATCAAATTACCTTGCACTAAAGAAAGCCAAATAATGCAAGCTATGAAAATTACAATTTTCATGTGCAAGAGAGAGTTGAAGAATGGATAAAATAACATAATGCATGCTTATAGAAAGCGAACAAACAAGTAAAGAGGATAGAAGATGAACCAGAACATGATATTTACTCAATTTGCCAAGGATTTATAGCCACAATATTTTGGGAAAAAAGAAGGAACATGTGATCCATTTTCTTCTCATTTAAATGTTCTCTTATTAGTTTTCTTCTTATTTCTTTTTTTTTTTAAAGTGATCTGACTCGAACTTGCAACTGCAACTGCAACAAAGAGTACCTACTATCGTAACTTTTCCAATTTTGGATTGTTTCTTTACAATCTAAAAATATTAGAGTCCATACATAATTGGCGTTAACTCATCTTAAATATATTCTAATCCATCTACTTTGTAAGCAAGGCAGAAAAGAAAAACATGCTTGAACAAAAATTTATAAAATCAGTGGCTGCCATGCTATTTTGAAGCTAAAAGATGATCTTACATAAATATTTATCAGAATGGTGCAGAAAGGTCATCCATAAACTGGCTTATAGAGACCGGTACATAGCTTTGGGGTATTACATGGCTGGCTGCAGAAATTGGAGAACAGTCCAATATAGCATTCCTTTGTGGCATGAGCTTAAATGCCACTGATGTCCTGAAATCAAAATGCAAATGCAGTAAGAGCCCTGTTAGTTGAATAGAACTCTTCAACAATATAAATTCTTTTAAAAAAGGAAAAAAAAATATAACCAGTATGAATTAACACCAAAGACCCAATGAAGTAAATGGACAGAGTGCATAAATGAACTGTGCAAATACTAAACCTTCCAGCAGTAATGGCAGTGAAAGAAAAGTCAGAAGCAGCTCTATATGAAGCAGCAGGACGAAGGCCAGAAGTATCATGGCTGAGTGACCTGCCTGTTAGCAGCAAAAGAACCCCAGGATCTGACCCACTGTCTGCTAGGTAGCAACGACTGTTTGCGTCACATGCCTATTCAAGAAATAACTGAAAAAGATGATTTAAGTATAACAATAAATTTAATATATCTATGACATAGCAGAAATCATTTGCATGGAAAACAAACATACAGTTCACTGTTTCACATATTCTGGATAAAGGACAATTACTGACTATGGATGGTAATACCAAAATACTTGAAAATATCCACTAAATTTTCAATAGTTAGCAAAAGAATACCTGAAGCCCAGGATTGTCTGATGGGCTTCGTTGATGATAACAAACATCAAGAATCTTCAAGAAGATTTTAAGAGGAAAAATATTGGATATAATTTTCAGATCTAACAGTTTAGGGAATAATATATTCAAGGTAGGGCTCATCAGTTGAACGTTTTGAATAGCCAAAAGATGGAGCCATTAATAAATCTCAAGGCCTAGAGATGCAATGGAGATTTTCAAGTTCGTGACTTATATTGTTACTTGTTAATTATATATTTCATTTGTATTTCTTTGAAGTACCATATTTTAACCATTGTTTCTCAGGACAAAAGGTTATGCATTGCTGCTAATTATCACTTCTTCTTTTTTTTTATTGGTTTGTTTCTTTAACTCCATGGACATCTAGAACAGGGACTACCTATTGCATTAAAATTGTCAGTGTTGTCTTAGCTTTGTCTTATTGATGTTGTGTGTTTCAAAATCAAAAGTTAGATTTTTATTTACCAATAAAAAAAAGTTTGGCTTTTTTATTAAAGAAAACCAATAGTTTGGAAAAAGTGAATTACAAAATGTACAATATGGTGAACAGATGATTTTTAATTTACCAAAAGTACCTACGAGTTAAAAAATTATCCTCCTAAATGTTCATCCTATAGTAAAATATAATCAACAGATGCATCCTATAGTAAAATATAATCAACAGATGCACAGTTGGTTAAAATGGTGGTGTCAATATATTCAATAGAGTTATCTGCTTCATATATAATGAATAGATATGTAGGTTAGATATAATATCTAATTACTAAACTTTTAATAAATACAGAAAAATGATCGTAGTAAGATTATTTTCATATTAAAAAGATAAAATGAAGTGTATAAGATAATAATCTCAGAGTACATAATGATATTAAAAAAAAAAAGAAGATTAAATAATATTTCAAGTTTAACAATTCAAATCTTACTGAAACCAACAGACCAGAAGCAAACAGGTATCCGATCAGATGAGCAGTGTGTTTAGAATAATCTGCAAAACAACTGAAGAAAATAAAATGATAAATTAAAAAGAAAAAAAAATATTCTTTGTTTAAGAGAGAAGATGATCACCCAGTCCTTTGCTGCTGAATGTAATGTCGGTTTGGAATGTAAATTGTAATGGATTATTGAAACAATACGGGGATATAGGAAAGAGCATAAGTTTAGTAAGAGATGAATTTAACCTTTTAACACTCCATATGATATAATATCATCTATGAGTTTAACATGCCTTTTCAAATTCTAGATTATCTTAAAGTATGAGATGGTAAATCAGCGAACTTAAATCAAGTAAGTTGAGAGAAAGTAATCAAAAATCAATATAAGTCCCATATTAGAAACTTATTTCTTTGTGTTTACAGATAAAGAAAAGCCATATCAGAAACTCATTTTCATAGAGGTGGAAAACATCATTAAATTAAAAGAGAATAACCAGAGAGCAACCAATCGATTAAAAAAATAACATCAAAATTAACAACAAAATAAATATAAATATTCTAAATTTACTGAGAATTATACATATGCTGCAATAGATGCAAAATTAAATGGGAGGTAACCATTGCATAAAAGAAAACTAAGATCATAGAAATTATATAAAAAAAATGAACAGAAATCTTATATGAAGAAGCCATTTTCTTGGAAAAGTGGGCCATTAATTAAATATGATAACTCAATTGGGGCAACTTTGATAAAGTCCTCTAGGATTATCTCTAACACAACCATTTTATAACCAATGGAGCTTTCAATTTTTATGATTTATACCATTGAGTTGGATTATCTAAAAATGTAATTTTCTTAAATAAAGTTCTATTCTATCTCCACATTTTCTAATTTTGATTTTGACTGAGGTTTATATTTATAGTTCTTGATAAACATACTAATGGAATTGGTATGCAGTTTACTTGGGCTCAAATCTTGTTAGTTGGAGTTCTAAGAAACAAGAAATTGTAGCTCACTCTAGTACTGAGGCTGAATACAGAGGGAGTTGTCATTGCCTCCTGTGAACTCTTTTGGATTCATTCCCTTCCTCACGAGTTGGGTTTCTCTTTGCGCCAGCCATCCACAGTCTTGTCTGACAACTTGGGTGCTACTTACCTCTCAGTTAATCCAATTTTTCATTTGACGCGTGATCTTATATCCAAGCGTCAGCTTGCTGTTCCCTATGTCCGCACTGATGCTCAGATTGTAGACATCTTTACTAAGCCTCTCAGTGCTTCCAGATTTCCTCTTCTACGCAGCAAGCTCACTGTCCTTGATGGTCAGTCACGCTTGAAGGGGCGTGTTAAGGATGCATCAGCTGCCTTGACTGAGTCTTGTCTATCCTAATGTCCCATATATTACAATTATGTATTCCATCTTATCTCCAGCAACTTCATTTTCTTCTTGCTTTTAAATAAATGTAATAGCTTTTGGCTAAGTGAGTAATTGAATGTACATCAGTTCATCAGTTTAAACTGTTTTAATATCTGTAACAAAGAGAACACTTCTTAAAGAATCCTCCATCAACATATGTTGCAATAAAAATAGGAAAATGTTGTTCTCATGAGAAGCATCCAAAAAGGGCACAAATTCATCCATATTTGATACTGAACAAAACAGACCTTCAATATGTCTCTATTTGGTTATATAGATCCTGATAACTCTCTTTGGAAAAAGGTCACTACGAAAAGCTGCTCAAATGAGATAACTTTGAAGTACAACTATTATCATGCCTGTTCTTCAGCAAAAACTTCTCCTTTATTGAGGTCCTTGACACTGTTAATCAATTGTCAACGATAAAACTGATAAAAGATCTTTGCAACCTTAAGAACAAGGGAAAGAAATTTGGCACATAAAGATGATCATATCTTGATGGTATGTAAGCGGTGAATAGATGAGATCAGATGAGAAAGTCCATTATCAGTAATTATTGAAAAGTTGTCATGACATCAAGCTAAATATGAAAAAATCTAGCCTGTTCCATATCATTAGAGTAAAACTTTCTAACTGAAAGATGCGAAAAGGATCAAATGAATAAAAGTTGTGGTCAACACATACAAGAATTAAAGACCTGTGAGATTAGCAATGGCTCCTGAAATCTGCCCAGAGGTTTTGTTGAGCCCGTACAATAGATACAAGGGGAAAAAACTAAAACATTAAAGCAAAAGGTTAAGAAAACAGAAAGTCTAAAAGCCAAACAGCTTGTAAACCAAATTATAAGATCTATTCACTCCTTTCTTGGCCAGTGAGCCTGCCAATTCATCGGTGAATCTGTTAATATAGCAGAAAGTGACCTGTATATAGCCTAATTTTATTAATTTATTTAGAGCTTTGATTAGCAAATAGCAAGTAAATAGGGAAGTCTTCAATGATGATTATAAGTTATAGCAACGGTTTAGGACTATAGATAATTGTGGGTTATACTGGGTCGTTTAGAACCACTAATCTAATCAATAGTAGGATAATATTATCTCTATTTTTGTTCAGATTTAAGTTTACTACAAACTTTGGGCTTTTCCCCTTTTGTATCTTTTGTATGTTAGGCCTGTGATCTACTAATGTAGTCCTAAGAGATTAGACTCCCATCATCAAATCCATTGTCAAAGGTATCATCAAATGAGTTCCATGTCAAACATTTGCTCAAATTTGTAATGAGAGCTATCTACATAAGCTTAACAATGTCCAAGTTATCCTGAAGGTATGATGATGCAATGTTCATGCATGAAATCATGAATTTTTCACTTTAGATAGTTCCGCATTGTCATCAGTTTCACTTGTGTATCTTATGGGGTTGTAATATTTGAACCTTCGGTATATGCATAGTTTTCAAAATCGGAATCGTATCGCAAATCGTTCATACCCATGAGCCGAATCGAATTGCAAATCATATTGTGAATCGTAGAATTTTTCTATTTTTCTAATAAAAATGAAAAACAATTAAAAATTAAAAGAAAAGGAAAAAAAAGTAATTATTCATAACCATCTATTTTCCCATTTATAGCAATATAAATACAATAACAAGAAAGCCTATCATACAATAATATCAAGAACATCATAACATATATTAATATATATATATATCTATTTCTATAAATGAAATAAATGATATGTAGCTGTAAATAGTCAAATAAGTTTAAGATATCAATATATATATTTTATTATCTTTAAATCAAAAAATAAAAATAAAAATAAAATCCAAATCATCAATTACATGGTAGGATATCTCTTTAAGTTAAGAAAGTATTCATGAAGAAAAAAAAAAAAAAAACTAGATTAAAAAGAAGAAGTAGATACAGACAAGCATCATACGGACAATCGAACGCTTTAATTAAATACATATTCTTGATTCATCTTTAAAACCTCATCAAAGCCACAAAAAAAATTCTTATGAGGTTTTGCTAACTATTAAATAACCTTTTAAAAATAAAAGCAATAAAAGAAAAAGAATAAAGAAAGAAAAAAGGTAAAAGATTATTAATATTAAATTATTGGTTGTAGTTACTCTCGCTTAGCCGAACCGAATCACTTGAATCATAAGATTCAATATAATGAGTATCGAATCGTAGGATTCACACCGGAATCGTAAGATTCATCTATAAATGGATTCATGGCATAGATACGAATCATTTTCCTTAAGATTCGGGATACGAATCGGAATTCGGTACAAATCGTAGGATTCCAATAACTATGGATATATGTACTAAATTTCTTAGATCATGTCCTTCTCTTGGTTAAATTGGCATTCTTTTATTTGGGTCTGTTTCATCATAAGCATTACCAATCAAGAAGTGGGTGGCGGAGAAGAGCCTAACTTGTATGATAGAGTGCGAACCTAGTATGTCACTGATCAGTGCCAACTTCAGATGATTATCATCGCAGATCTTCGTTTGGCAAGCCCAAGCTTTCTCTGCATTCATAAGGTGTTGAAAATCTGCACTCCTGAAGCTCTTCGCTTTAAACTTGAACAGAAGAAAGGAAAGAGTGGTGCTGCCAGTTGGAATATGTCACGATGGAAACAACTGAGTAAACAAATCAATAGATTCTCCTTTCAATTTACAGCTCTCTTCTTACATTTTCTATTATTTGTGTTAGCATATAGTTCAATAATTTCCACTTCCTTTCTAATTTATAGTATCAAGCTCACCAATAATCCATGCAAGAACACAACCCTTGCCTGAAAAAATGGTACCGGCTGTTATCCCGAATGACAATTTCTCGGCTGTAGATGTCAGATACTAACTTTGCAAATGTGTGGCAATCAGAACACATACGAAGGTTCTTTATCACACGGATTGGCGCTCCAGGACTTGTGCTGATGAGCCCGAACGCCATGGCGAGTTTCTCACTATGGCGACTTAGTAAGTGCTCCTTTTCCTCTTCATCGACATCAAGCAACACATTAGCTAAATCAGGCACATGACCAACATGCTTCAGCTTCTTGCATATCTCATCAAGCATTCTTGCTATATGGTCAATTTGTAGGTGCGACTCATTGCCAGATGTAAACTCATGTATCACACCGTTCACCTCTATCGAGCTAGACCCTGGAAGCTTCCGAGCCCCCTTCTCTTTCAAATGCAACCTCACTCTTGCAACGTCAGCCCATTTTCCAGCTGAAGCATATATGTTGGAAACAAGCACATGTATTCCAATTCTATCCGGAGCTAATTCCATTGCCCTTTTGGCTGCGTAATCAGCCAATTCAAAATTGTTGTGAATCCGGCATGCGGCCAACAAAGCCCCCCAAATAATATCATTAGGCTCCATTGGCATGTTCTCAATGAGCATTCGTGCTTCTTCTAACAATCCAGCACGCCCAAGCAGATCAACCATGCATCCATAATGCACAATGTGTGGGGAGATATTGTAGTCACGCTGCATTGATATGAAAAGCTGCTGGCCATCCTCGACTAACCCACTGTGACTACATGCTGTGAGCACTGCTGCAAATGCCACACTATCAGGTCTCACCCCACAGTCAATCATCTCGGCAAAAATCTCAAGTGCCCATTTACCATTGCCCTCCATGGCCATTGCTCCAATGGCTGCTGTCCAAGCAGAAACATCCTTTTCACGCATTCTGCGGAAAACTTGCATTGAGCTTGTGGGATCACCACAGCGAGCATACATGTCAACCAAAGCAGTCCCTAGCCGAATGTCGCAGGGGATTCTGCTCCTGTCGATGTATGCATGGATCCATTTAGCAAGGTCAAGAGCACCCAAGTACCCACACGCTGAAGCAACGCTCATCATGGTCACCCTATCGACCTCTAAACCCGAGCTCTGCATTTTCCGGAAAAGGGCCAGTACTTCTTCAAACCAACTATCCTGCACCAAAGCACCAAGCATGGTATTCCAAGACACATGATTCCTCTCTGGCATTGCATCAAAAAGCTGCCAAGCAGAATCCAGATCTCCATTTCTGATCAAACCTGCAAAGACCGTGTTCCACGAGACCATGGTCTTGTTAAACATCAGGTCAAAGACCCTGGAGGCGGTCTCCTGCTTTCCACATTTCATGTACATGTCAATGATCACATTGCTTATAGCATCCCAACCATCAAACGCATTTCGCAAGACATAACCATGGCATTCCCGACCAGAGTTCAGATCACCTGATTGAGCAAATCCACTTATTATGGCAAGCATGGTTACTCTATCAGGGCGCAAACCTTTTTGAAACATCTCATCCACAATATTGAGTGCCTCCTTCACTAATCCCAGTCGAACATAATTCGACACCATTGTGTTGCAAAGAACCATATTCCTCTCGCACTCATCAAAAAGTCGTTTCGCTCTCTCCACAGCCCCGCACTTCATATACATGTCTACAATGGTGTTCACTAGAACAGAATTTAGCTCAATACCAGACCTACACATGTAAGAATAGACACGCTCAGCGAGTTCAACATCTTGAAGCCTTGCACAAGCAGAAACAACACAGGCCATTGTAACCGAATTGGGTTGAACTTCATCCATTCTAATCATCTCCCAAAACAAAGACACTGCTTCTCGAGGACAATCTACATGGGCATACCCACAAATGAGACTAGTCCATGAGACCACATTTCTCGCAGGCATTCCATCGAACAACTTCCGTGCTAAATCCATATCCCCACATTCAGCATAGAAATGAATCAAAGAATTCAACACAAATAGATCAAACCCAAATCCCATCTTAATCAGAGAAGCATGAGCTTGACTTCCCTCAGACGCTGCAGCAATCTTCGCACAAGCACTGATAACAAATGGAAATGTAAAGCGGTCGGGTCTGATACCTTTCAATAACATCTTCTGATAGAGAAGAATGGCTTCTTCACTGATTCCAGCTGAATTGTAGCATCTGATCATTGAATTCCACATGAACAAACTGGGGTCCTCAGCTTCTTCTGCTTGGAAGAGCTCAAAGACCTTTATAGCATAATTCAAGCTTTCCTTACTGGCAAAAGTGGTGCAGGTTGTGATTAGCTTGATTGCAGTGCCTCTGGTGAGGCCTGTTTTGATTTTCTGAGCATGGATTTGCTCAAGTTCTTGGATGTTTGTGCAGAATTCCAGTGATCCAGATGGAGTTTTAGGTGGTGGGTGTTCTTTTTCACAGTTGCCAGTTGGGAATGAAGGAGATAGATGGAGGTTGGTGGTAGCAGCAGTGGTAGCAGCCATAGCTGCTACTTGGTGTGTTGAAGGCTCGAAGCTGCTTCAGTAACTCGTGAAGTCCTCTTTCATTTGTAC
This sequence comes from Camphora micrantha, assembly GCA_003546025.1. Classification (NCBI taxonomy): domain Eukaryota; kingdom Viridiplantae; phylum Streptophyta; class Magnoliopsida; order Laurales; family Lauraceae; genus Camphora; species Camphora micrantha. The sequence goes on from QPKB01000007.1 coordinate 9,217,649, forward strand.
ACGATCCCTCTTTGAATTTAAATCGTTTGGCAGAATTGCAGATTTTGGGACATCTGTTAACTCTGAGTTGACTGTTAACTCTCCCTGAGTCATCTGTCATCTGTTTTGACGGACTCAAGTACACGAGAGACCAGGCCGAGTGACCTAATTTTAAGAAGTCTCTTTTGGTATGTTTGGACTCTATACTATTTGTTAGATCTGATCTTAAATAATTAATGCTTATTTTTAAGTAATTATGTATGGGGTTTACTTGGAGTCGGCAGTTAAAAAATAATGATTAGAATGTAATTTGAAATGTATATTTGATTTTGACATTTTATATGTAGACTAATAGATTATGTAATATACAATATTTCTCCGTTTTTTTGTAATTATATTGTTTTTCTTTTATATATGAGTTTTAGAGGATTTTACCAGGAAAATTGCCTTACAATCACCATAGACCAAAAATGACTCAAAACATATGTATCCACTGTAGTGGTCACAAGAGCCCTTTTATTTTATTTTATTTTTTTGCTAATTTGCGATTATCTGAGTTAACCCCGTACACGAGCAGAGGTGTTCCCACTCATATTCTCTTCCTCCTCCGCTTTCCCCCTCCTTCCTCTGACGCCTTTCGCCTCTACTAACTAACGCCCTACCTACCCAACATTATCCTTCATGATATGTACTACGGTCTCATAAATGAGTGCAAGAGCTTGTCACCAAAAGCACCCCATTCTCACATATATCCTACTCATTTGTATCCAAACCTCTCCACCAAAACCCACCCTATGCTAAAATCTGGCATTGATTTTTATTTAGGGGAATTTGATTGGAGATCTCTCAACGCATGACTTTATGGCAAACAGTCCATTATCTAAACTCATACAGCCAAAGGTCCCTCTCACACATTCTCATACCTGAAATATCTAATTTACCATTTCTTTAAATCATATCCAATGATTGGTGGAATATCCCATTAATAATGGTCAACTACCATTTAATTAGCCACGATTAATGGAATCTCATTAATTAGATTCTCAAATAATTCTAAAAACACGCAAAATAAATTTCAAAATAACGCAAATAAATTTCCAAAAATGCAATAATTTTAAAAAATGTAATAAATTAAACAAAAGCAATAAATTTCAAAAGAACGCATATAATTTTAAAAAGACGCAAATAAATTTCAAAAGATCCAAGTAAATTTCAAAAGATGAAAATCAATTTCAAAAGATCCAAATAAATTTCAAATAAATGTAAAAAAATTAAATCAATTTCAAGACGTAAAAATAAATTTCAAAAGATGTGAATAAAATTACAAAATACAAATAAATTTTTAAAAAAAACGCAAATATATTTGCCAAAAATAAGATAACCCAATTTTTCAAATTTCAGAAAAATTTGACAAAAACTCAAGTATTTCTGTCAAAACTTAGTTAAATTTATTTCAAAAATACAAATAAATTTCAAAAGACACAAATAAAATTCAAAAACACAAATAGATGTAAGAAAATACAAATAAACTTGCCAAAAACATAGAAAAATTCGTTCAAAAACTCGGTTAAGATTTTCAAAATGGAGATAAATTTTTCAGAAACTCAGTTATATTTTTAAAAAACTCAAAGAAATTTGCCAAAAACTCAGATAGATTTATCCAAAACTCAGATAAATTTATTTCATAACTCAGATAAATAGTCAAAAAAGGCAGATAGATTTGTCCAGAACTCAGATAAATTTGTGTTAAACTCAAATAAATTTGACAAAAAATCAAAAACTCAAATAAATTTGACAAAAACTCATGTAAATTTGACAGAAACTCATATAAATTTTTCAAAACTCAAATAAATTTGACAGAAACGCATTTTAGAGCTCAATCCACCTTTCTCCATCACCATCCTCATCACCCAAACCTCCTTCAACGTTGGCTCCACCGCTCCTTACGTCCACAGCGTGGAGTCATCCTTCCCCTCCATCACCTTCATCCACCTCCATCCCATCTCCCTCCCCATAAACGACTCCACCTCCGAGCTCAGTGGAAACTAACTCACCTGGGTCTTGTCTTCTTCTTCTTGTGTTCTGTTCCAGAACTCTGCGACCAGAAGTTTGGAAATAGTAGTCTCCGCATGTTCTTCTCGATCTCCAGCGACGTGGGGCGTGGCTCGATGGTCTCTGACTGGCGAAGAACGACAGACGGCGCTGAAGTAATCCGAATATGGACTTTCTTCTCCGGCGAGATGGAAGCCCGGAGCCTTTGTTTGCTCTGCTTCCTGTTTCTACACCAGTGACGGAACCAAAAAATCCCTGAATCCGCTTCTCTATTCTCCTTTACAGAAAAGAATATGATCTCTCTTTGTGCCACAAAAGAACAAAAGTCCTATCTTTGACCAAGTTAACAAAGTTTTAACTCTTTCTTATTTCTGTTCCTAGAAACCATACCGAGACCGCTCTTGCAGTAACACAACTGTGCGTAGAAATAATAGAGGGATGGTGGTGTTGATTTTTGTGCATAGAAATAATAGAGGGAGAATACAAGATTTTAAATTTTAAATTTCAAAATTTTATGCCTAAAACGGTTGAAAGGCAAATCAGTCACGAAATATGTAATCATGCGAACGTAGGAACCTCTGGCTGCAAAATGTCTAGCTGCATGGACCAGAGCCCTTAAACAAAAATCGCGTAGACCAGAGCCTCTACGCATTTCACTTCAGAGACCTATCACTAATTTACTCTTTTATTTATGCTTTGATATCATTCTCTTCAGTAGATACGTTCTTCCCTTCTTTTTTTCTTTTTTTAATGTCTTTGAATCTCTGAGTTTGCATGTTAGAAGTGATTTTTTAATGTCTTTGAAATGAAAAGGGCCAAGAACCATCTAAAATTAGATTATAAATTATCTGAAAAAAAAAACCCAAAATCAGTTGTAGATAACAGTGAAAATGAGAAATGGGTTCAGGTATACAGGTCATTTTGTTTTTCAGGTTTGTCTTGAATGAATGCTTCGGGTTTTATAGTTCCGGTGCGTTCTATCTAAACGAAAAAAAAACTCCGTCTAAAAAAAATAGTTCCGATGCGTTCATAGGTGCATATTTTTACTTTTTAAGTGAATGAATGTCACAAAGAATGATAGTTTTCTTTAAATGTGAATGTGAAATGTAGGTTGTGTTTTGTTTGATTACTCGTAGGAAAGAATTATAAACCTATGACGAGCGATAACATCTTCGCTTATCACAGTTAAACATCTAGTAAAGAGGGGATATCCCCATTCAATACACTACAATGAGTCGAGATATCCCTGCTCAACACATCGTAATGAACAGTGATATTGTCACTCAACACCAAAGTGAATAAAAGAGAAAAAAAAAATGGTGGGAGGGCCTATATGGTCTATATTAGAATTCAATGATCTTTCTGGTCTACATCGATCTAATGGGCTTTTTCCGATAAAATCCTCATAAATTTTTTAATTTGTATTGATTATCATGAATTCATGTAAATAAATATATATTTATATTTTATAAGTATTTGATTCATTTTAAATATTTTTAAATTATTTTTTAAAAAATATGACTCACTTAAGTCTCGGCATTAACTCTATCCGAGTTAATCTTTTTACATTGGACGAGTCGAGTATAATTCACGAGTTTTCCAACCGTGGACATCCTATAAGGAGAGTGCTCGCTTGGAGCGGTTTAAATTTTCAACAAGTAGTGACTCTTTATTCGTATAAAGGTAAAATTTATATATTTTCTTGAGGAATTTACCCAAAAAATCATGCAAGAAGTCCTGTGCACCAGAAAAGCCCCCATAATTTTTATGAAACAAAACAGGTCTTCCTGCCAGAATCTTCTCTTTTTTTTGCCCTTTCCAACTAGCATTGATATCGTCACTCTTCTCTATATATAACCCATCGATTCATATTCTATAGAGCGACGACGTCGTCACTCATTTTAACTGTCAAGCTTGGCATCATATTCTGCTGAGAAGATGGCGTCATCGCTCATTTCAACTGTCAACATTGACATCATATTCTTCGTCGCCCATCATTAATTTGACAAATAAATCATTACATTTGCTATATTGTGCACGCGCACTACATGCTTTATACAAATATTTTTTGGAAATTCAAACCATCATACATCCACTACATGCTTCACTGCAAGCATAATTACAAACCATGAAATGCAAGTTCAAAAGCATTCGTACTCAGACAATTATCACCACTTCCCTCAAACAACACCATAACATGCATAACACTAAAAATAATCTAAATTGATTACATAATAATTAATAATATGTCTGAACACACATATCATGTTTCACTTCCAATTTATCTTCAACTCTAATTTCATTTTAGACACCACAGATTGATATCTGAAGTTAAAATTGCATGTGAATCTTTTTCACTAAACACCAAACCGTCGACATCATTGGAAGAGAAAGGCTAAAACCACAAAAAAAAAAATGATAAATTTGTTCACTTCTTGGACTAGATTGCTAGATTTTTTTGGCCAAAATTCACACTTTAGCTTAACTCAAGTATTGTTAAATCAAATGAGCATTGACCACAACCATAGTTACTCTATCAACAGAAATCTCCTTTTAGAACTTCTCAATTTGTAACACATTGGTAATGTTTCTATTTTTACGTGGAAGTCTAAACTTATTCAAAAGTACAATTTTCAATCATTTGGACTACAAGAAACCAAGGTTAAGTAATATTGTAGATGTGGCTCTCTAATTCTCTACAATTGGATCAACTTTTCTTGTTTCCAACATGAATGGAATATAGCTACACATCTCAAACAGGGAACAACCCCAGGTGGTATTGGCGGCCTACAAGATACGCTGGATGGTCCCTCCACACCAATGGTGCTAGTCGAATTTCAATTGATCTCTCAAAACTCTCTAGGATGTCTGGTATTATTGGGGACATCATTCGTTTAATCTTCCAATTCTAAGAGTTCCAAAAACGAACTTTGTTTTGTTGATGGTTCCTTTCCTAGAACATGTCATCTACTTCTTTTAATTGTTCACCATGGAAAAGATGCAGTGGCATGGTTCAATCATGGATAACACCAACAATATTATCTACACTACTACTGCCTGGATTTTAATCTAGTTAAGAAGGGGGGGATTGGAAGGGCTGATTGATGGGCTGATTCATTGCAAAAAACTTATCAAGTGCATGAATATTAACAATTTTAGGATATGATATCTAAAAAAGACTCAAGCAAATTGAAAGAAGATAACGAAACCCATACAAATCATCATTTTGGAAAACAAATGAGGGGAAGAAGACAAGAAGAATACCTCCACGTGATAAGATGCTTCAATTTAAAATATGGTGGAAAATGACATCTGAGACAACGTCGAGGAACTGTTGAGGAAGAAGGAGGCAACGAAATCACCAGAGCCGAGGGAAGCAATGAGGATGAAGAAAGAGAAAATAGGATATCAATGGTTTTATAAGGTGTAAACGAGCAACGACGTCGTTGCTCAATGAAAACTTTAATATAAAAAATGAAAGTCGTGTCATATGAACTACTGGAGCCTTTTTTGTTTAATGGTCATTTAAGGTGCTTTTTTGGGTAATTTCCTCTATTTTCTTTAATTTTTATTTAAATAGTGTTTTATTTTTATTGGAATAGATATAATTTAAAGGCTTTTAAAGGGCTACGTGCATATTTAGAAATAGTCTATTTCTTATATCTGGTCGATCACCTGTAAATATAGATAACAATCTTAATCTCATTGAAATAGAAAATACAGAAAGGGGTTTTTATCTACTTCTTTTAATTATTGTTAAAAAATAACCAATTAATGCCCTTTTATGTTTGTCTATAAAATCTAGATTATTTATATAAAAGTGTAGGTTAATATTGATGATATGATATGAATTGTACATTATTCCCAATGACACTATAAGTGGGGGTTAATTACAAGATTTTTTATGGATTGAATTTATGAGTGGTATGGATTAATGATTAAACCTTTTCTCCCTAAAGCTTATAACATTTACAGCTACTATAGTACCTTTGGTGGAAAAGAATAACCCTATATAAATCTATTTTTATAATGCATATAGGGGTCCATATATAAAAGATTATAACATTTTCTTTAAACTAAAGAGGTTTTTCATAAATCTTGGGAGACTATGGCCCCTGTCAATCCTTGGATTTCTGCTAGTGCATGCACAACGCACTATAAAATCGATGAAAGTTTAAAAAAGATGGTTAGGCTTTATGTGAATGGGAGAGATAAAGAAGGAACGATTATTAGAAATTAAGAAAAACAATAGTTTTTTTTTTTTATATATATATATATAAATAATGACATGCTAAATTTTGCTTAATGTAGGCAAGGGCAAAGCTATCATTTTTATAATAATAATAAAAAAAAAAAACTAGCTTATAAACTATATAGTGGTTGCTTATTACTATCAAGACTATAAACCTCACATGGTAGCTCAGTTGGCCTACGACCACGGTTTGCACCCAGAGGTTACTGCACTACCACATTGGGGCCACATAGGAAATTTTACCTGGTTTTTTTTCTTAGGCCCGTAGGAATTATTCTGATCCAAATGACTGAACCTTGTATTATCAAAAAAATAAAAAATATATAAAGGTATTAAAATGTGAGACAAAGACACATCATTGAATACTGAAACCAAAAGTGTTTCCTTTTCAAATCCTGAAAACTTTAAGAGGGTGTAAAAAAAAAAAAAAACTCTTTTCTTTTAAGATTTAATTCAACGTATTGTATAAACTACTATTTCTATATATATATATATATATATATATAAAATGTGGCTAGAGTGGGAGCCCCATAAGATGCACATTTACCTACTTTCGTGAAGATTGCCGCCAATCAAGCCATATTTTCCGTTGTGGCCCCAACTGCCACTTACTTTTTAGTGGGAGACTTTGGTGTAGTCCTAGGACTTGACCTACTTTTTAATTTTTTTTCCTTATACTCCTTCCTCCAGAGTGATCCGCAAGGCCTTCTTCTAGTCTTTCATATTCTGCAAATCTATTCAAGTGGGCCCCACCACCTCTGATGGGTCCACTTATTAAAAGTCAGACAGTTCAAAATAAAGATATGCATTGGGCCAAGCTTCCCTCCAATCCAAATATTTCCACCAGCATGCAGAGGTGAACTCAAGGAATTTATTTTTTTTTTTGGAGGGCCACTATGTAAATAAGAAAAATCTTGAGGAACATACATATAAAAAACTTCTTAGAATTTACTTAAAATGTAAGGGGTTTGTTGAAATTTTGGAGGGGCCATGCCCCCAAGTGGTTCAATGCATGACTGATCAATCTGGGGTGGACCCTCCTCACACTGACAGATCATTCTCTTGATCTGTTGGGATTGATCAAGTGGCCCCCCTTTTTTTTTCTTATGAGACTGGACCCACTTGTTAATACAAAACTGTGTAGTTGGAATTCTGTGCCATGGGAGATCCCAAGTGGGGCCTACAGAAACGTGGCACCTCTTTAATTCGAGGCACTGCTTTTATAGTAGGTAAATCAAATTTAGATATTAATCATATATGATTTAGACAAGGCGGACTGTTATTAGTTCATTTCCGGTAAATGTATAACAAATGCGATAGGTGATCCAAACTCGACAAGATAATTATAAAAAAGAAAAAAGATCCTTTTTTAATTTTTAGAAATAACCACTTTTATCTTTTAAAAAAAAAATTGATCGCCATCGAGTCAATATTTTGTCTGTAACAGAGTAAATACATATGGTATGAGAGAGAGACAGAGCATCCATATTAGACTCTTAGATTTCTAGGTTTTTAATTGATCTATGTTGGCCCTTTTACTTGAGTTTTTTAAATTGATGACCAATGTCCGTCTAAGAAAATAAGAATATGGGATGCTAGATTATTGAAATGTTATCTAAAATCTATCATTTTTAATATTTAATGTTTCATTCATGATAGTTGGATATTCATTTTTTTTTTTTTCATTTCTCCATGAATCGTTGTCAATGAGAGCAGATATTATTTTATAGTCATTTATGAATTTTCATCATTATTCTTCAATTTTTACTATTTCTATGAATATATTTCATGAATTTCTTAGAAATCCAATTTGATTCAAACAAATAGAGTAAAGGGTAACCACCAGGGAGTTGGTAAAGTAAAGAAGTGGCTTCAACTCTCATTTTTGGGATATCCTACATTTCTAGGATATCGCACTTGAAAATGTACTTTCCAATTTAAGTAAAGGTTAAAACTGGGCCAGGCCGCCAGGCACAGCAAGGCCTAGCACGGAAAAAATGTTTATGAGGCTGTGCCCAGCCATCCTTAGTCATGCCGGCTGGGCCAAAGTGCCTGGGCCGAGGCATGACATGACACGACCCGTATATTTATATATATATATATATATAATTTTTAATCTTTTATATAAATAAAATATAAAACTTAAAATAATTAAAGATTTATTACTCATTTGTAAAATAACATTAATATTTGTGCATTTATTTTAATACTATCAACTTTATTTTAAGTTAAGAACCCCTAAAAATTCATAAAGTCTCTTTCAATTTATATAAAAAAAATTTAAAAATAAATTTAAAAAATTAGAAGAGGCATGTTTTACATCACATAAATACGTGAATGCTAACAGACGGGTATTATATCAATCAATCAGCGCCGTAAAGTCATTGCCAGCATGGCACGGATAAATCTGTGCCTTGGACCATGCTGGGCTGAACCCCAACTGCTTGGGCATGGCATGGCATACCTCGCGAAACCTCATAGGCCAGTACGACACGGATGGGCCGCCATGCGGCACGATCCAGTTTTCACCTCTAGGTTCAGGCAGGAAATGAAAATTTTGCGCTATCCTACTAAAGCCATAGGATATCATATTGTTTGATATCTTATATCCGTAAGATATCGTACCATAAGATATCCTATAGCCATACGAAATTGTAAGATTGATGATAAAATTGTCACTTTTAGAGCATCCTTTCTCATTAAGAAGTAAAAATTATATATTTTTCCATAGATTTGGGGGCAATTATCGAGTACATGGGTGGCCATAGGGTCATTAACACCTTTTTTTTTTTTTTTTTTTTATTGCTTTTAGAAAGGATCACTTGTCTGTACAACTTAATTAAGTACATCTCTTCTGAGATACTCTTGAAGTAATTAATGCTATTAATGAGAGGAACGAATGTACAATTAGTACTCTGCATGATGGATTTCATAGAGTTGTCTTCCATTTAGTTATATCCCTATGGATTTCAATAATTTGGCTCACATGGTATAACTAACTTTGATCGACCTTGTGAGGATGTTGTTTCAGTGGCATGGCACTTCACAGGAGTGGATGCTCAGCCACCTCCCCCATGTTCTCTCTACTGGTTCTGACTTCGTGTTGTTTTTGTTTCTATCTTCTGAGAAAAAACACTCATCCATTGAGTAAAAGGCATTAAAAAGAGGTCGTAATCAATGGCAGAATGCCAAGCTCATTTTTTTGACAAAGTTAAGATGAGTGGACCGGACCCAGATTTTCAAATATACAAAGGTGATCATATATAGATAGAAGGAATTACAAAATTTAGATAGAAGCATAGGGGGTCTTCTGTAAATTTATCAACAGTCACATACAAAATTTCTTGATTTGGTAGCTTCTATGTGCAAAAATCATTCCTATTCAACGGCTTCCTGGAAATGGACACCTGCTCCAGCTCTCCATTTCTACTGTTTTTTGCATTCTCACCCCTCCTTTCTCTTAATCTGGTCATAAAAATCGGAACTTTCTACCAAATTTTGAAAACATTTACCTTTCCAAATCTTCTCATCGGCACAGATTTTTCAATGATAGCTCGACTCAAAAGATGGAGTCGTTGCAGTTCATCCAGCAGTTCCACATTTTCTCCAGATTTCGAGGGGTTCAAGAATTTATCAAAATCCCAATTTGATTCTCTTGATTTCGGCTGATTCGAGAGCATTTGGACGGGTAAGACCTGTTGCCTACTGACTAGATAAAAAGGGGTGCTGCGTTTCTATCGATTTGAGAAGATATGGGTCTGTGGAGAATCGGTGTTGTTCTTGTTTTTGTGGTTTGGGTCTGTGCTCTGTTTCCAAGAGGTTGGGCAGGGAGGCAGAGGAGGGGTTCTGCGATTGCAGCCATTCCAGAGATTGATGATGATATCGTAAGAATTTGCTCTCTCTCTCTCTCTCTCTCTCTCTCTCTCTCTCTCTCTCAATGAATGTGACTATGGGGTTTTTCTCTTTGCTGTTTATGATTGTTATTTTGTGTTGTTTTGGAAATGAAAACTGGGTTTAATTGCATTTTAATGAGTAATCTCGTTTTTGATAAGAAACCCATTAGTTAGTTTTAGATAGAAGTGGTCACTTTGTTTTGAAATGTGATCCATACTTTGGGTTTTTTAGATGCTTGTTTTTTTAAAGAATTCATTGTTATCTTTTTGGCTGGGGTTTAATCTGTTTGTTACTTTGGTTGTTTTAGTAGGAGTAGGAGAAAACTGGGTTTTATTCCATTTGAGTGAATGTTTTTTATTTTAACAAGAAACCCATTGATTAGTTTAACTATGAAGAGGTTGTGTGATCGATGTTCTTGTTTCCTTCTTCTCTCTTTCTTCTTTGAATGTGTTTATTTTAAAGAAGCGTCCTTTTCTTTTAGCTGTGGTTAATCTGTTAGTAGTGGTTGTTTTGGGTTTTGTTTCAGAAATGAAAACTGGGTTTTGTTGCATTTGAATGAATAATTTCGTTTTTGACAAGTAACCCATCAATTAGTTCTACATAGAAGAGGTCATTTCCTTTCAAAACATGATCAGTATTGGAAAATGTGAGAGTGCACAAAAGATTTTGGACCACTCTCCATATAAGCAGACTGGGACTGGGTCTTCCTGGATAGCCACGTTTAAATCAGTTCAAGTCGTTGCAAAAGGAAGGTGTCTTCAATAGCAATTCGGAAGGTTATTTAACTTTTAATGGTTGAAAAAGTTCTCGTGGGATATAATATAGCTTATGGACCTGCTGTTTAGCAAGATTTGTGCTTAAGGGTGGCTTTAAGATTTTTCTGTTTGCAATCTCATGATAAATTTGGAGGCTTCTATTTGTTGGGGTAAAAGGAAAAATGTTTGGAGAGATGGGTGGTCCTTTCTACCATTCTATTGTGGCATTTGAAATTTAATGTAGGGGCACACTGAGATAACCCAAGCCTTAAGAATCCTTGGGTGGGTACACTACATGATGAAAAATATTCAATAACTACTTCCTCATGACCAATGGGTAATGGACTCAAATGATTCCTAAGTGAGTTGCCTAGAAAGCTTTGAAGCTCTCTTAGTTTAAAGATCACTTTAGGGAAGCTTGTAATTGAAGGAGATTATTTGAAATGCAATTGCTCTAGTGTTGGTTGGTAAGGAGCTTTGGATATAAGGAGATTTGACCCTTGCAAAGCTTAGCTTCTCAGCTTTCATATGGACAGTGTAGAGAGAAAGAAATAACAGAATCTTCAGAAATTCTGCTAAGCCTTGGGATGCCGTCCTCAAAGAAACCCTTCACCAGGTCGGTTGCAGAGCTTGCTTCCTAACCTTGACGTCTCTCCGCCTCCGGCCATCTCTCCATGGTGGGACTTGCCTCCTCGTGTGAAGATCCAAGACCATGACTTCAGATCCTCTTCAACATGAGACTAAAACCTCCTAATCTCTACTCAGGAAGGTTACTCTGTTGGCTTCCTCACTGATGCAAGTAAAAGCCCAATCTGGACAAAGTCGGTGGATAAAGGGAACATCTTCATAGCTGCTGCTACCATCCTAAAAGAGGCTCTCAAGGACTTAGGACAACTATCAATATACACAGATAGCAAACAATTAGAAATGCTCTTAAGCACCCTGCAAACTCCCCTTGGACTCTACGATTTCATGCAAGAAAGCTGACAGTTTTGACTTATGCCTTCAACTGCTATATTTGTGACAAATTCGATGACTTCACATCTCCTTGGAGTAGAGTTGCAAGGCACCAAAGGAATTGTAACGCAGTCAACAGTGATAATAGCTGATCCTTTTGTTCAGTTTTATTCCTAATGTTTGGGAGTCGCTTTTTGGCTCTTCCTTTGCCTAGCCCAGGCTGTGGGCTACGTTGGCCCGAGCTGTGGGTGTTTTTTTTTGGGTTGACCTGCTTGTGGGTCTTTGGTGTTTGCTCCCCCTCGGTGCTTCGTGTCTTTGTGTTGCAACTAATGGGGATTGCCACATTTTTTTGTTCCCTTTGCCTTTTGGAATATACTTCCCATTTTCCAAAAAAAAGAAGCTTTGGATATCAGCTTTTAGGGTTAGTAAAATTAGTGGTCTCAAGTAATTTTACTTTTCTTCAAATCATGTAGGAAGGTTGTTAATGGTGTTGCTGATTGCTTGGCCAGACAAGGTGTAGTAAGGAGCATAAGCATTGGCCAATGATTGAGTTTATCATATTAGTCCCACTGTATTGGTCATTTAGACTGCTTGTTTAATGAGTGTGACTATTCTGTAAATCCACCTTTTAAAATATTTTTCCATATAGTCGATCATATAAATTTTTTTCTTGCAAAAATTAATAAAGTTGCCCATGGCTTTGTAAGCCATGTATATTATTTGTCATGCAAAATTTTCTTGCCTGCATTTTGTTCATTCTAGAAATTGCTCTGTCCTAGATAATTTAATATATTTACTGGTGTGTTAATGGTGTTCAGATTACTGAAGTGGGTTTTCTGTTTTGACTACAGGTCGAACAATTGTGTATTTCGCACAGGATCGATTATATGCAGATAAAAGAAGAGTTAAAAAACTCAGACATTTTCCTTTCAGAAGAAATGGCCACTGATTCTACTGGGATGAAATCTATAGCAATGCCCTTGATGGAACGTGCCATACAGAGATTCAACCCTTTGAAGCAGACCTTCTTGGACTGCCAAAGCAAAGAAAATTTTCATTTTCTTGTTTCAGGAGATGAGCACACTTCTAAAAGTTTGTTTACTCAGTATCTACAATCCCTACTTGGTTGGCGCCCTTTTTCAAGACGAAATCTGGCTGATCAATCATTCCCAACCACACTAGCTGCCCCTACATCTGCTCCTTCTCCTGTAGTTGAACCACCCACTTACAGTCCAGCACCATCTCCTGATTCCACACCCACCAGTTTTTCATTTCCTGCTGAAACGCCACACTCTTTTTTCCCTCCAGATCCCCATAATTCAAGTTTACAACCTTCAACCAGTCCAGATTTTGTTCCAGCTCTACCATCTAAGAAGAATGATGCCCTCAAGAGGGCAGTTGTTATAGCTGTTGTTGCAACTACTGCTGGGACGTTTCTTTTTGTTGCAATTATCTTATGCTTCTATAGAAAATGTTGTAGTGACAACATATCAGGGGATAGACAAAGGGATGACAGGCCACTTGTCACCATAAGCATAAGTGATTTCTCTGTTGGTAAGGAAGCAATTTTGGTTTGTATTGCAAAACTTGGATGCGTTTGGATGTATCCCCATTTTGATTGATCTGATTATATTGGCAGAGTAGATGGTCACCTGTGCTGCTCATTGTTGTGGGCACAAATCAGAAGTATTGGCAGAGTAAATGGTTACCTGTGTTGCTCATTGTTTGGGGTGGAGCAGAAATCAGAAGTCACATTTAGTGGGAAACTTGTTGTTCAGAATTGTAGAAAAGTTAGAAAAGTATACCTCCTAATGATTTTGAGGGAATGGGTAACCAAAAGAGTTAAACCACCAGCAAATTGGAGTACATCCAAACACACCCTTAAAGAATGGAGTTGATTCTAATTGTTATGACTTTTGGACTTTCAGGTTCTCCGAAACCTTTTGGTTTAGGAAATTCAATTAACGAAGAGAAATTTGAAACTTTATCTTTTAAAACCAATCCAAGCCAAAATGTGCGGGTTCCACCTGTGGAGATTAGCCACAAAACAGTGGAGTCTAATATTGCTAACTTATCAATAGCTAAAGAAGCTCCATCATTGGAAGCAGATCCGGGAGTAGTCAAATCTTCAGCAAAGCCTTCTACTTCTTCAAGCAATACCAATGCATCAATACCACCACCCTCTCTTATGAGACCTATCAGAGCTGGTCCTCCCCCTTCTGGGTCACCACCTCCACCTCCACCTCCACCACCTGCACCAATTGGGATCAATCCTTGTCTATGCCCACTACCACTTCCACCACCAATACCAACTGGGACCAAGCCTGATCCATCATCACCACCACCGCCACCGCCAAAGAATGCTTCTCCTCCTCGTCCACCACTACTAGAATTGAGTTCTTCAAGAGTGGCTCGATCTTCTCCTCTTGGACCACAACATCCTGGAACTTCAGGTGAGGACATTGGGATTAGGAGTGAGGCTGAAGCTCCAAAACCTAAGTTGAAACCATTGTTCTGGGATAAAGTTCTTGCAAACCCTGACCATTCAATGGTTTGGCATCAGATTCATTCAGGATCATTCCAGTAAGTCTCTAAATCTATTTTAAGTTGTAGGATAGAGACGTTTCCCACTAAGATCGTTACTCACCAGTAAACACTCGACACGCACTCACCATGCTTGTGGCAGGGAGATGATGGATCAGGGCCATCTACCTGGTGTGTAATGGACTATGATGCCCAGATCCTGCATATATATACATCCCATGGAGATAATATGATGCAACATGATATGTTGCTTATTTTGAAGTATCTGGGTATCATAGCTTATGGATGCATTGAAGTCTACAAAATCACTATGATTGCATGATCCTAGTTAACACTTTTTCCCTGTGTGTTCATTAAATGTCAACCATTAATCATTTTTAATTATCGTTTCTTGTACCAGTTTTAAGCCACTAAGCTATGATTGTCTAATCATTGTGCTGTTTCAACTGTAGTCCATCCTTGGTGAGCCCGACCTGGTATCTTGTCCCTATGCACATTCCACCATTACATTTCATATGTATGGTGGAAGGTCTCCACCATATCACTTACACAATGAAGACATTTGTACCATTTCACTACCTATCTGTCCAATAGGTTGTTTGATCGGCTAAAATAGTTGACTTTGAATTTACAGGTTTAATGAGGAGATGATTGAAAGTCTTTTTGGTTACAGCGCTACCAATAAACATAAAGGTGATCGCAATAAGGAATTGACATCCATTGATTCTCCTAGCCAATATGTTCAAATTCTTGATCCTAAAAAGGCGCAAAATTTATCAATTCTTTTACGGGCATTGAATGTGACAATAGAAGAAGTTAACGACGCACTTCTAGAAGGTAATATATATATATATATATCTCATGAGTAGCTTGTGGCAAAGATAGATTTGTTGCGGTGGTCATGCATTTATGGATGATGTTCGTCAACCTTGGGTTGATAAATGTGATGTGACGCCCATGTTTGGGTGATTGAGATGGCTCTTTTGGTATTTAATGAATGTGCACAATTCCTATTTCTTTCTCAATCAACCAGTGGTATACAAAGTCCTCAAGTGTTGGGGTTATCCCATTGTAAAGGTTCTATTTTGTAAGAGGAGAAGTTGATTGGGTCCTTGATTGATATTATCAAGTGGAAGTCAGTTAAACAGGTTTCAGTTAGAGAAATGTGCCATAATAATTCGTTTTCTAAAAAAATGTGCCTTAATATCAAGTGAGGTTACTTGCTCAGGAATTAGAGCATTACTCTTACGTTGAGTGACAATGTCTGGAATAAGATGCTCAAGATATGGGCTGAACGACCCTATGGTTTCTTAAAGTTCAAAATTGATGGTCTGAAAGGTAGGTCCGGCTAGCATTTGCAATAATTCCATCATAATAAAGATGGTATATTCAAAAATCCAGATGGGTGTAAAAGCTCTTAAAGAAGTGGAGGAATTGGCAATTTGGGAGTATTAAGTAGTCGTTTATGCAGAGCTCCGGAAGAGGAAACCCTGTGTTTCCTCTTTTGTGGCACCAGTTTCCTTCCTAGATAGGTAGGAAGTCCGGATCCCCTATAGCATATAAAAAGTGCCTAAAAGCCATTTTCCTCCTTTGTTTTCATTGTTACACCAAACGGCAAGAAGGAGGTGCTGGATTTCTTGATTTCTGTGGAAGTGGGCTTTGCACAACACCTCCTAAATGCACCATGGAATCCTCCATTGGCATATCTTAGAAAGGGGTTCTTCCTACGCAAGACAGGGAATTATTTGTTTTTTATGTGACTAGAGCAACATCTGAGTATGTTCAAATTTCCTCATGAGTATGCTAGCAACTATATTATAGAGAACAAATACATTATGCTCCAAAGAATCAGCCTATTAATTAATCTTATAGGAGGGCTTTGCCTTTTGGTGATATCAAAGGTGATTAGGTGAATAATCGTGGATTATATATAGTCTCTTTATCTATCCAAAATGATTGACCCCATGCGCAATTTCAGTATTTATTTGTAGGGGAATCCTTTTTATTGATAGCTTGAGAGTGATAATATTGCAAAACTAAGAAGTCAATTATTAAATTTTGGTGTTGAGGCTTCATTCTTAATAAATCAACGCTACACCAATCGACTTATGGAAGCTAAATTTATAGGAAAGACATCAGGTGAGCACTAGTGCACACAATAAGGTGAGCACTATGTGCCTAAATACCTAGTGGGGCCCACTTGGTGATCCATCTGAGTGGACTATAAAACAAGGATCCTGCCTGATAGTCACCAATCCCAAGTTTGGCACCCATCCAAATCCAAATTGGCTGGACTGTAGGATCGACTATGTACTTGTTTTGGACGGTGAAAACTTGTCGGTTATTGATCAAGTGGTTGGGATGATGATTCAAGCCTCCATCACCATACACCGTTAGGTTGTGTGTGTGTGTGTGTGTGTGTGTGGTGGTGTGTGTGTGTGTGTGGGGGGGGGGGGGGGGGGGGTCCCATCCCTAGGTGAGGCCCCAGGTGGGCCCACAAGAAATGGTGCTCAGGTGTGGGGGCCCAAATTTATAAATTACTGTTAATATGCTGCCTTATTTTGCACATGAACTCTTTATTTGGAGATCATTATGTGTTTCTTGACATTCAGAGTGTGCAATCGCTCCATAATCATAATATAAGTTTCAACCTTGATTACCTTCTAAATTAAATGGTCAGTTTTATTCTTTCCTGTCTGATCCTTTGCGATCCAACAGTGACAGCTGGAATTGAAGCTAATTTCTTTTGACTTGTTATTGAAAATCTTATTTAGATATATTTTCAATTCATCACCTTAATGTCATAATCTTCATTATCAGGAACTGAACTTCCTATGGAACTACTCCAAATGCTATTAAAGATGTCACCAACTGCAGAAGAAGAACAGAAACTTCAGCTATATAGTGGGGAGCTTTCCCAACTTGGTCCTGCTGAGAGGTTCCTGAAGGCTTTGGTACTTATTCCATCTGCCTATGAACGGATAGATGCACTGCTTTTCATGGGCTCTCTGCAAGAGGAAGTGTCAAGCATCAAGGAGTCTTTTGCAACAATAGAGGCAAGTCTCTGGTCTCTTAGAATTAGATTCAATTTAATTCCAATTTGTCTGTTTCAGACTTTTCCTTCATGCTTGGAGCAGCAAATGAAAGGTGCATTTTGACACCCACTAATAGCAAGCATGATGGGCACAGAACCTTTTTGGGCAGCACCTTTTCTAAAATAGGAGAACGGGCTTTCTACTTGAATTTGCAAGCTGCGTATTTAAGTAGGAGTTAAACATTCTTTTCACTGGCCTCTAGGAGGAAATCAAATACACCATCAGTGTTTGTAAATGAAAGAAAAATGTGAAGAACATGGTCTCTTTTTGTACCACCCAACACATTAAAGGTGAACTTCTCTGCAGCGAGAAAAGAAAACTGGCCATGTTCGAGTTAATAAGCCTGATTCATATTGGACCTATTTTGCCAATTGTCTGGAGATAAGAAGAAAAGAAAATGTGAGTAATTTAGGAAAATGGAGTCCTGAACCATTCCACATAATAGAGGAAAATGTGGACCATTGACAACTATGGAAAAACAACAATACAAAACACAAATTTTCCATGTCGGATTATTGCACCACCACAATCATTCCAATGAATTGAAGTGCAACACATGCGTGCCTAGACACGTGTGTGTGTGTGTGAGAGAGAGAGAGAGAGAGAGAGAGAGACGTGTGTGTGTGTGTGTGTGAGAGAGAGAGAGAGAGAGAGAGAGAGCATTGGCAAGTTTGGTGATGCAGAAACTGTTAAAAAAAAGTAAAACACTCTATCATAATTGGTATCAAGGGGCATACATGATGTCAAGGCCATTTCAGCCTGAGGCACAAGGTGAGATCATTCCTAATTAAGCAAGGTCGATACCATGAAAAAAAAAAAAAAAAGCTTAAATATCTATATACTATAAAGAAATTATTATGTGTAACGGTAATTCAGCCAAAGTCACATGAAGATATGGTTTTCCATATATTCATGTTACTTGTTTGGTTCATTACAAATTTCAGGGTCCCAGTACTTGCTTAAAGGATCAAAATAGAAAGCCAATCCCACCCACACACACAACACGCACTAGCAATATCATGGTTGAAAATATCAGCTGATAACAGCTCCTATCAACAGATGCAAACTGGTATCAGTGGTCACCATGTCGATATTTTGCATTTTAATGGTCCACGATCATGGATATCAAAATATTGCCAAAACAAAATTTTGAAAAGCTTCCTCAAAATATTTTGAAAATATTAGTCTAAGCCGATATAGGGGCCAATATTTTGAAAATATCATGCAACCTTCCTTTTCTTAAAAGCTTCATTTCTCCCTCATTTCTTTCATTTCTTCATGTCCAAACACAAGCACCGCAAGCAAAGAGGCTCCTCCAACCACTCTTTCCACTAAACCGTGACCAAAGTGCAAGATTTTGACAGATTTCTTTGCAGCAAAAACCAAACAATTCAACCAAGACCTTATAGGTAAGCATTTTGAGGTCATTTATTGAGGTTTTTTTTTCAAGATTCTTTCTCTAAATAGCTTAGAAATAGTTGAAGCAAGTTGGATCTTGAGTTTTGAAGAAAAAGTTTGAAACATGTTTCTTATGTTTAGGTATTTAACACTAATAGATAGCTCATAATTGTGGTTGCATTCTACAAAATTTGTGATATTTTTACTTATTAATTATGAACAAACTTTAAACTGTTTCAGACGAGACAGCGGTGCAGGATGTCATGACTTAGGGGGACAGTATTTTGCTTTAAAGTGTGTACTAATGAAAACAAAAATGTTTTCTAAAATTACCCAATATTCTGAGTTTTTTGGATATATTTTCTAATTTTTTAGGGTGAAAAAAGTAGTCGCTGACGCCGCCACGTCGTATCATTTTTCAAGGTCGACCGCACTGGCAACAGCAAGCGTGATTTTAATCCATGATGGCATACACAATGTAAATGTACTTATAGTCCACTCTGTTGCATGCTTTTTTTTTTACATTTAATTGCTGCTTAGTAATTGCACAAAATTTTAATATATTCCACTACACCTTCTTAATGTAAATGTTGGCCCTTCTGAACTTCCTTTCTGTCTCAATGTAATTGTGATTCTAGCCCACTTTGGTGCATGTGTTTTCACATTTAATTGCTGGTTAGTAATTGCACAGTCCTCTAATACAGTTTGTCCAACTCCACCTTAATGTAAATGTGGGCACACTTAAATTCTCTCTCTCTCTCTCTCTCTCTCTCTCTCTCTAACACACTGTAAAATTTCTTCTATGCTCATTCTGGTGCATGTCATTACATGTATGATTGCTATATATGATCACACAATTTGTTAACAGTCTGCCCCACTTCACTTTTTAATATAACAGCTAGCTTGCAAAGAACTCAGAAGCAGTAGGCTGTTTTTGAAGCTGTTAGAAGCTGTTCTCAAAACTGGAAACCGCATGAATGATGGCACATTTCGTGGGGGTGCACAGGCATTCAAGCTTGATACACTTCTAAAATTGGCGGATGTCAAAGGAACTGATGGCAAGACAACTCTCCTGCACTTTGTGGTCCAAGAGATAATCCGAACGGAAGGTGTGCGTGCTGCACGTGCCGCCAGAGAGAGTGGAAGCACCTCTAGTGTGAATTCAGATGATTTAGTGGATGCCAGTTCTCCTCATGAAATGGGAGACCACTACCGTAGCCTTGGCCTTCAGGTGGTTGCTGGTTTGGATGGAGAGCTCAAATATGTCAAGAAGGCAGCTGTGTTAGATATTGATGCCTTAACAGGTGCTGTTGCAAACCTTGGACATGGTTTGGTGAAGATGAAGGAGTTTCTGAACTCCGAGATGTGGCATGTGGACCAGGAAACTGGGTTCTACCAAACACTTAATAGCTTTATCGAGCATGCAGATGTTGATATTACTTGGCTACTGGGGGAAGAGAAGAGAATACGGATTTTGGTGAAGAACACAACTGATTATTTCCATGGGAGCACTGCAAAGGATGAGGGCTTGCGCCTGTTCATGATTGTGCGGGATTTCCTGATCATGTTGGATAAGGCATGCAAAGAGGTGAAAAAAACCTCAAGGAAGACACCAATGACACCGAGAAACAGGGAAGCTCCAATAATGCCGCCCATTCCAGATCCCCGGCAACTGGTTATTTCTGCAGTTAAAGACCGGCAGCTGGATAGTCCCAGTTCAGATGACGAGAGCTAATCTCCTTTTTCTTTTATTGGTAGTGGTAAGTCATTTTTCTTTGAATTGAAAGTTAGTTTATTTGTGTTTTCTATAGTCATGAGTTCACAAAAATATGACTTCACAGACTGATTTTTCCAATGTTAGAAACAAACACATAAACACTAATATGCATATACTTCATGCATCTCTAAGTACTTATGGGTGCATTTGACTAACTCCAAATAAAGATTGTTAAGTATTTTGTGTTGTTCCGAGTACATACAGAAGTAGTTCAGTATTTTGGGAAACAAGTTTGCACTACAGTGAAACAGAACAATAGCAAAACAGAATTACAGAATGTAATATAGAAATGTAAATCCATTTATTGTTTGAGGCAGAAACCAGTACTCTGTTGTTGAAGTTATGAAACCCAGTAATTCGCAGAAGAAAGATAGTGTTTAACACTATGTCCTTAAGACAAATCTCGCCCTCGCAACGGTGTTAACGAACTTCAGTGGCATTTGTCTCTCAGGATATAATGATTGAATTCACACAATAGCAGCATTACAGACTGTGTGACAGGCAAACCAAAAGTGCAACATGACTCTCTCTTCTTGACTCTTTTGATGACCCAAATGCAATGCAGCAACAATGAATGGAATGAGCAAAAGGGCATGGATGAGATTATTTTTTTATAGCTTCATATGCTAGTTTGATTAGGGTGGTGATGGACGGATAGGGGTAATCACGCCGACGATCGTGAGGATCGCATGGCTCTGATACCAATTGATGCAATCGTTGATACGATCGCAAGTACTGTGGCACAATTAGGGTTCGCAGGGGATCAATCACTCGAAGAAGAAACTCTCCAACGAAGAAAACCACACAGGAAATTCTATTAATCTCCAAATCTCTAATATGAGATCATTGATCTCTACAATGCTCTATTTATAATAAAATACTTAGCCCTAAAAACAATCCTAATCAAACTAGGAAACACTAATAAATTAGAAACTAATCCTAATTATACTCATTGCTAAAAATAAAACTAATAACAATTAAAATTAGAATTTCATGGGCCCCACATGTGGCCCACTAGTCTTATTGCAATGACGTGGTATTGCTGCTGCATCATTCTCCCCGGGTTGGAAAAGAGTTCGACCTCGAACTCAGCTCTTCTACTTGATGTTGTGTTTGTAGATAGTGTGCACTTGAAGCGCATCCTTGGTGAGACGAGAAATTGACCCTTTCTTTGGTGGTGCTGGCTTCTTAGGATAAAGTGTTACTTGCTTTCCGCTATGCATGCATGTGTATTTGTTGTCACGCATTCCGTTAGAACCATTCATGTCATACATCCATGGACGGCCCAACAAGATATCACAACTATCCATGGGTATCACATTACACCAAACTGTATTTGTATAATCTTTGTCAATAGAAAAGGTAACTAGACATGCATGCCCGTACTTGGACTTCATCACCTGCCATTAACCATCTAGCAAAATAGGGACGATGATGCTTCCGAACTTTCAACTGTAATCGATCTACAAGAGCTTGGAAGATAATATTCTAACAACTTCCTCCATCAATGACTACCGACTATTGTGCATTCCTGACCATTGACTATTCCTTTGGAGAATAAAATATTTTTCTCGCAACCACTTCTTCGCAGTAGTTGATGGAGCGTCGGTGATGACCATGAGAGATTCACCCTCAACTGCATGGTATATCTCTAATTCTTCTGTCTTAGCTTCAACCTCCTTCTCTTTAAGATCATTTGGTATATCATTCATATCACTTTCATTCTCAATGGGGTGGATGCGTTTGGGACATTCCCTTGCACGATGCCCTTGTTGTTGACGATTAAAGCATGAGATCCTATTTTGACCTTCCGACTTGGTGAAATCTTTCGCTGAGGAATCACTCGGCTGAGAACCTGCAATTGAGGAATTCTTCTGCATAACCCATTTAGATGTATTAAGTTTTCTGGTTTGATAATTTGCAATCCCCTCAGCTTTGATAGCATGCTGAACAATCTCATCAACATTATCAAAATGCTTGAATGTGAGGATATCTTGTATGTCAAGTGTAAGCCCATTAAAGTATCTATCAACTAATATATCCTCATCTTCATTCAAACCACAACGAGCTTGCATGGTCATAAACTCCTTTGAATACTCAACGACTATCTTAGATACTTGTTTTAAATATTGAAAACTTGAGCATAGATCTCTGGAGTAATTGACAGGAAGAAATTTTTGCTTCAACAGATTTTTCATCTCGGTCCACTTCAAGGATGTAAATATCGGCCACTAGTACGGGCCGCCACGCCGCCACTGATACATATGGGGGGTGAGGGGGTTTAATAAAACCCCCCTTTTGACGAGTTTTAGGGTTTTTTACCCTCTCTTCCCCTCTCTTGTTGCATTGCCTCATTTCGAACGAAGCCATTCTTTTGATGCAGACATCTAAATTAGTTCTATTCTAAATCTTATCTAAATCTTACGAGGCTTTCCATAGCAACGAAATAGGTAGTTAATCTAGTGGATTCTGGACGCACCAAGGCATGGTTGTTTGTGTATCTCTTCATCAAGCTCAATAGCTATGAATGCTCACATATAAATTTTGTAATACTTCTACATGTCTTGATCACTGCAGCCACATTCTTCTTCTTTCCAATTTCTTCCATAATATGCAATGTGTTGCACATTGAGTCCAAAATAACTTAGTCCTTTTCTCCATCAACATTTTATTGGCTGCCTTAAAATTGGCATAATTATCTATAACAATTTGTCCAATGTTCTCCTCTCCCTCTGCAGCACTGTCTACAACTTTATGCATAAGACTATATATTTTGTTGTTCGTCTCTCTTCAGATGCATCAGCGGGCTTCACAGACAGTCCCAACGACATAATGCACCAGAAAGTTTATTAATTGTATTTGGGTGCCACTCATCTACCCATCACACATAATGGTGATCACATTTTGCTGCCACATGGGCCTAAACTTCTCCACCCAAGCCTTTATCTCTTTATACTCTTCTTCAAAGTATTTGGTGCCCACATCATATACGAAGGGGGCCTTTATACCCCGCCCAGTTTTGGCCGCAAATTAAAAATTATTTGAAAATAATGAGACTATTGTTGTAGGGGGTATCTTCTTTTTGGTGCATCATGAGTGACTCTTGCTGTGTAACTGTCATCTGTGGGTAATCATCATAATCACCAAGAGCTCCCCGGATACATCATAGCGGGCAGCATTAACTTCTTGCTTCCTCTTTTTTTTTTTAAGTTGTACCTGTTTTCTATTTTGATTGATTCAACAAATTTCTCATTTGGTCCCTAACTTTTTTGGACACTTAAAGACAGCCTGCAACATTGCTAGAAACATGGGTCAAATGTTGCCTAACTTTTGTAATGCCCTCATTTGTCACTTTTTAACATAATTTACACTTAATCTTCAACCGATTTCCATCAATTGCCTCACCAAAACTCCATGCAGGATCTATTTCACGCGGTATTTTCTCACAACAACTTTGACCCCATAGAATACTTACATAATATGCTTACAATTAGATCTAACAATAACAAGTCATTTTCATGTGCTTTGATGGATTTTCTATGAGTAAAAAGTAATTTTTTCAAAAAAATATGAAAATTTGAAAATAATAAATAAAATTAATTAATTAAACATTAAAACATGTGGGTTTGATCTATGGGAGACATAGATCTAACAAATAACAAGTCATTTTCTTGTGCTTTGATGGATTTTTTTAGAGTTCAGATTTTTTTTTTCAAAAAAAATATAAAAATCCGAAAATAGAAAACAGAATAAATTCAAAAAACATAAAAATATGTGGGCTTGATCTATGGGAAACATAGATTGAACAATAACATGTCATTTTCATGTGCTTAGATGGATTTTCTATGAGTAATTTTTTTTTTAAATACAAAAAACCAAAAACAGAAAACAAAATAAATTCAAAAGACATAAAAATATGTGGGCTTGATCTATGGGAAACATAGATCTAACAATAACAAGCCATTTTCATTTGATTCATGGAAAAAAGAGAGAAATAAACTCAAACATATGGAAAAAATTAACAAAAAATGTACCTTGAGAAGAAGATCTTGAGTTTGAACCCTTGATCCTTGAGTATAATGCTTAGATTTGATTTTTTTTAATGTTCTTGTAGCAAGTTTGAAGCAAAGGAAGGAATTGGAAGCAGTTGCAGCAGTGAAAAGTAAGGGGGGAGAAGTGAAAAAGTGAAATGTAAGAGGAGGGGGATGGCTAGGTTTAAAAACCCAGCCGCTACGTAGCACCACTATGGACCGCTAGACTTGTGAGCGGCGCTATTTAAAAAAAAAAAAACCGCAGCAGTATCTATCACTATGCCCGATTTATTGGCCAATATGCTTTGTAATGACAGCCATTTTCATCCAGGGGTGTAGGGGCAGCGCCCCCTTCTACGGCTGCAAGGGCAATGCCCTCAACCCAAAAATGGTTTTTGGAATTTCCTTCTGAACCTAAGGTACATAAGCAAAAGACCGGGGTTTGGTCCACTGAGTGTTGGGTAGGAGGGCCTTGCTTGCCAAGGGTTAAGCCTAAGGCCAAGGTCACACAGCACAAAAAAGGGCAAGTTTCAGGTCAGTTAGCGGGTGTTCCTAGAAGGCACCCGCCGATTGGCATCTTTATCAGTCGGCCAACCGCCGAACAGTCAATCGGCGGGTGACTTTTTGTTTGGATTCGATGATTCTCATCTTAGTTTCACATTTGGTGGTGGTGGGGGGTGGGGGTGGTTGGGTTCTTAAACACATTACCGAGTCCCCCAATTTATCGTCAGATTATCCAACGTACAATTTGAGCTTAAAAAGTATCCTAACATGTACAAAAGCACCAAAATCTAACTACTAATCATGCTTGGAATTGTAACCATGGATTATCACTTGCCTTGAATCTCCAAATCAACCAGAAATCTCGAGCTACAACTGAAAACTCTTCCCTTAAATCCCAAAAATTCGAGCTCAAAATCCTTCCCAAAATGGAAAACGGAGCTGGAGAAACATTGTGCATGTCGAGATCTAAGGTGAAAATAGGGTCCTAAACTCGAATTTAGAAGATGGGAAAGAAAGCTTACCTCTAGGTGGCCTAACAGAGAAGACGACCTTACCAATGGGGGTTGCCGAGCATGAAATGGGTGGAAAATGGTATGGCCAAGGTCATGGAGGTGTGGGGAGTAATTCTCGTGGATTGAAACTTGAATTTGGTGGGAATATAGAGAGAGCAATGGGCAAACAGCTGCTGGTTCGGTCGTCTAGTTTGGGGCAAAAACAAGATGAGAAGACCATGGCGGGCCCCCTTTTATAAAAGCAGGAATTTCAGAAACGACGGCTATGTCCCTCTCACTTAAATGAGAACCACGTTTGAAACAAATGTGTTTGGGGCGTCAAATGGTTCAGAATGAAAGTTTCTCGCAATTAAATCTACTTTCCAACAAGTTCAAAAATGACGTATTTCAAGGTTCCGAGAAAAAACTCATTTTTTATGAAAATGACGGCTATGTCCTGACTCAAGTGTGAAATAGCGAAACAAAGGATTTTCGGACATCAAATGACTACGAGTTGACACAAAGGTTTCTTAGAATAATTTAAGCTATCCAACAAGCAAAAAAATCTGAACTATTTCTGAAAATGCTTAAAATACCCCTCTTAATTCCTGAAAGACAATTCTACCCTTGGCCGGAACTCAGTCTAATCGCAACCAAACTGACTCAAACACTAGTGTAATACTTAAACCAACCTAATTAGTCCCTAAATATGATTAATTAACACTAATTAAAGTCAAGGAGGTTTGGGGTGTTACACGCACAATCGTGGAAAAGTTATTGAATTTTTCTGTTTTTCCTCGTGAAAAAATGGCCGCACCAAACGTGGAACTTTAAGCATTGCGGAAAATCATTAAGAACACATTTTGTGCTACTGCTTTTCTGTGGAAAATGCTTAAATACCCATCTCGATAGCCAAAAGACAGTTATACCTATCCTAAGTTGGAACTCAATCTAAATCACCAAAATGACTCAATCACTATTTAATACTTCAACCTAATTAGCCCCTAACTAAGATTAATTAAAACTGATTAAAGTTAAGGAGGGTCAGGCTCTTACACACAATTGTGGAGAAGTTAGTGAATTTTTCTGCTTTTCCTGATGGAAAGTGGGTTGCACCAAATGTGGAACTTTAAGCATTGCGGAAAATCATCAAGGGCACCGTTTGTACAACTTCTTTTTTGTGGAAAAAGCGTAGAAACAGGAAATGCTTTTTTGCTCTATAGTATAATTCACATTTGGTGGTTTGGTATGAAAATCGGAAAAATGAACTAACTTTTCTGCGATTCCACATAAAACAATTTCCGATGTTTTTATTTTCTTTCTTTTTTTTTTTTGTCGGTTTGTGTGTGTGCGCGGGGGGGGGGGGGGGGGGTGGGGGGGTAGTTTAGACTTGGTTTTCCGCAGAATGTGGAAGGCTTCCATAGCTACGGTTTTTTGCCGGGCTTGAATTAGTATAGTTAGTTATTCAGGCAATCACGGGTAACAAGTGTGAGCACTACTTGTAGAGAGACAGGTGAGTTCCCAATGACCATAGGTTTGCATCAAGAGTCAACCCTAAGCCCTTATTTCTTTACACTGATTTTGGATGAGTTAACTATTCATATTCAAGAGGAGGTACCTTAGTGTATGTTGTTTACAGAGACAAAATATATGAGAATGTTGAGGTGGATAATAGTGTTGGTGGATGAATTAAGTGACAGTGTGAATTCAAAACTTGAGAGATGGCCGGAGGCTCTAAAATCCAAAGGCTTTAAAATAAGTCATACAAAGACAAAATATATGGATTGCCAACTTACTGGGTATATACAAAAAGTTGAAACTACTGTGAAAATTAAAGCTCAGCAGATATCACAAAGAGATTCATTCCCTTAACTTGATTGGTCAACATTGTACTCAATAGTTCATAGCTGGTCCAATTATTGTCTTATTAAAATCTCCCTTCAATTTTGTTGACATTCATCGTTCACAAAGCATTTCAGAAGCAAGTTTCCACTTCAATCAACCCGCTTTTATTCTATGTTCGACATCTTCAAAGGATGGGGAGATTGATGAAGATGTCGAACATAGAATAAAAGCGGGTTGATTGAAGTGGAAACTTGCTTCTGAAATGCTTTGTGAACGATGAATGTCAACAAAATTGAAGGGAGATTTTAATAAGACAATAATTGGACCAGCTATGAACTATTGAGTACAATGTTGACCAATCAAGTTAAGGGAATGAATCTCTTTGTGATATCTG
The DNA here is from genome assembly GCA_003546025.1 of Camphora micrantha. Classification (NCBI taxonomy): domain Eukaryota; kingdom Viridiplantae; phylum Streptophyta; class Magnoliopsida; order Laurales; family Lauraceae; genus Camphora; species Camphora micrantha. The sequence goes on from QPKB01000007.1 coordinate 9,245,617, forward strand.
CTGAGCTTTAATTTTCACAGTAGTTTCAACTTTTTGTATATACCCAGTAAGTTGGCAATCCATATATTTTGTCTTTGTATGACTTATTTTAAAGCCTTTGGATTTTAGAGCCTCCGGCCAT
>QPKB01000007.1:9250878-9519843 GCA_003546025.1 Camphora micrantha
TAGATTGCTAGATTTTGGCCAAAATCCACACTCTAGCTTAATTCAAATATTGTTAAATCAAATCAAATGTGCATTGACCACAACCATAATTACTCTATCAACCGAAATCTCCTTTTAAAATTTCTCAATTTGTAACACATTGGTAATGTTTCTTTTTGTACGTGGAGGGTCTAAACTTATTCAAAAGTACAACTTTCAATCATTTGGACTACAAGAAACCAAGGTTAATTAATATTGTAGATGTGGCCCTCTAATTCTCTACATTTGGATCAACTTTTTCTTGTTTCCAACATGAATGGAATATAGCTACACATCTCAAACAGGGAACAACCCCAGGTGGTATTGGCGGACTACAAGATACGCTGGATGGTCCCCCACACCAATGGTGCTAGTCGATTTCAATGATCTCTCAAAACTCTCTAGGATGTCTGGTAATATTGGGGACATCATTCGTTTAATCTTCCAATTCTAAGAGTTCCAAAAAGGAACTTTGTTTTGTTGATGGTTCCTTTCCTAGAACATGTCATCTACTTCTTTTAATTATTCACTATGGAAAAGATGCAGTGGCATGGTTCAATCATGGGTAACACCAACAATATTGTCTACACTACTACTGCCTGGATTTTAATCTAGTTAAGAAGGGGGGAAATGGAAGGGCTGATTGATGGGCTGATTCATTGCAAAAAACATATCAAGTGCATGAATATTAACAATTTTAGGATATGATATCGAAAAAAGACTCAAGGAAATTGAAAGAAGATAACGAAACCCATACAAATCATCATTTTGGAAAACAAATGAGGGGAAAAGACAAGAAGAAGAATACCTCCACGTGATAAGATGCTTCAATTTAAAATATGGTGGAAAATGACATCTGAGACAACGTCGAGAACGTTGAGAAGAAGGAGGCAACGAAATCACCAGAGGGGAAAGCAATGAGGATAAGAAAGAGAAAATAGGATATCAATGGTTTTATAAGGTGTAAACGAGCAACGACGTCGTTGTCACTCAATGAAAATTTAATATAAAAAAACGAAAGTCGTGTCATATGAACTACTGGAGCATTCTTTTGTTTAGTGTCCATTTAAGGTTATTTTCTTGGGTAATATCCTCTATTTTCTTTAAATTTTATTTTAAATAGTGGGTTTTATTTTTTTTGAATAGATATAATTTAAAGGCTTTTAAAGGGCTACGTGCATATTTAGAAATTAGTCCTATTTCTTATATCTAGTCGATCACCTGTAAATATAGGATAAAACAATCTTAATCTCATTGAAATAGAAATACAGAAAAGGGGTTTTTATCTACTTCTTATAAATTATTGTTATAAAAAATAACCAATTAATGCCTTTATGTTTGTCTATAAAATCTAGATTATTTAATATAAAGTGTAGGTTAATATGATGATATGATATGAATTGTACCATTATGCCCAATGACATATAAGTGGGGTTTTCAGATACAAGAATTTTTTATGGATTTGAATATGAGTGGTATGGTTAATGATTATAAACCTTTTTCTCCCTAAAGCTTATAACATTTACAGCTCACTATAGTACCCCTTTTGGGTGGAAAAGAATAACCCTATATAAATCTATTTTTTAATAATGCATATAGGGGTCCATATATAAAAGATTAATAACATTTCTTTAAACTACGAGGTTTTTTCAATAAATCTTTTGGGAGAACTATGGCCCGCCCTGATCAATCCTTTGGGTTTCTGCTAGTGCATGCCCAAACGCACTAAAAAATCGATGAGAAGTTTAAAAAAAGATGGTTAGGCTTTTAATGTTGAATGGGAAGATTTAAAGAAGGAACGATTATTAGAAAATTAAGAAAACAATAGTTTTTATATAGATTATAATATATATATATATAAATAATGACATGCCCCAATTTTGCTTAATGTAAAGGCAAAGGGCAAAGCTAAATGCATTTTTTTTATAATAATAAATAAAAAAAAAAACTGCTTATAACTATATAGTGGTTTGCTTATTACTATCTAGACTATACAACCCCGATCGGGTAAGCCTCAGTTGGCCTACGACCACCGTTTGCACCCAGAGGTTACGCACTACCACCATTGGGGCACATTGGAATTTTTACACTGATTTTTTTTCTTAGCCTGTAGGAATTATTCTGATTCAAAAGAACTGAACCTTGTCCAATTATCAAACTAAAAGTATATAGAAAGGCGATTAAATGTGAGACAAGACCATCATTGAACTACTGAAACCAAAAGTGTTTCCTTTTCAAGTCCTGAAAACTTTAAGAGGGTTTAAAAAAAAAAAAAAACCTTTTCTTTTTAAGATTTAATCAAACTATTGTATAAACTACTCTTCTATATATATAATAATACTATATAAAATGTGGCTAGAGTGGAACCCATAAGATGCAAATAATTACCCTACGGTTCGTGAAGATTGCCGCCATCAAGCCATAATTCTGTCCGTTGTGCACCAACTTGCACTTACTTTTTTAGTGTGGAGACTTTTAGGTGTAGTCCTAGGAACTTGCCTACTTTTAATTTTTATTTCCTTATCTCCTTCCTCCGATGTGACTCCGCAAGCCTTATTCTAGTCTTTCATATTCTGCAAATCTATTCAAGTGAGGCCCCACCACACTCTGATGGGTCACTTATTAAAAAGTCAGACAGTTCCAAAATAAATATGCAATTGGGCCAAAGCTTCCCTCCAATCCAAATATTTCGACCAAGCATGCAGAAGGTGAACTCAAGGAATTTAATGTTTTTTTTTGGGGCGCCATTGTAAATCAGAAAAATCTTTGAGGACATACATATAAAAACTTTCTTAGAATTTACTTAAATTGTAAGGGGTTTGTTGAAATTTTGGAGGGCCATGCCCCAGTGGTTCAATGCATGACTGATCAATCTGGGGTGGACCTCCTCACACTGACAGATCTTCTCTTGATCTGTGGTGATTCAAGTGGCCCCTTTTTTTTTTATGAGCTGGACCCACTTGTGTATACAAACTGTGTAGTTGGAATTCTGTGCATGGAGATCCCAAGTGGGGCCTACAGAAACGTGGCACTCATTAATTCGAGGGCACTGCTTTTATAGTAGGTAAATCATGTTAGATATTAAATCATATTATATTAGACAAGGCGGACTGTTATTAGTTCATTTCCGGTAATGTATAACAAATGCGATAGGGGTAATCCAAACTCGACAAGATATTAATAAAAAGAAAAAAGATCCTTTTTAAAAATTTTTAGAAATAAACCACTTTTATCTTTTAAAAAAACAAATTTGATCGACATCGAGTCATATTTTGTCTGTAACAGAGTAAATCACTATGGTATGAGAGAGAGACAGAGCATCCATATTAGACTCTTAGATTTCTAGGTTTTTAATTGATCTATGTTGGCCCTTTTACTTGAGTTTTTTAAATTGATGACCAATGTCCGTCTAAGAAAATAAGAATATGGGATGCTAGATTATTGAAATGTTATCTAAAATCTATCATTTTTAATATTTAATGTTTCATTCATGATAGTTGGTATTCATTTTTTTTTTTTTTCATTCTCCATGAATGTTGTCAATGAGAGCAGATATTATTTTATAGTCATTTATGAATTTTCATCATTATTCTTCAATTTTTACTAATTTCTATGATATATATTCATAATTTCCTTAGAATCCCATTTGATTCAAACAAATAGAGTAAAGGTAACCACGGGAGTTGGTAAAGTAAAGAAGTGGCTTCAACTCTCATTTTTGGGATATCCTACATTTCTCTAGGAATCGCACTTGAAAATGTACTTTCCAATTTAAGTAAAGGTTAAAAACTGGGCCAGGCCGCAGGCACAGCACAGGCTAGCACGTAAAAGAAATGTTATGAGGCTGTGCCAGCCATCCTTAGTATGCCGGTGGGCCAAAGTGCCTGGCCGAGCATGACATGACACGACCCGTCATATATTATAATATATTATATATATAATTTTTAATCTTTTATATAAATAAAATATAAAACTTAAAATAATTAAGATTTATTATCATTTGTAAAATAACATTAATATTTGTGCATTTATTTTAATACTATCAACTTTATTTTAAGTTTAAGACCCCTAAAAATTAAAAGTCTCTTTCAATTTAGTATAAAAAAAATTTAAAAATAAATTTAAAAAATAGAAGAGGCTGTTTTTACATCACATAAATACGTGAATGCTAACGGACGGGGTATTATATCAATCAATCAACAGCCGCCCGTAAAGTCATTGCCAGCATGGCACGGATAAATCTGTGCCTTGACCATGCTGGGCTGAAACCCCACTGCTTGGGCATGGCCATTGCATACCTCGCCCGAAACCTCACGAGGCCAGTAACGACACGGATGGGACCGCCAGTGCGGCACGATTGCAAGTTTTCAGCCTCTAGGGTGGCAGGCAGAGGAAGAAATTGAAAAATTTTAGCAGCGCTCACTCACTACTTAAGAGCCAATAGGATATCAATATTGTTTGATAATCTTATATCCGTACAAGGATATCGTACCATAAAGATAGGCCTATGTAGGCCATACGAATTGTAAGATTTGATGATAAAATTATCCTTTCCCACTTTTTTTTTACAGCATCCTTTCTCATTAAGAGTAAAAATTTATTTTTTCATAGATTTGGGGCAATTATCGAGTACATGGGTGGCCATAGGGTCATTAACACTTTTTTTTTTTTTTTCTTTTTTTTAAATGCTTTTAGAAAGGATCACTGTCTGGTACATTAATTAAGTAATCTCTTCTTGAGATACTCTTGAAGTACATTAATGCTATTATGAGAGGAACGAATGTACAATTAAGTACTCTGCATGATGGATTTCATAGAGTTGTCTTCCATTTATTATATTCCTATGGATTTCAATAATTGGGGCTCACATGGTATATAACTTGATCGACTTGTGAGGGATGTTGTTTCAGTGGCATGGGACTTTCACGGAGTGGATGCTCGGCCACCATCCCATGTTCTCTCTAGCTGGTTCTGACTTCGTGTGTGTTCTGTTTCTATTTTGTCTATCATTGATTTCTGGAAAGAGGTCGTAACTAGAGGCATAGGCAGAATGCAAGGTCTTCTGTAAAATTTATCAACCAGTCACAAAGGTGATCATAATAATAGAAGGCTTGATTTGGTAGTCCTTCTATTTGTAGTCACAAAAATCATTCCTATTCAATTCGGCTTCCTGGAAATGGACACCCTGCTCCAGCTCTCCATTTCTCACTGTTCTTTTGCATTCTCGACCTCCTTTCTTTCTCTAATCTGGTCATAAAAATCGGAAACTTCTACCTAATTTTGAAAACATTTACCTTTCCAAATCTTCTCATCGCACAGATTTTTCAATGATAGCTCGACTCAAAAAGAATGGAGTCGTTGCAGTTCATCCAGCAGTTCCACATTTTCTCCAGATTTCGAGGGGTTCAAGAATTTATCAAAAATCCCAATTTGATTCTCTCGATTTCGGCTGATTCGAGAGCATTTGGAGTCTTGGACGGGTAAGACCTGTTGCCTACTGACTAGATAAAAAGGGGTGCTGCATTTCTATCGATTTGAGAAGATATGGGTCTGTGGAGAATCGGTGTTGTTCTTGTTTTTGTGGTTTGGGTCTGTGCTCTGTTTCCGAGAGGTTGGGCAGGGAGGCAGAGGAGGGGTTCTGCGATTGCAGCCATTCCAGAGATTGATGATGATGTCGTAAGAATTTGCTCTCTCTCTCTCCCTCTCTCTCTCTCTCTCAATGAATGTGACTTTGGGGTTTTTCTCTTTGCTGTTTATGATTGTTATTTTGTGTTGTTTTGGAAATGAAAACTGGGTTTAATTGCATTTTAATGAGTAATCTCGTTTTTGATAAGAAACCCATTAGTTAGTTTTAGATAGAAGTGGTCACTTTGTTTTGAAATGTGATCCATACTTTGGGTTTTTTAGATGCTTGTTTTTTTAAAGAATTCATTGTTATCTTTTTGGCTGGGGTTTAATCTGTTTGTTACTTTGGTTGTTTTAGTAGGAGTAGGAGAAAACTGGGTTTTATTCCATTTGAGTGAATGTTTTCTATTTTGATAAGAAACCCATTGATTAGTTTAACTTTGAAGAGGTTGTGTGATCGATGTTCTTGTTTCCTTCTTCTCTCTTTCTTCTTTCAATGTGTTTATTTTAAAGAAGCGTCCTTTTCTTTTAGCAGTGGTTAATCTGTTAGTAGTGGTTGTTTTGGGTTTTGTTTCAGAAATGAAAACTGGGTTTTGTTGCATTTGAATGAATAATTTCGTTTTTGACAAGTAACCCATCAATTAGTTCTACATGGAAGAGGTCATTTTCTTTCAAAACATGATCAGTTTTTGAAAATGTGAGAGTGCACAAAAGATTTTGGACCACTCTCCATATAAGCAGACTAGGACTGGGTCTTCCTGGATAGCCACGTTTAAATCAGTTCAAGTTGTTGCAAAAGGAAGGTGTCTTCAATAGCAATTCAGAAGGTTATTTAACTTTTCATGGTTGAAAAAGTTCTCATGGGATATAATATAGCTTATGGACCTGCTGTTTGGCAAGATTTGTGCTTAAGGGGGGCTTTAAGGATTTTCTGTTTGCAATCTCATGATAAATTTGGAGGCTTCTATTTGTTGGGGTAGAAGGAAAAATGTTTGGAGAGATTGGTGGTCCTTTCTACCTTTCTATTGTGGCATTTGAAATTTAATGTAGGGGCACACTGAGATAACCCAAGCCTTAAGAGTCATTAGTGGTGGGTACACTGCATGATGAAAAATATTCAATAACTACTTCCTCATGACCAATGGGTAATGGACTCAAATGATTCCTAAGTGAGTTGCCTAGAAAGCTTTGAAGCTCTCTTAGTTTAAAGATCACTTTAGGGAAGCTTATAATTGAAGGAGATTATTTGAAATGCAATTGCTCTAGTGTTGGGTGGTAAGGAGCTTTGGATATAAGGAGATTTGACCCTTGCAAAGGGTAGCTTCTCAGCTTTCATATGGACAGTGTAGAGAGAAAGAAATAACAGAATCTTCAGAAATTCTGCTAAGCCTTGGGATGCCGTCCTCAAAGAAACCCTTCACCAGGTCAGTTGCAGAGCTTGCTTCCTAACCTTGACGTCTCTCCGCCTCCGGCCATCTCTCCATGGTGGGACTTGCCTCCTCGTGTGAAGATCCAAGACCATGACTTCAGATCCTCTTCAACATGAGACTAAAACCTCCTAATCTCTACTCAGGAAGGTTACTCTGTTGGCTTCCTCACTGATGCAAGTAAAAGCCCAATCTGGACAAAGTCAGTGGATAAAGGGAACATCTTCATAGCTGCTGCTACCATCATAAAAGAGGCTCTCAAGGACTTAGGACAACTATCAATATACACAGATAGCAAACGATCAGAAATGCTCTTAAGCACCCTGCAAACTCCCCTTGGACTCTACGATTTCATGCAAGAAAGCTGACAGTTTTGACTTATGCCTTCAACTGCTATATTTGTGACAAATTCGATGACTTCACATCTCCTTGGAGTAGAGTTGCAAGGCACCTAAGGAATTGTAACGCAGTCAACAGTGATAATAGCTGATCCTTTTGTTCAGTTTCATTCCTAATGTTTGGGAGTCGCTTTTTGGCTCTTCCTTTGCCTGGCCCAGGCTGTGGGCTACGTTGGCCCGAGCTGTGGGTGTTTTTTTTTGGGTTGACCTGCTTGTGGGTCTTTGGTGTTCGCTCCCCCTCGGTGCTTCGTGTCTCTGTGTTGCAGCTAATGGGGATTGCCACATTTTTTTGTTCCCTTTGCCTTTTGGAATATACTTCCCATTTTCCAAAAAAAAGAAGCTTTGGATATCAGCTTTTAGGGTTAGTAAAATTAGTGGTCTCAAGTAATTTTACTTTTCTTCAAATCATGTAGGAAGGTTGTTAATGGTGTTGCTGATTGCTTGGCCAGACAAGGTGTAGTAAGGAGCATAAGCATTGGCCAATGATTGAGTTTATCATATTAGTCCCACTGTATTGGTCATTTAGACTGCTTGTTTAATGAGTGTGACTATTCTGTAAATCCACCTTTTAAAATATTTTTCCATATAGTCGATCATATAAATTTTTTTCTTGCAAAAATTAATAAAGTTGCCCATGGCTTTGTAAGCCATGTATATTATTTGTCATGCAAAATTTTCTTGCCTGCATTTTGTTCATTCTAGAAATTGTTCTGTCCTAGATAATTTAATATATTTACTGGTGTGTTAATGGTGTTCAGATTACTGAAGTGGGATTTCTGTTTTGACTACAGGTCGAACAATTGTGTATTTCGCACAGGATCGATTATATGCAGATAAAAGAAGAGTTAAAAAACTCAGACATTTTCCTTTCAGAAGAAATGGCCACTGATTCTACTGGGATGAAATCTATAGCAATGCCCTTGATGGAACGTGCCATACAGAGATTCAACCCTTTGAAGCAGACCTTCTTGGACTGCCAAAGCAAAGAAAATTTTCATTTTCTTGTTTCAGGAGATGAGCACACTTCTAAAAGTTTGTTTACTCAGTATCTACAATCCCTACTTGGTTGGCGCCCTTTTTCAAGACGAAATCTGGCTGATCAATCATTCCCAACCACACTAGCTGCCCCTACATCTGCTCCTTCTCCTGTAGTTGAACCACCCACTTACAGTCCAGCACCATCTCCTGATTCCACACCCACCAGTTTTTCATTTCCTGCTGAAACGCCACACTCTTTTTTCCCTCCAGATCCCCGTAATTCAAGTTTACAACCTTCAACCAGTCCAGATTTTGTTCCAGCTCTACCATCTAAGAAGAATGATGCCCTCAAGAGGGCAGTTTTTATAGCTGTTGTTGCAACTACTGCTGGGACGTTTTCTTTTTGTTGCAATTATCTTATGCTTCTATAGAAAATGTTGTAGTGACAACATATCGGGGGATGGGCAAAGGGATGACAGGCCACTTGTCACCATAAGCATAAGTGATTTCTCTGTTGGTAAGGAAGCAATTTTGGTTTGTATTGCAAAACTTGGATGCGTTTGGATGTATCCCCATTTTGATTGATCTGATTATATTGGCAGAGTAGATGGTCACCTGTGCTGCTCATTGTTGTGGGCACAAATCAGAAGTATTGGCAGAGTAAATGGTTACCTGTGTTGCTCATTGTTTTTGGGGTGGAGCAGAAATCAGAAGTCACATTTAGTGGGAAACTTCTTGTTCAGAATTGTAGAAAAGTTAGAAAAGTATACCTCCTAATGATTTTGAGGGAATGGGTAACCAAAAGAGTTAAACCACCAGCAAATTGGAGTACATCCAAACACACCCTTAAAGAATGGAGTTGATTCTAATTGTTATGACTTTTGGACTTTCAGGTTCTCCGAAACCTTTTGGTTTAGGAAATTCAATTAACGAAGAGAAATTTGAAACTTTATCTTTTAAAACCAATCCAAGCCAAAATGTGCGGGTTCCACCTGTGGAGATTAGCCACATAACAGTGGAGTCTAATATTGCTAACTTATCAATAGCTAAAGAAGCTCCATCATTGGAAGCAGATCCGGGAGTAGTCAAATCTTCAGCAAAGCCTTCTACTTCTTCAAGCAATACCAATGCATCGATACCACCACCCTCTCTTATGAGACCTATCAGAGCTGGTCCTCCCCCTTCTGGGTCACCACCTTCACCTCCACCTCCACCTCCACCTCCACCTCCACCTCCTGCACCAATTGGGATCAATCCTTGTCTATGCCCACTACCACTTCCACCACCAATACCAACTGGGACCAAGCCTGGTCCATCACCACCACCACCACCAAAGACTGCTTCTCCTCCTCGTCCGCCACTACTAGAATTGAGTTCTTCAAGAGTGGCTCGATCTTCTCCTCTTGGACCACAACATCCTGGAACTTCAGGTGAGGACATTGGGATTAGGAGTGAAGCTGAAGCTCCAAAACCTAAGTTGAAACCATTGTTCTGGGATCAAGTTCTTGCAAACCCTGACCATTCAATGGTTTGGCATCAGATTCATTCAGGATCATTCCAGTAAGTCTCTAAATCTATTTTAAGTTGTAGGATAGAGACGTTTTCCACTAAGATCGTTACTCACCAGTAAACACTCGACACGCACTCACCATGCTTGTGGCAGGGAGATGGTGGATCAGGGCCATCTACCTGGTGTGTGATGGACTATGATGCCCAGATCCTGCATATATATATATATATATATATATATATATATATATACATCCCATGGAGATAATATGATGCAACATGATATGTTGCTTATTTCGAAGTATCTGGGTATCATAGCTTATGGATGCATTGCAGTCTACAAAATCACTATGATTGCATGATCCTAGTTAACACTTTTTCCCTGTGTGTTCATTAAATGTCAACCATTAATCATTTTTAATTATCGTTTCTTGTACCAGTTTTAAGCCACTAAGCTATGATTGTCTAATCATTGTGCTGTTTCAATTGTAGTCCATCCTTGGTGAGCCCGACCTGGTATCTTGTCCCTATCCACATTCCACCATTACATTTCATATGTATGGTGGAAGGTCTCCACCATATCACTTACACAATGAAGACATTTGTACCATTTCACTACCTATCTGTCCAATAGGTTGTTTGATCGGCTAAAATAGTTGACTTTGAATTTACAGGTTTAATGAGGAGATGATTGAAAGTCTTTTTGGTTACAGCGCTACCAATAAACATAAAGGTGATCGCAATAAGGAATTGACATCCATTGATTCTCCTAGCCAATATGTTCAAATTCTTGATCCTAAGAAGGCGCAAAATTTATCAATTCTTTTACGGGCATTGAATGTGACAATAGAAGAAGTTAACGACGCACTTCTAGAAGGTAATATATATATATATATATATATATATCTCATGAGTAGCTTGTGGCAAAGATAGATTTGTTGCGGTGGTCATGCATTTATGGATGATGTTCGTCAACCTTGGGTTGATAAATGTGATGTGACGCCCATGTTTGGGTGATTGAGATGGCTCTTTTGGTATTTAATGAATGTGCGCAATTCCTATTTCTTTCTCAATCAACCAGTGGTATACAAAGTCCTCAAGTGTTGGGGTTGTCCCATTGTAAAGGTTCTATTTTGTAAGAGGAGAAGTTGATTGGGTCCTTGATTGATATTATCAAGTGGAAGTCAGTTAAACAGGTTTCAGTTAGAGAAATGTGCCATAATAATTCGTTTTCTAAAAAAATGTGCCTTAATATCAAGTGAGGTTACTTGCTCAGGAATTAGAGCATTACTCTTACGTTGAGTGACAATGTCTGGAATAAGATGCTCAAGATATGGGCGGTTTCTTAAAGTTCAAAATTGATGGTCTGAAAGGTTGGTCCGGCTAGCATTTGCAATAATTCCATCATAATAAAGATGGTATTTTCAAAAATCCAGATGGGTGTAAAAGCTCTTAAAGAAGTGGAGGAATTGGCAATTTGGGAGTATTAAGTAGTCGTTTATGCAGAGCTCCGGAAGAGGAAACCCTGTGTTTCCTCTTTTGTGGCACCAGTTTCCTTCCTACATAGGTAGGAAGTCCGGATCCCCTTTAGCATATAAAAAGTGCCTAAAAGCCATTTTCCTCCTTTGTTTTCATTGTTACACCAAACGGCAAGAAGGAGGTGCTGGATTTCTTGATTTTTGTGGAAGTGGGCTTTGCACAACACCTCCTAAATGCACCATGGAATCCTCCATTGGCATATCTTAGAAAGGGGTTCTTCCTACGCAAGACAGGGAATTATTTGTTTTTTATGTGACTAGAGCAACATCTGAGTATGTTCAAATTTCCTCATGAGTATGCTAGCAACTATATTATAGAGAACAAATACATTATGCTCCAAAGAATCAGCCTATTAATTAATCTTATAGGAGGGCTTTGCCTTTTGGTGATATCAAAGGTGATTAGGTGAATAATCGTGGATTATATATATTCTCAATATCTATCCAAAATGATTGACCCCATGCCCAATTTCAGTATTTATTTGTAGGGGAATCCTTTTTATTGATAGCTTGAGAGTGATAATATTGCAAAACTAAGAAGTCAATTATTAAATTTTGGTGTTGAGGCTTCATTCTTAATAAATCAACGCTACACCAATCGACTTATGGAAGCTAAATTTATAGGAAAGACATCAGGTGAGCACTGGTGCACACAATAAGGTGATCACTATGTGCCTAAATACCTAGTGGGGCCCATTTGGTGATCCATCTGAGTGGACTATAAAACAAGGATCCTACCTGATAGTCACCAATCCCAAGTTTGGCACCCATCCAAATCCAAATTGGCTGGACTGTAGGATCGACTATGTACTTGTTTTGGACGGTGAGAACTTGTCGGTTATTGATCAAGTGGTTGGGATGATGATTCAAGCCTCCATCACCATACACCATTAGGTTGTGTGTGTGTGTGTGTGTGTGGTGGGGGGTGGGTGTCCCATCCCTAGGTGAGGCCCCAGGTGGGCCCACAAGAAATGGTGCTCAGGTGAGGGGGGCCCAAATTTATAAATTACTGTTAATATGCTGCCTTATTTTGCACATGAACTCTTTATTTGGAGATCATTATGTGTTTCTTGACATTCAGAGTGTGCAATCGCTCCATAATCATAGTATAAGTTTCAACCTTGATTACCTGCTAAATTAAATGGTCAGTTCTATTCTTTCCTGTCTGATCCTTTGCGATCCAACAGTGACAGCTGGAATTGAAGCTAATTTCTTTTGACTTGTTATTGAAAATCTTATTTAGATATATTTTCAATTCATCACCTTAATGTCATAATCTTCATTATCAGGAACTGAACTTCCTATGGAACTACTCCAAATGCTATTAAAGATGTCACCAACTGCAGAAGAAGAACAGAAACTTCAGCTATATAGTGGGGAGCTTTCCCAACTTGGTCCTGCTGAGAGGTTCCTGAAGGCTTTGGTACTTATTCCATCTGCCTATGAACGGATAGATGCACTGCTTTTCATGGGCTCTCTGCAAGAGGAAGTGTCAAGCATCAAGGAGTCTTTTGCAACAATAGAGGCAAGTCTCTGGTCTCTTAGAATTAGATTCAATTTAATTCCAATTTGTCTGTTTCAGCCTTTTCCTTCATGCTTGGAGCAGCAAATGAAAGGTGCATTTTGACACCCACTAATAGCAAGCATAATGGGCACAGAACCTTTTTGGGCAGCACCTTTTCTAAAATAGGAGAACGGGCTTTCTACTTGAATTTGCAAGCTGCGTATTTAAGTAGGAGTTAAACATTCTTTTCACTGGCCTCTAGGAGGAAATCAAATACACCATCAGTGTTTGTAAATGAAAGAAAAATGTGAAGAACATGGTCTCTTTTTGTACCACCCAACACATTAAAGGTGAACTTCTCTGCAGCGAGAAAAGAAAACTGGCCATGTTCAAGTTAATAAGCCTGATTCATATTGGACCTATTTTGCCAATTGTCTGGAGATAAGAAGAAATGAAAATGTGAGTAATTTAGGAAAATGGAGTCCTGAACCATTCCACATAATAGAGGAAAATGTGGACCATTGACAACTATGGAAAAACAACAATACAAAACACAAATTTTCCATGTCGGATTATTGCACCACCACAATCATTCCAATGAATTGAAGTGCAACACATGCGTGCCTAGACACGTGTGTGTGTGTGTGTGTGTGTGTGTGTGAGAGAGAGAGAGAGAGAGAGAGAGAGAGAGCATTGGCAAGTTTGGTGATGCAGAAACTGTTAAAAAAAAAAAAAACACTCTATCATAATTGGTATCAAGGGGCATACATGATGTCAAGGCCATTTCAGCCTGAGGCACAAGGTGTGATCATTCCTAATTAAGCAAGGTCGATACCATGAAAAAAAAAAAAAAGCTTAAATATCTATATACTATAAAGAAATTATTATTTGTAACGGTAATTCAGCCAAAGTCACATGAAGATATGGTTTTCCATATATTCATGTTACTTATTTGGTTCATTACGAATTTCAGGGTCCCAGTACTTGCTTAAAGGATCAAAATAGAAAGCCAATCCCACCCACACACACAACACGCACTAGCAATATCATGGTTGAAAATATCAGCTGATAACAGCTCCTATCAACAGATGCAAACTGGTATCAGTGGTCACCATGTCGATATTTTGCATTTTAATGGTCCACGATCATGGATATCAAAATATTGCCAAAACAAAATTTTGAAAAGCTTCCTCAAAATATTTTGAAAATATTAGTCTAAGCCGATATAGGGGCCAATATTTTGAAAATATCATGCAACCTTCCTTTTCTTAAAAGCTTCATTTCTCCCTCATTTCTTTCATTTCTTCATGTCCAAACACAAGCACCACAAGCAAAGAGGCTCCTCCAACCACTCTTTCCACTAAACCGTGACCGAAGTACAAGATTTTGACAGATTTCTATGCAGCAAAAACCAAACAATTCAACCAAGACCTTATAGGTAAGCATTTTGAGGTCATTTATTGAGTTTTTTTTTTAAAAGATTCTTTCTCTAAATAGCTTAGAAATAGTTGAAGCAAGTTGGATCTTGAGTTTTGAAGAAAAAGTTTGAAACATGTTTCTTATGTTTAGGTATTTAACACTAATAGATAGCTCATAATTGTGGTTGCATTCTACAAAATTTGTGATATTTTTACTTATTAATTATGAACGAACTTTAAACTGTTTTAGACGAGACAGCGGTGTAGGATGTCATGACTTAGGGGGACAATATTTTGCTTTAAAGTGTGTACTAATGAAAAAAAAATGTTTTCTAAAATTACCCAATATTCTGAGTTTTTTGGATATATTTTCTAATTTTTTAGGGTGAAAAAAGTAGTCGCTGGTGCCGCCACGTCGTATCATTTTTCAAGGTCGACCGCACTGGCAACAGCAAGCGTGATTTTAATCCATGATGGCATACACAATGTAAATGTACTTGTAGTCCACTCTGTTGCATGCTTTTTTTTACATTTAATTGCTGCTTAGTAATTGCACAAAATTTTAATATATTCCACTACACCTTCTTAATGTAAATGTTGGCCCTTCTGAACTTCCTTTCTGTCTCAATGTAATTGTGATTCTAGCCCACTTTGGTGCATGTGTTTTCACATTTAATTGCTGGTTAGTAATTGCACAGTCCTCTAATACAGTTTGTCCAACTCCACCTTAATGTAAATGTGGGCACACTTAAATTCTCTCTCTCTCTCTCTCTCTCTCTCTAACACACACTGTAAAATTTCTTCTATGCTTATTCTGGTGCACGTCATTACATGTATGATTGCTATATATGATCACACAATTTGTTAACAGTCTGCCCCACTTCACTTTTTAATATAACAGCTAGCTTGCAAAGAACTCAGAAGCAGTAGGCTGTTTTTGAAGCTGTTAGAAGCTGTTCTCAAAACTGGAAACCGCATGAATGATGGCACATTTCGTGGGGGTGCACAGGCATTCAAGCTTGATACACTTCTAAAATTGGCGGATGTCAAAGGAACTGATGGGAAGACAACTCTCCTGCACTTTGTGGTCCAAGAGATAATCCGAACGGAAGGTGTGCGTGCTGCACGTGCCACCAGAGAGAGTGGAAGCACCTCTATTGTGAATTCAGATGATTTAGTGGATGCCAGTTCTCCTCATGAAATGGGAGACCACTACCGTAGCCTTGGCCTTCAGGTGGTTGCTGGTTTGGATGGAGAGCTCAAATATGTCAAGAAGGCAGCTGTGTTAGATATTGATGCTTTAACAGGTGCTGTTGCAAACCTTGGACATGGTTTGGTGAAGATGAAGGAGTTTCTGAACTCCGAGATGTGGCATGTGGACCAGGAAACTGGGTTCTACCAAACACTTAAGAGCTTTATCGAGCATGCAGATGTTGATATTACTTGGCTACTGGGGGAAGAGAAGAGAATACGGATTTTGGTGAAGAACACAACTGATTATTTCCATGGGAGCACTGCAAAGGATGAGGGCTTGCACCTGTTCATGATTGTGCGGGATTTCCTGATCATGTTGGATAAGGCATGCAAAGAGGTGAAAAAAGCCTCAAGGAAGACACCAATGACACCGAGAAACAGGGAAGCTCCAATAATGCCGCCCATTCCAGATCCCCGGCAACTGGTTATTGCTGCAGTTAAAGACCGGCAGCTGGATAGTCCCAGTTCAGATGACGAGAGCTAATCTCCTTTTTCTTTTATTGGTAGTGGTAAGTCATTTTTCTTTGAATTGAAAGTTAGTTTATTTGTGTTTTCTATAGTCATGAGTTCACAAAAATATGACTTCACGGACTGATTTTTCCAATGTTAGAAACAAACACATAAACACTAACATGCATATACTTCATGCATCTCTAAGTACTTATGGGTGCATTTGACTGACTCCAAATAAAGATTGTTAAGTATTTTGTGTTGTTCCCAGTACATACAGAAGTAGTTCAGTATTTTGGGAAACAGGTTTGCACTACAGTGAAACAGAACAACAGCAAAACAGAATTACAGAATGTAATATAGAAATGTAAATCCATTTATTGTTTGAAGGTAGAAACCAGTACTCTGTTGTTGAAGTTATGAAACCCAGGAATTCGCAGAAGAAAGTTGATCAAGGCTAGTGTTTAACACTATGTCTTTAAGACAAATCTCGCCCCTGCAACGGTGTTAACGAACTTTAGTGGCATTTGTCTCTCAGGATATAATGATTGAATTCACACAATAGCAGCATTACAGACTGTGTGACAGGCGAACCAAAAGTGCAATAGGACTCTCTTCTTGACTCTTTTGATGATCCAAATGCAATGCAGCAACAATGAATGGAATGAGCAAAAGGGCATGGATGAGATTATTTTTTTATAGCTTCATATGCTAGTTTGATTAGGGTGGTGATGGACGGATAGGGGTAATCACGCCGACGATCGCGAGGATCGCGCGGCTCTGATACCAATTGATGCAATCATTGATACGATCGCAAGTACCGGGGCACAATTAGGGTTCGCACGGGATCAATCACTCGAAGAAGAAACTCTCCAACGAAGAAAACCACACAGGAAATTCTATTAATCTCCAAATCTCTAATATGAGATCATTGATCTCTACAATGCTCTATTTATAATAAAATACTTAGCCCTAAAAACAATCCTAATCAAACTAGGAAACACTAATAAATTAGAAACTAATCCTAATTATACTCGTTGCTAAAAATAAAACTAATAACAATTAAAATTAGAATTTCATGGGCCCCACATGTGGCCCACTAGTCTTATTGCAATAACGTGGTATTGCTGCTGCATCATTCTCCCCGGGTTGGAAAAGAGTTCGACCTCGAACTCAGCTCTTCTACTTGATGCTTTGTTTGTAGATAGTGTGCACTTGAAGCGCATCCTTGGTGAGACGAGAAATTGACCCTTTCTTTGGTGGTGCCGGCTTCATAGGATAAAGTGTTACTTGCTTTCCGCTATGCATGAATGTGTATTTGTTGTCACGCATTCTGTTAGAACCATTTATGTCATACATCCATGGACGACCCAACAAGATATCACAACTATCCATGGGTATCACATTACACCAAACTGTATTTGTATAATCTTTGTCAATAGAAAAGGTAACTAGACATGCATGCCGTACTTGGACTTCATCACCTGCCATTAACCATCTAGCAAAATAGGGACGATGATGCTTCCGAACTTTCAACTATAATCGATCAACAAGAGCTTGAGAGATAATATTCTAACAACTTCCTCCATCAATGACTACCGACTATTGTGCATTCCTGACCATTGACTATTCCTTTGGAGAATAAAATATTTTCTCGCAACCACTTCTTCGCAGTAGTTGATGGAGCGTCGGTGATGACCATGAGAGATTCACCCTCAACTGCATGGTAGATCTCTAATTCTTCTGTCTTAGCTGCAACCTCCTTCTCTTTAAGATCATTTGGTAATCATTCATATCACTTTCATTCTCAATGAGGTGGATGCGTTTGGGACATTCCCTTGCACGATGCCCTTGTTGTTGACGATTAAAGCATGTGATCCTATTTTGACCTTCAGACTTGGTGAAATCTTTCGCCGAGGAATCACTCGGTTGAGAACTTGCAATTGAGGAATTCTTCTACATAACCCATTTAGATGTATTAAGTTTTCTGGTTTGATAATTTGCAATCCCCTCAGTTTTGATAGCATGCTGAACAATCTCATCAACATTATCAAAATGCTTGAATGTGAGGATATCTTGTATGTCAAGTGTAAGCCCATTAAAGTATCTATCAACTAATATATCCCCATCTTCATTCAAACCACAACGAGCTTGCATGGTCATAAACTCCTTTGAATACTCAACGACTATCTTAGATACTTGTTTTAAATATTGAAAACTTGAGCATAGATCTCTGGAGTAATTGACAGGAAGGAATTTTTGTTTCAACAGATTTTTCATCTCGGTCCACTTCAAGGATGTAAATATCGGCCGCCAGTACGGGCCGCCACGCCGCCACTGATACATATGGGGGGTGGGGGGGTTTAATAAAACCCCCCTTTTGATGAGTTTTAGGGTTTTTTACCCTCTCTTCCCCTCTCTTGTTGCATTGCCTCATTTCAAACGAAGCCATTCTTTTGATGCAGACATCTGAATTAGTTCTATTCTAAATCTTATCTAAATCTTACGAGGCTTTCCATAGCAACGAAATAGGTAGTTAATCTAGTGGATCCTGGACGCACCAAGGCATGGTTGTTTGTGTATCTCTTCATCGGGCTCAATAGCTATGAATGCTCACATATAAATTTTGTAATACTTCTATATGTCTTGATCACTGCAGCCACATTCTTCTTCTTTCCAATTTCTTCCATAATATGCAATGTGTTGCACATTGAGTCCAAAATAACTTAGTCCTTTTCTCCATCAACATTTTATTGGCTGCCTTAAAATTGGCATAATTATCTATAACAATTTGTCCAATGTTCTCCTCTCCCTCTCCAACACTGTCTACAACTTTATGCATAAGACTATATATTTTGTTGTTCGTCTCTCTTCAGATGCATCAGCGGGCTTCACAGACAGTCCCAACGACATAATGCACCAAAAAGTTTATTAATTGTATTTGGGTGCCACTCATCTACCCATCACACATAATGGTGATCACATTTTGCTACCACATGGGCCTAAACTTCTCCACCCAAGCCTTTATCTCTTTATACTCTTCTTCAAAGTATTTGGTGCCCACATCATATACGAAGGGCGCCTTTATACCCTGCCCAGTTTTGGCTGCAAATTAAAAATTATTTGAAAATAATGAGACTATTGTTGTAGGGGTTATGTTCTTATGAATTAGTCATTTTGTTGTAGCTTTGATTAATTTATCTCTTACATCCTTTAAAACCCCTTTGAGGACATGTGGGATTTTAGGTTGCTTAGCTGCCTCCGATCTACATGCTAGAGGACCAATCAGACCAGCTGCTCTTCTAGGGGTTTGTTTAGCTCTATGAGTAGAAACTAGCTACATCATCATCCCTTTGTTGGGTGCTAAATGCTTTACGCATAGCCCCCGCAATGCCCTTGCCCTTGCTTACCGCAACAAATGAAACCAAGGATAAAAAAAGCGGCCAATACGTAGCGTATCGGCCGATAAATCGGCCGTAGCTGCCATGGCCGCTACGCTAAATACAAAAAAGCGCCGCTCGCAACTGTATCGGTGCGTAGCGGCCGCTATTTACCCGTAGCGGCCGATATGCACCGATACGTTATGTATCGGCTGCTACAAGCTATGAAACATGGAAAAAAAAAATAAAACAAAACAAAACCACCTGGCTTCCCCTCTCATCAGGTTGACTGGAGGAAGAAGGAAAAAAAAAAGATACAGGGGTTGAAAACATACCTGTGAAGCAGAAACATACCTGTGAAGCATACCTGTGAAGCAGAAACAGCAGCAGCATCAGCATCTGCAGAGACAGCAGCGGCAGTGAGCAGCAGCGAGCAGCGGTGGCGGCGGCAGCGGCAGCAAGCAGCAACAACAGCGGCAGCATGCAGCAGCAACAAGCAACGAGCAGCGGCAGCAGGCCAAGGAGCAGTGGCAGCAGCGGCAGCACTCCTCCTTTCTTCTTCTTCTTCTTCTTCTTCTTCTTTTCCTTCTTTTCCTCTCCCCTCTCCCGCTCCTCAATTTTCGTTGACTTCATTTTGGGGAAACGAATAGGGCACGAAAACCTGCCCTTAATTTATTTCATGCGTGCCCTTAATTTATTTCAATTAGTTGGGTACTTAATGGCCCCTTTGTGAAAGTTTGTGAAAGTTATAAATAGAATTTAAATGTATCCCCTCTTTTAGAGGGCACTCATGCACCAAAATTAATTTCATTTGTATTATTTCATTATGGTGCACTTATAGGCCTATGAAAGTTGTAAATAAAAATTAAATGTGCCCCCCCTTTTTTAAGAGGAAACTTATGGGCCCAATGAAAGTTATAAATAAAAATTAAATGTAGCCCTCTTTTAGAGGGCACTTATGGGCCCTATGAAAGTTATGAATAAAAATTAAATGGACCCCTCTTTTATTTCATTAGAGGGCACTTATGGGTCCTTTAAAGCATAAATAAAAATTAAATGGACCCATCTTTTATTTCATTAGGGCACTAATGGACCCTTTGAAAGGTATCAATAAAAATTAAATGACCCTCTAAGAAAAAATAAAAAGCTGAAGGACTTGATTCCTTTAATCATTGGTGGGCTCCACAATGAGGCTAAATATAAAAATAAAAAAGTCATGTCTTAGCCAAATATTACTTAATTAAAATCAATGCCTTAGCCAAATTTCATTCTACTTGAAAATAGAGCTCAATCAAATTTCACTCTAATTAGAAATAAGTTAGCATGACTAAGAAACATAAATACATGTGAAAAAATAAATCATTACTATTATTTTCTATTGATACGGCGATACAGGACCTCATGTATTGAGGGCACCGCTACGCCCCCGTTTCTTACTTATTTTTGCAAAAGAACCACATTTTCTTTCATTTTACAAATTTCTGAATTTTCTGGAATTTTTTTTAAAATTTTTTGGCGATTTTTTCAAATCGCACCGCTACGCCACTACGTATCCCCGCTACGCTACGTATCGCCCGCTTCGTAGCGGTTTGGCGGCGGGCCGCTACGCCCGCCGCTACCGCTATTTTCATCCTTGAATGAAACCCTACACCATAATTTCTACCTCTACTAAATGCCCGATGCTATTCTTCTTTTTGGTGCATCATGAGTGACTCTTGCTGTGTAACTGTCATCTGTGGGTAATCATCATAATCACCAAGAGCTCCCCGGATACATCATAGCGGGCAGCATTAACTTCTTGCTTCCTCTTTTTTTTTTTAAGTTGTACCTTTTTCTATTTTGATTGATTCAACAAATTTCTCATTTGGTCCCTAACTTTTTTGGACACTTAAAGACAGCCTGCAACATTGCTAGAAACATGGGCCAAATGTTGCCTAACTTTTGTAATGCCCTCATTTGTCACTTTTTAACATAATTTACACTTAATCTTCAACCGATTTCCATCAATTGCCTCACCAAAACTCCATGCAGGATCTATTTCACGCGGTATTTTCTCACAACTTTGACACCATAGAATACTTACATAATATGTTTACAATTAGATCTAACAATAACAAGTCATTTTCATGTGCTTTGATGGATTTTCTATGAGTAAAAAGTAATTTTTTCAAAAAAATATGAAAATCTGAAAATAATAAATAAAATTAATTAATTAAACATTAAAACATGTGGGTTTGATCTATGGGAAACATAGATCTAACAAATAACAAGTCATTTTCTTGTGCTTTGATGGATTTTTTTAGAGTTCAGATTTTTTTTTCAAAAAAAATATAAAAATCCGAAAATAGAAAACAGAATAAATTCAAAAACATAAAAATATGTGGGCTTGATCTATGGGAAACATAGATTGAACAATAACAAGTCATTTTCATGTGCTTAGATGGATTTTCTATGAGTAATTTTTTTTTTTTTAAATACAAAAAACCAAAAACAGAAAACAAAATAAATTCAAAAGACATAAAAATATGTGGGCTTGATCTATGGGAAACATAGATCTAACAATAACAAGCCATTTTCATTTGATTCATGGAAAAAAGAGAGAAATAAACTCAAACATATGGAAAAAATTAACAAAAAATGTACCTTGAGAAGAAGATCTTGAGTTTGAACCCTTGATCCTTGAGTATAATGCTTAGATTTGATTTTTTTTAATGTTCTTGTAGCAAGTTTGAAGCAAAGGAAGGAATTGGAAGCAGTTGCAGCAGTGAAAAGTAAGTGGGGAGAAGTGAAAAAGTGAAATGTAAGAGAAGGGGGATGGCTAGGTTTAAAAACCCAGCCGCTATGTAGCACCACTATGGACCGCTAGACTTGTGAGCGGTGCTATTTAAAAAAAAAAAACCGCAGCAGTATCTATCACTATGCCCGATTTATTGGCCAATATGCTTTGTAATGGCAGCCATTTTCATCCATGGGTGTAGGGGCAGTGCCCCCTTCTACGGCTGCAAGGGCGATGCCCTCAACCCAAAAATGGTTTTTGGAATTTCCTTCTGAACCTAAGGTACATAAGCAACAGACCGGGGGTTTGGTCCACTGAGTGTTGGGTAGAAGGGCCTTGCTTGCCAAGGGTTAAGCCTAAGGCCAAGGTCACACAGCACAAAAAAGGGCAAGTTTCAGGTCAGTTAGCGGGTGTTCCTAGAAGGCACCCGCCGATTGGCATCTTTATCAGTCGGCCAACCGCCGAACAGTCAATCGGCGGGTGACTTTTTGTTTGGATTCGATGATTCTCATCTTAGTTTCACATTTGGTGGGGGGGGTTGGGTTGCGTTCTTAAACACATTACCGAGTCCCCCAATTTATCGTCAGATTATCCAACGTACAATTTGAGCTTAAAAGTATCCTAACATGTACAAAGCACCAAAATCTAACTACTAATCATGCTTGGAATTGTAACCATGGATTATCACTTGCCTTGAATCTCCAAATCAACCAGAAATCTCGAGCTACAACTGAAAACTCTTCCCTTAAATCCCCAAAATTCGAGCTCAAAATCCTTCCCAAAATGGAAAACGGAGCTGGAGAAACATTGTGCATGTCGAGATCTAAGGTGAAAATAGGGTCCTAAACTCGAATTTAGAAGATGGGAAAGAAAGCTTACCTCTAGGTGGCCTAACAGAGAAGACGACCTTACCAATGGGGGTTGCCGAGCATGAAATGGGTGGAAAATGGTATGGCCAAGGTCATGGAGGTGTGGGGAGTAATTCTCGTGGATTGAAACTTGAATTTGGTGGGAATATAGAGAGAGCAATGGGCAAACAGCTGCTGGTTCGGTCGTCTAGTTTGGGGCAAAAACAAGATGAGAAGACCATGGCGGGCCCCCTTTTATAAAAGCAGGAATTTCGGAAACGACGCCTATGTCCCTCTCACTTAAATGAGAACCACGTTTGAAACAAATGTGTTTGGGGCGTCAAATGGTTCAGAATGAAAGTTTCTAGCAATTAAATCTACTTTTCAACAAGCTCAAAAATGACGTATTTCAAGGTTCCGAGAAAAAACTCATTTTTTATGAAAATGACGGCTATGTCCTGACTCATAAAGTGTGAAATAGCGAAACAAAGAATTTTCGGACATCAAATGACTACGAGTTGACACAAAGGTTTCTTAGAATAATTTAAGCTATCCAACAAGCAAAAAAATCTGAACTATTTCTGAAAATGCTTAAAATACCCCTCTTAATTCCTGAAAGACAATTCTACCCTTGGCCGGAACTCAGTCTAATCGCAACCAAACTGACTCAAACACTAGTGTAATACTTAAACCAACCTAATTAGTCCCTAAATATGATTAATTAACACTAATTAAAGTCAAGGAGGTTTGGGGTGTTACACGCACAATCGTGGAAAAGTTATTGAATTTTTCTGTTTTTCCTCGTGAAAAAGTGGCCGCACCAAACGTGGAACTTTAAGCATTGCGGAAAATCATTAAGAACACATTTGGTGCTACTGCTTTTCTGTGGAAAATGCTTAAATACCCATCTCGATAGCCAAAAGACAGTTATACCTATCCTAAGTTGGAACTCAATCTAATCACCAAAATGACTCAATCACTATTTTAATACTTCAACCTAATTAGCCCCTAACTAAGATTAATTAAAACTGATTAAAGTTAAGGAGGGTCAGGCTCTTACACACAATCGTGGAGAAGTTAGTGAATTTTTCTGCTTTTCCTGATGGGAAAGTGGTCGCACCAAATGTGGAACTTTAAGCATTGCGGAAAATCATCAAGGGCACCGTTTGTACAACTTCTTTTTTGTGGAAAAAGCGTAGAAACAGGAAATGCTTTTTTGCTCTATAGTATAATTCACATTTGGTGGTTTGGTATGAAAATCGGAAAAATGAACTAACTTTTCTGCGATTCCACATAAAACAATTTCCGATGTTTTTATTTTTCTTTCTTTTTTTTTTTTTGTCGGGTTTGTGTGTGTGCGCGGGGGGGTGGGGGGGTAGTTTAGACTTGGTTTTCCGCAGAATGTGGAAGGCTTCCATAGCTACGGTTTTTTGCCGGGCTTGAATTAGTATAGTTAGTTATTTAGGCAATCACGGGTAACGAGTGTGAGCACTACTTGTGGAGAGACAGGTGAGTTCCCAATGACCATAGGTTTGCATCAAGAGTCAACCCTAAGCCCTTATTTCTTTACACTGATTTTGGATGAGTTAACTATTCATATTCAAGAGGAGGTACCTTAGTGTATGTTGTTTACAGAGACAAAATATATGAGAATGTTGAGGTGGATAATAGTGTTGGTGGATGAATTAAGTGACAGTGTGAATTCAAAACTTGAGAGATGGCCGGAGGCTCTAAAATCCAAAGGCTTTAAAATAAGTCATACAAAGACAAAATATATGGATCGCCAACTTACTGGGTATATACAAAAAGCTGAAACTACTGTGAAAATTAAAGCTCAGCAGATATCACAAAGAGATTCATTCCCTTAACTTGATTGTTCAACATTGTACTCAAGAGTTCATAGCTGGTCCAATCATTGTCTTATTAAAATCTCCCTTCAATTTTGTTGACATTCATCGTTCACAAAGCATTTCAGAAGCAAGTTTCCACTTCAATCAACCCGCTTTTATTCTATGTTCGACATCTTCAAAGGATGGGGAGATCGATGAAGATGTCGAACATAGAATAAAAGCGGGTTGATTGAAGTGGAAACTTGCTTCTGAAATGCTTTGTGAACGATGAATGTCAACAAAATTGAAGGGAGATTTTAATAAGACAATGATTGGACCAGCTATGAACTATTGAGTACAATGTTGACCAATTAAGAAGCAATATATGCACAAAATGAATATAGCAGAGATGAGAATGTTGAGGTGGATGTGTGGAAAAACTAGGAAGGACAAAATTAGAAACGAGCGCTTTCGAAAACATTTAGGGGTAGCATCAAGAGGATAAAATTAGATGAAGCCGTTTGAGATGGTTTGGGCATGTCCAGTGCAGGCCAGCAACGGCGTCGGTAAGGAAAAGTTTGGCTATGCAGTTTGATGGCCCACCAAGGGGAAGGGTAGGCTGAAGAGGATGTGGATGGGGGATCTAGCTCAACATAGTTCGGAATGGAGAAATAGAATTCAAGTAGCCGACCCCAAAAATAGTTGAGACAAGGCTTTGATGATGATGATGATGAGTTATTTAGGCAATCTTAGGGTGTTACAACTTGTAAGGTATCGTTAGATATGAAAGAAGTGAGATTGTCCTATACTTTTTCAAGCCAAGATGTTCCCCTCCTCAGAAAGGATGGCATAAAATTAATGAAGTTGTATGGGAAAACTGGACCTTACAGCTTGTTGAGCTTAGAAATAAAAGAAGCAGAATGGTCCTATATTTTTCTGATTAACCGTAAAATAGAATCGTCAAGGTTAGGAAATTCTTTTGGCTCATACAATTGCAATTGTTAAGTAGAAACAGCTTTTCAGTTTATGCATTTGTGAAACAGAACTTACTTTCACATTTCTTCATTATGGAACAGTGCAGAACACATCAATGTGAGGTTCTCAGATTAGTCTGTGTTGGTAGTCTGGTGTTAGCACCTATGATGACCAGATACGGATATGGATACGGATATTGATATTAGGATTGGGGATATAACTCCTCACTTTTGAAAATCTAGGACATGTATATGGATACGGGTGTCCTAATTTTTTTCTTTAGATCACTTTTGAATCAATGAAATTATCATCGTTTTCGTTCTTTTCTAGCATGTTTTATGGTGAGAAGTAAAAATATTAAAAGAACTATATGAAATAAAGGATTTTATAAGTAGGATATGTTAAACTTGTTTCCTAGAAGTATCAGTGCAGTATCAGATACCAATACAAGTTTCATATAGGTCCGATGTGGATATGTTGGGCTTATGCAAGTATCCGGGCATCATAGGCTAGCACATCTTTGTCTATGCTGTGTCCTTCAAACTACATATTTCAAGTGAATTTTATAGATGGTTAAATCAAGCTTATTGTCGAGTATCATTTACTGAATGTTAAAATCCATCTCATGACATCATCGATCTTGGATTTGAATTCATATCATTGACTCCATTTAGATAGATCAACTCAGGGCAATTGTTCAATAAGTAGTGGCAGTTGTCTGTTTCTACACATTTGGTCTGTTGACCTTTGGTGTAACTTTTCTTGACTGTGTTAGGGTTGATGGTTGCATTGGAATGTGAATGTTCCAAAAATGCTATCTTGGGTGCTAAAGCTGATCCAAGTAATGGTCCACCAGTTGGGGTGTCTGGATCCATACCCATGAACGTTACCAATTATGTTACCTATTAAGTGTTTGATAGTTGATACTGTTTGATATACAACACATTTTGTGGGTCACTGGCGAGCTGATGATGTTCTTCACCTACGTTCACACCATGACATTTTCAGATAATCCAATTAGCACTGATAATGTGATATGCAAATAATGCATGCAAATAACCATTATATTTAATGTCTTTCTTTTTCATGTCCATTAGTTTGATTGGGTTTATTTCTTCACCTTCTTGTTGTCATCCGTTCAGGTGTTCTAAGAACTTGCATAAAAGATCTGGAAGGCATTCATTTCAAATTTCCACATTGGATTTAGTTCCTCTTCCAATTCTTTTGTATATGCCATTTTTTGTCAATGAAAATCATCAATTCTTTTGCCTCGTCAAGTGAGGCGTCACTCGACCGATTGGCGTCTGTATTTTCTGAGATGATCAAGACGACACTAAAGGGGATCAGCGATGGCTCAAAATTTGTATCATAGTCAAACAGAGAGTCATTCGAATGAGAACAACGCTGCTGACACATTGGATTAAGGATAATTATCAATGGCTACTAGGCCTATGGTTGACTCAGCAGTATGGGCTTTTTTTTTTAGCCCCAACTTGTGAATAAAGGAGAGCGATTTTGTTTATTTGTTTTATTTTACAATACTTTTGAAGCAGAAGGGAAACAGTGTAGGTTGTTTTTGAAGATTTCAGCTGTAATTCTTAAGTGTGCTAATTGGTTGCTCAAGAAAATTCTTTCCTGACTTCTACTTACCATGATTAAAATGAGTTCAGGTGATCCTGAGTAATGAGAAATAATAAGGTGCCTGCTCAAGAGATCATGGGGCCCAACTTGTTCAATCCAGCCCTCTAGGTGAATCAGTGGATGCAAAGTAGGGATGTAAATGGGTCAATTCTGGTTCGGGTCCATATTTTAGACCAGGAACGGAACCAAACCAGTTAAGGGAAGGATGGTTCCGGTATTTCATTCGAGCCGATCGATTTAATACAGCTTGCAAATGTTGAAAGCAGGAGATCCGGACTCCATTAGAAGGAACTTGACTTTCAGTAACTCTTCATTTACCCTAACTTAACCCTAATTTAATGGATGAATGATTGTTTAGTCACATATATTGAAAATGATGTGTTTGCTAGTATTCATAATGAAGCTATTATGCAACGATTTCTAACACATGAAAACCCATCGAGGGCAGCTGTAGAAGTTTATGCATTTGGATTTTCTTTTTGGACTAAGAACTATTAGTAACAATGTATTAGAATTTCTGTTTATTTTTGTTTGAGAACTCAATGTTATTATCTTTGTCGGATTGTCGGAAATAGATTATTTGATAATTTTATATTATATTTATCGAATTATCGAAAATTGATGACAAATGTTGATAAAAGGGAAAATAAATTTATTCGATTTGCGAAAGATAAGTCTTTTGTTAATCCCATTGACTCGAATTTCTGGAGCCTCGTTAATCTCATTAAAACGTGGAGAATCTTCATAGTATACAAGAGACCTCTAAGTCTATAAATAGGATGTAAATCCTAGAATGTGGACTTGCCTAGTGTAGGGTTGGCAAACGGTTCAGGTCAGCAGTGGGTTCAGGTTCTGGGCCCC
Organism: Camphora micrantha; assembly: GCA_003546025.1. Classification (NCBI taxonomy): domain Eukaryota; kingdom Viridiplantae; phylum Streptophyta; class Magnoliopsida; order Laurales; family Lauraceae; genus Camphora; species Camphora micrantha. Next base: position 9,279,308 of record QPKB01000007.1, read on the forward strand.
TAACCCATAACCAACCTGTTTCCAAAATGGGTTGGGATTTCTCAACCTGCGCGGCTGCGGTTGCGGCTACTCCTGCAGGTAGGTCGGGTCAGGTTGAACCGCTTAACCCACATTTAATATGGGTTAAATACAAGTCAAACCAAACTGAACCAAAACAATGATTCATTCCATTTCTGATTACATAGCCATATTTGATGAGATTTTACTGAAAATCTACATCTTTTAAGAAATTCTACAATAGTGTGTATCATTCCTAAGTAGAGTTGAACTTCTATACGTAGTATGTTGGATGAATTTTGTATGATTCTCAATGTACCTCAAAAGAGTGGGGGAAAAACAAATGCTCTTTATGTATGGAAAAGGCATTTGGTGAAGTACTTGGATCATGAAACCAATAAATCGAACAGAGATAAAATTAAGTGGCAAAAGTGGGACTTCTCATTTCATGTTTTTAAAAAAAAAATTAATTTAAGATATTCCATTTCAATTGAACAAAAAATATTGAGATAAGACCAATGTTTTAAGAGATAAAAAAATATATATGCTTGATATTATATTTTTTGAATTCAGTTTAAAAGAGAAGATTAAAAAATCAAAAAAATAAAATAAAGTATTTGGATTATGAAACCAATAAATCATAAAGAGAAAGAAATAAATGTCAAAAGTGGGATGTGATTTAAAAAAGAAAAGGAGAAGAAGGGTTTAGATCCTAATAATCAAAGAATTTAAAAATAAAAATAAAAAAAATCAACCATGAAACTAACAAAGAACAATGTTTTATATGAATTCTCTTCTTACTTAAAAAAAAAAAAAAGAAACAGGAAAAGGATTCTTCATAAATAAAAATAGGAAAAAACCAACAAAAGTATTTGGATGATGAAAGCAATAGATGGAAAACTAGAACTGTCAAGAGTCATCATCTTCATGAATAAAAAAAGGAAAGAACCAAAAAGAGTATTTGAATTTGGATAGTGAAAGCAAATAGAGATGGAAAAAAAAAAAACCAGGGAAAATGTCAGAAGTGGGATTTGAACCCACGCCCTCTCACGAGGACCAGAACTTGAGTCTGGCGCCTTAGACCACTCGGCCATCCTGACATCTTGTTAGCTCATCTTAACATAAAGAATATAAGTAAGTAATATATGACTTAACTGATTAATTACCTTGGTTTTAGTAAATATAAGAGCATGACTGGGACCTGCTTATAGTTATAACTCATGTCAGCCACAACTACTCAGCAGATGTTGTCTTGTTTTGGATGGTGCTTTGGTAGTAGGTCTCTCTCTTTTGTTTAAACCTAGTCATGATGTAAATATTTTCCTTACTCTTTGTAATGAATCTATCTTCCTCATGCAAAACAAAAGGTAAATCAATTAGTTTACCTGTCCTATTTAGCAAATAAATCAAGTTACCTGCACTCAATTTATCAACCAACCATTAGTAAATGTATCAAGAATTAATAAATCAAGTTACGCATTTATCCATTTCAGGTTAAAATTAAACTAGCTTGGAAATGTATCAATATAAATTTAAGGCAAAAGTTGATTAGTCAAATGAAAATGTATTCATTATATATTTAAGGAGAGATGTTCCTATGAGAGATATCTCTCACCTTATATGAGAGATAGGGGTAGGGGCCCTCGCATTCCGGCTTTGGCATTTAAATGCCTTTCATATCCCAAAATTTGTTAACGGACTCAATGGCTATGAGCAAACACCATAGGGCTGAGGGCATTTATCCCTTTTACACGTCTCTTTCATCTTATACGCATGATTTCAAGAATGCCACCACCAAAAAACCCTTCCAATTGCATCGATCCTTCTTACCTTTTCACAAGGGCGGGCCTAGGAATTTTTCCTTGGGCGGCCAATATGTAGGAAAAAAAAAGTTTTTGGGAGTGCCAAATATAAAAGCGTATGCAGTTTCCAAAATACATAGGGTTTTTATTTTTTCTAAAATTTGGGGGGGGGGGGAGGAGGGGAATACTTGTTCTGGTTAGTTTTTGGAAACTTAATAGACCCACATTACACTGTCGTGTTAGAGATTTTGAAAATTGTAGAGGAATGTTGGGGATTTTGAAAGTAGTAAAAGACATTTAAACTTTTTTTTTTTTCCAAATGACCAACCGAAAGGGATCGGTGGGCTCCTCGTCATAAAAAATAAAATAAAATCATTTAGACTTCATTACTAGAATCCCACATCAGATTTGATTGAGATAGCATGTAAGGGCATGGGCTTGTGCTTGAAGCATTAGGGGTCGTTGATAAGCCCATTTTTGCCATTTATTGAGACAAATTTGGATTGTCTTAGTATCTATTTTAAATTGGGTCAAATTTGTCTCAACTTGAGTTGACTAAATCATATCCTACAAATTATGAGATGTTACATATAGATGATTTGGGCCAATTTTACATTGCTGGGGTGTGGGGCATTTTTTGAGGCAAGTGCAGCCCTTGACTCACACGATCCATGTCAACTATATTTTATTATTATTTTTCTAACATCTTGTTCTGGTCCTCTTTTCACATTTTAGTTACTCTGTGAAGAGAAGTGAATCCCAGAGAGTAAAGGTAGTAGAAAAGTATAATAGGGCGAGGAGTAAGTTTTATTAAAAGAATAAACAAAGAAATTGATAAGAGAAAAATATTTTTTTTTCATAAACATAAGGAAATTGCTTCCTCAACTTAGAGAATTTTTTTTTTTTTTTTTTTTTTTTTTTTTTTTTGCATCACCTAATAATCATTTTATTACTATTATTATTATTAATATATTATTTTTGGGTAAATAACCTAACAATCAGCTACCATGTAACAAGAAAGAAGTTGACATAGCAAGACCCACTTTATATGCAAGCTTACCATTGGATCTCAACCTTTACCGTAGATTATAGATCCAAGGGCCTGTTTATTTACTAGAATTTCAAGAATTTATGTCTAGAGGAATTTCAAATTCTCCAAAAGCTATCCATTAAGGTGGAATTCCAAATCTCTCATCTTGCTAGAGCATTTGAAATTCCGACCAATTCCATAGAGAATGGAATTCGAGAAATTCCAAAAGGTCATCTGAGACATTTTAAGTGGTTGAAGATTGAAATTCTAGTAAAAAAAAATATGGTATTTCAAATGTTGGGAGACACGATGTCACATCATATCTAAGGAACCCTAACATACCAAATTCTTGTTAGGAATTATGGTCAAGAAAGAGGCCCCAAATGTCATTCTGATCAAATCATAGGATGGGAGATGATTTCTGCTTAAATCAAGCTTCATGGAAATAGTTAATCTAATGAGTGTCACTTTGCCTATGGCTTACCGTAAAAAAGGAGTGGATCAATCCAACATTTCAAGGGTTCATTGTAATTTAAAATTGGGCTTGCAGTTCAAATTGAAATGATACACCTCATATACTTTACACCCCTCACCTCTTTTAATGACCGTAAGTGTAGCAAATAATTAAGAGGTCTTAAGGTACGTAGACTCTAGTCCAATGTCCAACCATATATATATATATATATATATATATATATATATATATATATGGGGGATATATATAAGGGGCACATTCATGTGCATCTATCCGGCCCTCACCATAGGGTGAGGGATACTTACATGGATTTCCATCTTTGTACATGAACATTCATTTTCCGTATATGACCATATATGGCTTTTCCTTTTTTGCACATGAATCTTTCCAATTATGTAAGTGTCTCTCACCCAATTGTGAGGGATGGATACAAATGAATATTCTCTATATATATATTTATATATAATTAGCATGCAATTAAAAGAATTGTCATGAACGGTGCTATAATATACCAAAGCCATAAGGGGTTATTTATAAATCTTAAAACTTTTTTTTTTCTTTGGGTTTTGGGGGGGTATATGAAAAATGGATGCAATAGAAGAACCATCATTTTTTTAATATAAAATTCAGACCTCATGCCGATTTTTCATTACCGCCGCCTATTTACAAATCTTATAAACTTTAGCGGTGTATATATGAAAAAATATTCAAGAAAAACATTTTATAATCTTGACCATGAATGCCAATTAAAGTCATAAGGGGCAATTTATAAAATCTTAGAACTTTGGGGGAGGAGGGTTATATGAAAAATGGATGTAATAGAAAAACTACCATTTTTTTTACATAAAAATTGAGTAAAAACCTCATGATTGTTTCTCATTACCGTCGTCTAGTTACAAATCTTATAAACCTTATGGCGGTATATAAAATTCAAGAAAAACCTTTACAATTTCAACAATGAGACATGGTGTCCAAGCAATACGCAACAAACATGTGAGCTATTATACACAGGCTTTGCAGGCATTCACAAGGAATTAGATCAAATTAACATCATCTCAAATCAAATGAGAGAATGATAAAGCACGCATAACTTGATTTACGAGTTTTCTCTGTCAGCCCTCAATTTCTTTGATTGCATGATTGTATTTGATTGAGAACTAGGCTTTTTTGAAATTTAAAATGTCTAGGCACCAGTCTCTTAATCTTTATAAAAAATAATGTTGATATTTTGAAAATATATCAATATTATTGTGAGATTATTGACAAACATGTAGCCATCGTTTAACCATTCAAAAAGAAAAGTATAAAAAAGAGGTCAATTTCTAAGATATACTACTATATATTTTTTTAATAATATCAGCAAAATCGAACACATAAAAACTTCCATTTTTATTTCCTACTTAGGTCTCCTTTTTTACATTTTGTTATAATCCCTTGACTTTTGGGGCTTATTTTGGTTGCACATGAACCACACCAATGAAGCCTTTGTCTTTCAAAGAAAAAAAAACTATTGATAAAAGTTTTTATTTGCATTCCACTAATAAATAGTGGGCCTTAAAATGGATATCCATTTTCTCAAACCCGACCTAGTGCCAGGGCCGGCTTTACCATGAAGCACGGAACGTCCTTGCTTTTGGCTCCAAAAATATGGCTCCAAAAATGCAAAATATAACGCCCCATAATAGCAATTGGCTTCTTTTCAAATTCCAAAACAACAGCTTACGTCATTTTATTTTTTTCCTAAAAATAAGGCCCCATAATAACTTTCTTTTGAGAAGAAACAATCAAAATCTTCATTTCCTCTTGTCCAACCAACTCTCCAGATCACCCACCCAGAAATATTTGTCCATTTTGGGCCCTTTTCTCTCTCTCTCTCTCTCTCTCTCTCTATATATATATATATATATATATTGCCTCTCTCTATCCACTTTAAAAAGGTTTGACCAATACTTAAAGCTTTAACTTCTGAGAGAGTTGTGACTTATTTACTAATAGCAAAACATAAGGCCCCATAATAGCAATTGCAATCTTTTCAAATTAAAAAAAATAACAACTGACTTAATTTGTAATTTTGCATCACAAAACGTGAGAAAAATAGATTTTAAATAAAATATTTAGGGACATTTACTTAAAAAATCCTATTAAATAGGATAATTACAACTTAGAACCCTAAATTTTTATAATGACGGCCAAGGACCTCCAGCCCAAAATCCAATATTTCATTCCATTTTTGCCCTTGTTTAGTTGATGTCAACATAACCCTAAAAAAAAAAAAATATATGTTCTTCACCCCCAAATCAACAGCAACAGTAGATTAGAAGAAAGAGATGAAGGAGAAGAAGGAAATCAACGCCCTACCATTTTTTCTCAATCACATTGAGAGAGAGATTGCTCGATGTCAATAAAATCCTAAACAACGGAAAACTCAACTTTTGTTGACGCTAACAGGGTGGTTTTGTTGACGTCAACACAATTTTATGTTGACGTTGACGAATCTTCTGTCAACGTCAACAAATTCACAGGGTCACTCATGCTGTTAACTATGCATTTTTGTTGACGTTAACACAATTTTATGCTAATGTCAATGAATCTTTTGTTGACGTCAACAAATTCACAGGGTCACTGATTGTAATAACTGGGCATTTTTGTTGATGTCAACACAATTTTATGTTGATGTCGAGAATGTTTTGTTGATGTCAACAAATATTACTCATGGCAGAATAGGGAACTTGTTATATTGACATCAACAAAAAAGGGCAAAACGGGAAAAGAAAGAGATGATTTGGGCTGGAGGTCCTTGGCCTTCATTATAAAAGTTTAGGGTCCTTGTAACGCCCCACCCTTACACACATGCATGATATTGTCCGCTTTGGCCCACTGGCCTCACGGTTTTGCTTCTGATGGGCCTCAACCCATCAAAAGGCCTCATGCCGGGCGTCACAATCTACCCCCCTTAAGGCTGCACGTCCCTATGCAGTAGCCTGCCAGTCTCTGTAGCCTGCCAGCCCTTTTGGCCCGCCCACATGGAGACCCGCCCACTTACACCAGACCACGGCAGGGGACCCACACTCAAACTAGTCGAGAGTCGGCTCTGATACCATTTGTAACGCCCCACCCCTACACACATGCATGATATTGTCCGCTTTGGCCCACGGGCCTTACGGTTTTGCTTCTGATGGGCCTCAACCCATCAAAAGGCCTCATGCAAGGTAAGGGTGTGTAAGCTCTACATATAAACACATTCACTTTCCTCTCTATAGTCGATGTGAGACTCCGGGGCGTCACAGTCCTCAACTATGGTTACCCTATTTAAGGGGATTTTTGTGGTAAATGTCCCAACTATTTATAATAATATTAAAAATAAAAAAGGCCTCATTTAGTATTTTTGCTTTAGGCCTCAAATTGTCTTAAGACGGCCCTGCCTAGGGCTAGACCCTTTGAGAATATCTCACTATTATCGCGACATTATTGGATACGTTTTTTTTTACCGTTAAAAAAACATTATAAAAAATTGTTAACTTGGAAGTGATGTTACTATATATTTTTAATAATGTTAGAAAAATTAAATGAGTGTTAAAAAATAATAATATTTTAGAGAAAATCCCAAATTTCAAAATGTATCTAGTCTCTAATTTTAGGCTTGGGCTTACAACAAGCTTTTGAAAATGTCAACTAGAAGGGCTGTTGATCTTTCGGTGAACTATAGACTAGGGATCGGAAAGGGGTAGCCCATCTTAAGTTTACCTCATTGAAATTTGATCCGCCCTGTAATGGGTATTGTTATGTGATACCAAACCCACCCTGTTGCATAGAGTTCATGTCAAATTTAGATCTTCAAAACTATAAAATATATAAATACATGGGAAATTGTGTGCCGGAACTTAAACGCACAAATTTTTTTTTTTTAATGCTTAAGTTAATGTCTCAACAAAACCCGAACCCGCCATGTTCCAAGAAAACAACAACAAACTCGCCCCTAATAGGAGTAGAGTGGGGTGGGGCAGGTCCCCTTTAAAACCGACCCATTTACCATCCCTACCATGGACCTACTAGTGTTCTAGTTATTTACATCCCTCGCCATGATCCGATACGTATATACATTGAGCCAAATTGTTACACGCTTATTAGGTGCACCCGATGTTCAACTTGTGCACTAGGGGTGGGGCTCACTTGGTGGTCCATCTGAATGGAGCACACACACCCCCTGAATTTCACATTGAGCCTACCTTTGCACCCATCTGATGTATTGTACACCATTAAACTTGTGGGGCCCGGATGGAGATAATAGGGGTGAGGGATGTGGCTGATTTTTTACAAAGATGAAGGGTCATAGGAGATCTTTCGACCCCCCCAATCCCAATCCTAGGTGGGCCCCTCTTTAAGTTGGGCACGGTCATCCAGTGTGCGCGTCACGTACCGGATCCTTCTCCTTTTCCACATGAGTGGGCTGTCTTCCAGTGTGTGCAAGCTCTCTCTCTCTCTCTCTCTCTCTCTCTCTCTCTCTCTCGGGTCTTAGCACCGTTGGTTGGAATACAAAAATAAAAATGAACCTTGAACATTATATATATATATAGGGAAATATTCCTATTATATATTAAAGCAAACCGGCTCTCTCTAAAAACACATGAAACTTCCTCTCTCTTCGATCAAACACAGGAAACTCCCTCTTTCTAAAGCTCCATCTCTCTTTAATAATCATCTGATATGAGCATCAAGTTTGGCCAGTTAGATTGTGAGGATCAACATCTTTGAGGTCAATACCGCACCATGCTCTTGTAGTTCTATTCTTTCATTGTTTTGTGTCATCGTTGTTCTCCAGTCAGATACCTTGGATCCATGATGCAACAGGATGGAGGGATTGATACTGTTGTAAGTCACATGATTCAGGCCGAGTAGACCAAATGGAGGAGTTCTTCGGACATCTTGTATGATCGAAAAGTTCTTCTCAAGGTTAAAGGAAAGTATTATAAGGTGGCGGTACGCCCATCGTTGTTATATGGATCAAAGTGTTGGGCAGTAAAGCCTAATAATATTAAGAAGATGGAAGTTGTGGAGATGAGAATGCTAAGATGGATGTGCGGGATTACAAGGAGAGATAAGATTAGGAACAAGAAGATTAGGAGCAAAGTAGGAATAGCACCGATTGAAGATAAAATGAGAGAAAATCGACTGAGATGGTTCGGCCATGTTAGAAGGCCTCCAACAGAGTCACCTGTTAAAATGTGTGAAAGCATGAAGATTGCCAAGAGTAGGAGAGGGAGAGGGAGACCCAAGAAAAGTTGGAAAGAAACTATCAAACATGACCTTGCCTACATGGATCTAACGGAGGACAAGGCCCTAAACAGATTTGATTGGCGTCGTTAAATCCATATAGCCGACCCTACCTAGTGGGAAAATGTTTGGTTTGATTTGGTTTGGTTTGGTTTATTGTTCTCCAAACAGTTTTGTTTGTACTCGCTCTCTCGCGAAGATGACAATTAATTTATGTTGAAGATACATATGATAACAATTATCTTAAAAATATATGATAACAATTGATTGGAATTTTTTATTTATTTATTTTCTCTTACAGTATTGATCTTCTTTACAATGATTTTTTATAGGTCTCTTGAGACATTGTTCGGATCTACCCCAAATCAAGCGTCATCAGGTATGTAGTTGGGTTTTTATCTCTGTTTTTTTTTTTTTTTTTTTTTCTTTCTTTCTTTTGTTACGTTGTTGAATGGATTTCAAACTTTGTATATTCCTTTTAGATTTATTTTAAGAGATGTTTATATTTAATCGAAGATACATATGATAAAAATTATCTTAAAAATACATATGATAACAATTGATTGGAATTTTTTGTTTATTTATTTTCTCTTACAGTAAAGATCTTCTTACAATTATTTTTATAGGTCTCTTGAGACATTGTTTGGATCTACCCCAAATTAAGCGTCATCAGGTATGTAGTTGGTTTTCTATATGTTTTTTTTTTTTTTTTTTTCTGTTACGTTGTTGAATGGCCCAGTCATTGATTGAGACATTTTTTTTTTGTTACGTTGTCTCATAGACATTGATTGCTTTCTTTTAGATTCATTTTAAGAGATGTTTATATCTAATTGATTGTAAAATATATATGATAACAATTGATTAGAATTTTTTTAATTTATTTTCTCTTACAATAAAGATCTTCTTACAAGGATTTTTTATAGGTCTCTTAAGACATTGAGCAAACGCAGCTAACACAATGTTTGTTTGTTTCTATTCTTTTAATATGATCCTATCATATACAATATATCTAAATTGCAGTTATGTCATGCTTTGTCTTGTAATTTTATTTTCATCACATTTGGCATGATGATTGGTATACCCATTTTGAAACTCAAATCCATAAAGCACTATGGCAAGAATATTTGTTCCATCTCAGGATATGATCGAACATGAGCAAATCTACTTTGGATAGTGGAGTTACAATTTAAAAATATAGAACACATAAACGTCAATCATGAGGGAAAGTTCTTACTGTCAGAAATAGAACATTGTGAGCCTTTAAAAAATAGTTTTCATAAGATTTATTCTTTTAAAAGATTGTTTCATTTTACTAACGTATTTTCTATTATGTCAACAGCATTGAAGATAAAAAATAACATCAACCCTTCATCAACCCTTCAGCCATTAGGACAAGTAATGCACATGGCAATTGGAAAGTAAAGTGACAACCTCAGTGACTAACGCTGAAACAAGTGGATGAATTGCATAATCTTCTTATTCTTTAAAATTTTGATTTATTTATCATTCAACTTTATGTTTGAAGCTAAATTCATTATTTATTATTTTTCATAAACGTACTTATTTTATAAACTTTTAGTTTATAGATTCTTTCATATTACATTATCATGGTATGATAGCTATGTGCAACTATACTTGTGCACTGGTGTCTATATGCTACTCTTCGTTTCAATTAAATAAAATCTTTTTTCTTACTTTGATTCTAAATATATTCTCGGTTAGCCCGGGCCTTTGTTGCGTGCATGTGTGTATATATATATATAGATAGAGAGAGAGAGAGAGAGGAGGTTGTAGAGGGCACCACGTTAAAAGCATGAGAGTTCTTCTTTCAAAAAAATATACACAAAGAAGGCTCAATGTTTTTAAGGTGCCACGTCACCTTGAGCCTTGATACCGGATAGATCTAATCTCATTTAAAGTGTCACATTTCAATTAACGTCTAAATCTAGATTTAAAATCTTATCTCCTAATTTTTTTCTTTTTATTTCATTCAAACATCTCCTAAAATTCCTCTTTTAATATCATTCAAAACTCCCCCAAAAATCTCTCTTAATATCATTCAGAAATTTATTTCAAAGGTTTACCTAATGCATGATTTGATTTGATTTTTCATTCCTTTGATCTTATGTAATCCTAAAATCTCTCTCAAACATGGATTCGCGTAAAAATCTTTCAGCGGATGAAGAATGTGTACTCATCTCCCCCACATTGGTAATATCCGATTTTTAAGGGCACGTTTGTGTAGCCCATTTCCACGGAAAATGATGTGGTTTTCCGTGGAAAACTCCTTTTTCATGTGTTTGGTGCGGCAGTTACACCGAACAATATTAGCACCAATTTATTGAGGAAAAAGTTTTTGCATCAAAACATGTTCTAACTTCCTCAGAAAACCTTTTCTGAGATACCCTAAACTATAGAATTTGCTGATGTGACAATTTCATCTTTTCATGTAAGTTGTCTGTACACAAACGGCCCTAAGTGTTGAATGCATTTCTTAGATCTTAGTGCTTAGGATGGTAGTTCCAACATCTACATATAGCATGACCTTACATGCATGTGATGCAATCCATGAACAAGGTAGGGAACTAGGGAGCTTGTTGGATCGCTCCACATCTGCTATGATCTGGACAGTTGGTTTTTCATGAGATGTGGGTGGGCCATGGCCAAAAGATGAGTAGCTTTGTGGTATCAATTAAAGCCATTTGATGAGCGACTCGAACTTGAATGTTTGATATGCATTCTGACCATGGTATTTCTTTTTATTTTATTTTATATCACCAGTTAAGTAGTTGGTCATAAAAAATAAAAAATAAAAATAAAAATTGCTAAGAGGCAAATGTAGCCCACCATCAATTAGTTCCTGTCCCTTGGGCGATGATACTGGTGTAGGAAATTCTTGAGTTTGGGCCCACTTGAGTGAGCCCATCTTCATCAACAAATTCAAATTTAAACTACTTTCTAAATTCTGCTCGTTTGGTAATTTTACTTGTAAAATAAAGTGCAGTAAAGCATCAAATCAAAAGAGAACAAAATATAATGAGGTTATGATGATATTTTGGTTTTAGTTGTTTGGTATGAAATTTTTTCGACTTTTTATATAGAAAAGTAGAAATTTTTTATCTTTTAGTGGAGAAAAGAGATTGTTTGTTGAACTTCTTTTTTAAAAGATGGAGGAAATTTTGAATTAAAATATCATTGATGTGACCCAATGTTTGAAAAATAGAGGCTTTATTTGACTTTTACTAATCCAGTAAAGTGTCAAACGGGCCCATCTCAAATTCCAATCCAAAAGATCTCAATTTCACCAAAGCTAAAAGTTGAAATCTCAACTCCTAATTCTTCTTATTCAAGGCACAAGGCGTATTATTTATCTTATCTTTTTTTTTTTTTTTTTCATTTTGTACTTTGCCATAAGTAAAGTGTTCAGTAATTTGCAATTGTTCTTCTTTATTATCTAGATACATATATCTTATTGTTTTCATATTATTTTTCTAATGATAAATTTTTGCAGGAAATGATTTGTGGATGATGCGTAAAAAGTGTGAAAAAAATGACTCGAAAGTAAGTAAATTTATATGTCATTCTTTTCACTATAAGTAAATTTATATGTCATTCTTTTCACTATTTTATTTTTTGTGTTAAATATATATGTCATTCTTTTCATTATTATTTTTTGTGCGTCCGAAAGAGCTTATTATTACAATATTTTTTTTAAGAATTTCTTCTATGATCGTCTTGCAAGTACTTATCAATGCACCCTTTTTTTTTGCTTTTTTATCCAAAGACATGTTGAGTGAAATTAAATAAAAAATTAAATTTATTTACTTTTTTTAATGATATTTAAAATATATTAAACTTTTTAATTATATTTTTGGCCTTGCTATTCTATTGGTAATTTTTGAATAGGTGAGCCCTAATGCCTGTCCTGCATATGCACTGTTCATTGTAAAACAATGAACGGCCTTGGATGCATTCTATTTTTTCATAGATCTCTTGAAACAAGGAAAAGTCCCTAAAGTCCCTTCTCTTTTTAGTTTCTACTACTTAAACCCTCGACGTCCCTGAGCCCAAATCTACCCAAAAAAAAACAAGCGAAAGATCCATTTCTGCTTCTCTTCTTCCTCTCTCTCTCTCTGCTGCAAAGAAGAAGACATCTTCTTGTTCTTCTTTCACTCTCTCATCTTCTCCAACAGCCTCCAAAGATGGCACCAAAACGCCAACCTTCTCCACCCAAACACCTCTCTCCTCCTCCTTCTTCCTCTTCCTCTTCAGGATACGAAGACGAGGAGGAAGAAGAAGAAGAAGAAGTACAAAACAACAGCACCCATATCTCAACACCCACCTCTTCTCAACCCCCCAAAAAACCCTCCTCCAAAAAACCCACTTCAGATCTCAATCAAACACCAAACCCTAATTCCTCTACCGAAGAAGAAGATGATGATGACGAGGACGAAGAAGAGGAAGATTCTGAAGCTGAAAAGGCCAAGAAAATCCAACCCAAACCCACCCAAATCAAGAAGAAGGAAGACGAAGAAGAAGAAGAAGAATCCGATGAATCTGGCTCCGATTCGGGCTCCGACTCTGATTTGCCTCCTTCCAAGGTGAAACCCATAAAACCCATCACCTCCAAGCCAATGGATAGTACCCCAAAGCCCAAGAAGGAAGCAGCGGCAAAACCCTCTACCCAGAAACGCCCATCTGCCTCCGAATTGGATTCGAAGAAGCGGAAGAAGCCGGATGCGGGCGAGGAGGAAGAGGAGACGGGGGCGAAGAAGCAGCTCTTTCAGAGGATTTGGACCCCTGAGGACGAGCTCTCGATTCTGAAGGCTATAATCGAATTCTCGAAGAAGGGATCTGATGTTTCTTCTGATATGAATGGATTCCATCAGTTTGTGAAGAAGCTTTTAAATGTGGATATGACCAAGACCCAGGTTTCTGAAAAGGTCAGGAGGATGAAGAAGAAGTACCTAAACACTGCGGAGAAAGCGAGGAACGGGAAAGAACCCTCTTTTCCAAAGGACCATGACAAGCTGATGTATGAGCTTTCGAAACAGATATGGGGCGTTGATGTGGAAACAGAGAATAATGTGGAGAGGAGTGGTGGCATTGCCAAGAGAAAAAAGAGGACTGTGGATGAAAAGGTGGAGCCAAAATCGCCCCCTCCATCCAAATTTTCGCCCGTGAAGGAGAATCCTTCAGTGCCAAAATCCATTGACTTGATGCCGAAGAATCACTCCCCCCTCAATGGTGAAGTTGGAAACACATTAGATCTTTATCCTTATTTGAATGAGTCCCTGCGTTCGAATGGAATTTTGGGTGCCTCAGCATTGACAGAGATGGATGTGAAAAGAGCATTGGAATTGATGGGTCACTCTCAATTGAAGGAGTGGGAGGAGCGGTGCATCGAGCTGCGGTCGAAGGAGAGGGATGTTTTCATGGAGCGCACGACATTGGTTTATGAGCTGGCGAAACAGTGCTATGATCTGGTTAAATCATCTGAGGAATAGTGGGTTCTTTTTTTAAAATTGGATGAGAAGATGGCAAGTATGTGGTAGATGTTGATTTGATCCGTATTTTGATGGAGGAGGTAAGATTTGTTAGTTTCTTTGTTTTCAAGGAGTGGGAACTTGTCAACCTTTATTATGTAGGTTATTTTGCATGGATAGAATCTGTTATAGAACATTATTATGTCCTGGTTTATCTTTTTGTTCTTTTTGTTTAAGTGTTCTGACTATTTATGTTGTTAAAAACTATTTTCTTTGCTAGTACTTTCCCTCCCTCTTCTAATAGTTCAAATCCGTTGGTTGTTTCTTCATTGGTTGCTGGTCATATATTTAAGCTTTGATCTTATTTTTGCATTATAGTTGCCCACAGTTGATTTCATGTTATTCAGTATGAAATATCATCAACACGAAAACCTGCTATTTCCTGTGATTGTGAGTGAAGTACTTGTGAAGTTGCCGATATGTTTTTGTTGGCTTGGAATATTGCTCATATAGAGGTTCCTAGAACTTATTTTCTTTGTGAATCCACATATGAAAATCATTCCAACCACTCTGACTTGTTATATGTCTTATTTTTTTTATCATCAATATAAGTTTCATTTTGTAATGTACAAGTCTATACTAAAAGGTCATTACCCTAAAAGGCAAGTGTGGGTCCTGCCGAAGCAGGGTCCGGGAGGGTCTGGACTAGAGCCAGACCTAACCTTGCACCAAAGCGATGACCCTAATGTATAGAGTCTATAATGTACTTGGAAAATTATTTCCCAACCGCCCAAAGTGAAGTAGACCTGTAACTCCAACACTAAGGTTTCTAATGCATTGGCCTTCTTATTTGCACTTCACCTTATGCATCTAAAGCCACATTGGCCTTGAGATACAATACTCCTCTTGTTGCCATTATACTGACTGTAGCCAAGATTCTTGCAAATCTTCCAGACATGTTAGATTCAACTTCTAATCCGTGAGCTCTACTTCTCTTATTCCTCATTGAAATGATTTTCTTTATCTCTTCATTTGTGTGTAATCTTTGATTGGAAATCTCGTCCTGAGCATTCTGTTATTGTATAAGCTGGTGTCTGCCTTAAACAAATGCTCATGATAGGTGAGAGTTATTTAATCTTTGATTTAAGCTTTTCTTTGGTGAGAGTTATTTAATCTTTGATTTCAGCTTTTGTTTGTTTGTTGTGATGAGAAATCTGTTTCAAGGAAGAAATGAGATATAGGAGATACTTGAGGCTAGTTTCACAAGACACCTAATATAATTTAACACTGTCGAAGGCTTTTGTTTAGCTTCTCTAAACCTAAAAACTCACTAAGAACAATGAAATATAAGGGAAAACCTCCTGCTAATTTCTACGGAAGTCTTGTATCACATGTCCACTTAGCTTGGAGTTGATAAAATCTCAAAACCAGAAATTTGATGAAGAATGAAATAGTGGACCTGTCCTATTATCTAGCGTTAGCATTCTCTATATTTAATTCCTGTCGACAGCATTCACATTGGGTATTTCAATCTGAGGCATTATTAACTCAAATACAAATAATAGGGCAATGGCATGCTTACAAATTATGTGAAATAAAGCAAAACACGCCTAAATGCATTGGTCGACCTACAGTGTCATGTCCATAGTTACCTAATTCGCTTCCAAGGGTATCGAATCAGTTCCATTCAAATAAATCGCTATTTGATTCGCTGTGATTCAAAAACCTCAAAATCTCTAGTTGCATCAATACCTCCTTTCGATGAGGAGGATGAAATGACTGTTCGTGAATCCGACTCGCAGCACACTTGAGATGGACAGTCGCAGAGCATGGTTTCCTCCATCTCTTTTTCTTCTTCTTGTCAGATCTCGTTTGATAGATCTCTTAGAAAATCTCTGCAAACTACTTATCTTTCTTAATTCCCTTCTTCTGTTTTGATTCTCTCTCTTCCCTTCTGCAATTGAAGAAAAGGGAAAGTGATCGAAAAGGAATTGGGATCCCCTGTGCTTCTCCCATATGCTTCTCATGATTGGGATGTGTGGAACTCTATCGTGGGGCCACTTATTGATAATCCGGACCATTTAAAGTGATTTTCATTTCCTTCAGTGTGATAGTCTAAAATTTTATTACAAGAGTTGCTCTCACTGTAAAAATGAGCATGTGACTGATGACATGATTAGCACAATCTTACGCATTATTATTCGTGTGCTCTATCTTATGAGTTGACTAACTCCTATTTAGTTAAAATTTGAGGATATTGGACTGTATGGGATGACATTCATTCTGAATGGTTCAGATTACAGTGGGTCAGCCCTATGTTGGAGTTGTACACATCCCACTCACGGGACAGCTTGTGGGGAACCCAGCACGTAGGAAAGATTTGTAATCCGACAATGACTCCATGCCTCTCTGTTTAGAGGATATTGACCTTGCCGTCTGAATCATAGAAGGGCATTGATTCTGAAAGTCTAATGAAATTAATCTACCAAATACTAATGGATCATGTTTTTAATTTCACAATATTATTTTCACCCCTTGATTATGTCTAAAAATATGTAATTGATTTATTTTTTGTTTTTTTAATCACATATTTTTACTTGATGTTTTTAATGGTGGATATAATCATAATCAAAGTGAAAATTTCTAAATTATAAAACAATGTGGATTACTAGTTTTTAGCACTTTTCATTCATGTGTTTTATACATGCTCAATTTTAAGGTGGGGCCAACTCTTAATTGAGTAAAAATTTGTAATGTCCCATACAAAAGACTGAAAGAGGGTGTTAATTTTGAGCAATTCAGATTTTCAATATGTGAGACCAAACATAGAGTTTACTTCTCTCACTCAAGGTTAAGAGTGATTAAAAGACTTACAAGATCTGGGCTCATGGTGGGATATCTATGTATGTTGGCTAGATAATATAGATAAGTGGTGATTAGATGGGACCTTTTTGTTTGAGTTTAGATTTATTTAAGCATTTTGTATAATTTTTCTTGAAATGCACCCCGTGAAATACTCACACACATAAAGAATTAGACTTATAATCATTGATAATCATTTTGAATTATATATCCGAATTAGTTTATCAAATTTCTCGAATTAGAACTACGAACTAAACGAATCAAATGAGACTACCTCATCAAACTTTCATATTGGGTTAAGTGCCGAACTACAAACTACGAATTCAAATGCGAGCTAGTCAAACTGCGAATCAGGTAACTATGGTCATGCGTCAATGTAGCATCTAAAGTTAAGATGCCGATTAAATTTAAGGTTGTTAAATCAAGGGCTAGGATAATCTGGTGGAGTTTTTTTTTTTTTTTTTTTTGTTTTTTTACCAGATCCCCCTTTTATATGGGGAGCCCTTTCAACCTGCCTTTCCCCCATTCGTTAACGTGAATCTAACTGGGCCCCACGAGCTGGATTGCATATAGCTTATATGTAGTCTTCACGTAGGTGAACGTTACCCCGTATCACTATACCAATAATTTTTCTTAATGTAAGATTTAAATTGAAGTATACCTTTCCTATAACTTCAAATATTAGTGCACAAAGGCTAGATCAATTAATCTTCGATGCTCTAGGCAATTTCTTTTGGGAGAGTGGATGTGCTAAAAAAATGCTCCAACTTTTGGATCCACTTGTAGTGCAACATTGACTTAACACTCAAATTGTGAGTGTTTGTAACTTAGGAGTCTCATTTCCAAATCTTTCCCAATCCCACCATCTATCTTTTGAAAATTTAAATAAAATTTGTTTCAAGCTAAAAACTTGAATTAATTACCTAATAATTATTGAAATCTAAATAATAGTAAACTTTCAATTACCTTGAGACATCTTGGTACGGACGGTGAACTGTTGCTGGACTTTCAAAATCCAGATTGCACTCTTTTATATTCATCCAGTTGCTTGAAAATGACGTCTTGAATATCTTCATTGAGAAATAATCTTGTAACAACATCCTTCACATCTTTTTTGGATTTCTTTACATTACTTGTTTGAATTGGGATTGAAGAAGACTTGGGGATTCAAGTAGTAGACCGCTGTAACTCTCCTATTTGTGATCAATAACTAGCTAATAGAGAGAGTATTCACTTTTCTTCTTCATCCTACTTTGAATGGCTCCTTTCGCTTTATCCATTGCCTCATATATATATATATATATATATATATATAGCCTATGGTATGCTTATCTTCACTATGAAGGTGAAGATATCTGAAAATTGGTTTCATACTAGGAAGGTCAACTACGGAAGCTGTCTTTCACTAAGTTAATTAATGGAAAATTCTGAGTGAATAGAAAAAATTTGCATACGTTCTTCATTGATTTAGAGAGCTAATGACATGTATGGTGGGTTCTAAACAAAAGGAGTATTCTAGGAGGTTGTATTGAAATCATTAAAGATGTGTATGAGGGAGTGGTAACGAGTGTAAGAACTACATGTGGAGGAGAAAGTGAGTTTCCAGTGACCATAGGTCTGCATTAGAGGTCAGCCTTAAGCCCTTACTTCTTAACACTAATTATGGATGAGTTAACTGCGCATATTCAAGAGGTATCTTGGTGTATGTTGTTTGCAGATGATATAGTGTTGGATAAATCAAGAGATGGTGTAAATGTGAGAAAGATGGTGGGAGGCTTTTGAATCCAAGGGCTTTAAAAAAAGTCATACAAAGGCAAAATATATGGAGTGCAACTTTAGTGGGCATGTACAAAGAGCTGAAACTACTGTAAGAATTGAAGCTCAAGAGATACCACGAAGAGACTCATTTTGATACCTTGGCTCGATGATTAGTAAGGATGGAGAGATTGAGAGAGATGTATAGCACAGGATAAAAGCAGGATGGTTGAAGTGAGGACTTGCTTTTGGAGTGCTTTGTGATAGGGGCATGCCAACAAGGTTGAAGGGAGAATTTTGCAGAACATCTAGATCAGCTACGACCTACGGAGCAGAATGTTGGCCAATCAAGAATCAACACATGCCGATGCCCAAAATGAGTATAACAAAGATGAGAATGTTGAGGTGGATGTGTGGTAAAACTAAGAATAATAGAATCAGAAATGAGCGCTTTCGGGTGCACTTAAGGGTAGCATTAATAGATGATAAAATAAGAGAAACCGTTTAAGATGGTTAGGACATGTCCAACACTGGCCAGCAACGGCGCCATTGAAGAAAAACGTGTTTATACAGGTCGATGGCCCTCCAAGGGGAATGGGTAAGTCGAAGTGGACGTGGACGGAAGTAATAAAGTTGGGTCTTAAGAAGTGCAAAGTATCCGATGATTTGGCTCAGCATGGATCGGAATGGAGAAACAAAATTCATGTAGCAGACCCAACATGGTCTGGACAAGGCTTTGATGATGATGATGGAGCTTATCTTCACTATCAACCAAGTGAAGAACAATGACAAGATATTCACAAGCATTTAAAATATGCTCTGCGATCTTCCAACATTAATTTCTCAAAACAATTTCAGCGATCTCCACGCCAACTATAGTAGCAAAACAACTAGATTCCACCCAAGCAGTACTTGTCAACATTTGTCTTAGTTCATTTCTGAACTTATAGACATTGCAAGCTTCTAAAGTTAGTGGCAGATCTTGTAATAGCCGGGTGAACCAGGTCTCTGCCCTTAGTAAAACCTCTTTCATCCATTTCAACACATATGCATGATTGTAAATAAATTTTGTAACTTTCCTTGCTGTCTCAATTGTCTCTACATTTATGGAAACAAATTGGGCCTCGTCATCAAGGATGAAAATAGCGGTAGCGGCGGGCGTAGCGGCCCGCCGCCAAAACGATACGAAGCGGGTGATACGTAGCGTAGCGGGGATACGTAGCGGCGTAGCGGTGCGATTTGAAAAAATCGCCAAAAAAATCTGAAAAAATTCCAGAAAATCCAGAAAATTGTAAAATGAAAGAAAATGTGGTTCTTTTGCAAAAGTAAGTAAGAAAAGGGGGCGTAGCGGTGCCCTCAATACATGAGGTCCTGTATCGCCGTATAAATAGAAAATAATAGTAATGATTTGTTTTTTCACATGTATTCTTGTTTCTTAGTCATGCTAACTTAAAAAGTAATTGAAAGCTCATAAAAAATAGAAAAAAACACTAGAACATGAAATAAAGGCATAAGAATTAAGACGATTTAAGAGTTAGAATTAGGTTATTACTCAATACTCATTAGTGAACATTGAACAATCAAATATCAATACTTCAAGACATTTAAGGTTCAAATTCCATCAAGTAAATGAACTATGAAGTGATCAACAATTCAACATTCAACACCAATTTAGAAATGACAAAGAATAGAGAGTTAGTGAAGGAAATAAGAATACCTTAATTACCACCAAAAGGAATGTCTACCAAGATTCAAGGGGCTATGGTTGTCCTCATCCCCATCATTGTTATCATTTCTATTGGCACCATATTGAATTTGATATTGATGGGCATTGGGATCCACAATTCCAAAGAAGGAAGCCGCACCCGCATCATCAAAATTTGGTGGAGGTGGAGGTGGAGGTGGAGGTGGATATCTACCATATTGCGTTTCACCATAGTCACCATATGAGTAGGACCCCGAAGTTGAAGACTGTTCTTCTCCTTGTTGTACTTGACCATATGGAAAATAGTCAAAATATTGTGAGGGTCCTTGTCCACTGTAACTAGGATTCCACGAATCAGTCCATGATGCCGCTTGTTGTCCTCCAACATCTCTACCCATATTTCCTCGCTCATTACTACCTCCAGCTCCAGGTGGTGAATCTCTTCGACGCCGTTGATAACCACGGCTTGGATCAAATCTTCCAGATGGAGGTAACTCCTGTACTTCCTCTATAGGAACGACATCATCTTCATCATGTTGATAGTATTCACTGGTACCACCGGTCCCACTGTCTCCTCCTACATCTCCTCCACCATGGCTACTCGAAGAGACGGTAGTGGAACTAGCTTTCTCAGAAGCAGGTTCTTTCCCACTCCTCCTAGTCCTACTGGTACCTTCTCCCTGAGATGGCTGATCTTCTGCAGGTGCCCGTGCCTCACCCACATCCTCATCTATCAACTCTTGAACCGTTTCCTGAAACCTTGGATCTGAATCTAGCACTGGATCCTCTATCTCGGCTAGCCATGGGAGTAAGGGATCGTCCTCTCGGAATATGTGATCCAAATTAATAGGACAATAAGTAGGATCATCCCTTGCCCTTCTCTCCCTAATTCTGTTTCTCAACTTCAGATTGTAATGACAGTATACAAGCTTGTTGAGTTTCTGCATGGTAAGCCGATTTCTGGCCTTCGTGTGGATCAAAGAGAAAGTGCTCCAATTTCTTTCACAGTTGGAAGATGTTGTCGTCTGACTAAGGATGCGAACAGCCGCGCTCCTTAGATGTGGAGCACTCTCTCCAAAATTCATCCACCAATCAGCTGAAATGCAAAAAATAAATAAAGAAAATTAAATATTCGTAACCCTCAAGTCCTCCTAATCAATTAAGATAAATAAATCAAGATTCAATACTATTGGGTGGGGTCTTTTGTTCATAGTCATACCAGGTGGCATCCTTCCAATCGATCGTATCACAAGAGGGTCAGCAAAGGTTCCTCTCCTTTGTGTATACATAGATATCTACAATGTGAAAATTAGATGTAAGTCAGTAAACCCATACAGCTTGTATGGCAATTGGCACTTGGCAGCATAATTAAATTCTTATAAGTAACCACCCACTCACCTCTTGTATTGCATTAATTTGATCATCTTCATTTAACAATCTCTTCAATACCTCCCGTAATCCTACCCGCAATTCCGTATCTATTGCTTCGATGTGTAGTTCGACATTGCGGTAATAGAATTCGGGATTCAAAAAATAACCTACATTATAAATATGTAAAATGTACCGTGAGCAAACAAGATAATAAATACATTAGTTAGGAAAACAAAAGAGTATCAAATTCAAAGATATATATATTAATTACCTGCAGCATGCAATGGATGGTGCAACTGATCGTTCCAGCGGGCATCAATAATCTTTATATATTTATCGTGATATCTAACATTTTCCATAATGGAATGTTTTGCCCGATCCATTGCTTCATAGATAAAGCCCATTGTCGGCTTGTCATCACCATCTACAAGCCGTAACACTTTAACTAAAGGCTCAAGAACCTTTAATATCTTCTTCACTTTCTTCCAAAATTTATTGTCCCTCATCAGGTTTGGGACTTCAAACCCCGGACCACTAGTTGCATTGCCCCATTTCGAACGAAGCCATTCTTCTGATGCAAACATCTGAATGAGCTCCGTTCTAAATTTTACAAGGCTTTCCATAGCCAGAAAATGGGTTGCAAACCTTGTTAATCCTGGACGCAGCAAGGCATGGTTATTTGTGTATCTTTTCATCAAACTTAACACCTAGGAATGATCATATATAAATCTTGTAATTCCTCTACATGCCTTGATCAATGAAGCCACTTTTGTCTTCCTTCCAATCTCTTCCAAGATGAGATCTATGCAGTGTGCTGCACATGGGGTCCAGAATAAATGGGTCCTCTTCTCCATTAATTGCAAACCTACTGCCTTGAAATTGGCGCCATTATCTGTAACAATCTGTACAATATGCTCCTCTCCCACACTCTCTACAACTTTATCCATAAGAGAGTATATATATGCGGCTGTCCGTCTATGTTCACTTGCATCAATGGACTTCACAAAGACGGTCCCAGCGACTGAATACACCAAAAAGTTTATTAATTGTGTTTGGGTGCCGCTGGTCCACCCGTCACACATGATGGTAACACCATTCTGTTGCCACATCGGCCGAAACGTTTCCACCCAAGCCTTTATTTCTGTATATTCTTCTTCAAGATATTTAGTGCCCACATCATATACGGAGGGCGCCTGTATACCCCGCCTAGCCTCGGCGGCAACATCAAGAATAGTCTGGAAATATGGGGAATCTACTGCTGTAGGTGGTATGTTCTTGTGAATTAGCCATTTTGCTGTGGCTTTGGCCAATTTATCTCTTGCAGCCTTCATTACCCCTTTCATCACACTAGATATTTTTGGTTGTTTGGCTCCCTCTTTCCTATGTGCTAGAGGATCAACAGGGAGAGGAACTGTTCTTCCTGTAGAGAGAATTTCTACATCAACATCCCGCTCCCGGGTGCTAAATGCCCTACGCAAGGACCCCGCAATGCCCTTACCCCTGCTTGGCACAGTAGCAGATGAGCCCCCTGCATCATAATATCTGCTTCCAGCAAATGTACGACGTTCATGTTCTTCTTGTTGAGTCATCAAAGACTCTCGGCGTGCAGCCTCCATCTGTGCATCTTCCTCCTCATCAAAGTATTCATCTCCAAATACATCATGACGGGCAGCATCAACATCTTGCCGTTTCTTTTCTTTTATCTCTACTTTTCTAGCTTTGTTTTGGCCAACCAAAGCTTTCATTTGTTCCCTGACTTCTCTTGGTACTTCGGTACAGCCAGCAACATTGCCAGAAATGTGGCCCAAGTGGTGTTTGAATCTTGTAATGCCCCCATTGGTCACTTTCCCACAAAAGTTGCATTTGATTTTCAGCCTATTATTCTCAACCGCCTCACCGAAGCTCCATGCGGGATCAATACCACGAGGCATTTTAACTTATCAATTGGCAAAGACAAATATATTGAATACCTGGCTCTTGCTATAAATATCAACAAGTAGTATGTTAAAAATTAAAAAAAATAAAGAAACATGTTAGAGGAAACATATATATAACGCTTAGGAATTATTCTCTTGACATTTAATTGGTATTTCATTACTTAAAATATCAATTTTTTTTAAAAAATAAATAAATCCGAAAATAAAAAAATAGAGAAAAATCAATGAACATTCAAGTAGTGATGGATTGATCTATGAGAAACATAGATCTATCATTTACAAGAAATTTCCAAGTTGTTTCATTGGTTGTCAATGAATATACACATTTTTTTTTTCAAAAAATAAATAAATCCGAAAATAAAAATTAGAGAAAAATCAATAAACATTCAAGTAGTGATGGATTGATCTATGGGAAACATAGATCTATCATTTACAAGCAATTTCCAAGTTGTTTCATTGGTTGTCAATGAATATACACATTTTTTTTTTCAAAAAATAAATAAATCCGAAAATAAAAATTAAGGAAAAATCAATAAACTTTCAAGTAGTGATGGATTGATCTATGGGAAACATAGATCTATCATTTACAAGCAATTTCCAAGTTGTTTCATTGGTTGTCAATGAATATACACATTTTTTTTTTCAAAAAATAAATAAATCCGAAAATAAAAATTAGAGAAAAATCAATAAACTTTCAAGTAGTGATGGATTGATCTATGGGAAACATAGATCTATCATTTACAAGCAATTTCCAAGTTGTTTCATTGGTTGTCAATGAATATACACATTTTTTTTTTTCAAAAAATAAATAAATCCGAAAATAAAAATTAGAGAAAAATCAATAAACATTCAAGTAGTGATGGATTGATCTATGGGAAACATAGATCTATCATTTACAAGCAATTTCCAAGTTGTTTCATTGGTTTTCAATGAATATACACATTTTTTTTTTTCAAAAAATAAATAAATCCGAAAATAAAAATTAGAGAAAAATCAATAAACATTCAAGTAGTGATGGATTGATCTATGGGAAACATAGATCTATCATTTACAAGCAATTTCCAAGTTATTTCATGGGTTGTCAATGAATTTACACATTTTTTTTTTCAAAAAATAAATTAATCCGAAAATAAAAATTAGCAAAAAATTAAAAAAATCCAAAAACATGTGTGCATCCTCAAAGGAAAACATAGATCTAACAATATTACAAGATAAGGAAGAATTTATAGTAGTTAGAGAGAGATGAATTGATAATCTCAAAAGTCAACTCAAAAAAATCTAAAAGAAAGAACATACCTAGAATAGAATCTTGATGAAGAAGCTTGGATCTTTTGTCTCACTAACAATATTTCCTTGTTTTGATGTTTGATTGTTTGTTGTGGTGGATCTTGTTGATTTACAGCAGTTGGGAGGCTTTTACAGCAAGAAAGAGTGAGTGAAAGAGGTAAAAAGGAAGAAAAGAGTGCAAATGGGTCGTCAGGGGGTGTTTTTAAACACCCCCGCTACGTGGCGGCCGCCACGTATCGTGGCGGTATGTATCGGCCGCTACGCACATGTAGCGGCCGATACGGTGCGTATCCCGATATTTTGAAAAAAGCGTGGCGGCATGGGCCGCCACGGCCGATATATCGGCCGCTACGTAGTATTTTCTTCCTTGCTCGTCATGTCTTCTAAAATCAAGTCGATGCAGTGGCCCATTGTCCGTATTTTGTTGGATATTATTTTGCTGGTGTTTTTTTTTTCCCTACTTTTTTATATGCAGCACCATTGTCCGTTATAAATTGAAAAAGCTTTTGTGGCGCAACAGATAAGACAACCTCATTAAAAAGTCCAAATAAAGCATTTTCATTTTTTTATGGCACTTGTATCCACCGATTTGAAAAATAATACTCGTCTACGATAGTAAACAAGGAAGTTTATCAAAGCCGTTTGTTTACCATCCATCCAACTATCAGCTAGTATGGAACACCTAGTTTCACTCCAAGATGATTTATAATGCAACAGCAGAGCATTAACTTATTCAACAAAAAATTTTAAAAGCTTCCTTCGAGAGCATCATAAGATGACACTATATGTCTTGGTCCAATAGAACTGATTGCATAAGCCATCGGTTGAAAAAGTTAGGACTTCGCTGCATTGAAGGGAATGCTTGCATTGAACCACCGATGCGACCATATTAGTTGCTTCTTTCTGTTCTTTAGTTGCCATAGCAGATCTAATGCTTGGTTGTGATCCAGGAGTGGACAAATTGTCACTCTAGTGATTGCATTCCAACAATTTCTAATTTGGCTTCAACTCTCTGCCTGTCTCCTTGGTATAATATTTGCTGTCCACGACTTATTGCTGCCTCACCAGAGAGATTGTAAAACTCAGTCATACTATTCACCCTCTGTTTGCCAATGTTT
This sequence comes from Camphora micrantha, assembly GCA_003546025.1. Classification (NCBI taxonomy): domain Eukaryota; kingdom Viridiplantae; phylum Streptophyta; class Magnoliopsida; order Laurales; family Lauraceae; genus Camphora; species Camphora micrantha. The sequence continues at coordinate 9,305,404 of QPKB01000007.1, forward strand.
TCTTTATAAACTTGAGGTTTTAGCTTTCCTAGATGTTTAGTAAGAGTGAACCTGCCTTTGCAACTCTTATATTTTAATGTCATTTGAGTTGATGAATTGTTTATCATTATCAATGTGAACTCTTCTGCCACAACTACGATGAAGAGTTGTCTGTGTTTGGGTTAAAACTTGAATTTTCTAAGGTGCAGAATCTTGCAGCTCCAATCAAACTAACCCAATCCAAGGCTATTATAAACTTTTTGGATTTGTTCTCCAAAATGCTTGCAGTCAAAGACTGTTGGATTCATTTGGATTGGCCCTCCAAAATCCAAAACACACAAAGGAGCAAGGAAAATTAATGGAATGAAAACTAAGAGATACTGGCATGCAAATAGCTAAAAAAAGTGTTGTTTCACACTCCCACAATATAAACACGTTAAGGAACATGTCAAATCCTAGATTGGTCAATAAAATCTCAAAAATCTGAAATGATAATGAAATTCGACCAGTCCTATTATTTTGTATTTATAAGATTCCTAACATAATGATGCCCTAAACAAACCAAAACGACAATAATAGTCATATGAAAGTAAAAATAAAAAAGCACATAAAGCTGTAAGTAAAACATGTCCAAGCTTTGATTGGTCATACCATGTACACTATAATGTCACACATTGAACATATGGTCCCATGTCGACCCTAGGCAAAATCATGATGTGGTCTTATTAACTGATCTCACTTTTGTCTCTCTTGGTGATATAACCTATCAACGTACTCATCTTACTTATGTTAAGGTAAGATCATTTGTTGAATGTTCTCAACAGCTCAATGTCTTCAATCTCAAGAATGGAGGACAATATGTTCAAACATAATTACTACTTACTAGCACTGTAAGGAGGTCAAAGTTACATACCACTGTTTTCAGAAGCATTATTGGCTTATGCCTTGATACTCATCTCAGGTGGAGCTTTCTAAAAACAACCTGCACCTCAAGCCCTACAACTGAAGTCTTAGACACAGCTTGCATTTAGGGTGCCTGTCTCTTTGTTTGAGGACTGTCTATGGCATTTACCCTATATAAAATGTTTACTTCAGTCATACTCCAAATTGAGGGCCATAAGTCCCATCGATACTTCTTATTTTTAAGGTAAAAACAGAAGGAGAGCTTCTAATTTTAAGAAATGATAAATCTCTTCGTCTCCTTTCCTTCTTTTTATTTTATTTTATTTTTATTTTAAGTTCGAGACTGCTATTAACTACTGACTAGAGTTAACCTTATTCTACACTAGTAACTCATTGAAAGGCTTAAAAAAAAATAAACTGCTGTTGTGTTCTTTTTTTGTAGTATATACTTTATTTAATAATATAATATATATTTTAAATTTATTTTTTATTATTTATTTATTCATGAGGCTAATGCCAACATTGAAGCTTCTGCCCCACTCTTCGGGCAATTGGAATGCCTTGCCTTCCTGCTCAAGATTTGAAAACATTGCCACTGACTCACTCTTTGAGTGTCTAGGTAATGAATCTGCAATATCGTTTTTCTGTCTTAATTGAACAGAGATTTCAGTTGATTTAGAATCAGCAATTTTATTTTACTTTGAAGAGGATACATGTATCCTCCGATTTCTGAACCTTCCTTGGCTTCTCTGATGGGACTTTCCCCTTTCATTACTGGAATTAGTATGAAGTTATTTTGTAGTTCTTTCCATATTTTGCATTCTTTCTTCCGTGTGCCTTAAAAGGAAACTTATCTCATCGTCGTCATTACAATCTTCTTCCTAGGTAAGTTTGTGTACTTCTAGTCATGAGTCAAGGTTAATCTTTGGGACAGCAAGTATCAAGGTTCCCGCAAAGTAATCAAAATTTCCATAGTAATTAAAGGTGCTGTTACTGTGGCTGATTGGGCAGAAATTTTGGAGATTTTAGGGTGCTGATAGGTTCTTATTTAGAACTTTGTTGTCTTTGGGTACAGCACCGGTTACTGTCTGGGAGGGGTTTAGGTGCTGGTCGAGTGGGGTAAAGGGAACCGCAAGGATGCTTGCTGTATGAGGAACGGATTAGGATCCAATGGAGTTGTTTTTGGGTTCTTATGGGGAGCTGTATCAGGTTCAGGTAAGTCCAGATTAGAGCTGATTCTGTTGGAGGTGTGTTGTGATGGGTTGATGCTGGCACAGGGTTTGTTCAGGGCCACAATAAGAGCTGTACTGGTGCTGTAGCATTGTTGTATTGAACACTGATTGGTTGCTGCAGCACTGTGCGCTTGGCTTCTTGAGTTTGAGTTTGGGTTTAGTAGCCTAGAGTTTTTTTCAAGGTTTTTGGGTTAAAATTGTGTAGGAAAGTTTCAATTAGGGTTTTGATTGGATTTAGTTTTGGCAATGACTTGGAATATTGAAATGTGGGATTCAGTTTGAATGGGTACTGATTAATGTTTTAGTTTGGACTTTGGAGTTTTCAATTGTGATTAATTGGGTTTTGCCAAAAATTGGGTACTGATTAATGTTTTAGTTTGGACTTTGGAGTTTTCAATTGTGATTAATTGGGTTTTGCCAAAAAAAAAAAACTGTGATTAATTAGGGCGAATGAGGGTTCAGTTTAGAGCCACGACATAAGGGACTTGAAAGGGAAATACCAGCGTTCCATTGGGTATTGGCTGAGTGTAATAGGAGCAGATATTGTAAGGATTTGACTGGCCTCATGGAGTTCTATCTAGTGTTAAGTTGGGGTTGCAAAATTGGAAAAGTTAGATGGCTTATGTTTTTTCTTGTTTCTAGATGGGTTAATAGGTTTCTGAAAAATGATAGTTGGAGGTAAGTTTCTTGGTAGGTTTGGATTGGGGAGCTAGCTTCATAGGATATGATTTGGATCCTTAAGTGGGATTGGTTGATCGAGAGGATTTAGAGCTTCACAATTATAATTCGGATACAGAAGTCCTAGAATCACTTAGGTTTTCTCTTGAATGAGTATCCTCATGACATGACACCAAGAGGGGGCTAATGACTTTCACTACACCAAGATTGAGGAAAAACCCATTTTTCTGAGGGGAAAAGAATTCTGAACTGTTATTGCTGCCTTGTTATGTGGTTAACAGAGGCCTTTTGCTGCATGACAAAAGGATTGAATCCCTTAATATTTTATTATCAATCACTTGGGAGTTGGGGTTCATCAATCATCACACACAAATTCATGTGTCTCACTCTTATGTGAGTTATCTCCTAAGACGTATGAAAACAGAATTGAAGCTATCAGTTATAATCCTTCATTGGTTATATATGTTTCTACATCAATGGAAGCTTGAACACAATCTCAGAACCCTCAAACCTTCAATAGAATCATTAGCCTTTGCATAAACATAAGGGAGAATGGCCCCTGAAGTGTCCAACTCTCTTCGAACCTATTAGAAAATGGGTGATAGTACTTGATAATTTTCAGATTTTTGTGGATTTGGGCTTGTTGAATCAAAGATTCTTTTAGTGGTCCATTTGGATGTGGACCAAATATTCATAAATTGGTTATACACCTGGTTGGTTTAGGGATTGTTGTAGTAGTCTTCTACCACAAAAATTGACTGAACTTATTCAGTTGAAACAGCTTCCCCATAAAACTCATTAGTGTACCTAAATACTTTGGCCCAGGTCTTAAAATGCTGTCTATATTTTAAGTGAAGATTTTGCATATGGCCATGACTAGAATTGAAAGAAAGTCAGCTTTGCTGAAAGCTCAATAATCAAATTGATCGGATCAGGAGTTTATTTTATTTTTCTGAGAATTGTGCACCAAGGCATGAATCCTTGCTAAACAAGTTCTATGGTGCAATTATAATGTTGAGTGATTCTAACATTGTTACTGAAGTTAGAACAATCTAATTTGTGTTTGAATGCTAAATTGGGTACACGATTTGAATTTATCCTCGTCTTTTGTGTGTTTGAAAGTCTTGATGACATTGTTTGTGGCTTTATGATTTAACACAACTCTCACACTTTCTTCAGTGGAATCACTTGGTGATTGTGGATTTCCTTTATGGTAATGGCTATGTATTTGCAAACAATCACGCACGCGAAGATTCCGAAGATTCCAAACTGAACAATTCCATGAAAATAATTGAAAGACCGCATTTCTCTTATCAACCCAAAATTGTAGGTAACTTGTGTTGCTGGTCGAGCCTGGAATGTGACCAGAACTGGGCATGGTTGCGAATGTATGAGATCCTTTCCCCATTTGAATACGAGACACCCAAAAATGGTAGTTGTGAATGTATGTACATGACTCTTGGATTGTTGTCTGATAGTTGCCCATTTTAAGAAGATCTGGCATTCCCCCCCCCAACTCTAATGTCAATTTTACCATTTGTCTAAAATTGAGACCAGTAGATGCTTATAATTTTATGTTTGCTGTGGTTTCCATTTTCCAGCACTGATCTGTGATGTACTTGTGCCCATGTGCCTAACACCATAGTCTTGGGCACCAAGCTCTCCTCAATCATGGCCAAGTAAAATGCCAGGCCTTCTCTTTATTGGAACTTAGAACCGGTGTCTGGGCATCCGGGCACTCTTCTTTAATTGTTTGCATGCACATGCAGAAAGGCTTGGTTCGATGATCAGTACCATTTATCCAGATTCCCGAAGTCAACTGAAGTAGGAGTAGGTTTTGTTGATGTTTTAGGGGGCCACTAGCCAATGGCTTTGGGCATCCAATTTGGAAAATTCAGAAGTGTTAACAAAGAAAAAAGTTACCTGATGCAGATGGATATTGTTTTTAACTGGATGGATCCTTATTGGGATCTGGATCCAGCATGGATCATGTCCAATCAGAACTTAAATTGAATAAAAAATTGTAGACCTGGTTTGGGATCCGGATTCAAGGCAAGAAGTGGAGATCAAAGGGCCTCAAAATTGATCTGTTTTTTAATTTTACCATACAAGTGGAGCTTTCCGAATGCAATATAATCAAATCTATGTAGATGCTTAAAAAAACATATCTTGGGCCAAACATCTAGACCCAAATCTTCCTAGACCCAAAATAAGTTTCATATTGGTGTTTATTATTATTATTATTATTATTATTATAAATATTCAGAAAATGAAACACTAGGTGGCATTTGGGATAGCAATGGGTCAGACAGATCTCTGAAACCTGGCCTTTTTGTTTTTACCCAGCTTATGGGGGTTGGGATCTCAGCCTTTTGGTGAGGGAAGTAGACATTTGGTTGAGGTGAGGGAGCCCTCGAATGATGGAAGTAGAAATTGGGTGAGGAAGGATAGCCCTCCGGTGAAGAAAGTAGACCTCGGGGGTGATGAATGACAGCCCTCAAGTGAAGAAAGTAGACATCGGGTGAGGAAAGACAGCTATGAGGTGAAGGAAATAGACCTTGGGTGAGGGAACTGACCAATGTTAACACTTGGATAAGAGGCGATTCTTGCCAAGCACTCACCTTGGGATGTCAGCTGCCCATTCTCTGTACTCTTGATTCTCTCCCTTGCCTTGTGCCAAAAATAATTTTTTTACATTCTTAACAAAAGAAATAAAATATTATATAATTGGCCGTCCTCTATAAGGATTAAGGACAATGCCTCTATAAGGATTAAGGACAATGCCTTGCATTTGTCTTATTTGAACTATAAAAATTCCCGTAGAAAACGATGGAGATAATCGTACAAGAAAACTTCTGGACCCAAAACTTCGTCATAAAGTTTCCCATAGTCCTAGTTTGATGGATGACAATCCACACCATCAAATCATAGGGCATGTAGGCCATCTGAGGTGGACCCCACCTTGACCTTTTTTTTTTTTTAAACCCAACGTAGGGGACTATAACCCAATTGAGAGTCTGCACACAATGTAAAGACAGCCCACTCAAGTGAGAAAGGAATCAGCATACGCATGAAGAAAGCTTACAAGAGTAGGAAGGAGGCCCACACACGCGGGGGGAAGAGGTGACAACCCTGGATAGGCAGGTGGGAACTGTCACTTCTTACCACTCGGTGAGGTGGACCCACCGTTACATCTCCGAAGTCAAACTGCAATCAGTAGCCAATATTTTCTTTTATTGCTCTCTATATAGGGGACTCAAAACACACTCCAAAGCTTTGAAGCAATTCAGTTGTTCTCTTCTGTGGAGCCAGTGATTTGAGCACCTAGACTCACATTGTCTCTCTCTCTCTCTCTCTCTCTCTCTCTCTCATTTATCATGGAGATTATTGGAAGTATCATTCAGATTATTCCAAATCTCTGCTCTCAGTTCTCCGAGCAAACCGGTTACGTGAGACATCTCAAAGAGAATGTAGACACTCTAATGGACGAAGCTCGCAAGCTGAAAGCTTTGTGCGAGGACATAGAGAGTGAAGGACGGGAAGCCTCAAGAGCACAAAACAGGCTCACGAACCAAGCCCGGGCCTGGCTCGATCAGGCCCGGACAAACCTAATCGAGATCGACCGCATCAAATTAGAATTCGATCAAAGGCAGACCTTCAGCTGTAGTTGCATCCCCGAACTTATGTCTGGCTACACACTGGGTAAAAGGGCTGTTGAGAAGCTTGAACATGTTCGACAAGTCCTCAGCGAAAGAAATGTCATCAATTTCATCACCATGTCTTCGCCTCGGAGGGTGATGGAAATGGAGATGCCCACCTCACTTGTCCATGGCCAGAGCTCAACACAAGCAACCATGGAGAAGATTTGGGATCACTTGCATGACGAGCACACCAGCATCATTTGTGTTTATGGCATGGGTGGAGTGGGGAAGACCACTCTTATGAAAGCCATCAACAATAAGCTTCAAGCTACCGGAGACTTCGAATACGTGATTTGGATAACTGTGTCCAAGGAAGTCAACTTGCAAAGGATCCAAAAGGAAATTATGGGCAGGCTACGGTTGCGTTTCAATGAACAGGATTCCTCCAATGATCTATCCATGAAATTACGTGAGTTCCTAAGCAAAACAAGGTACATGCTGATCTTAGATGATCTCTGGGATTTTATCAACTTGTTTGAAGTTGGAATTCCAATCAACAAGGAAAATAGATCCAAGATTGCCATAACTACGCGGCTATTTGAAGTGTGTAATGATATGATGGCTGATGCGAAGATAAGAGCGAACACTCTTACAGAAGCTGAAGCTTGGGATCTATTTGCTGCCAATGTTGGGGAGGTAGTCCATCACCCTGCCATTGAGGACATCGCTAAACATGTTGTGATGGAGTGCGGTGGTCTGCCATTAGCAATCATAGTAGTCTCCAAGGCAATGCAAGGACAGAATAAGAAGGAGCTGTGGCAAGATGCTTTGAGAGCATTGAGAGCGTCGGTGCCTGAGATTAGAGGTATGGAGCGTTATGTGTTTCGACCTTTGAAGCTGAGTTATGATGACTTAAAAGATGAAAAGGTAAAGATGTGTTTCTTATTTTGTTCACTATTTCCAGAAGATTATGAAATACGTGTTAAACGTTTAGTTTGGCTTTGGATAATGGAGGGATTTATTGAAAATGTTGATAACTTGGTGGACGCATCAAATAAGGGGCACCGAATTGTTGAAATGCTCAAGCAAAGATGTCTTTTGGAGGAAGGAATTCAAGCTGTTAATTTTGATACCATAAAGATGCATGATGTAATCCGTGACTTGGCACTATATATCGCATCATCATCTTGCAATGAAGGCCCAAGATTCTTGGTTAAAGCCGGCTTTGGAGAGGGACTAAAGGAGCCACCCCCTGAGGAAACTTGGAGAGAGTATGAGAGAATTTCGTTGATGAGAAATGGGATTGCTGACCTTCCTATTAAGCCCGAATGTCCCAATCTTGTTTCACTATTTTTGAGAGGAAACCCCATCTCTGTTGTTCCTCATAGCTTCTTTGAACTCATGCCGACTCTACAAGTTCTTGATCTATCTGACACTGTCATAACGTCGTTGACGATATCTCCATCTTCGTTGTTGAATCTACAATCACTTATCTTGAGAGGATGTTCAAGATTAACAGAGGTTCCATTCTTGGGGCAGCTAAAGAAGCTTCAATTTCTAGATATATCAATGTCTAGCATTAGAAGTTTGCCTACAGAAATGCAAAATTTGGTTAAACTTAAGAAGCTAAATATGTCTAATATATGTGGAAACTTTGTAACAACGCCAGCCAATATAATATCTAAGTTGTCAAGCTTGGAGGATCTGCGCATACAGAAGACAAAAATAGATTGGGCAAAAGGAAGTGAGCCAACAGTTGAAACTAATGCCACACTTGGCGAGGTATGGAAGTTGAAACGGTTAACTACTCTCAAGATCTTTATTGAAGACTTTGACTGTATAGAAGAAGATGTGTTCCTCCAGCAATGGTCGAGATTGGAAAAATTCAAAATTTTACTTGGCCCATCTACTCAATTGACAAATCTGGATTGCATGAAGCAGCTGCATATATATCGTGCCAACAATTATCCTCATGGAGTTGAGGTGATTGCGGCGCACACAGAGAGTTTAACATTGGAATGTGCAAATGTAAAACATATTTCTCATTTAGTGGGTGATGCAAAGATCTTGATAAAGCTTTATATTAAGGACTGTGAGGAAATAGAATGCATTATAAATTGGAGTGATGTTGGAGAAAATGCACTGCACAATATTAACATACTATGTCTCGACAGATTACCGAAGTTGCAGAAGCTATTTGAAGGAGAAATGCCAGAAGGATGCATTCAAAGATTGAGAAAAATTAATATATTAAATTGTGAGAAAATAAAAAGTCTCTTCTCCTCCAAAATGGTGCAATATTTAGATCAGTTAGAGACCCTGTATGTAGAAAATTGTAAAGAATTAGAGGAGATCATAAAAGGTGACCAGTCCTTGCCTGAGAATCCATTCCCACAATTGCATTATCTCAAACTGGGAGGCTTACCGAAACTGAGAAGAATAATTTGTCGCGCCACATTGGCCTTGCCTTCCTTGATACATCTGGATCTAGTTGAATGTCCAGTTTTTATGCTTCCCAAGCGTCCTAACACAACAAATTGGCCCAGTAACAACAGATCTGGATATGTAAAATGGCGGGCTGATCTGCAACCATTAGATCATATGCAACAATGAGGAGCAATTCCACATGTAAAGAAAGGTATTTTATTTCCGATCTTCTGTCTCTTTATTTTTCTTAGTTACATGTCTAATTGGTCCACATAATACTTCATGTTCTTCCTCATAAATACTCATATAATAGAATTTGGTTATATGCCATCTCCAGCTGCATGGAGAGGGCATGCAGCTTGGCCGTTGGGGCTCGCTTGGTGACCCTTTGATCCATCCAAGCCCGTCATCCAACATCCGCGCCCTTGAATATCATTAGATCCATCGGTTTCACGCCCATCTGAATGAAATTGACCGTTGGATTAAATGGTGAAAAAAGGAAGCCTTATAAAATCATTAAACTTGAGGGCCATGGATCAAGGGGTTGGGATGATATGATTGACTTGAAATCGCACATAGGTGGGTCCCATCAAGATGTTTCCATCCCCCACCCTTCCCCATGATTTTCAAGCCCCCACACTAAGGGGAACGTACAGAGCTTGCAAGATAAGGGATCACAGGTGAGGAGCCCTTTCCAAAAATATAATGGCTTCTAAAATTATTAAAGTTGAAGGCCTTAGATGAAACGGTTATAAGGATGATCTAATGACATTGATAGTTCTCACACTCCTGAGTCTCATTTAGATCTTTTCATCCCCTAACTTCCCAATGAATGGCATGGCCGTAGGTTGGCCCCATAGGTGAGTTTACATGATACTATATGCAAATAGTTCTAACTGGATTAAAACTTTATCTATTTGTATTTATATTTAGGGACTTATACCCAAGAATTATAAAGAAACTCATTACTTAGCAATTTATGATACAGATTAAACATTTTGCTAAATAATGACAATGAACATTTGAGAATTATTTTGATGGAATTGTCCATAGGTTACTATATTGCAACCTTACTTTCTACATCACCCAAACTTGAATTGATTTTCCAAAGATTGCAGAATATCTTGGTATTATATTGCAACCTTACTTTCTACATCACCCAAACTTGGATTGATTTTCCAAAGACTGCAGAATATCTTGGTAACTCTCTCTCTCTCTCTCTCTCTCTCTCTCTCTCTCTCTCTCTCTCTCTCCATATAACTAGTTCTAACTCAGTTAGAGGTCCTTCCTTTAAATTATGTTCTATGTTGTTTCTTAAGCATCTTTAACATAATTCTATTCTGATGGGAACTAGTAACACCTTCTGTTCAACAAGATCTATAGTCAGAAAAAGATAAGCGAGGGTATATGGTTTCTTGACATAGAAGGAGAGAGAGGGAGGGTTCAGGTGACATAAAAGTTCAATTGACCTATGGGCAATTCTATCAAAATATTTTTCCTAATGTTCGATTAGCATTATTTAGCGAAGTGTTGAATCTATATAATAAATTGCTAATTAATGGATTTCTTTATAATTTTTGGTAAAAACCCCTTACATTTATACATGAATGACAAAAAATATTGATACACAAGTTCATACTTCATACTGAATTAAGTTAAAAGAAAAAAATGATAAAAAAAATTTGATAGATGTCAGCCAAAATCTTCTGTATACAAGTCCACACTAAGCTCATTTTTGTTCAAATGACTGAAATAACAGTCCTGTACAAATGCAAAATGGCAATTCAGTTGGGCCATATGCCAGCTCAGGGGTAAGATTCCAAATTTCTGTCACTAGTTTCATAGGCTTGAATTTTCTTTCTTTATTTCATTTTTTCCTTTTTTTAAAGTGAATTATAATTCAAATTCTATATATATATATATATATATATATAGAAATATTACTTATGTGGTTTAGAGTTCAATTAACCATCTTCACTATTTTTAATGGAATTACCATTTTAATAAATCAACAAGTTTTTTCCAGCAAATGAATAATTTATTTAACAGAATTAAAAATGATTAATTAAATCTGACAACCAGTCCAAGTAGTCATTGGACCATTCGACACTGACATTTTGAGAAAAAACCCACTTGCATTGGAAGATTCAATACTGTCCTAAATAACGAATTTGATCATCCATTGCTCATGTATATTGATGGCTCTAATGAATTCAGAAGGCATTAGGGAAGATATGGATCTTTGAAAAGCCTCTATCCTTGCCTTATTCCTTACTCCTTACTAGAAGGATCACCCTCACTTCATCTTCTTAGGTGGTCTCTCCTGATGATTCACTTTTTTTTTTTTTTTGGGTAAGGCTTAATATTGTTAACCAAAGAAAATGAAGATGATAAAAAATTAGACCAGCTCACTTAACCAAGAAGAAAAATTCTTAATCCAAAGCCTAGAGCTAGAACAACTAGAGCCACATTAAGTAAAATAGTTTCTAAAAATGAACTCCAAAGAAGCTGGCTGGACCAAACTTGACAATGTGATGATGCTGAAGATGATAGAAGATAGAGACCAATCACATACATGGAATAGAATACTTGCAATATATTGCTTCAATCAATTCTCTAGCATTAAAGTTAGGATTCTCGTAGAACCATTATCCTCAGTTGCTTTTAATGAAAGAGGATCTTATGTGCCTTTCCTTCCTTATATGAGTTGAGAGTAGGGCCTTAGCTGCCTCTGCACACAAAGTTTCTCTTTAGCCAAAAACACTGCAACCTAAAGAAGAATTTCCATTATACTTCATTAAAGCCGCATCAAAGAAAATATAGTACATTCTAGAGAGGCACTTATAAGATACCATTGATCCCTGATATTACAGATGTCTTCTCTCGGCTCCCCAATAAGTCAATGTTGAGCCTGTATAAGAGTCCATCATTATATATTTGATATCGTAGATCAGTTTCAATATAATACATCCTACTTAGTAATTTGTTTGATTTTTACTTGTCTTCTTGTGCAGGTTTTAGGGGTCTTACATTTGAGAAAGAAACATTCTTTTTTCCGTATTTTACATGCATCTACTACACTATAAATCCATCCCATTCATCCAAATAGATCCTTTAAATTTGAAGTCTTGATCTGGACAAGATCTGACGAGCTCATCTATATCCTATATCCAGAACATGAGTACATTGTATCATTGGCTAAAAATCACATATCTATAACCTGAAGGCTGGAACCCCATGTGAACTACAGAGAATAGTTAAAATTGTTAAATGGACACAAGTGATGAAGAAAACTAATTATCTCGTCTTATGCATAGGAAGCCAAGGTCAATCACATGAGCCAAACTATGACCAACTACCAAGAACCCCGAATTGTGATCCAACTATCCAGGTAACTATGGTTGTTATGTTTTCTTTCTTAATTACCCAATTCTGGGCCAGTAAGTGAACATTGGGATTATTGGAAGTGGGGAATTGTCTAGGCATATGAAATCTATGTTGGGGCACCTCATATCAATGTTCTAAAAACCCAATCTTACTGTACATTGTCAGAACCCAATTATTTTCATGAGCATTTTTTAGTTGAATTTTTATGAATTGTTGCAGCTTTTGTGGAGAATATCTGAAGAACTGTTCTGAGAAAACTGCATAGGATTTTACTCCGTTTTCTATTCTGCATCAAGTGGCACAAGGACCATAGAAAAGATAGCTGCACATGTGAAGGATCAGTAATCTTTGTCAGACTCGGTTGCATTGTGTAAAAGGTGGTCCTTTTTTTTTTTTTTTTTTTTCAATTTGTTTCTAACCATTGAAAAGATAGTAATTGTAGTCACCTTTGGACTTCAAGTTGTCGTGAGTGAGTGGTATATCGTTTATTTTTTTCAGTCTCAACAATGACACTCTCACTTGGTTTGATTATGTAGGTTCCGTTGTGGTTCTTTGTGAATGACTTTTACCCAATATAATTTCCTTTCAAAGTGAATGAAGTTTCCTCACAAAACTCTTGGATGTTTTTTCAGAATATCTTAAATATTCAAGAATATATAAACATTAAATTCTGAGGCCTCCAAGGAGATCGTTATGGTCATCAGATCACACTAATATTTGGACAACCTTTTGTTCATGTTAAGACCTTCCAATCCCACCTTACCTTTTTTTTAAGACCTACCTTACCGGTTATTGGCATGCATAAGGTGGGTCAAGAAAATTGGTTTGCAACTTCAAAAGTTTCGGCCATTCTAGCTGAATTTTTCTCCTATAGTAAGTGAAAAATAGTGTTGCTGACTATTATTTTTCTCCATTTTTCTGCATCTATGAGTAAACCCATTAAAACCCTTGTGTTAGAGGAGGGCACGCATAGAACGGTGACTTACGTGTATCCACATATATGAAATTATGGCTGTGAAAGTCTATATGACCATGTTTGTAGAGAATTGATTCAACAAGAGCGTGGAAAAGTAGCTCCAATGCCATAGGATTAGTTCAATTTTTTTTTCTCTTTCTACAAAGAAAAGCACCACAGCAAACTCCGGAAAATTTATGCCTGCAGAAAATTGAATCTTTCTCTTTAACAATCAACATCATGCAATCCTCATCACCACATAAGATTTTGCTCTAACCAGATTCCAGACAACAAGCAAATGGGGGTGCATGGGGCGTACCAACTCTAGTAGCAGATATAAAGGTGTTGGCCCGCCGATAAATCTTCAAATGTGTATTAAAAAATTAGTGCCTTTCCTTTTACCTCTTTCCTGTACTTCGTTTTGAGACCGACTCATGTGAAAGCCAGGGAGCTTGAACCATTCATTTCGTTTAGAACTTTGAAATGTACTCTATCTATTGCACCATATAAAAGTTTAATATTAAAACTCATTAAAAAAAATCTAGCCTAATTATAAAGGGACCAGGTAAAATAAGATGTAAGGACTTGACCCCGAATTAAATGTTTTCAAGTTTTGTTTTGTTAAAATATCATGAAATTATTGTTTCGATAATTATAATCGTACTGAGTTGGAATGCTTCAAAAGAATAAGCTAAAAGATGTCAATTTGTCAAATGAAATTATCGTTTTGATAATTATGATCGTACCGAGTCATGATAATTATCCATAATAAAGAATAAGTTAAAAGCTGTCAATTTGTCAAATCAACTCCACGGTTAGTAAGTAGACTAATTTCATAAAGTAACTAATAGGACCCCTACCCTATTAACTAAATTTCACTTAGGCTAATTTTACTCAATTTGTCAAATCAACTCCACGGTTAGTTAGTAGACTTCATAAAGTAACTATTAGGAACCCTACCCTATTAACTAAATTTCATTTAGGCTAATTTTAAAGTGAATTATCATTTAGAATAAACATCAAAATTTGTATAGTTCAATCATAGAGGCATGATAATTATCCATAATAAACAAATTAAGTCATGAAAGCTTAGTTTAAAAAATTAATGTATTAGTAAGCATCCAAGGTACAAATTCCTGTACAAATTCATACCGAATTCATACATGCATATATTTATAAAAAAATTTAATTAAAAAAAATTGAACCGTTAACCATAAGTGCCCTATATCCCAAGTCAAACTGGTTAACCCAAGTGTCACAGCAATCATTTCTATCAAAATATTGAACTGATTGTTGGCTTGTTGCATTGCATCAAATCACATGTTGAACTTCGCAAAGAAATTTAGGATCTGGAAAGAAGTATTAGGAGCATACCTTGACAGTCCAATTCCTTTTACTGATGCTGGTTTACAGCAAAATGGGCTCCTCCTCTCCTTTGGCTTGGTAGACATGCTTTCAACCTTCCAAGCTTGTCAACCTTCTCGATGCTAATCCTCTGGCCTTCTTAGCTAGAGAGTCCAGACAAATATAACATGCTGGCTTTAATATCAGTATCTTCTTAGGCTCAAATCCTACTGAATGTCTAAAGAATAATGAACAGAGGCCCACCTTAAATTGGAGAGAAAATAGTGGAGAGCTTCACCTTCAGAAATGTAGCGTCTTCCAGGAAGGAGCTCTCTACCATCAGTAATCATGAGTTTTTAGGGATGAAGAGTATAGGTGTTCCATAAACAAAAATAGTTTACATGAGAGATCTTTCGTTTCTTTTACTTTTTCCCCTTATCTTCAATATTTGTAACTTAAATCTATGACATCAACATCTTCGACAAGTGACGAATGATGGAATAAATTTCCTCCATTTGATGAAATGAACCGCCTCCATTAACAAACTCATGGACTGCACCATCGACCTCAATCACACTCCTTCCAGTTTCCTTTTTCATCCCTCTATCTCTCATAAGCTTCCTCACCCTCAACACATCATCCCACATTTTTTTCTCCGCATAGATATTTGACAGAAGAACATAAACCCCACAATCATCTTCTTCCAGTTCCACAAGCTGCTCCACTGAAGCTTCTGCCAGGTCAACACGTTGATGGATTCGACAAGCTGCAAGAAGAGAACCCCATAAAGCAGAATTGGGTTTCACTAGCATACTATCTATAATCTTTTTAGCTTCATCTAATCTTCCTGCTCGACCAAGAAGATCTATGATACAACCATAATGTTGAACCTTAGGTTCAAATCTATCTGAACTTCTCATCATTTCAAAAATTCGCAGACCCTCAGTTACTAGACCTGCATGGCTACATGCCGTCAAAGCGCCAAGAAAAGTCAAATCATCCATTGGAGTTCCATTTCTCTCCATTTGAGAGAAAAGTTCAAGAGCTTCTTCTCCATGACCATTGATCCCAAGCCCAACTATCATCACATTCCAAGAAATGATGTTTTTCTCAGACATGTTCTTGAAAACTGCTCGTGCATCTTCCAAACTCCCACACTTCATGTACATGTCAATGAGAGTGGTTTGAACCACAATATCTGAAAATACCTTATTCTTCTTCATGTAGATATGTATCCATCGCCCTTGATCAAGTGCACCCAACTGTGCACATGCAATAATTGCACCGACTGCAGAGACCTTATCAGGTTTGGTGCCTTGGCGAAGCATTTGTCGAAACAAATTTAGGGATTCCTTAGAGTTCTGGTGGCAGGCATAGCCATCAATCATGATGCTCCAAGAAATCACATTTCTTTCTGGCATTTCTTCAAACAAAGTCCGTGCAGCACTCATATCTCCGACAGCGGCATATCCATCAATCATAGAATTCCAGGAGACAAGATCTCTTTTAGGCATCTTATCAAATAGCTTTCGAGCTTGAACAACATCACCAAGCTTCTACAAGGAGAATGGTTTTGAACTTTTGTAAGTCTACATGAGAACAAAATGTCAAAAGAAGCCAAAGTCATCTTGAGCATTGATTATCAAACCACAGCTAAGCCAAAGGAAAATGATTCTACATGAAGAACAGTAATTTATGTTTTGCTAAAATGGAATCTTATCACCAGATGCTGACTGGAAGTGAACACGTTTACTAAAGACCAGGCTGAAACCCATTTTCCATCATAACAACAGCCCACAGTGCACAACGTTATGGGTTTACAACATGTTACCAATAGAAAAGAAAATGATAAATACTAAAAACAATCAAAGGAACATGACCAAATTCACCAACTGGAAGAAATGATCTCTTCCAAAAGGGACTAATACCACTCATGTTCATGCTCAGTATAACCAAATATTGATTGAAGCTCATAGATGGAGTCTGAGCATCTAGACATCTAATCCAATCCATATAGACTATACAGGCTTGCTAGCATCAACTGATTGACAAACAATGGCTCGGATTCAAGCACCAATGTTTACTTAATTCATCCTAACTACAGTCAAACTACAAAACAAATCATTCGAATAACTTGCAACATGCACATACTAGCATCATCATTTTAGACTCAACCTATTTCAAGAGCAATTGAGTTCTACTGTACACTCAATCTTTGGGGCCAGATTGCATCAACAATGGGAAGTGAACCCCACTCTATCACATCAGCTCCCTATCAAGCAAGAAGGGCCGGATTGCATCACCATCCAACATTGATTGGAAATTATTAGAAGCTACAGTTATGGATATCTAACCCATCCCTTTTTATTGGCTTTGATAGCAGATCTAAGAGAAATACAGGAGCATTAACCATAGCTATAAAAACCAAATCCCTGGTTTCTACATAATTGTGGTATGCAAATTACACCGCAAGAAAAGTAGCCAATCATGTAATAGTCAAATACTCAAGGAACTACTCATTCACTTACCTTGCCATACCCATCGATCATGATCGCCCAAGTGAAAACATCTCTCTCCGGCATTTCATCGAATAGCCCTTGCGCCTCTCCCATCTTCCCCAAAATTGCATACCCACCCACCATAGAATTCCAAGAAACCAAATCCCTGTCAGGAATTCCATCAAACACCTTCCTCCCGGAATCCACTTCCCCGCACCTACAATACATGCTAATCAACCCATTCCCCACAAACAGATCCTCATAAAACCCTCTCTTAACCACCTCTCCATGCACCCTTCTGCCCTCTTCCAAATCCAAGGCCAATCCACACGCCTTGAGGACAAATGGGTAGGTGTGATTATCGCCCGGGACACCATCCCTCCTCATCCTACGGTAGAAGACGAGCGCCTGGAGAGGGGTGGGGCCTGCAGCGTGGCCTCGGATGATGGTGTTGTAGATGAAGGAGTTGGGGTGGGGTAAATGGGCGAAGACGAGCTCGGCATATGCCATGTTTGGAAGGGAAGAAGAAGTGGAGATTGCGACAATGAGGCGGCTTGCGGCGAAGGTGTTGGAGATGAGGCCAGTGATGATTAGGTGAGCTTGGATTTGGAGGATTTGGGAGGGGGTTTTGGGTGTCTGAAGGAGAGAGATGAGAGGGTTATTGAGGAGAATTTTGGAGGGCAGAGATGGAGTCATGATCATGAGAGAGTGAGAGACATTGCTTCTGACCTTTTGAAGAAGGCAGTTGGTTTTTGAATTTTAGTTTGAATTGGGCAGTTTCACTAATAGGACACGTGGCACTGACTATGTGGCCCATGACCCACTCATAATAGTAAATTATGTCTAGTTGGGCCTCATGCTGGAGCTCCCTGTGTGTTGCAAATCCGGACTCAAAACATGAGCATCATCAACTCACCATTCAAAAAAATATATAAAAAATATATATATATATATATATAGCTTTTTGTATATGCCCCTAAGGTTTGTAGGATTTATAAATAGACTCATGAGGTTTTAGTATTTACAAATAGGCCCTGCATTTTCATTTTAATATATTCTTTGTCTCCAAAAATCAATAGTCTTCTAACTACCATAGGATTTTAGAGTGAAATGGCATGTTTATCCATCTCTTTTATCCTTATATGCATAATTTCAAAAGCTTAGACTCAATTTTTTATAAAGCATGTAACTTTTACAATTGCAGTTTAGTGGGAGAGAGCAACCCTATATTTAAGACCTAGTTTTAGAACTTGAATCTATTTTGGCCATTTGTACTAAAGTTTTTTAGAATTTTTTTTTTTTGCACCCCAACTAAGGGCGCTAGGACCCTAAGATAGCACACGTGGGAAAAGAGTTTGTACACATGAGGAATGTTTGGCAACATCTCATTTATAGTTGAGCAACATATACAACGACAACAATAACTTTTAGCTCATTCTACAATAGAGAAATCTGGAAATGTGATTGAAAATATAGTGTAGATTGAGATTGGATAATGAAGGAAATTTGGAAGGGGTATAAGCATAAAAAAAATTCAAATGCAGTATGAGTTGTGGTTTGACATTCCACGTGCCTTGCACGTGCAGGGCTTCACTAGTGTGTGTGTGTGTGTATAAAAGAGAATATTCATGTACATCTATTCCTCACCATAGGGTGAGAGACACTTATATAATTGGAAATATTCATGTGCAAAAGAGGAAAAGCCATATATAGTAATATGCAGAAAAAGAATGTTTATGTGCAAAGAGAGAAAGCCATGTAAGTGTCCCTCACCAATGAAAGTTCATGTTACCGTTTAAAAAAAGGTATCTCTTTAATGAATAGGATTGGTCAATTCTAGCACCACTTCCTTGATTCAAACAACTGGATCTCGATCCAAATATTTTTTTATCCAAAAACATTTTTCATGGTTTTTCTTTTTTTTTTTTGGGAAATAAGCATATATTCATTAAAAGGGAAGAGAGACAAATAAAGATAGAGGACAAGCATGTAGAACAACACCAAATTAGTCCCTAGATAAGATAATAGAAGCCCTTTAACAATTTTCATAGTTGATATTATTTTTCTTGCATTGTAGGCATTAGATATTTTTAAAACAAGTTATCCGGTGGCAATTAACGGATAACAATAAGTCAGATCTAAGTCGGAACTTGCCATTTCAAATTCCAAATAACTAAAAAATGTCATTGTTCAGATCTTTTTTTTTTTTTTTAAAGAAGTTCTGGTTCTAAGTTAGGTATGTGAGACAGTGAGAGAGACGAAAACCTAGTCACTAGTTAGCTACTAGAATAGTAAACTAAAAGGAAGAGGTTTCTTAATTTCTCAACCTTATCTCTTACCTATATTGTTGCTCATGAAGTTATCCACTCATTTAAGAGAAAATTGAATTCTAAAGTTTATTCGGCTAAAGCCTGATATGGCTAAAGCTTATGATAGAATGGAATGAGATTTTGTCGAGATTGTTCTTGAGGCTTTTGGATTTCATAGGGAAATCATCCAAATCATTATTGAATGCATATAATCTGTTTCTTTCTCCATTCTCCTTAATGGGTTCCCTTTTGGTAAATGTGATTCCTTCAAGAGGATTAAGAGAAGGGGGTCCTGCATCCCTTCGTCGTTTTATCTCAGGAGCTGAAGCCCTCTCGCATATGATGATTAGAGCATAAGACAAGGGGTTGATTCCAGGTGTAAAGGTGGCTAGAAATGGGGCTAATGTTTCTCATTTGCTTTTTGTTGATGATAGTTTTTTTTTTCCTATAATGTTAAGATTAACGAGGTTAGAGAAATTAAAAATTCCCTTGAGGATTACTGTTTAATTGCCAAGACAACTTGTCAACTTGAACAAGTCTGCAACCTATTTTAGTAAGGGTACTTGTCGGTTAAGAAGTAGAGAATTGACAAGAATTTTAGGAGTTCGTCTCATGAATGATGATGAGAAATATTTAGGTAACCCAATCGTCACAAACAAGAAGAAGAACAATAAATTTCAATCCCTCATTTCAAAAGTTAAATGTAGAATAATGTCTTGGCAGGCCACCTTCTCTCTCTAGTTGGGAGGCGTACTCTTACTAAATCAATTGCCTCCACTATCCCGATCTATAATATGTCGGTGCTCCAACTTAGATCCAAAACAATCAACTCTATGGATAAGATGTTTAGAAAATCCTTTTGGAGGGTCTCCCTTGAATAAAAAAAATTTGCATACTATTATATGTGACTCCTTCAAGAGGATTAAGAGAAGGTGGTCCTATATCCCCTTGTCCTTTTATCTTAGGAGTTGAAGCCCTCTCGCTTATGATAATTGGAGTAGAGGATAAGGGATTGATTCATGGTGTAAAGGTGGTTGATAAGTCCTTAAAAATGCATATTTTCATACACATTTTGAACCATTTTAAGGACTAATTAATCCAGAAGAGTCTCGTTTAAGAAAAAATCATGTTTTTATGCATTTTGGGTTTATTATAGTGCATTCACGCATAATTTGCTAAAAATCATCATTATTGCATAAAATCACGGAACCTGCCATTTTTGGAACTCTATTTTTGGAAAGTTTTACCATATTTATTTTTTTCTCTCATCAACTAAATCAATTCTTCATCATCATTAGTTAATTCAAGTAAGATCATGCATAATGATGTGCATTTTAATTTATGGGCCCATTGTCAAGCATTTGTGATTTTTATTCAAGATTATTATTTTAAATTAAAATTCACTTTTGCTTGTAGGAAATGGATGAAATGAATCCCACAACCTAAGGAGAAGAGATAGGGCATCCCATGCCCTATATAAACATCACATCTATCACCTAACATAGGGGATTGCATGCTACATAGTATGACCTAAGGAGAAGAGATAAGGCATCCATGCCCTATATAAACATCACATCCATCACCTAACATAGGGGATTGAATATTACCAAGTAGGACCTAAGGAGAAGAGATATGCACCCCATGCCTTATATAAGCATCCCATGCTCTATATAAACATCACATGGGATGTTCGCCCCCACGTCCCTCCTTCTTTTGATGGAAAGCAACCCCCTTTAGCCTCTATTCACTCCATCCTCTCCTTTCTCCTCATTGTGTTCCTCAAGGAGGCTTAGCCCCAAAGCCACACTACTCTTTTGGGATTTCTCATCTACAAGAGGTTTTATTTTCCATCCTAACATGTACTTTTCTATTATTTTTATTTTCCATCTTATGTAAATGAATCTACATGTTAGTAAAATTTATTTTTTTCAATATTCTTCTTCTTATGGTTTATGCTTGATGTTTTATTTATGTTGCTTATTTTTGTGCTTGTATTGACGACCCAAGTTTTTGAGGGCATGTTTGAAGTGATTCTAAATTGTATTAAGAAAGAATTTTAGAGAGGATAATTTCACTACTTGAACTACATTTAAATTTTATTAGTTTCATTACTTTTACTTTTAATTGCAACACTACTTTTATTTTCCAGCTTTCTAAGTTGTGACTCAATTTCATGCATCATAATTAGAAATTGCATTAGAATAGGTTTTTCTTTCTAAAATCACAATGTTTAATGAATGATTAATAATGCTAATTTTGGACCTAGTACATAGTTGAAAATCTGCACATTGAAAAAAAAAAAAAAAAAAACTGCATTGTTTCAGTAGTTTTGGTCTGACCGTGTTCCAAAAGTAAGTGATTTGAAAACTAGGGAAAATAAGTTATTTTTCCTTGAAAGTGAACAAAATTAAAGTAAAGTAACAAGAATTTGAAACCCTAGAATTTCAGCCAAAGATAACCTCGGGAACCGTGTCAATCAGAGGCACAAATAGGCGTACTCAGTAAGGTCGTACCAAATTTCAGCAGCATAACTGGTTCAAGTAGGCATCTTGTTGCATTCATATCTTTTTCATCTGAATTCCTTTTTCACTTCTGTTTCTTTGTTGTGTTCATGAATCTTCAAGGTTCGAATTCCAGCCATCAAGTTTTGGTTTAGAGCATCTTACGTAGGTTCTACAGTCCAGTGAAGACAAGCTTATACATAAGGTTTTTCATACTTAGAATTTTTCAGAGTGCATCAGATTTTAGAAACTTATCTAGAATTGCATTATTTGCATGTAGGATCTCATACATCATTCATACTTCCATTATAATCTATTATAGTAAGTAGGATCTAATTTAAGAAATTTTATTTTGATTTTTCATATTAAATTGGTTGTTTGATTTTTGTGTTCTTTTGCAGGTTTTTAGATATTCTAGGATTGCTTATATTCGGTTTCCTTTAGTAGAATATCTCTTTTATTTTTGGAAAGAATTGTAGTTAAACTTTTTTCATTCAGTTATTTTAGAAAAGTTGATATAATTTGATTAGTTTCTTATTTATGTTAGTTTTAGATTTTAATTAGGACAGGTTAAAAGTTGGAAAGTTTCTTAATCAACATCGCTCCGTGTGGATCGACCTGGTCTCACCAATTTTTTACTACATCGTGGCTCTACACTTGGAGCTCACGATCAGTGGCTAGAAATGGGCCTAGTGTTTCTCATTTGCTTTTTGCTGATGATATTTTTCTTTTCTGTAATGCTAAGATTAATGAAGTTAGAGAAATTAAAAATATCCTTGAGGATTACTGTTTAATGTTAGGACAACTTGTCAACTTGAACAAGTCTGCAGCCTATTTTAGTAAGGGTACTTGTCGGTTAAGAAGTAGAGAATTGACATGAATTTTAGAAGTTCGTCTCATGAATGATGAGAAATATTTAGGTAACCCAATTGTCATGAACAAGAATAATAAAAATAATTTTCAATCCCTAATTTCAAAAGTTAAATTTAGAATAATGTCTTGACAGGTCCACCTTCTCTCTCTAGCTGGAAGGAGTACTTTTATTAAATCAGTTGCATCCACTATCCCAATCTATAATATTTTGGTGCTCCAACTCAGATTCAAAACTATCAACTCTATGGATAAGATGTTTAGAAAATCCTTTTGGAGGGTCTCCCTTGAATACAAAAATTTGCATACTATCAAATGGGGACATATTTGCAAATCTATTAATGATGGGGGTCTTGGAATCAGGGATTCCAAAATTAATAATTTAGCACTAGTAGCCAAAACCTGTGAAGTATGACTAATGAAAATTTACTCAGCTCCAAAAATTCTTAAATCTAAATATTGCCCAAACAAACCTCTTTGGGAAGTAAATTTCAGGAAGGGCAATTCTTGGTTTTGGAAGGGATCTTTGGAAGCTATGAATTTTAATAAAGATAGAATAGGGTGGATTCTCGGCAATGGGGAAAATATTTTGATTTGGAAATGTAGTTGGATCCTTTGTGAAGGTGGTCTTAGAAAACCCTTCTAAATTGTCTCTAATGAATATCTTGTTGCTAAGGATCTTTTTTATCAGAATAAAAATTGGAATATCCACCTTCTTAGAATACCTTTAACAATAATATGGATAATGAAAGTATTTTGAAAATTTAGATTCCTCAGCATAATGCAAATGACTGAAAGATCTGGCAATTAACTAAGAACGGTGAATTGACTACCAAATCTGCATATATCACTATGACCAAGAAAAGAGAGAGAATTTTCCGCCCTTCGCTTCAATGGAAGATCTTTAAGCATCTTCCCCTCCCTCAAAGAGTTAAATTTTTTGGGTGGAGATGTTTGCACAAAGCTATTCAAGTACGCAACCTTCTACATTGTAAATCTATTTCAGCTACTAAGATTTGCCCTATCTGCAATAAAAATGAAGAGACTATTGAACATGCTCTCTTTCAATGTAATCATGCAATAACATTGTGGTTTGCCTCTAATCTTGGGTATTAGCTACCCATCTCATTAACCTTAATATTTTTGAATGGCGGAAATCTTTCTTAATGAAGTGTGATTCTTTAACTCTGACTGTCTGTCAGTCCTAACAATCCTATGTTGTAGCTATGTGGTGGACCATTTGGAAAACTATGAATTACTATATATTTAGAGGTAAAATGATTAACCCATTAACATCTGTAAGAGGTGCATCAAATTTAATAATTCAGCCTTGATATGAAGCTAAAGAATTCCCAACAGTGGTGGTTGATCCTATCCAAGGCTTTAACTTGAGCTATTCTCATGACATAGTCTATATTTTCTCATATGCAGCTTTTACTGCTGGTGATGGTAAGGCAGGGTTTGGTTTTGCCTATTGGTGTAATGGTTTTTGGTTGGGTGCAAGAGTTGTGGATGGCCTGAAGGTGTATTTGTCCAAAGAAGCTGAGACAAGGACAATCATTATTGCCCTAACCGAAGCTAAAGCTCATAGTTTCCATAAAGTCCACATTTTGTCTGATGCCCTGGAGGTGGTGCAAGCCATTAATGGATCACAGGATTGGTCGATTGAACCAGCTGTTTTGAGAGAGATTACAACTCTTATATCTCATTTTGAGTAGGTTGATTCTTCATTTATTCCTAGAAAATTGAATTTAGTAGCTCATATTTTTGCTAAAAGTACATACTATAGGGCTGTTGGGTCTTTTGTACCTATTTCCCCTCGCTGATGTTTCTTTGTTGTTGCTTTGTTTTGCTTGTACTTAATAATTATTCTACTTAACCAAAAAAAAAAAAAAAAACCTTATCTTTTACCTAGTGGGTCGGGTTGAGTTCCAAAAAGTCAAATGTGTTTTTCATTTTGTTACAAGGAAGATAAAACACTCTGTCCCCCCTTTACTTGAGCATTTAAAAATTTCACTAAAAAGAAAGGGATTGGGATTTTGAAATGCTTGTGAAAAAAACATGGCATTTGCAATTGTCATAAGACAAGATGTCACATTATGTCTAAAATAAGCCGAACCTGTCATATTCTTATGAGAGATTCCTCTAAAGAAACATACCCTAAAAGATGCTCCTTCCCTCAAAAAAGTCTTTCATTCTCCTAAAAAAATGAGTATTTCATTCTCCTAAAAAAAGTCTTTCATTCTCCTATCATCTTCATCCTTTACTTTTTTCTTGAGGCAATGCTTTTTATTTATTTTAGAGGATTTTGCCCGAAAAATCCTCTTGACTTGTTAAAGACCAAAAAGGCCCTCAATTTTGTATATAGACCATATAGGACCTCCTGTCACTATTTTGTATCTTTTTTTCCTTTTTTGCAAAGGGATGATATCCCACTTAGCTGTGCACGAGTGGGTGGGGATATCTCCGCTCATCACAGTTAAAACAACTAGTTAGGCGAGGATATCTTGCTTAACTGAGTGTGTTAACTATGTTGGGTGGGGACATGCGCAGAGGGAGGGTAGGGCGAGGAGGGGCAAACTTTTAAAAAAGATGAGGCATATACTGGGTATTTATAATCTCTATGGCCATGTTTTATGTTTTTCTTTTCACCTTTTGCCCCTTCTCAACTTCTGAGGCAGAAAAGGAGTGGAATAAGGAAAAAAATGTTAGGGAGGAATATGTCTTTTCCTATCATGAGAAAAGAGTCAATATACAATTGATAACTCATAAGCCTTTTTGTGCATGGCAAGTCGCCTCTTCAAGTTCAACAATCTTCTTCTGTTTTCTTACCAAAAAGAAAAAACCCTCTTCTTCTTTTTATCTACGATGGGTTTTGCAACAGGTCTCTAATGGAAATTGGCAACTACTCACCCATTTACACTACTCAATCTTAAAAGCAGGTACTTCATCTTAACTTATTTCTTACTTGATTTTGCACTTTACATAATATAGTCTCCTATTTGATGACTGATTGTTTCCTAAAAAGTGGGCCACACTTCACTCTCCAAAGCATAGGGCCCCACTCATCCATTAATCTTCCTGCTTAAAGGGTTTTTGCTTAAGCTAACTTCATGGATGTTAGTGCTACCATGGCTGGTTTTTCCATCCATTTGTGAGGGACCTACTCATAAATATGAGCACAGGTTTTCCCATCCATTGTAACTTGATGGTTTTTTTATCATTGTATGTCAATGGATGTAAGCCCTCACTCATTTTCTAATGGGTAGAAATAATATTGATTCTCGACTACCTAGAAATTGAATAAATAAGGTAAGAATATATTAATTGTTGTACAATTTATGGGTAGGATTGTTTCTTCGAATTCATGTCTTAATCGTTACCCTTTTCTTTTTGGCCCAATGGCCATCTACGGCTTGGTCTTTATAGACACATCAACGTTTTGGACTAATGATTGTAGACTTTGATGTATGCAAATTAAGACATTGTGAGTGGGTTTTTTTTTTTTTTTTGCTACATATTTTGTTAAGTGGTTCTCTTTGCCCTTCTGGGAGAAATTCCTAGCTCCGCTGTTGACCGGTGGGGATATCCTTGGTCATCACATGTTTAGGAAAAGAAGAGGAAGCAAAATAACTATTTTATGTTACATTTTACATTTCACATTTTATATTCACACACTCATACACATCACATTCACATTCCATATTTTAAGTTACATTTAACATTTCATATTTTGATTTTACATTTCACATTCACTTTCAATCACAAAATTGTGCCAAAAAAGGTTGGATTTCTACCCAAACTATTAGAATCAAATGTGATGATTTCTAGGGGTGGCAGAAGTGGCGCCTTAAGTATACAATTATCAATATGACTATGGGGTCTAACCTGACCACCAAAAGGCCTCTTGAGTAATGTTGTTAATTCAATAAAAGAGTATCTGATTGTGTTTCTTAGGATTTGGATTAGGACTTGGAGATTTAGGATTTGGAACCAGTATTTAGAGATTAAGGGTTTGGAATTAGGTACTCTCTTGAATCATCCAGACCCAATAATAAAATTACAAGTGACAACAAATCTATCCACAATTTTAAAAACTCCAACAGGTAGCATCCCATGAAGAATATTATTTCTTAACAAACAAAAAGTCAATTTTCGCAAATAGATAATGGACATATAAGAACCCATTTTCTTACAAGATCTCTCTCTCTCTCTCTCTCTCTCTCTCTCTCTTCTCTTTTTCCAAAAATGTAAATTTTTTCTAATAAAAAATGAAGATAGACATCTCCATCATGTTTCTTATTGGAAAATTAAGGGAACTGTAAGGTATAGTCTGATATTGGTGGGGGAGAGAGAGAGAGCTAGCAGAGACGAGGATAAGGAGAAGCTCGTGGACGAGAAAAAAGAAGGAAGAGGAGAAAGGTAATGGAGGAGAAGAGAGAAGGAAAAAGAAGAAATCTCGTGAAGGAGAAGAGAGGAGGAAGAATAAGAAGACTTGGGAAGGAGGAGACATGAGGAAGAACAAGAAAGCTTGTGGAGGATAGGAGAGGAGGACGAAGAAGAAAAGAAGGAAGCTCGTGGAAGAGAAAAAGAGGAGGAATAAGAAGAAATGAGAGAAGCTTGTGGAGGAGAAGAGAGAAGGAAGAAGAAGAATAGAGGGAAAAAGGGTTTCGGGTTGGTTTTAAACAACACATGAGTGGGGATGTCCTTGCTTGGAAATTTAAAAAAAAAATAACAGAAAAGGATCCTTGGGACTACTATTATGGATAAAGATATTTTGGGTCTTTTTTGGTCTCCACTAAGTCTTAAAAGATTTCTTCGGTAAAATTTTCTTTTATCTTCTTTGAAAAAAAATGACAAAAACAATGAGAAAAGCATTTGATTTTGGGAAGTCAACCTGACCCACCAGGTGACAAACAGGTGAAAGATAAGGTTAAGAAATTAAAAAAACCTCTTCCTTGACTAACTAGAACCCGAAGTTAGTTAAAAAAAAAAAACCTCTTTCGCATATTACTTGACTTAAAACCTGAAGTTCTTAATTAAAAAAAAAAAAAAAAGATCTGACGCATTGCCATCCCTTAATTGCCGTTGGGTAACATGATTTCTGAATATCAGATGTCTATAATGCAAGACAAAACAATATCAATTATGACCTTTTTTTTTTGGATCAAGAAAGATTTGGATCTATATTCAGTAGGTTGAACCAAGGATGTGCAACCAAAATTGATTGCTCCGTTCATTAAAGAGAGACTTTTCAAGTCTCTGCAAAGCTTTGTTTATAGAGGATCTTACCCAAAAAAATCCTCCTAGAAATAGCAGAGATAAAAAGGAACTCAAAATATATTTATCTGCCACAATGGTCTTAGGGTCCTTTTCGGTTTTTTTTTTTTTTTTAATTTTCGAGCAAGGATATCCCCGCTCACGTGTTCTCTAAAACCCACTCAAAACCGTTTTCTCTAATTTCTTCTTCTTCCTTCTCTCTTCTTCACAAGCTTCCCTCCTTCCTTCTTCCTCCTCCTCTTTTCTCTACCATGAGCTTACTTCTTCTTCCTCATCTCTCCTCCTCCACGAGCTTTCTTCTTCATCCTCATCTCTCCTCCTCCACGAGCTTTCTTCTTCATCCTCATCTCTCCTCCTCCACGAGCTTTCTTCTTCGTCCTCATCTCTTTTCTTCTCCACGAGCTTCTCCTCATCGTTGGCTCTGCTTTGCTCTACTTTCCCTCCCCACTAATATTTGACTCTACCTACTATAGTTTCATTCATTTTCAATAAGTAACATGTAAGATCCTGGTCTTGCTTATAATATTTAATTATTTTTTTTATTAGAATATTACTATTTTCTTAATTAAATGTATTTTAGTTACTTAAGTGGGTAGGATTTAGTGGGGCACACGTTAGATTAGATGTGTGGATCGGTGAGTTGGTTTATCGGGTAGATGACCTGACCCGCAGTTTGACCCAATGACTAAAGCCCAGAGAATATCCTCTTAACCTAATTCCTTCTTTTAAGAACAACACATTCTTATCTCTCCTCACTTTCGTCTGCAACTCCTTCCGTTATTCTTCGACTTCTTCCTTTTTTTCAACTTCCTAAGCCATTGCAGCTTTAGGATCCAGCCATCAGAATCCAGATCGGAGGATACCATCATTCTTCACTCAACTTTCTTATCTCAGGTAACCCTCTCCTCAAACCATTAGGAGTGGATCTATATTATTGGGTTATCTCCTTTTTCTTTTCAATGGTAGACTTGGATAGGAGTACCATAGATCTGTTCATCTGAGCATTTCTTTCCCATATTCTTTGTCAGATCGGTGATAGGATTATCTCAAGCGCTGTGGGAATCTCGGTTTGGGTATTGGTTAGGATCTGTACATTTTTCTTCAATCCAGGTAAAAGGTAAGTACCTAAACATAATTTGTATAATTTAATACATGTGTTTCGTTGATTCCAGTGTGGATGCATGTAGAAACCCTTTTATGCCTTTTCTTATGATAATTATGTAATACGATTTTGTTTTGCAATGAGATCGGAGATTTGGAGATGACCTAATCGATTTTCTCGTATTGATGTTATTGTTGCAAAAGGCTATTGCCCATAACACTTTTGTTTGGATTTCTTTTTGTGATTAATCCCGCGTTTACTCTTGTTTGGATTTCGAAACCCTTTTTCATCTTTTGTAGATTTGTGTTTAGAGATGTGAGACCATTATTTTAAGTGATCTTGATGGGCAGGCAAAATCACATAATTCATGGAGTAAGGAGAACCGGATTTGTAACAGGGGAAAACGCATGCAGTTTGGGACTGTCCGTGTCTTTACCATGGAACGCTGGTGGGGCCACTTGATGCATGATCGGGTCCGTGGATCTGATAGGGGACCCAGGGACGACTTTGTTGGTGGTGGACCCCGTGGGGATTGAGTCCCATCTGCCCTCTCATCTAAGGGTTTCACATAATTTGGACGTCAATTGCAAGGGGTTCTTATTTTGGGCATCAGGTGGTGGCGGGACCCACTGGATCATTTGATCACAGATCTAACCCGTGCATTTAGCCGTACATGGATGGGCAATAATGGTTGGGATGGTAATCTGGGCTTTTGACCAGTGGGGCCCACTATCTTAGCATCCATGCTACATCAGGCGTTGAGTTTAACTTCTGGAACTGGGTTCTGTCATGTACAGAGGGGGCGGTTCGGTTCTGGATATACATGAGGAGAGAGAGACCACTTGGTGATAAGATATTATAATTTGAGTGAGACCTCACATGAGTTGAAAAAGAAGTGTTGTGTATGAGTGTTGACCTGGACTTGTGTTGGAAAAATAATTCCCATATGACACAACTTTATCACTTGTCACAGCCTTCCCATACACCCCATTAGTTTTTAGAATTTGAAGAAAGGGCCTTGGTTGTTTTATAAACACAAATTAAATCCTTTGGCTTATTTTGAATGTGGAAAATATTTTGATAGGGTCTTCGGGTTTTCTAAAATTGTAAACTAAGATTTTTATTTATCATTATTATTTTCAGATGAATTTGGAATGGTATCCTTGATTTTTAATGTATTAAAATTATATTTTTGTACTTTATTATTAGATCTTTGGACCAAGTAAATGCTGTCCGGGCATACGGTATATTACTAACATAGGATTTAGTACTTTGTATGACCTCAGGGAAATCCTAATGGATTCGAGTTCAACCAATCTCTATTGGAAAACCCTTAACTGGGTCTATGCACCATTGATGGAGAAGAGATGCGTTGATCTTTTATCTGTTAGAGATTCCTGTGGTTGTTGGGTACGAGACCTTAAGTTTGACCTTAGGATCGATTTGTATCTATGTCTTGATCTTCGCATACATATATATGTTGGTTTAGGATGTGTATTCCTTTATATACATACCCTATTGTGTATTATGGACTATAAAGTGGATTGGCAAATTTTGTATGACGATTTGATTATGATGTGGAATGTGGAATGACCAACACTTTACTTTGACTTAGGACTCTTGTGTCGGAGCGTTATTATTTAGGTCATTTATGGATGACCGCAGATCAATATATGGACGGTTGATCACCGATGTGACCGGATCACTTATAATCTGCTATGAATGTGAACAGGTTATCCTATATTTTTTATTTGATCGGTTTATGACCGCCGACGTTATGGACGGGCTTTCCCGATTTATTTAGGGCTGACCACCCAAAACGAGGACACTTGTCTTCATGTGAATCATACTGCTCCTTTTGCTCTATTTGGATTAGGTTATACGTTATTTATTGTTATTGTCATGGTCATTGTCATTACTTCTATATGATCACACTTGTCTATATTCTTCTCGTTGTTGTATTTAATTTCGAATTATGATTATGTACTTGCTATTTACTTTGTAATATTTGGTGCATAGGTACCGAGCCATACTTTACCGTGGAGACAGAGGAGGGTCAAACGTTTGAGCTAACTGACGAACCCAAGTGGAATGCCAGAGATGGCTTTGGAGCCGTCTAAGCCTGCATAAGAGTGAACGTCATCTTAGAATGCTTAGATGAACTTTCTTTCCATGATTAGACTTCTTTATTAAATTATTTAATTCATTCTGTAACTTTTATTTGATTTTTCTAGTTGGGTTTCATTTATGAACCTTGAATATCAATTGAATATAGCTTTTGTTGCATTTAATGAAATTGATTTTGACTCACCACAGATTGAAATTTTATGTAGGTCTACTTTTGGAAGCTTGTGTTGTATTAAACACAGAAATTTGAATTCGGTTTTAATTTTTCACGTTTTTCCCTAATTCTTATTTTGGGAACGTGACATAACATGTGACACCCCGACCCTACCCTAATCGTGTTTAGTGTCTAATTAATCCTAATTAGATTCCTAATGGATATGTTTTGGATGTAATTGGGTTGATTAGGTAGATTAGATGGGTTTCGAACCAAACTAGGTAGTTTGAGAACCTTTTAGAGGTTTTGGGTTTATGGATAACATTCCATGTGGTTTTTGGGTTTGGAGAGAGACCGGGCTTGTTGTGTAGAGTTTTTCAACCCAAACAACTCTCCTATCTTTGTACCGAACTCATTTGACATCTTTTTGACCCATTTTGAATCCCAAATGCCCTAAACTGTCAATTCATATAAGATTTTGGACTTTCCTGCAAATAACATAAATTCATGTCTAAAACCCTCTTCTAAAACCCTAAAACCCTATCTCTTTCCATTTCATTCTCATCTCCATTGCAATAGGCCATCTAGAGCTCATCTCCCCATCATCTTCCTTTCCATTTTATTGCTTCCAAACACCAAAAGAGAGCTTTAGAGAGAGATTTATTGGCTCCAAGACTCTCTTCTTCCCCAAGTTAATATTCTCCAAGCTTCCAACATACCCATTTGCTTTCTACTTGCCATATTTGGTAAGTTATCACTCTCAAACTCTTTCCCTTGGTTGGAGTCAATTTTTAAAAGCCTAGATCTAGTAAAGCAAGTTATGTCAATCTCCATTTCATCTCTCGTATGTGTAGGGTTTTGTTTTAAAGTAATAGATTTGTGGGTTTTGCTTTAGAGGCTTGGTAGTAAGTGGGTAAGGCTTGGAATTAGTGGGATTTGAGCTTGGCACCAAGGATAAGGCAAGTGGACATTTATAATTTGTGCATGTTTATTCCTATTTTTTATTCTTGCTATGAAATCCATGTTAGAATACCCAATTTATAACTCAATTAGTTAATTTGATTAATTTGGTTCTAGTTATGTAAATGGATTTGGTAATGTTATGATTTAGGTTTTGATTTGAGCAAGATGTTATTTGCAGTAGTTTGGAGAGCATTGGAGGCTCTTAATGCAAGTTTTGAACCTATGTATGGGACTAAATGAAGGGGTATTAGAATACCCTTGTAGCAGAAGAGAATATGACTCAAAATCACTCACAATCACCTTAAACGTGCAGGTTGAGCGTGCGCTCGACTTGAGCGCGCCCACACAGAATTTAGGAATTTATGGTTTGATGTTAGGGACCCTAGTTGACCTTAGTATGGAATCTATGCACCTTAATGTCGTGCCCAATGGATTAATTAGTGTTAGAAAGTGTCGTTTGAGCATACACGCACTCATTAAAGCTCATTCTTTGGACTTCATGTAGCTTGAGCCAAATGTGTTTACTTAAGGCATTTGGCGTCCCAAATTATGTAACACCAAGGGTCCTTTGTAGCCCAATGATGTCGGAAGCCTTAGAACTACACATTGTTGGATGGTGAAGCCCACGGACATTCCCGAAATCGTAGGATTGGCTTGTCAAGCACCGTTGATTCCGTGTATGATCTTTATGCATGCATTTGCTTACGTTCTAGTACTCTCGCATGATATGTACATGCTTCTCACGTCTATTTTCTTAGCCCTGTACTTTCTTTATATTACATCATATGTTTCCATATGCATTATGTATCTGTATATGTTTATAGGCTATGTCGTGTTATGCACTTATGATTACGATCATGCACCTGCTCATGTTTATGTTTTGTACATGTTTATTGTCATACTTATGTCACGTTATGATGTCTCATGCACATTTTATTCCTCGATTTGTGCCCACTTAGCTTTAGTCCTATCTCAGTTGGACCCGACTGGGTGTGGATTTACTAATTTTCATGGATCCTCTGCAGATGGAATTTCTGGGAGGTTAACTTGTACCTTAGGTCCACGATTGATTTTTCGAGCCCTATGCCTTCTAATGGTACCTCATGTTCTGTTATGTCATGCTCATGCTCTCATTTAATTTCATATTTACATGTTTATGTGGGAGAATATAGCTTATGCGATCATGCCACCATGATATGTTATGCTTATGCAGTTGTCACCTTTGATTCCTATGTATTTTGCATATTCGAATTCATGCACTAATTATGCCTAGACTATTTTTTTGTTTTTTTTACTCCATATGATTTATCTTGTCATTGTTACTCATTTGCTACACATGTTACATTTTATATTTGTTTATCTTTCTTAGCATTGTCTAATGGTGCTACACTTGGCGTTACGGGTGATGACTTTGATGCCACAGCCCAAGAGGTAACAAAGGAGGAAAAAACTCCTCAACCGTTAGATGAGTAGGCCTCAGAATATGTCTTTTAGACATCTATTTTGCTGAATTGTTGAACGATACATCATATCACCCTTGACCGTGGCTTGGATTGCCACAAGATTAGATTCTATCTCAGGATGTTTTATTTTGGAGATGTAAACCTTAACTAATACTTGCTTTTGCTACTTTTATCTTTTCTTTAACTTTGAAAATTAAACTCTTAATTTATGCTCATGAACTAGTCATGCTCTTATATTATAATGAATGTGTGTTTGATGATGAATATGGATGGATATCTTTTGTCAAACTATACAAGTGAATTATACATGTTTATGGAAATTTAACCTCACACGTGATATCATGTGGGAAAACCCATTCGTGGGGGCTAAAAGTTAGAGAGTTTGACACGAATCTCCATGCGGGCGTACATCGTACCTCGAGATGGGTGTAGTCTCGAGCTCGGGGCGTGACAAAACATCATGGAGATATTTATCTTCATTTTTTATTAGAAAAAATTATATATGCACTTTTGGAAAAAAAAAAAAAAAAAGATCTTGCAAGAAAATGGG
Organism: Camphora micrantha; assembly: GCA_003546025.1. Taxonomy (NCBI): domain Eukaryota; kingdom Viridiplantae; phylum Streptophyta; class Magnoliopsida; order Laurales; family Lauraceae; genus Camphora; species Camphora micrantha. Next base: position 9,339,767 of record QPKB01000007.1, read on the forward strand.
ATCTTATATGTCTATTATATTGCAAAAATTGACTTGTTGTTTCTTAAGCCATATGATTCTTCATGGGATGCTACTTGTTGGAGTTTGTAGATTTGTGGATAGATTTGTTGTCACTTGTAATTTTATTTTTGGGTCTTGATGATTCAAGAGAGTACATAATTCCAAACCCTTAATCTCTAAATCTTGATTCCAAATCCTAAATATCCAAATCTTGAATCCAAATCCTAAATCTCCTTGTCCTAGTGCAAACCCTAAGAAACTCAACCAAACACTCTTTTATTGAGTTAACAACATTGCTCAATGGTCTTTCGGGAGTCAGGTTCGACCCTCTAGTCATATTGATAATTGTCTACTTAAGATGCCACTTCTGCCACCCCTAGAAATTCTCACATTTGATTGTAATTGTTTGGGTACGAATTCAATCTATTTGGGCACAATTTTGTGATTGAAAGTGAATGTGAAATATAAAAGTAGAATATGAGATGTTAAATGTAACTTAAAATATGCAATGTGAAAGTGAAAGGTGGATGGAATGTAAAATGTGGATGTGAAAGCTGAAATATGGAATGTAAAAGTGAAAAATGGATTGATGTGAATGTGGACATGAATGTGAATTGTGTATGAATGTGTGTGAAAATGAAATGTAAAATGTAAAATAAAACAAAGAATCTTAATTGTAATTGTTTTCGTCTTTTCTTTTAACATGTGACAAGCGGAGATATCCCCACCCAACACAATTTACACACTTAGTTAAGCAGGGATAACCCCGCCTAACTTGTTGTTTTGACATTGATGACTGAGGATATCCCCATACACTCGTCCACGGCTGAGATGGAATATCGCTGCTTAGCGAAAAAGCAAACAAAAATGTGACGGGAGGTCCTAGGGTGTTTTTGGTCTTTCACAATTCTAGGAGGATTTTTTGGGTAAAATCTTTCATATAAAAAGGTAAAGATTCTCGTCCTTATCCATTATTTTTTTATTACCCCAAAGGTCAAAAAAAAGTCTTTCATCCCATTTCCTCGCAATCGAGGCGTTCACAGTTGAAAGAAAAATAGAAATAGATGGATAAAGCATCCGATGCTTGTCGTCCTTTTATTCCTCTTCTTTTGAGGAAAAATGTTTTTAATTCAATTTATTTTTATTTCTTTTGCCTTTCTTCCTTTGAATAGAGAAGGTGAACACCTGACCAATTGAGATGGATCCAAGTCCAACTCAAGTCGGGTCCTCTTCTTTTTATCAAATGATTCAACTGGTTGGATTGGCAAGTGAAAGCTAGTGTCAGACCTACGTACAGCAGGATCTCGAGTTGATCCTGGTGGTGGACCCGGTCTGTGCTCTTTTGGTCGCATCTTTACAGCTGGAGTGGACGAACCCCATTAAGCTGTCGTAGGTTGGAGACTCTATGATGATGAATCATCTGTATTCATCTTTCCATTTCATTTCTTCATAGAAGATCAGTTCTATTGGGAAAAGAACTGCTCTAGTGCCCAGCCAACTGCCCTCAAAATGATGGTTGATGGGATTGGCACTTTTTTCATTTCAAGAGCTTCAAATGCCTAGGGTTGAGTGGCATGGTGGGGCGTTCCTGTCGTCTGGACTGAGCCCCACCTGGTGGTTGCTGTAGCTGCCAAGTTGCCCTGGGTTTTTGTTACCATATGTCCAAAGTCAACAGTATGAATAGGTTCAGTCCATGTTTTAAGGGCCGCTAGCCAATGGCTTTGGACAACCAGTCTGGGTCTACAAACAAACAATGCAGAAGTGTAAAAGAAAGAAAGAAAGAAAGATAGAACGAAAGATAGAAAACTAGATAACGACTTGTCAGGAGGTTGAATTAGAACTTCGTTATTGAATTCACACAAGTCTGAATAAAATACCAAATGTCAGCTGCAGGGTGGCACCAAGGTGCATTCAAAATCTCAATCTGGTTCCAATTGGACGGAACCTTATTTAGGTTTGGATCCCAAGATTGGGTCATGTGTCGGATCAGACCATCATTGAATACAAAACTGAAATTCCGGCTTTGGATTAGGATTCTTGATAAGAAATGGGGAAATAAAAAAAAAAAAATAAACCAAGATAACTGACTTGTCAGATTTGGTTAAATTAGAACTTGCGTTGGCTTTCTTTTCATTTGTGTGGGCTTTTTTTCCACATAAATGGATTATTTTTCAATGTGTATATGTGCTAAAATAAAAAATTAAAAAAAAAGAAGAAAAAAGGTATTTTTCAGGGTGCTTTTATTATAAAGAGTGTCTCTTCTAATACAATTGCTTGGATTTCTAATTGGAAGATAAATCCATGAAAATTTCATTTTCTCTTTAATAAAATCCAGGTGTTGTTTGCCACATCACCGTTGTCTTACATCATGAGTTAAGATTGGTCAACTCTTTCTCTAAGTTTTGACCAAACAAAGGGCTGAGAGGGTTTTTTCATGGGAGGGTTTTATTTTATAGTTAGGTGGGGTGAGCTACAATGCTCTTGTACCTCCTTTGCTTTTCTTTATTGTAATCCTCCTCTTCTTTTTTTGTTTTTTTTTTTTAAATGAAAGCTCATGGTACTGTTTAGAAAAAAGTGTCTCTTTAAAAACAGGAGTGGTCAATTCTTGTTCCACATCCTTGATTCAAACTACTGGATCTACTTTATCAATAAAAATAAAAATAAAAAAAAAAAGAAAGAAAGAAAACTACTTGATCTAGTTCCAAATGTTTTTGGATTCATAAACAACTATATAGTTGATACAGTTTTTTTTTTCCTTGCATTGTAAACATCGGATATTTTGAAAGTAAGTTACCCGGTGGCAATTAACGGATGACAATAATGGCCTCTTTCTTTATTAGAGTTCCTATGAAAATTTGTAATATTGGGTCTTCTCTGGAATTGTCATTTGCAATTGTCATCCTCCTGTAAAAGGAAACCCTCAAATGACCTTTGGGACTCCAAAAAATCGATTGAAGAAACATACCCTAAATCATATCTTAGTTGGAACCTGCCATTTCAAATTTCAAATAATTAAAAAAAGTTCATTATTTGTAACTTTTTAAGAAGTTCTGGCTCTAAGTTATTACTTAGCCAATAGCCACGGAAATAATAAACTAAAATGATGAGTTCTGATTATTCCATGTTGGGAGGATTCGATGAGAGTTTGATCTTCCTGCATTGATACCAAGATTCAGGTGGGTCACCCGATGACCCATCTGATCCATGGATTTGAAAAAAGACATATAGAGGATCTAGTAGATGGTGAACCTGTGCGATGTATATTTATTTTTAGGCCGAGCTTACTACGAGCGTTTGTTGCTGGTAATAAACTAAAATGAAGAGGTTTTTCTAATTTTTAAACGTCATCTTTTTGCCTGTGGTGCTGTGATCCTGATTGAGTTCCTATCAGGTCAAACGTGTTTCTCATTGTTTAAGAAAGAAAAAAATCTAGAAGATACTTCTCCTTTCCTCTGAAAATTATTTCATTCATTCTCATCCAAGCATTTACGTAGACAGCAGCATCCTACCCTCTTGGTCCTTTCCTATCAACCGAGGCGACAAGCTATATGCAGCACGTACAAAATTATCTCTCGACTGCATCCTTACAGCTGGAGGGCACGACCCAAAGCTATCATTCAATTACTGGGCTCAAACTATATGATGACATGCTCCTCTTCTTTAATTTATTCTTCCTTGTTTTGGATAAGGTACCATCTCATCTTTGGATCTGTTTCTCTCTTTTTTGTTATGCTAGGGATAAAGATTTATTAGAAATTGCCCTGCTTAAAAATGCAACTTCTATTAGATAAAAAAAAAAAAATGGAATAGCAGTGGTCTATAGGGGTACTCATGGATTGGGCTGTGGCTAGCCCATTTTTGTTTTTGGGCTTGAGCCTTAGGCTTTAGTAGTACGGTTGAACTTGTTCCTTCAAAATGGGCTCCAAGCCCCATCTGCCTCACAGAGCAAGCAAGCAAGCAAAAATAATGCACTTTTGCCAACTAACTGATAAAAGGCACGAAACCAAGTTTTTTGTTATCAAAAGCCAGTCTTTTTTACTACCCCTTTTCTTATAACCTGCTCCTTGCAGAGAGCTTGATTATTCCCTCTCTTTTCCTGATCTATCTATCTATAATGGAAATCATTGCAAGTATCATTCAGATCATCCCAAATCTTTGCACTGAGATCTCCCATCAGACGGATTATGTGAGACATCTCGAAAACAGTGTAGGCGCTCTAATGGTAGAAGCTGGCAAGCTGAAAGCCCTGTGCGAGGACACAGAGAGAGAAGGACGGGAAGCGTCAAGAAGAAGAAAGAGGCTGACGAACCAAGCCCAGACCTGGCTTGATCAGGCCCTACCAATCCTAGACGAAATCGACTTCATCAAATTACAATTCGATCAAAGGCGGAGCTTTTGCAATGGATGCCTCCCCGACCTTTGGTCTGACTACAAACTGGGTAAAAGAGCTTTTGAGAAGCTCGAATGCGTCCTACGAGAGCTCAATGAAAGAGGCGGCATCAAACTGGTCGCCATGTCTTCACCACCAAGGGTGATGGCGGATATGGATGTGCCCATGGTTGGTCAGAGCTCAGCTCAACGAACCATGGAGAAGATTTGGAATCTCTTGCACGACGAGCACACGAGCGTCGTATACGTTTATGGCATGGGTGGAGTAGGAAAGACCACTCTCATGAAAGCCATCAACAAAAAGTTTGTAGCTACCAGCGATTTTGATTATGTGATTTGGGCGACTGTGTCCAATGTGTCCAGGGAACTCAATTCGGAAAGGGTTCAACAGGAAATAATGGGCAGGCTGCAGTTGAATTTTAGCGAAAATGATTCCTACAGCATCCGATCCATGCAATTACGTCAGTTTCTGACTGAGAAAAGGTACATGCTAATCCTTGATGATCTCTGGAAGCCAATCAACTTGGGTGACATTGGAATTCCAACCAACAAGGAAAATAGATCCAAAATTGCCATAACTACACGAATTGCACACATGTCGGCGGTCCAAGTTTGTAGTGATAACTGTGATATGAAGGCTGAAAAGGTAAGAGTGGAAACTCTCACTGAAGATGAAGCTTGGGAACTGTTTGCTGCCAAAGTTGGGAAGGAGGTAGTCAGTCAGCCGCACATTAAAGATGTTGCTAAGGACGTCGCGAAGAAGTGCGGTGGTCTGCCATTGGCAATCGTGGCAGTTGCAAAGGCAATGGAAGGGCAGTATATGAGAGAGCTGTGGCAGGACGCTTTGAGGGCATTAAGAGCGTCGGCACCAGAGATTGAAGGCATGGAACCTCAAGTATTTCTACCTTTGAAGCTGAGTTATGACGACCTTAAGCGATGAAAAGGTAAAGATGTGTTTCTTATACTGTTCGCTGTTTCCAGAAGATTATGAAATTTCTGTTAGACAACTAATTCGGTGGTGGATAATGGAGGGATTTATTGATAATGTCGACAACTTGGTAGATGCTTCAAATAAGGGGCACCGTATTGTTGAAATGCTCAAGCGTAGATGCCTTTTGGAGGAAGGAATTAAAAAAAAGAGTAGTGTTAAGATGCATGACATGATTCGCGACTTGGCACTATATATCGCATCATCATCTTGCAATGAAGGCCCGAGATTCTTGGTCAAAGCTGGCTTTGGCAAGGCACTAGAGGAGCCACCCAGTGAGGAAACTTGGAGAGAATGTGACAGAATTTCGTTGATGATGAATGAGATCACTGAACTTCCCGTTAAGCCTGCATGTCCCAATCTTATTTCACTGATTTTGACAGGAAATCGCCGCATCACTGTTGTCCCTCGTAGCTTCTTTGAACTCATGCCGGCTTTACAAGTTCTTGATCTATCTGGCACTGCCATCACATCATTGTCAGTATCCTCATCTTCGTTGTTGAATTTACGAGCACTCATCTTGAGAGGATGTCTCGCATTAACAGAGGTGTCATTCTTGGGGCGACTAAAGATGCTTCAATTTCTAGATATAAAATCATCTGGCGTCAGACGCTTGCCGGAAGAAATGCAAAACTTGGTTAAACTCAAGAAGCTAAACATGTCAGAGTTATCATCTGATTCATTTACAATTCCATCTAATGTAATGTCTGGGCTGTCCAGCCTGGAGGATCTGCGCATGCAAAAGACAAAAGTAAATTGGGCAAAAGGAAGTGAATTTGCAGTTGAGAATGACGTCACACTTGGTGAGTTGGGGAGATTGAAACGATTAACTATTCTCAAGATCACCATCAAAGACTTTGATTGTGTAGAAGAGGATGTCTTTCCTCGGCGATGGTCAAAATTGGAAAAATTCAAAGTTTCAATTGGCCCATCTGGTGATAATCTCAATATGAATTGTATGAAGCAGATGCAAATATGTGGTGGCAACGATTATCCTCGTGGAGTTAAGGTGATGGTGATACATACAGAAGGTTTAAAATTGTTCGATGCTGATGTAAAAGATGTTTCTCAGTTAGTGGGTGATGCAAACGGCTTACGAATGCTTAGTATCGATCGGTGTAAGAAAATGAAATGGATTTTAGATTGGAGTGCTGCTGGAGAAAATGCATTACAAAATATTGAGGAACTACATCTCTCGCGCCTACACAGCTTACAGAAGCTATTTAAAGGAGAAGTGCCACAGAGACGCCTACGGAATCTGAATGAAATTGTTCTGGTTGGTTGTTACAATCTAAAAAGTCTCTTCTCCTCTGAAATGGTGCAAAACTTGGATCAGTTACACACCCTCGATGTGAGCGCTTGTGGTGAATTAGAGGAGATCATAGAAGGTCATGACAATTCCCTACCTGAGGATCCATTTCCACAATTATGCAATTTCATATTACATGACTTACCCAAACTGAAAAGTATAATTCGTCGTGACACATTGGCCTTGCCTTCATTGATAAAGTTCGAAATAGGTGAATGTCGAAATTTGAGGCTTCCTATGCGTCCTGACACAACAGATTGGCCAATTTCCTTGCCAGAACGTATGCAACGGTAAAGCTCATCTTCCATGTTCTTTTTCCAGTTTTTATCTTCTTCTTTTTTTTTTTTTATTGGACGTTCTGCCTCTTAAATACTCAATTCAATGGGAGGGAGTTTGACAACCATCCAAATATGAATGGGTTAGGATGATGATCCAATGGACCTGAAGTTTTGCACAAAGGTGGGTCCATTAAGGTGTTATCATTCCCATCCTTCCTCATGATTTATGTGGCCACCCATGGGCCCCACTAAGGGGGCTCCCAGGATAAGGGACTTGCAGGAAAGTAGCCTTATCTGAAAATTCAATGCCTTCTAAAAATGATTAAAGCTAAGGGGCACAAATCAAGAGGTTAGGGTGATCTGATCATATTAATATTTTTCACACTCCTAAAGCTCATTTTGATCCTTCCATCCTTACCTACCCTGTGCTTGGTATGGCCCCACGTGGGCTCCACAAGGATTCTTACTAAAATAAAACTACGTATATCTACACACACACACACACACATATATATATATATATATATATATATATGGGGCTAGCTCTTCTAAGCTCAAGCTTAGGATAAGGTAAGTTCAAGTATGTGGTGGGGCCCACTTGGGGACCCTCATGGGAATGGGGATGAGGGGAATTTTAAGGACTCCCTAGGATCCTACTCTCTGCAAAAAATTAGCCCTAACCGTGATTTCTATCATCTCCATATGGGACAAAAAGTTTAATGGTCAATAGTCCATTCGGATAGATACATAGTCAACCAACCGTCTAATAAATTCGGATCTAACCAAAAGTTGGTGGACATGTGCAATTTAGGGGGGTCATGTGTTTGGTCCATTTGGATGGACCAAATGTAAGCCCCACAAGCATGAGCTTAGGAAATTTTATCTTAAGCTTTAGCTTAGGAGAGCCTTGCTCTCTCTCTCTCTCTCTCTATATATATATATATAGATGACAAGAATATTGATAACATGAATTAAAAACTTAAAACTTTCTGTGCTGTCTTAAAAAATGACAAAAGATGATAGATATTTCAGTAGAAAAATTTCAATGTACAAGTCTATTAATCTGAAGTCATTTTTGTTGAAAAGTCTTAAATAACAGTTACGTATTACTGCAAAAATGACAATTCAATTAGGTCATAGACCAGCTCAAGCTAATTACATCCAAATTAGAGGGGGGCCAACCCAAACCCAACCAAAATCAAGGTCAACTGGACCGAACTCATGGAGCTTAATCCGTTTTCAACCTAAGTTGGCACATCACAGTTAATCCAAGCTAGTAGAGAAAAATGGAAATATATAGAATACAACATCTAAAGCTTTACTTACTAACTTCTAAGCTTGTAGAAAAGCTACTAATAATTTTTGTGATACAATTGATGTGATAGGCTCAAGTGTTGATAAATTTAACCAAAATTAGTCAACAAAATAATATTATCTAATTTTTAAAATTTTGAGATTTTAATTAATGCTAAATGTGTAAATCCGAATGTGTACTTCATTTTCTCCTTTTGAATTCAGATGTTTATTGGATTGCTTTTGGATTTGGATAGGTTCCACAGATTGAGAAGATAGTGTTGAATTGTGGGATGTGAGATGTGAGATGCTTCTCAGAATTCCAAGGGTTTAGTGGTCAGAGGCCTGTGAAGACGAAGGCAAGACAAGCTGAGGGAGGGACAAACTGTCGGCATCATGGTTACACTTCGAGGATAAGGTGAGGTTTTCTCATCTTACTCCCTGTTCTGTGAGTCATTGATCTGGTTTTTGCAGGTTTTGATTGGAAAATCTATCCGTGTATGAAAAAAGAAGCTATAGCTTTGCTTGAGGTCGGATCTGTGATTTGGGGTTATCTAGATTTTGTGCTATGTGTGACTTGGTTTTCTGTTTTCTGCAAAATACATCAGCTATTGTTGTGCGAGGATTGTATTGGGTCCTTGGGTTTCAGATATGTTTTTTTGAAGGCATTGCTTTTGTTTATTATTGCCGTGGATCTTGAGATATGAGTTGCCTAAGACACACTGTCTTGATCTGATCGAGTAATTTAAAAGTGTTTTCATAATGAGCTCAGATCGCAGTAATGGAACAAACATAGTTGACTAATTTTTTCTATTGGTCTCATCTCCTGTTGTGAATCTTTTTGAAAGGCCAAAAGTTATGGAAATATATTGCGAATAAAATTGAAGCCCTATAACCATAGATTTATAATTTATGACCATAGATATATACAACGTGTATCCTTATAGGTTAGAAAGAATATTTGAGATCACATGAAAAACCATCTTTATCTAAAAGTCTAAAAGTTTAATGTATAGATAGATGTGTTGAATGTGCTAGACTATATATTTAGATGACTAAAATCGAAAATTTCTCCCAAATCCCTAAAATCTCTCCTCAAATTAAAATTAAAATTAAAATTAAGCTTCAAATTTACAATCAATTGCGAAATTAGAGCTCAATTTTGAAATCGAATCCTACTTCTATAATATATAATAATTGAGAATCGGACATTTTACGAATTGCAAATTCAATGGTTCCTTCGTTTAAAAATCATCCAGCCAAATTCAGGGATGCATCGAACTATTTAGCCCGTCTATATGACGTCCTTCATATAGATTGATTTTGGTATTATTCATATTTTGTTTGGAGTCCTTCATGTGTTCCTTGGATTTATTTAATATTGCAATTGGGGGTTCACATTTGGATATGCATCCATTTGCAACGCTTTTATTCTATGGGCCACGGATGGATGGCTTCAATTAACACTTAATTATCATATATTTTTCACCATTCATTTTTTTGTCGACATATTTGTTCAAACTCATCGGAAAAATCTAAGACCCTACATTTTTTTAAAATTAAGAATCTGGACAATTAGCCAACATAAATTCAATTCCTTGGTGCTCCTACAGTCTCATTATTTACATTCATCTTGTTTGATATTCACCGACCTTAGATGGTCCTAGTAGTCGTAGTTTAGCATGGTGCACAATAACCAATTATGTTATCAATACACTTGTTATCATTGGCTAGTTACACAACCATAAAACACAAAAAACAGAGGAAGCAACTGAGACACATGTCACACATCACATTATCACAATGAATTGTGCACTTGAGAAGATTAAACAATACATGCAACTCACACATCACATTATCACAATGAATTGTACACTTGTGAAGATTAAACAATACATGCAACAGATGGCAGACAATAGTGAGAAAATGATTTTATTGTGATAATGTGAATCGCTGTATTGCCTCAAGTTCGCAAAAACCAGAGACCTGAGATTCAAGATGCATATTGCTTTCACACCTCTGCACACTTTCATAGCCCAAGTATGGTGTTTATGTGCCTAGAATTCCCAAATTGATCGCTGAAATTGAAGTGCGGGATGAGAACTACATATTTCTAACACTTTGCTTACTTACGAAAATTGCATCATTTTATCCACATTTGCGGGATGAGAATAGGTATTCAGTGAGTAGAGGTGCTCCCAAGAACCTGAAACATGTTGAACGCACTCGAATGACAGTAAACAATACTCCTGGTGAGCATATATTGGGATCATGGGTTGCATTTGTCTGAATGATGAAGATATTAAATCATATGTTGCATTTCCCCATCATTTGCTCTGAAGTAGTGCGCACCTCTGATCCTCATATCGAGGCTCCATTTGACAACCCAAACAATTCATACAAGTGAATCAACAAAGGTTGTAGTGCAAAATTGCAACATTGGATTCCTGGTGAGCAAGGCCTTAGAAAAGCTCTTTATCAAATTTCTATTCCAAACTTAAAAACTAAAGACCTACAGAGTAACAATAAAATTCAGAATGTTTTTATGATCTCCTATATACATTCAATAATCTAAAGGATGCAGAAGAAATTCTTAAAATCTATATTCTGAATTCACAACTGAAAGATAAGAGAGTGTGGCCCTTTTCTAAAGATGGGAATCTCTCTACTAAGTCAGCCTATAAAATCCCCCTACAATCTAACAATAATTTGAATAATAATATGATAAATTAAAAGAAGATTTGGAAAGATTCTTTGCCGTAAAGAATCATTCTCTTTGGTTGGAAATGCCTCCATAAGGTTATTCTTACTAGGAAAAGGCTTGCTCCTAGGACAACTTTATGTTCTACTATTGCCCCTATTTGTGATTTTGGGGAAGAAACAATAGAACATTTTCTTTTGTGATCATGCTAGGGCAATTTGGCTTGGTTCCAACATTGGCTATCCATCTCATTTTGATAGAAATGTTAGTAATGTGGAATGGTGGATGGAATTAATGGATTTAAAGAATATGACTTATTTAAAAGGAGAGACCAATCTTATCTCATTTGTTTTCACAAGGGGGGCATAGGGCAATGCGTTAACCCTGACAAGATTATTAGTTTGGTTCAAAATATATGTAAAGGTTGTTCCATTATAGGGTAGCACAGTAAAGTTTTATCCCCTTCCCCCATAGCGGTTAGGATTTTTGTATTCATGGATGCTGCTTTCAATATTAAAGATGGAAAATCTAGCTTTAGTTTTTTCGTGATGAGGTATAATAAACCTTTGGTTGCAGGTGCTCAATTTGGACCAACGTTCGTTCCTCTAAAGAGAGTGGGCAATTCTTCTTGCATTAAAGGAAGTACGAAGTGATCGGACCCCAAGTATAGGGTGCGATTGTAGTAATAAACTGGTGAGACCAAGTCGATCCACAAGGAGCAATGTAAATTAAGATTCCTTGTCAACTTGTTCTCGCCCTAAATTAAAAATCTAAATCTAGCCTAACAAACTAAAAAATTACAACCATTATTCTTACTTTTCAAAAATTAAATTAATTACAATCCAATGAAAAGAAAACTTCCTAAATCTAAAAATCATAAATTAAAAACTAAAATTGCTACAAAAGAACACACAAGTTTTTAGAACATAAAAAATAAAAAGTACTAAAAATAAAACTAAGAAACTAAACTAGAAACAAAAGAAACCTAAGTTAGAAAGTTAGTAATGCAATATGATGCATGCTACGTTAAAAAAATTAAAAATTTAAGCATAGAAAACTAGTATGTTGTGCTGTTTCTATGCATGATTTATCTCATTTTGATAGAAATGTTAGTAATGTGGAATGATGGAAGAAGTTAATGGATTTAAAGAATATGACTTATTTAAAAGGAGAGAGCAACCTTATCTCATTTGTTTTCACAAGGTGGGCACACGGCAATGCATTAAGCCTCACAGGATTCTTAGTTTGGTTCAGAATATATGCAAAGGTTCCGATATAGGGGAGCACAGTAAAGTTTTATCCCCCTCCCTAATTGCGGTTAGGATTTTTGTATTCATGGATGCTGCTTTTAATATTAAAGATGGAAAATCTATCTTTAGTTTTTTCATGATGAGATATAATAAACCTTTGGTTGCAGACGCTCAATTTAGACCAAGGATCTTTACTCTAAAGAGTTTTATTCTTCTTGCATTAAAGGAAGTACGCAGCAGCGGTTTTCCTGAGATCGTGCTTCTTTCAGATGAGAAAGAAGTTGTATGCATTAGCGGGAAAGCTGGCTTAGTCATCAACCCTATGGTTTTGGATATTAAAATTTTTGAGTCTTTCTCTTTCTTCTATCGAGTTTTTACATATTCCAAGGATTGTTAATGAGGTTGCTTGTGTTTTGGCCAAGTATTGTTCTTCCACTGGCAAAAGTATTTGTTGGTACGTTTGTTTTCTAGATTGGGTATGGACTAGGTTTTCCTCCCCTTAATTCCCAATCTGTTGGTTTTGTTTTTCCTACCTTCTGATTTTGATGAAGTTCAATTTCCAAAAAAAAAAATCATTTCATAACTAGCTAACCAATTAGATCAACCACATGAATTGAAGCTAACTATGCAGAACTACCACGAACCCCCAATTGTGATAAAGAACTAGGCAGGTAACTATAGTTATGTTTCTCCCAATTGTGATAAAGAACTACGCAGGTAACTATAGTTATGGTTTCTTTCTTCATTACCCATTTTATGGCTAGTGAGTAGTGAGTGAGCGTTGGGATTATTGGAACTAGGGGAGGTCACCATCTGATAAAGTATTACAAGGTCAAGTATCTGTTGCAGCTAAAATCAATGAAGCTGTTGCAACAGTCTTCCTAGACTCGTGTACACTCATTTAATCCTTCAGGCAGTTATGATGATTTCAAATATCGAAGACTGTTATTACAGTAGTCATACAGAATGTATATGTAACGCCCCACCCATATTCATGCATGATATTGTCCGCTTTGGCCCACCGGCCTCACGGCTTTGCTTCTGATGGGCCTCAACCCATCAAAAGGTCTCACATATAACCCCATTCACTTTCCTCTCTATAGTCGATGTGGGACTCCGGGGCGTCACAATCCACCCCCCTTAAGGCTGCACGTCCCTGTGCAGTAGCCTGCCAGTCTCTGTAGCCTGCCAGCCCTCTTGGCCCGCCCACATGGAGACCCGCCCACTTACACTAGACCACGGCAGGGGACCCATACTCGAACTAGTCGAGAGTCGGCTCTGATACCATTTGTAACACCCCACCCATACCCATGCATGATATTGTCTGCTTTGGCCCACCGGCCTCACGGTTTTGCTTCTGATTGGCCTCAACCCATCAAAAGGCCTAATGCAAGGTAATGGTGTAAGCTCTACATATAACCCCATTCACTTTCCTCTCTATAGTCGATGTGGGACTTCGGGGCGTCACAGTATATATAAACAACTCCCTTTTAGTGAACAAGTGAGAAGAGAGACCGAGCATTTCGTTTGTTGTTTGGTGGTTTTATTCTGTCCATCAATGTATTGTCGACAGAAATTACCTTCTCCTAAACTGCATACATTTAGGCAAATTAAATCCATGTTGGGATATCTCATATCAATGTTCATAAAACCCAATCTTATTTTACATTGCGTGAACCCAATTATTTTCATGGATCATTTTCTTATGTGAAAATCCACATTCACACATAACTTCCACCTTCATGTCCATTTCTATGTGAGCAAATGTCGATGTCCAATTCTATTATCTTCTCTTACAGCCAAAGCCAAATCCCATTTCCATTTGTATTACTGAAATGCTTTTTCTTTTCTTTTTTTTTTTTTTGTATAATAAGAAAGTTAATGTAGACTACCCATCTATTTAATGGAGTAAATATTAATATCAATCAAGGAGATGAAAGCTTTAATAAGTAGTTTCAAACATCAACTTTTTGGGTGAAACTTAAACACATGGAGATTGTGCTTATAGGCTTAATCAAATGGAAAAAAAAATAAATCTAAAATACTAACCTCTTTAATGGAGTCCAAACCTTTCCACTTAAAAGAGTAAAAAACATAATTCTCTCAAAAAGTAAGGTAAAGTGGAAGAGGGATTGCAGAGAGAATCGTATAGATCCCAAAAAAGGAAAATGAGAAAAGGAAGTTTTACATTCTTTATGTTGTAATGAACAAGGATATCTCCACTCATTTATTTAGAATGAACTGCGATATTCCTGCTGAGCAAAAAAATAAATAAATAAATATATATATATATATACTCGACGGGAGGACCAAATCGATATATGTAGCAGGTAGATGGCGTTTTCAGCTCTTATCAAGTCTAACACTATGTTTGGGAATGAGGTAAAATGAAGGGAAGGAAAAGGGGGAGGGGAAAATGGAGGGAAAGTTAAAATAGAGGGTGTTTGGGAAGGGGGGAGGGAAAGTGAGGGAGGGGAATTTGGGGGTAAATTTTTGAAAATTTTACCCCCAAATTTTCCCTTCAAAAATGGGAGGAAAGAGGGGGAAAGAGGGAGGCAAAAAGGGGATTTTCCCTCCCCTCAAACTAAACAAACAAGAGGAGGGAAAATTAAGTATCCCTCCCCTCCCCTCCCCCTTCATTTTCCTTTCCCTAAAATTTTTCCTCCCCTCCCCTCTTCCCTTCCCAAACACAGGGTAAAGGTATTTTTCCGAATAAATCCTCTTTTGTTTTTTACTCAAGGAAGTTCTGGTTCTTTAAGTTAGGTATGTTGGGCATGTGAGAGAGAGAAAAACCTAATTATTAGGTAGCCACTGGAATAGTAAGCTTTCCAAAAAGTCAAATGTATTTCTACTTGCTTTTGTCTTTTTCTTTCAAAGAAGAAGAAGAAGAATAAAAAAAAAAAAAGGCCTAAAAGGACCTTGCTCTCGTCCTTTCCCTTTATTTTTGATATTTCCCTAAATGGCCTTTCCTCTAAAAGAAGGCCTTTCATTCTAAAAGGCCTTTCACATTTGAAATAAAAATAGGACTAGATAGAGCATCCTATGCTCCTCGTCCTTTCCTCTTCTTTGGAGGCAATGTATTTATTTTATTTTATATCAAGTCTTGGTACCAAATCATTCAACGGTTGGATTGGCATGTGAAAGCTGGTGCAAGACTTACAGCATGGTGTCAACTTGATCACGTGGGAAAGATGGTCTGTGGTCTCTAGTGTCAAAGCTGGTGGGCACCAACCCAATTAAGCTTTCGTACCATTATTGGAGACTATGATGAATGCATTATGATGAATGCATCATCTCTGCTTGTTCCTTTTCCTCTTCTTTTCACACATAATTTTCTCCCTATCTACAGCGCATCTTGATTACCTTTCTGTCACTCTACTCTTACATCGTCTATGATCAATCCCTGCTCGGAAATTAAAAATAATAATAATAACCAAAGAAAATAGAGAAAAGGGTTTTGAGTGGGTTTTAGAGAACACGTGAGCGGGATATTCCTCCTCGGAAATTTAAGAAAAAAAAGAAATAACTGAAAAGGGCCTCGAAGACCACTATAGCGGATAAATATATTTTGAGTTCTTTTTTTTATCTCCACTTTGTAAGAGGATTGTTTCGGATAAGATAGTCTATAATCAAGCTTTGCATAGAATTGAAAAGTGTTTATTTAATGAACAGGAGCAGTCAATTTTAATTGCACATCCTTGGTTTAAACTACTGAATCTAGATCCAAATCTTTCTTAATCCAAAAGAAAAGTTTCATAATTAATAATGTTTTGTCTTGTATTGTAGACATCATAAATTCAGAAATCATGTTACCCAGTTGCAATTAAGGGATGGCGATGCATCAGACCTTTTTTTTTTTTTTTAAAGAACCTCTTCCTCTAAGTTAAGTATGCGAGAGAAAAAGAAAAACTTAGTTACTAGTTATCCAAGGAAGAGGTTTTTTAATTTCTTAACCTTATCTTTTTAACCTGGTGGGTCAGGTAGACTTCCTAAAGTCAAATGCTTTTCTCATTGTTTTTGTCATTTTATTTAAAATAAGATAAAATGCAAAGGGCCCGTTTGGATGTCTATGAAATAAAATATTTTCAGATTTAAATATTGTAAGAAAAAAAGAGTATAGAATACAATAATGCAATATTATAATAGTATAATAATTTTACTGTTTGACAATTTTTTAAGAATATTACAAATTTCAAATTGGACAGTTTGGAAGGTGTTATGCATTGGGCTCGGGCTAGCCCATTTTTGTTCGGGCTTGAGCCTTAGGCTTTAGTAGTACGGTTGAACTTGTTCCTCCAAAATGGGCCCGTTTGACATAATTTAATTGTAGAAACTCTAAGCCCGATCTGGCTCACAGAGCAAGCAAGCAAAAATAATGCCCGACAAACTGATAAAATGCACAAACCCAAGTTTTTGCCATCAAAAGCCAGTCTTTTTCTTTCCCCTTTCTTATAACCTGCTCCTTGCAGAGAGCTCGATTCTTCCCTCTCTTTCGCTCATCTCTCCATCTATCTATCATGGAAATCATTGCAAGTATCATTCGGATCATCCCAAATCTTTGCTCTCAGATCTCCCATCAGACGGAATACGTGAGACATCTCAAAAACAATGTAGACGCTCTAATGGTCCTATATGGCGAGCTGAAAGCCGAGTGCGAGGACACAGAGAGCAAAGAAGGGGAAGCCTCAAGAGAGAAAAAGATGCTCACGAGCCGTGCCCGGACCTGGCTTGGTCAGGCCGGAGAAATCCTAGCCGAAATCGACTCCATCAAATTACAATTCGATCAAAGGCGGAGCTTTTGCAATGGATGCTTCCCCGACCTTTGGTCTGACTACAAACTGGGTAAAAGAGCTTTTGAGAAGCTCAAAGACATCCCACTATTAATCCAAAAAAAAAAAGGCTTCGAACTGGTCGCCAGGTCTCCACCACTAAGGGTGATCGAGATGGACGTGCCCACGGTTGGTCAGAGCTCAGCTCAACGAACCAAGGAGAAGATTTGGAATCTCTTGCACGACGAGCACAGCAGCGTCATATGCATTTATGGCATGGGTGGAATAGGCAAGAGCACTCTCATGAAAGCCATCAACAATGAACTTCATGCTTTTTACGAGAAGAAGGAAAAAGAAGAAGAGCTTCGAGCTACAAGAGAATTTGATTATGTGATTTGGGTGACAGTGTCCAAGCAACTCAACTTGCAAAAGATTCAAAAGGAAATTATGAGCAGGCTGGATCTGAAATTTGATGAAAAAGATTCTTACCAAGACCGATCCATACAATTGCGTGAATGGCTGAGCAATAAAAGGTACCTGCTAATCTTAGATGATCTCTGGAATTCATTCAACTTGAGTGAAGTTGGAATTCCAACCGACATGGAAAATAGATCCAAAATTGCCATAACTACACGAATTGCAAACATGTCGGCGGTCCAAGTTTGTAGTGATATGAAGGCTGAAATGATAAGAGTTGAAACTCTCGCTGAAGATGAAGCTTGGGATCTGTTTGCTGCCAATGTTGGGAAGGAGGTACTTCATCAGCCGCGCATTAACGATTATGCTAAGGAGGTCGCGATGGAGTGCGGTGGTCTGCCATTGGCAATCGTGGTAGTTGCAAAGGCAATGCGAGGACAGAAGAAGAAAGAGCTGTGGGAAGACGCTTTGAGGGCATTGAGAGCGGCGGCACCTGAGATTGAAGGCATGGAACCTCAAGTGTTTCGACCTTTGAAGCTGAGTTATGACGACTTAAGCGATGAAAAGGTAAAGATGTGTTTCTTATACTGTTCACTATTTCCAGAAGATCATGAAATTTTTGTTAAACTACTAATTCGGTGGTGGATAATGGAGGGATTTATTGATAATGTCAATAACTTGGTAGATGCGTCAAATAAGGGGCACCGAATCATTGAAGAACTCAAGCGTAGATGCCTTTTGGAGGAAGGAATTCGAGATGATCGTGTTAAGATGCATGATGTAATTCGCGACTTGGCACTATATATTGCATCATCTTCTTGTAAGGAAGGCCCGAAATTCTTGGTTAAAGCTAACGTGGGACTAAATGTGCCACCCCGCGAGGAAACTTGGAGAGAGTTTGAAAGAATTTCGTTGATGATGAATGAGATCACTGAACTTCCCATTAGGCCTGCATGTCCAAATCTTATTTCACTGTTTTTGTCAGAAAATCGCCTCATCATTGCTGTCCCTCGGAGCTTCTTTGAACTCATGCCGGCTTTACAAGTTCTTGATCTTTCTGGCACTAGGATCACGTCATTGTCAGTATCCTCATCTTCTTTATTGAATTTACGAGCACTCATCTTGAGAGGATGTTTTGCATTAACTGAGGTGCCATTCTTGGGGCAACTCAAGGAGCTTCAATTTCTAGATATAAAATCATCTGGCATCAGAAGTTTGCCCAAAGAAATGCAAAACTTGGTTAAACTTAAGAGGCTAGACATGTCAGATATGTTTGATTCATTAACAATTCCATCCAATGTAATTGTTGGGAAGTCCCACATCCCACATCGCCTAAGTAATAGGCTTATTATGTCTTAATATTACCTGTATGGGCCTTTCACCTATGAGCTTAAGCTTTTGGGTTGGTATATGGTTTATTACATGGTATCAGAGCGGGTTTCGATCCTGTCGTTCTTGTGTAGCCCACGTGACAGGCCCGTCCATGAAATCTATTGGGCCTGCATGTGAGGGGGAGTGTTGGGAAGTCCCACATCCCACATCGCCTATTACTTAGGCGATGTGGGATGTGGGACTTCCCAACAGTAATGTCTGGGCTGTCTAGCAGCCTGGAGGATCTTTACATGCTCGGGACAGATGTAAATTGGGCACAAGGAAGTGAGCTTGCAGCTGAAAATGACCTCACACTTAGTGAGGTGGGGAAATTGAAACGGTTAACTATTCTCAAGATCACCATCAAAGAGTTTGATTGTGTAGAAAACGATGTGTTTCTTCAGCAACTGCCAAAATTGAAAAAATTCGAAGTTGTAATTGGCCCACACCTATCTGATCCTTTGAATTTGCTTGATTGTATGAAGAATGTGCATATAAATGGTGGCAACAATTATTCTCGTGGAGTTAAGGTGATGGTGGCACATACAGAAGGTTTAGAATTGTGTGATGCTGATGTAAGAGATGTTTCTCAGTTAGTGGGTGATGCAAATGGCTTAAGAGGGCTTTCTATCTATCAGTGTGAGAAAATGGAATACATTTTAGATTGGAGTGATGTTGGAGAAAATGCACTACAAAATATTGAGGAACTACATCTCTATGACCTGCCAAGCTTACAGAAGCTATTTAAAGGAGAAGTACCACAGAGATGCCTACGGAGGCTGAATAAAATTGTTGTGTTTGGTTGTGATCAGCTAAAAAGTCTCTTCTCCTCTAAAATGGTGCAAAACTTAGATCAGTTACAGTCCCTTCATGTGGAGAATTGTGATGGATTAGAGGAGATCATAGAAGGTCATGACAAATCCCTACCTGAGAATCCATTCCCACAATTACGCAAATTCACACTAGAGAAATTACCCAAACTGAAAAGTATAATTCGTCGTGACACATTGGCCTTGCCTTCATTGATAGAGCTCAAAATAGCTAAATGTCCAGATTTGAGGCTTCCTAAGCGTCCTGACATAGCAGATTGGCCAAGTATCACACCGCAGGGAAAGGCAAGGTGGCAAGCTAATCCACAGCAGTCGGAACATATGTAACGGTAAAGCTCATCTTCCGTGTTTTTTTTTTTTTTTTTTTTCATTTTTGATGTTATTCCTCTTAAATACTCGATTCAGATGTCAAGGGGTTAGAATGATCCAATGGACCTGAAGTTTTGCACACAAGTGGGTCCATTAAGGTGTTATCATGCCCATCCTTCCACATGATTTATGCGGCCAACCATGGGCCCCACTAAGGGGACAACATGGAGGTCACAGGATAAGGGACTTACAGGAAAGTAGCCTTATATGAAAATTCAATGCCTTCTAAAAATGATTAAAGCTAAGGGCCACAAATCAAGAAGTTAGGGTGATCTGATCAGATTAATATTTTTCACACTCCTAAGTCTCATTTTGATCTTTCCATCCTCACCTCCCCTGTGATTGGTACGCCCCATGTGGGCTCCACAGGCCGGTTCCTGTAATACAATGATACAATGTGCAAAGAATTCATAATGAAATAAAAATATGTATATTTTTACTTGTATATGTATGGATGAGATGAATACTGATAATATGAATTAAAAACTTAAATTTTCCGTGTCGTCTTAAAAAAATGAAAAAAAAAATGATAGATATTTCAGAAAAAAAATTTCAATATACAAGTCTATTCTGAATTCATTTTTGTTCAAAAGTGTTAAATAACAGTTATGTATTACTGCAAAAATGACAATTCATTTAGGTCATAAGCCAGCTCAAGCTAATTACATCCAAATTTTAGAGGGCCCAACCCAAACCCAACCAAAATCAAGGTCAACTGGACCGAACTCATGGAGCTTAATCCGTTTTCAACCTAAGTTGGCACATCACAGTTAATCCGAGCTAGTAGAGAAAAATGGAAATATTTAGAATACAACATCTAAAGCTTTACTTACTAACTTCTAAGCTTGTAGAAAAGCTACTAATAATTTTTGTGATACAATTGATGTGTTAGGCTCAACTGTTGATAATTTAACCAAAATAAATCAACAAAATAATATTATCTAATTTTTAAAATTTTGAGATTTTAATTAATGCTAAATGTGTAAGATTACACTATTTGTTGTGTAGCTGCATTGTTTATATTAATCATCAGTGGTCTAATGCAAAGATTATTTTCTTTGCCGCGCCTTGTATGTGAAATCCATCATGTGATATCCTTCAATGTTCTCTATCAGAATTCATTCATATAAAAGTTTTCATACATACCGCTTTAATGACCTTGGATTTTAGATTCTTTGCTTGTATGGATGTAGGTCAGATTTTCTTTGCTTGCATGGATGTAGGTCAGATAAAGAGTCTGAAGTGTCAGATGAAGAATCAAATGAAGATTGAAGAGTTTGAAGAGTTAGATGAAGAGTCAGATTGATTAGCCCCAAGACGTCGAATTATCTTCCAACGGGAGTGACATTCAATCCGATTGTCAGATTCATATCATTTGAGGCATTTCGACTTTGCAAAATTCTCACCATTTTCATGGGTAAGATTTCAAATCTTTGTCACTTACTATTTTCAGAGCCAGGCATGATTTTTTTATTTTTACTATTTCAAAACTAGGCATAAATTTCTTTTAAGAGAATTATAGTTCACATGTTACTCGGATTATGTGGAAATATTACTTACGTGGTTTAGAGTTCAATAAGTGATCTTCACTATTTTTAATGGAATTACCAATTTAAGATGTTGACATTTTTTTTTTTTTTTTGGGTGAAATAATAACTTATTATACAAAATTGCATAGGATTTGTTAAATTCGACAACTAGTCCCGGCAGTAATTAGACCATTTAATATCTGCATTTTGAAAGACTGGAGCTACAAGATTTAATTCCTAAGTAATTAATTTGATCGTCCATTCCTCATCTCTATTGATGGCACTAATTATTTGAAGGGTATCAGAGAAGACATGGATTCTTGAGATGCTTAAGCTTTGTAAGCATTTTTTCCAAATATGTCAGAACTTTCTCTTCTTTTCTTTCTTTTTTTTTTTTCTTTATTTGTTAAGGCTCCGCTCAACAGTTATCTTCAACGTAAAGAGAAACACATTTTCTTGAGCTTCATTGGATGAGTCGAGCATATACTACAACAAACTGCACCTTTTCTGGCATTGTTTGCCGACACAGTAAAAATTTACGTTGGTAAAAATCTTCTTTCCAACGCATATTTGGACTGCGTTGGCAAAAGTCATATAGAATTGCTACTTTTACCGACGCAAATAAGATCACGTTGGCAAAAGCTGTGGAAAACACGTTGGCGACAAAAAAATTTTCCTCCAAAAGAGTGCAACGCGTGTTTTCCTAATGGCAACGCAATAATACGTTGGTAATTATTTTGCCTAATAGCGACGTAAACGTGTGCGTTGGGAAATCTCTGACTTTTTATCCGCACCACTGCCAACGCATGAGTTGTGTTCGCAAAGCCCCAACTATGACAAACTGTACCTTTTCCGACACTATTTTCTGACGTGATGAAAATTTGCATTGCTAAAAGTCTTCTTTCCAAAGCATATTTGGACTGTGTTGGTAAAAGACGTTGCAAAGAATTGCTAGGTTTACCGATGCAAGTATGACCGCGTTGGCAAAAGCTGTGGAAAACATGTTGGCGCCAACAAAAAATTTTCCCAAAAGAGAGAAAGTTTTGCCAACACGTATTTTTCTAATGGCGACGTAATAAAGCATTGTCAATTAGTTTGCCTATTGGCGACGCACAGGTGTGCGTTGGGAGAGCTATGGCTTTTTATCTGCACCATTGCCAAGGCACGATTTGTGTCCGCAAAGGCCCATTTAGTAAAATTCTTTTTTGCCAAAATAACCTAAGCACACCGTTTTCGACGCTTTGATTTATTCCCAACCCTCTGCCTCTTTCATTTTTTTTTTCTTTTAATTATGGGGGGCAACTGCAATGGCGTCTAGAGGAGTATGCTGGGACCTTTTTTGGGAGGGCCCATACACATGCGATTTATTATAGTATGCCCACATCTTATTGACAATTGGGGCCAGGCCCAGCACAATCCGTGCAACGTCGGCACCCTGAACTGGCCAGGCTGCTCCGGGCCAAGCACGTAGACAAGTGTTCTAGGCCCATGCCCTACCCAGTTTACACTCCTAGTTCATAAGATTCGATCCCATAGCTCAAGACTTCCTTCCCGCTGGAATTCTTGCTTTGGATATCTCTTCTCGCCAAAACGCAGAGGCGACTCGTATCCCCTGGTTTCTCCTTTTCACACGGTAGCAGGTATTTTCTTCTCTCTATCTCTAGACTCTAACCTCACAACCAATATATTGGAGGGCAAAAATATTTTTTTTAGCGGCAGCCACTAAATGGGGCGACGGTTAAACTTATTTTTAGTGGGGTCATAGGAGCCCCAGCTAAAAGTTGTGGAATTTTTTCTTTAATTGTCAAATATAATAAAGCCTCCGATGATTTTTTTTTAGTGGGGGTCATAGGAGTCTGAGCAGCCCTCCTGATGTTTTTTTTTTTCGGTATTTTCCCCTCTTTTTGATGGTTGTTGCTATGAAATAAAAGATTTCTGTTTCTGGTTTTCCAGTGATTTTGTTGCAGTGATTATTAGGCTTTGTGAATGTGGGTAGTGTACGGTTAGGGTTATGCAAATATGCAAGGAAAAAGCCTTCCATTGGCTCCAATTCCAAAAGCCCAGACTTGATCAGTCCTACGGAAGAGGGAAGGTTGGGGTGGGAGGGGTCACACGAATGGCCTATCACATATGATCCATTTCAGAAATATAGATTGCAATCAGATTGTGTTAGTATGATGCCCCTTGCCCTGAATTAAGATCGTTTGATTGTCTCCTGTCATTGAATGATCCTGTTTTAATGCTTCTTTTTTATTATTATTATTTATTTGATGTAGATGATGATTCTATTGCAAAGTTAGGATCTTTGGACCTGATTTATGTATATATTTGGTTTGATGTCTATTCAAGAATGGGGTTTAGTTGTGTTGGGGGATTGGAGTTTCTTGTCACCTATGGCTGATAATTGACGTGGGGCACTTTTTGTGGGGGTTTTCTTATTCTAATTACTAGCATCAAATCCCCATGCAATTCACGGTTAAGAAATGCATCAAACACCTCT
Source organism: Camphora micrantha (assembly GCA_003546025.1). Classification (NCBI taxonomy): domain Eukaryota; kingdom Viridiplantae; phylum Streptophyta; class Magnoliopsida; order Laurales; family Lauraceae; genus Camphora; species Camphora micrantha. The sequence goes on from QPKB01000007.1 coordinate 9,363,760, forward strand.
GTAGCTCTAAGGTACTAATCTATTCTAATCCTCCCAACTTGCTCTGTAAATTATAAAATTAAACCTGTAATATGTACCTTTTAACCAAAGTAAATGATGGAGAAAAAATTATCACAAGAATGCATATAGCTGCTATACACAACACTTGTCACCTACTGTATCCCACAATTATGGCACTGTCAGATTGATTGCTTTCATTCGATAAAAACACACGGTCTGTCATTTGAATGATCTAAGTTTGGAAAGATGCATGGGCCAGAGACCTGCACGTTGCAAGTCCTTCTCATGGGTTCTTTATTTTTTTGGTAAAAGTCCTTCTCATTGGTTGAACGGTTTGGATTAAAAAGACGAATCCATTGTTGGATATAGATTGTTTCTCTAGAATTTTGAAACGTGGGCCACCAGAGGGCCACAACATCAAGCAACATAATAGTGAAGTTCATCTTGATTAATGTAGTGGGTCTCACATTCCTATTTGCTACTCCAGAGTTAAGAGGATTTAGAGGGCTAGACCATGGCGATGCCCATCTTGATCAATGGACCAGGTGTCACACTCATCACAGGCAAAATACCTTGCTTAGTATTTCTCAACAATGAGAGGCCTGTATTATGAGGCATGACTTAAGAGGTGGTTTTTAATACTAAGAGGTGTTTTTCAAGCGTTTCAAATGGGTGAAATATTAAGAGGCATGACTTAAGAGGCATGTATTATGGGGCGTAGTAAACAGGTGTAGTGTGACTTGCAACCCCTAACTATATTTAAGGGATAAGTATTAGAGTCCTTGGATATACCATGCTGATGTGGTTCAAGGAGAGGGGAGATTTGCCTTCTTCTTTTTTTTTTTTTTTTCATTTGTTTCCTCTAACTAACATCCAACTTTAAGGTATAGAATGGTTATTGCTTGATTGCGTTTCTTGCAAAAGATGTGAGTATCTCATGAGTTATTACGTCATGTCTGTCAGTTGTTGCATCGGATTTTTTTATGTTTCATTCCCCACAAATGTGGAGTGGGCAGGATTACTCTGCAATTAAACTGATGATTCATATTTTTGGGACAAATATTGCACAGCTATGTTGCGGAAATCTTTAGGGATGGTAATATAATATGGTTGATATGCATCTTTTATCAGCTAATGTCATACTATGATGAAAACTGCCTTTTCCATCTGCATGCAATGGTGAGTTTCCTCTAAGAAAATAATTATTGAACCATCAACCCTTCCTTTGCCATATGCTATGCCTAGGATAAGTTCTGGGATTGATTTTAGAGTTTTCTAAGTTTAGGAACTCTATATCTCTATTTATGAGGGTTGACAGATGGTTGCACTCATTCTCAGGCTCTTATTCATATATTGCTCATTGTTTCTCTCTTTGGTCAAGTAAGGCTCCCTTTGGATTGAATATCTCTACATCTGAGGTTAGCTTGTGGGTCAATTTGGTTTCCTCGTTGATTTACGATTCCTAAATTCCAGTAAAGATTTTCTGGATTTTCTGGTTTATGAGTTTTTGGGCTCTCGCCAGTTCAATTACATTAATTGGAACTGCGTCGAGTTATGGTTGAGTTATTAACTTGTGGCAGTGGGTAAGTTTGTATAGATTTGTTTCTATTTATTTATTTAGACTAATAATCAGCTTGTGTTTTGCAGAAGCTTTTGTTTTTGAGATTTGAATTATGCGAGTTGTGACAAGTATAATTGTCTTCTTTTTCTTGATTCAAATTACATTTGCAGAGAGATTATATTTTTCATATCCACCTTTCATTATCACACGTTTGAGGTGATGTGAAGGTGGTGAGCTTTTGGATATGATATTCTCCGGGTGATGTTTTGTTATTGTCATATGGGTATTGTAAAGTGATTATATAAAATTATTATGCTAATATAATATTGTCCCATTATCCCATTATCTTTTTTGGAGTAAATGCTTGGCCTGGCATGAATTTGTTGCTACTTGTATTCTGATGGAGTTCTTTTTTGGTTTTGCAGATAGTTTTGGATTTTGTTGTGCTGGCTGTGGGCGGGCTCTTAGGGTTTATCTTGTTTATTTTGATTACAGACATTTGTGGATGTTAGAGATTTTTGAAAATGATCAAGTAGTAATATTTATATATGTTTGAAATTTGTGGGTTTATTTTGGTTTATTGATGTTGGATATTTGGTTGTGGATGTTATTTTGGATTTGTTGTATTTTAAATTGGTTTGTGATTCAAGTTTGTTGGTTTGAACAGGTATTTGGATTTTTATTTGTGGCATGCGGGGAGAAATGAATTTTTTTTTTAATAATAATAATCTTTCCCGACTCACCAGCGTGTGTTGCAAAAAAGAAAAAACATATTACAACCTTTCTCGACGTGATATGTGCGTCGGCGAAGTTACATATCCTGTCGCTATTTCATAAATTCGCAATGCATTCGTAGCGTCAGCTATTTCATGCATTCCCAATGCATTGGTAGCTTCGGTTATTTCACGAATTTTCAACGCCTAATCATTGTCGGCCATTACTATGAATTTCCAACTCACTACCAGCATCGACCATTACCAGGAATTCCCAACGCACTACCAGTGTCGGCCTTTATTTTACTGACGCTGATAGTGCGTTGGCAAGCGTTGGTAAATATGATTTTCGAATCAGGAAAACTGAACTTTATACCGACGCACTTTATACCAAAGGTGTTGGAGATAAGGACGGTGATGATTAGATGAGCTTGGATCTGGTGGATTTGGGACACGGCTTTGGTCACCATTATTTTATTTTAAAAAAAAGAAAAAGAAAAGGAATCTCATTTTATGGTATGCCAAACACAACCTTCAAATGCAACATGGGATTTGACCATTCTCTTGGAGGCAAAGCCATATACCAAGTACAGCTGTTGGGGAATGAGTGGGACAAATAAAGCCTCTGTTGGAAATGCTCTAAGGCTATTACTGCGGATAAATACATTTTGGGTTCTTTTTCGTCTAACAATTTTTGGGGTAAGATCCTCTCTAATCAAGCTTTGGAGAGACTTGAAAAGTGTCTCTTTAACGAAAAGGAGTAGTCAATTTTGGTTGCACATCCTTGGCTCAACCTACTGGATCTAGATCCAAAAAAGAATTTCATAATTGATACTGTTTTGTCTTGCATTGTAGACATCAGATATTTAGAAATCATGTTACCCAGCGGCAATTAAGGGATGACAATGCATCAAATCTGTATTTTTTATATTTTTTTTAAAGAACTTCTAGTTCTAAGTTAAGTATGCGAGAAAAAAGAGAAAAACTTAGTTACTAGTTAGTCAAGGAAAAGGTTCTTTTAATTTCTTAACCTTATCTTAATTTCACCTGCTTTTAACCTGTGGGTCAGGTCAACTTCCCAAAGTCAAATGCTTTTCTCATTGGTTTTTGTCATTTTGTTTAAAAGAAGATAAAAAGCTAAAGATGCTCGTTCTGACCCGTTTGGTAATTTTACTTGTAAAGTCAAGTCAAGTCAAGTCAAGTTAAACATCAAATCAAAAGCACTTTTTATCACAACTCCCTCCATCTTTTTCAAAAAAAAAAAGTCAAAAAACAACTACATTGATTCACTAGAAGACAAAAAAACTGCATTTTCCGATACAAAAAGTCAAAAATATTTCATCATAAACAACTAAAAATAAAATACCATCATAATCCACTTATATTTTAATTTATTCTATCTTTTTATTTCACTTCACACCACTTTATTTTAAAAGTAAAATGCCACACGGGACCTAAAAATCTTTCATTCCCACTTCCTTGAAATCGAGGCCTGTGAGTTGAAAGAAAAATAGAACTGGATGGATAGCCTTTCTTTCCTCTTCTTTTGAGGCAATGTTTTTATTTTATTTTATTTTTATTTCTTTTTCCTTTTAAAGAATAGAAAAGGTAAATACCTGACCATTTGAGGTGGATCCCACCTGACCATTTGAGATAGATCCAACTCAAGTCAAGTCCTCTTCTTTTTATCAAGTCATGTTATCAAATCATTCAACGGTTGGATTAGCATGTGAAAGCATGCTCTTAACTCTTCCATTTCATTTCTTCATAAAAGATCAGTTCTATAGACATAGGACAAAGATTCATTTAAAACTGCTCTACTTTTTTCTTTTTGGGTAAAAGATCTGCTCCACTTAAAAAAAACAAAAATTCTACTTGGACAAACTTATTTGGCCAAAATCTTCGACAAACCCTATGATATGTCAGCATATCATAGGGTTTGTCCAAGATTTTGGCTAAAAAATTTATCTAAGTAACAATATTCTAAAAGTAATTGGAGTCGCAGCCAACTGTCCTTTTAGAATGATGGTTGATGGGATTGGCATTTTTTTCATTTCAAGAGCTTCAATTGCCTAGCGTTGAGTGGCATGGTGGGGGATTCATGTCATCTGGACTGCGCCCACCTGGTGGTTGATGAAGTTGCCGAGTTGCCCTGGGTTTTTGTTACCGTATGTCCAAAGTCAACAGTATGAATAGGTTTAGTCCATGTTTTAAGGGCCACTAGCCAATTGCTTTGGACAACCAGTCTGGGTTTTATTCTGGTCTACAAACAATGCACAAGTGTTAAAGAAAAAAAAAAAAACACCCAGATAACTGACTCGTCAGGTCAGGTTAAATTAGAACTTTGTTTTTGACACTACGGACCAATAGGCCCATTCACTGGGTCAGTACTATGAACTGGTTCAATTGCAAAGGCAGCCTCTCTGTGCTGGAGCTGGCCATCTATTCGGACAAATTTTTTGGACATAATTTTGGACAAGCAAGAATATTGATGCCATACCCAAAATTCTGTCCAAGAAATCTATCCAAGTCTTTTTGTTTAAGTTTTGAAACATTGATAACTAAAGTGGGTGCGTGGCATTGAGAGTATTCATGCGGATGGGCATGTGAGTGACCATGTTTTTTTTATTTTTAATCCTATCAATTTATCAAATGTCTCAGAATGAATTCAAACCAGTCTGAATAAAATTATAGTAAAATGAGTGGTCATGACTTTGAGAAAAATTTTTTAGGACATACCATGCAGCATTTCTACACTTCCAATAAAAAATAATAGTAATAAAGTCCCCATCTTGCTAACGGCTGCAAAGACTAGAGAAAATGTGCAAGAGACTTTCCAAATCAAAACTAGAAAAGTAAAATCTACGATCACCCGTTTGAGGAACGAAGCAAAATTGAGGCCCATGCATCTGTCTGATGCTATTGTGCCACGTGTCATCCCCTTCCTCTATCAAATTTTCAAGTCCTACGGTATATAGTAAATAGTATTTCTTAGTCTGATATAGTGATATCTTAATCCTTTCCCCCTCTTTTTCTCCTGTAAAATTTGTGTTGAGGGTTTTATAGGGTGATAAATTTCATGCATGATCGATATGGATTTCTATGGTTTAAGATTATAACATCAATTGTTTGCGGAAATTTTATTTTTCAAGAGAAAATATAGAAATCAAAGGTTTTTTTTTCGTGATGGATTCTTTTGTAATTTATACCTTCTCAAATAGGCAATTGGGTTTTGGAAAAATCCCAAATTTTCATGTGGGTTTTGGGGGCGGATGTAGGATTTTTATGTGAATATTTTAAGCAGAGCGAAAATTTTCATTATGGCCGTTTTAAAAGTTGACCAAGGTCCAATGGGTGCAACCACCTTGGTACAGACCCCTGCTTCTAAGAGATACGTTGGTTAAAAAGACTCTCCATATCTTGGTTCTGAAGTTAATAAAATGGTTTGAGTGTTCCCTTTATTAGAAAAAAAATGATGACTGCATAACAACAAAAAGTAACTTTCTTTTACATAGTAATTTTTCATTTCATGGAAAATGTTCCCTACAAACACGTATTAGAACTTATAATCACTGCATTTGTTTTATTTAGAGGACACTACGGGAAAAATCCTCTTAGGACCTGATAGGATCAACGAGGACCCAATAGCATATAGAAGACGGAAGATGTCTTTTTTAAACTTTTTGTATATTGGTCGATATCGACCATTATGTAGTGTTCATGACGATCTTCTCTACTTGAGTAAATGAGATCATCTGCACTTCTTTAATGTAATTTGAAATGTCTTGCTTACTACCGTTGCCTAAAATCTCGAGTAAAGGAGATCATCTGCACATCTTTAATGTAATTTGAAATGTCTTGCTTACTACCGTTGCCTAAAATCTATAATGAATGCGTATAATATTTGACACATCGTTGTGAGATTCAATCAAACATCATACCAACACTACGCCATGCAGATCGAATCAAACATCAAATTCACATATTTTGCATCGATTTAACAGAAAGAGATCAGGCAAAGATAGCAAACAGATCGAAACATCATACCAATAGAAGACTCCCAAAATAACAGGTAGAAACTCACAAATCCAATGGATTCACAAACAGCTCTAACCAAAATTTCATCAAAACGTCATCAACCTCAGATCTAAATCCGAATCCGACTGAGAAAAAAAAAAAAAGGTGATAGATAGATCATTACCTGGCACCAGCACCACGACTATACCAATCGCCATTCTAGTTGCAAGACCGACGAGGCCGCAAGAAAGACCGGACGATAGGTTAGCATAACCATCAAACAGGTAATAGGATTTTGCCTTGGGGTTGATCCCGGTGCTAATGATGACGGCGATAATCAGACCGTAGATTCCCAATACTCCCGCTATGACAACGGGCACGATCGATTTCATTACAAGCTCCAACCTCATGAAGCCCATGGAAGCCATGCCGACGCTCTTTGTCGTCCCGTACGTCGCTCCCATGCCTGAAACGCCAATAAAATCCTCAGATCCAAATCAAAAGCCCTAGAAAAGGAGGGATTAGATGATATACCGTATCAGCAAATTGGGATTTCAATTTCAAGCTACCCTAAAGGCCGAGCAGAACCCCCAAAAAAAACCCAAAAGAAAATAACATGATTTTCTAAAAATCTCTTTCTCTGCACCCAGTCATTTGTGAAAGAAATTTCAAATCAACTCAACAAGTGGAAAAAAAGAAAGCAACCTACCTCCAAATTTAATGTTGTAAAACAGATGATTGAGGTTCTCTTCGCCCCTATTATCTCTCTCTCGTCTATCGCTCTTAGTACTCTTTGTTGTTTTGTCGAACATCTCATTTGCATTCTTCTCGCTAGCCTAAGAGAGAGAGAGAGCTTTTTCTCTTCTTGGCTCTAATGGTCGATATCGATCAATCTGCGAGTCAGATTTTTTCCCACCTATAAGCGTCTTATTCATTGAGCAAGATAAAATGGTTGATATCGACCATTACGACTTCCTCCTAATGATCGATATCAACCATTAGAGCTAAATAGTGATGGTCATCGTCTTCAACATGCTACTGGGTCTTCATCAGTCCTATGGGATCCTATGGGGAATTTTCCTGTAGTTTCCTCTTTTATTTACATCTAAAACATATTTTCTTCCCTACCCTTGTGCCCATTTGTTTAGTCCTCCTAATTGAATTCTTTGGATTCTTGAGAAACTGAAGAATTAAAGCTGAAGATAAGTAATGAAGCATTAAATAATATTAAAATCTAAAAAAATGATAATTAAAATCTAAGAAAGTGATGGTCATATTGACATTTCAACTTATATGCTTCTACCTTCTCAGCTTTCTATTTCTCCTTGGATAGACCCTGGTTTACTATAAATTCCTATAAATTCAATACTAAGTAGCCGAAAGGGCCCTTAATAAAAGCATACTTCCTTTCTACCAAATAAAAAATAAATAAATAGAAGTCTACTTCCTATAATTTAAGGAATTCAATGCGAGACGACCCCGTGTTAGATAACTGATGGGCCCACCTAGGCCCCAAATCATGGAAGTCATAAGGATTGAACAGTCTCGGTATGACCATCCTAGGTATGAAAGTTCAATCCAACGATCATAACCCCTTGATGAATGGATCATGAGTGTAATAGGTTAAAAAAAATTCCCACACTCAGTCTAATGGCGCAGCCCATTCATATGGGTGCAGACGCCTTGAGATCTGTGACGTATAGGAGGAAGGTTTGGATGGTCGATTCAGATTCATTATAAGGTGGGCCCCACATGCTGTCTTGCACCGGACGAGATAGACGCACTGGAGCAAATGCCATATATAGTTTCTCATACATTGGTCTAGCGCCTATGCGGATGTCTCGCACTGAGACAACCAATAGGGCCCACTTGGGTCCCCCTGTGATCAATCCAATCCTGTCACCCACTACGATTACCGTCAATGTCATAGTTCCCATTAGTCTTATACCAATCTCAATGGGACCAACGGTTGGATTGAAATAAAAAACAATATTGGACTCTAGTTTATTAAACTTTAGGGGCATGTGGATAAAAGGGTTTGAATGTGCCCTAGGGATAAGTTCTCGGCTGTTCAGAATCGAGTGTCCCTCGGGCTTAGGGCCATGACTTCTGGGCTAGGGCGAGAAGGGAGATGCCCTGGGTTATCAAAGAAAAAAATTATTAAACTTTAGGGTCATAGATCAAGGGATTAGGTTGATTGAATGAATTGAGATTTTATATATGTGCTACAACTAGAGCTGGCAAAAGCGAGCCCAACCTGCCAAACCAGCCCGAACCGACCCAAATAATATACGGGTCGGTTGCTAGTCAAGCTTTCCTAACCCGCATTTAAACGGGCCGGGTTAGGGTTAGCTCGTTTAACCAGCGTAACTCGTTTATTTTTTTTCTTCCTGCTAAAGCTTATATTCAATACTTAATTCGACTAAGTGTATCTTTTTATTTTGATATGATGTTTTTTTTTTTTTTTTTATGAAGACTTTGCTTTATTTCTATTAATTTTGCTATTCTATTTCTATAGTTACTATTTAAAAAATGTAGACTATATTCATTACATAAATAATTCGTTCTCTTTCTGTTTTATTAAGTAGAACCTTTGTCAACTTAAAAATACTTTTGTGTATTTTTCTCTCTTAGGAGGATTATGGATATGAAGAAAATACAGTGGCTATGATATAAATAAAATAAAATGATCAAGTAATAGCTAAGTCATGCTAGTTTCTACACTATTTTCTCCTTACGCTAGCACAAGCTAGAGAGAATGGTGAATTATGGCATCACGACCCAGGCCTAGGCCTAAATTTTCAACAAAACAGCTGGCTTAAGTCTAATTTAAGATCCTATACGAAACAAATGAACATTATACTTATCATAATCCAAAAAGAGCTTGTCGATATTGCCTATCATGATAGATTTTAAATTGCACCAATAGGATTTAGAAAGTTAAGGATTGTTCTTTTAGATCTCATCTCATTTTTACAAATTAGCTAATCGGTTTGGGTCTAACTTAAACTTTGGGTATGGTTAATGCCTTAGAGAATTGTTAATAAATTTAGGTTTTGGGTGCAAATTAAACGGGTCAACCCAACCCACAGTAACCTACAAGGGTTATGCGGGTTAATGTGGGTCGGGTACGGGCTAACCCGCTGTGGGTGTGGGTGAGGAGTTTCTGACCTATTTAACAAACGGGTTGGATGCAGGTTACGAGCATATAACCCGTTTAACCCAACCCGACCCATTTTCCGCCTCTAGCTACAACGGTGGGCTTTACTTTAAAATGGAGTTTATGCAGATTAATATCAGATCATTGAATCCGTATGTTTATTACTGGTTTGAGTGTCTGTCTAACCAATGATTTCGTGCAAAAATGATTCACTAAGAGCATGATCAGATTTAGTTCAGTAATTCAAATCATCCCTCATCCATTGTGATCTTCCCACCTCATCACCACACCATTATTGCAATCTTCCTGTCCGTGACAAGTGGTATCAGAACCTCAACAGTTTCTTTGCACAAGAGTGGTCTTTTCTCTTTTTTAATTGATGCCAATTGTTTCTGCCTTTAGAATAAATTTGAAGTATGACTTTTAATTCACAGGTAAACTTTCAATGACATGGTTCGGGCCTAATCCGAGGGTGTGCATGATGGACCCAGAGCTGATAAGGCAAGTGCTGACCAACAAATCAGGTCATTTTGAGAAGACAAAACTAAGCCCAGTTTTCAACGTGTTAAAAACTGGGCTTGTGAACCATGAAGCCAAAAAGTGGGCCAAACACAGGAGAATCCTCAACCCTGCCTTCCATCAAGAGAAATTAAAGGTGATATAGATGATATTCTGTTTACATTATAATAGCTATCAAATTGCAACTATTTTCATTCTCCTAGAAACTCAAGGGCTATAAATGAAATCATGGTTGGGAAACTCTCCGAGTTAACTCTTAACTCTCCCTAGTCATCTCATTTTGACAAATGACCATATCAAAAATAGGGAAGACTTGGCTGAGTCATCTCATTTTGATAAGTTAGTTGCATTATGAACGATTTAATAGGCAATCTAATTTTAAATAATTAAGATTTATTTATTAGTAATTATACATGAGGTATGGAGTGAATAATTTAAAAACGATGACCAGAATGTAATTCGAAACTTATATTTGGTCTTTTACATTCGATATTTGGACTAAAAAATTATGTCATATGTAATATTTTTCTTTTCTTTTATTTATTGTTGTACTTTTCTTGCATATATAAATTTATTAACTTGAATTGATTATCATTAATGCATGTAAATAAATATATTTTAAACTTTCTAAAAAATGGATTCATTTTTAAATATTTTAAGAATTATTTTAGAAAAACATGACTCTCCCGAGTCTCTCCATTGACTCTATCCGAGCCAAATTATTTGCATTCGACAAGTCGAATTCAAGTCACGAGTTTTCCAACCTCGAATGAAACTACTACTCCAACTACAAGATAAAATTTAGATTATTTAACAATGAAGATGCTGTAATAATAAGGCTATCAATAATCTAGGCTGGCATAGAAGGCTTTTAGATCTCACCCCTTATTGATTTTATTTATTGATTTACACTAGTAGTGATCAATGTCAGAATTCTGTTCGGTGTTTGCAACAGAAAATGTTCCCAGCATTCCTTACTAGTTGTTCTGAGTTAATAAGCAGATGGGAGGAATTAGTTGGTTCTGAGGGGTCTTCTGAATTGGATGTGTGGCATGAATTCCAAAATTTCACTGGAGATGTCATTTCTAGGACTGCATTTGGTAGTAGCTACAAACAAGGGATGAGGATATTCCAACTCCAAACAGAACATGCCCAGCTTCTTTGTCAATATGATAAGAGCAAATTCATCCTAGGCTACAGGTACATTTCTTGTATGTATTGAGTTCCATGCATTAGTAACATGGAAGAAATATCCATCAAGAATCCTATGCATGTTTGTTAGTGTAACTCTCATTACGCATTCTAACAGGTTGATTTTGGTAGGATTTCTAATTCACAGCTTTTGACTGCATTAAATACCATGCCCACTGACTTCTCATGTATACAGGTTCTTGCCTTTAAAAGAGAACAAGAGGAGAAATGAAATTGACAAAGAAGTATGAGCCCTACTGAGGAATATGATCAGGAAAAGAGAGAAAGAAATGGAAGTGGGAAATGTTAGTAACAATGACTTACTAGGATTGCTAATGGAATCTAATTTTAAAGACTCTCACTAGCAGGGAAACTCCAATGCCACAGCCATGACGACCGAAGAAGTAATAGATGAGTGCAAGTTGTTCTATTTTGCTGGGCAGGAAACCACCTCAGTTCTATTAATATGGACAATGGTTGTTTTGAGTATGCATCCCATGTGGCAACTGCAAGCAAGAGGAGAGGTTTTGCAGGTCTTTGGAAAAAATCAACCAGAATTTGATGGCTTAAATCACTTTAAAATATTAAGTATTTATTTTGGATGTTCTGTTCAATATATTAAGCCCTGCTTGCAAGAGAACTCTCGATTTTTTTTTTAATTATTAGAAGTCATCTACTTGTTTATTTACCAAATTCAACATGAGATACTCATTTATATTGGGCAGAACTTCGCTCTCATAGAAGCAAAGATGGCCTTGTCCATTGTTTTGCAACATTTCTCGTTCGAGCTCTCACCATCCTATACACATGCTCCTTACACTCTCATTACACTTCAACCCCAATATGGTGCTCATTTAATCTTACATTGAGACCATGCCATTTTTTTTTTTTTCGTCGTCTTCATATGTTAGTAATGCAATTCCAGATAAACTCTGTTTCATAGCTAGAGGACAAGAGGCTCATCAGCTGGTTTGTTTTACCTTGTAGTGTTATTGCTGAGGTGTTCATACTAGGAGAGTGTACTGCTTTATTCTCCCTTATACAAGAGCCCCCTTTTAGTGTAGGGTACTATTCTCCCTTTATGCATAAGAATATCATATATGTTGGTTAAAGTGTGTATTTTTGTTTCAGATTTTTCATCTAGTTGCACATGAATTATATGTATCATGGCTGTTGTTGTCCAAATTCTGGATTATATGAGGCCTATTCCTGAGTTCTATCTTACAGTAAGTCTCATACTTAACAAAATGGTTTGCCTTCTCTTATGGTGTCCTGACTCCTGATGGTAGTGGTAAATGGTTACTAGCAGCATTTCTTCTATGAGACCCTCTGCATGTTAAAAAGTGTGGGGGCCAATGTCAAGTACGCGGGGGAAATTGCCCATGATTACTATGTATATATGTATCCAATATTATAGCTTCTTATACCGTTTTAATTTTTTATGCCGAATTAGAAGTAAATTAAAATTTAGTCTTTTTAGCTATTATCGAGAAGAGAAAATAAATATATTTAGTTTTTTTATTTAGTATCACAAGAAGAAAATAAATGGTGCAATGATGAGTGCTTGCAAGACAATCATACAAAAATTCTTGCAAATTATTGTAATAATAAGCTCATTCAGATGCACAAAGAATAAAACAGCAAAAAGAATGGCATGCATATTTACATACTTTTGAGTATTTTTTTCACACTCATTGCACATCATCCACAAATAATTCCCTGCAAAAATCAATCATTAGAAAATAAAATATATAAAATAAATAAGATATATGTATCCAGTGAATGAAGAAGAACGATTGAAAATTACAGAACGCGAGTGAAATGAGTCTCTGGCTTAGGTTCGTCAGCCTAAGTATATGGCTTGAAAATGCTTTGAATTTTTTTCACTAAGCTTCACGAAGATCCACACTATAGTCCAAAACTGTAAAATTGAAAATTACAACTCAATCTGGACTCGAGTTTTGTTCGGAAATCCACCGAATTGCCAACCAAAAAATCTAACGACCTTGATAGATGACTGTAGGAGCATCTAGGTCCATATTAGATTTTTATTATGCAGTTCAAAATCAATTAAACTTATCTAATCAAGCAATCAATCAACCACACAGAGAAGACAAGCGAGTTTTTATGTGGAAAATCCAAATGGGAAAAACTACGAGACCTATACCCAGTCCAAAGAAAACCAAGCACTATGAATATGAACAATTACAAGAGAACTCACACACCAATCCCCAGTTGACTACAACCTAATGGACTGTAGATCTTCTCGCCAACGACTCGTTGTTCGTCGTTCATCGTTCACTTGTGCTTAAACCGCAACCCACCTTGATGCCTCTTAAGGTGTTTCAATAAGCAAAGAGTAGAAAGGAACTCTTGCAAAAACGGCACTACAGAACTCTCAAAAATCTCTCAAGGAATCTCTAAACTTTGGATGGGAGAGATGCAGAGTTCTAAGGTAGCAAGAGTTATTTTTTTAATCTTTCTGTCATGCTTAGGGTTTCCCAAGTCAATTAGAACTTAAACATCAAGTAGAAAGAAAATAGGACAAGGTTTTCAAATTCGTTGGGAAACTTCGTGTTGCTCGTTCGACTGAAGTGGCATTCTGACTTGAACTCTAAGAAACCATCAGAACTCGCTCGACCCAAGGTAGCTCTCGCTTGAGCAAACTGAGTCTCTATCTTAGGTTCGTCTGTCTGATTATATGGCTTGAAGCTTGTAAGGCCAAAAGTGCCAAAATTTGTCAGGCGGCATAACGTGGTCTCTCTATAACGAGATTCTTGCTCACTATAGAGTGAATGGCGCGGGTTGCCCAATCTGATCCAGACTCTGAGTGAAAGTTTGAGATTGACTCTCTATTCTAAGTAGATTATTATTAGGAGTCTTATACACGGATTTGGGGCTATATATTGGGTGTTTTTCACAACCAAAGAGACACAGATCATCTCTCAAGTTCTGAATTAGAAATCTAATTGAGAGAAATTTTCTCTAGAGATTTTTTGAAGAACTGTGCTTACAAGTTCTCTAGAGAGTCAGATTCTTCTGCATCCTTTGTAGAATATCATCTTATTGCGTAGAAGATTTAAAAAGTCAAGCGCTGGATTGAGCCTGTTGCAGTCAACGGTGTGAAGTCGTTGAAGCGCGAAACGATACAAGATAACTTCAGTTCTTAGGTAGGAGATATCTAGAGAGGAAAACTGTGTTTCTTATAATTGTGAGATTCATAGGGCTTGATTGTTGATCCAGTTCGGATCCGTGGTTTTTCACCTGGTTAGGGTTTTCCACTCTAAATCTGGTGTTCTTATGGTGTGTGCTTGTGATTTTATTTTCGCTGCATAGATTATTGTTTTTTACACATTATTGCACTGATTTATTGAGTGGACAAATCTAGAGATTTCGTACCCTAAACCTTCAAAACTGTTTCGAACTTCTTTCACCAATCTTCACGAAGATCCACACTATAGTCCAAAACTGTAAAATTGAAAATCACAACTCAATTTGGACTCGAGTTATGTTCCGAAACCCACCAAATTACCAACAAAAAAAATCTAACAGTTTACTTACGACGAATTATGAAATGAAAAGAGAAATCATAGGCATCAAGTTTGCCAATGCAACAATCTGCACAAGCACACGAGAAAGAAGGAAGATAAATAAACAAAACCCTAGCCTATTCATGGCAATTAGATGAGAAGGATTGCTGGGGGACTGGACTCCGCGACTGTATTTGATGTATTTCATCATGGCATAGCAACTGTCCTTGCCTTCGCTCACCAATCCCACCACCATTTTTCTGTCTCTCTCAATCTTGGTTTTCAAGGTTTACAAAAGCTCGAGGAGAAGGGAAGAGAAGAAGCAGCAAAGGGAAGAAATTAGAAACTGTTTTGACTATGTCAAGTGTTTAGATTCTAAGAATCAACGCTCTTCATTTGACTCAGATGTTTAAAAAACTTATATATACGAAACTAACGATACCTATAATTTGAAACTGTGTTGCTGAGTCTCGATGATGGAGATGAAGAGAAATGATGGGTTTGAATTATAATTTTATGTTATGTTTATGGTAATAGTGAATATTAGGTGGATATGATAACCATATATAGAAGAGAGATTTTAAGGGATGGGAATCAATATACATATACGAAGAGATAACAAATGAAAAGTAGGAAGGAAAGAAGCATAGGTGTCATTTTTGGAGCGCTGAAGTGGCAATATGAGGCTTGATAGTGTTGACGTGGCACCCTCTACATCCCAAGTATGACTTACCATGAGAGTAAATCTCAAAAGAGCATTTTCCTATAAATATATTATATAAAATAAATAAAAGTAGGACGCCAAGGCCAACGTCAAGCCGGGCTAGGCCAGTACCTTCCAAGCTGCCTTAAAAAATTATCCAAGATCTGCCTTTGGGGCTTTTTCTTAAAAATAAAACCCCTCATTTTAAGGGCGTTTTGAGGGCCAGGATGAGCCAATCCCCCTTATCTTAGGGCCAAATTGATAAGCTCGTCCATTACCATTGGCTTAAAGAAAATATACCCAGGAATGGCAAAGGGAGAGGTTTGATATCACTGGGGGCAAAACCAAAGGCTTGAAAGTTGACATGTACCCTCTCCTCCATGTACGTACCTGAGTTAAGTTTACTTGGTACCTTCAATCAACTAAAAGAGAGGATTATGAGATTGCGACCTAAGTAAGCATTGTTGTTTGGTCACTAAACAAATTCCCTCTCATTTATTACCATTTTGTATAGAACAATTTTTTTAAATATTTAATACTTATTTTGAAACAATAAAAGTTAGGCTCGTTGTCAGATTAATCCCATGTAAAAGATGTAGCAAACCATGATTGGTACTGCAGTGGAATTTATTTTTTTGACGGACCGATACTACGATTTTCATTGATGTCTTAGTGTAGGAAATATGGTGGATTCATGCATGGAGCGCTGCACGTGTTTCAGTCACACGTGTAGTTCCCGACGCCCTCAAGTTCTGTTATTAGTTTGTTTTTTTAAGCTCAAATCTCAAACCAACTTGATTTTAAGGCTCATTGATTTTGCAAGAAGACTTTGTCGGTATCTCTGGTACTGCGTGATCAACCGTACGGTGGAATCCACTCCATTCAAAGAAAATTTGATGATACCTTATAAAAAGTATAGTGATCTTTTAGATTAATTCTAGATAAATTAAAAAAGAAAACTAAAGCCCAAATAATCTTTCATGAGTTAGGATTTGAGAGGATTTTCCTTCCGTTGGAGTCGACCATTGTAAGGCCAAACACCAGAATCATGGTTGGTTCTCCATATATTTGTGCGACTCCATATATATATTTGTGGGGGTCTAGAAGGGTTTCACTTCATATTGTACTGTCACTTGAAACAAGAGAATCAGCAACTGTCAGTAGACTTGAATGAATAGTTTGATCCCTGCTTTGAGCCAGATCCAGATCCAGATCCAGATCCAACTTAGGAAGTCTACCCTTTTTTTTTTTTTTTTTTCTTGAAGTGTCTCTTTTATTTCCAGTACGAACCCAAAAAAAATTGCAAGATAATATATATCATGGCCAAATATTAATATATATGAAAATGCAGCATTTATTGGGCGTTGCTACTTGCTAGGTGTCTTGACTGTAAGTCTAACCGACTATGAAAAAGTTGTTCTTCTTTTTGTTGAGCTCCAATATTGAAGGAAGCATTTTCGCTGCCTTTATTAATGCTTTGTTGTTTTAATGAAAACAGAAAACTAAAAAAATTTAAGACTATTAATGTCTTGATGTTTTAATAAAAATGGCTAGCTTAAAAAAATTTAAAACTATTAATGCGTTGATGTTTTAATAAAAACATCTATCTAAAAAAATTTAAGACTTCCAATTAAAGCACCGTCTCCACAACCAACCACTCATTGCCTACCACAGCCTGGACCCTCGGTCTCGGTCCTATCGTATATAGACTGAAGACTTGAAATGTCGAGGCAGGCCGTGTGGAGATCCGTGTTTCCACGTCCCCATTGAATAAAAATCTCTGAAGTCCCAACATCCAACTACTAACATTATGGCTTGAAAGAGAGTAAAAGACAGAGACTTTTGGACTGGAGACTATTCAAAACTAGAAAAGTTGTAGGGAATATCAACCATTTCTCTCATGGTTATATATAAATGGCTCACACAGCAACCATTTCTCCAAGTAAACCCACGTTTAATGTTGCTTCTTGTAATACAAACCTTTTTTACATTATGAAAGTAACCGAAAAGTGCCAAACACACTCATGATTGAGTCATGTTAGATACAGATCCTGGGGTCCTCAAGTGCCAATACCACTCCTTACTAGCAGACCAACTAAGGAAAAAAATAAATAAATAAATAAATGACAAAAAAAGTGCGATGTTTATAGATTTGGATGTGATTATGGAAAACATTCTAGCGAGCTTCTCTCATCTTTATTAGTGTCTGCAGCAAAAGGTATATTATTGAAGAATATATTAGACCAACACCTCCCAAGTCCCACCGATTGAGAGATGAAAGAAGTGATTTTGATAGTAGCATTGGCACTTTCATATTTATGTTTTGACTCACAATCTCGACCAACCATGTCTAATGTGTCCCAAAAGCTATCCACAACTAAAGAACCGGGAAATTAGGTCTTGAGCCTCACATAATTAACTTTTGTCAGCTTATAGATCTTAAGACATGAGTCGATGGATGAAAGCATAAAACTTCACTACTGTAGCCCCAAGGTCACAACAATCAGCACTGTTCATCACACAATTAATTTTTTTTCTATAAGATTAATACTTTTAATATATATATATATATATATATTACTAATGAGCCTACCATAAAACAAATTGATTTTTAGATTAGATGTCGAGAAATTAATAAAAAATGAAAATAGAAAAGGGCCATGTTCAATATATACCAAAATTGTAGATAAAAGGCCATACACATTCCCTACTGGCTTCATAAAGAGCCAAAATCTCAGCACTGTTGGAGAAAGTAGCTACCAAAGTCTGTTTAGTAGAACGCCAAGAAATGGAAGCAATACAATTTAGAAACACATAACCTGTCTGTGATTGACCATTATGAGGATCAGAGAGATAACCTGAATCTGCATATCCTACAAAACTGAAATTTTTATGATCGTAAGAATAAAATATTTCCAAATCAGTTGTTCTACGCAGATGATGATTTCTCATTTCTCCTTTCTTCCACGCACGCAAACCAAAAAAAATTTCTACTGTATGCAAACAGAGGGAAAGTTTGAAACCGAGGCAAAGTTTGTTATAGTTGCATGGAAACCGATTTTGAGGCTGGGAAAGAAGAACTAGGCCGCTTCTTGGGTTTTTTTTTTTTTTTCCTCCTTCGTGCTAATAACGTGTTGTGATAAGGAAAGAGACTTACAGAAATAAGATTATAGGGAAAAGGAAGAACTTTGCTATTATCTCATTATGTGTATCAAATATAAAGGTAGAGATGCCTATTTATAGGCAAATTAAAGTAACCCCACAAGGGAGGAACCCTAATTCTAACCCTAACTTATCTCAAGTGGGCATCCACTCAAGATCCATATTTTATAACACTTTGGGATTTCTAAAATTCCAACGCTTTACTTTATTCCACTATGCTGAAAATTTTCAAAATTCTCCAGATAGAAACTCGAGGAAATCCATTGAAGAAACATGCCCTAAATCAGATCTAAGTTGGAACTTGCCATTTCAAATTTCAATAATTAAAAAACGTCATTAGTTGTAACTAGTTTTTATTTTATGAATATCTGGTTCTAAGTTATTAGTTAGCCAATGGCCATGGAAATAATAAACTAAAATGATGAGGTTTTTTAATTTTTCAACCTTATCTTTTTTCCTGTGGTCCTGGTCCTGGTCCGGGTCCTGGTCGAGTTCCTATGTGTTTCTCATTGCGTAAGGAAGATAAAAATCTAAAAGATACTCCTCCTTTCATCCAGGAAGTCTTTCATTTATTCTCATCCACCCAAGATCATCAAAACCCAGTCCTTTTTCTTTCCCCTTGCTTACCTGCTCCTTGCAGAGAACTTAATTCTTCCCTCTCTTTCGCTGATCTATCTATCTATCTATCATGGAAATCATTGCAAATATCATTCTGATCATCCCAAATCTTTGCACTCAGATCTCCCATCAGACGGAATATGTGAGACATCTCAAAAACAATGTAGACGCTCTAATGGAAGAAGCTCGCAACCTGAAAGACCTGTGCGAGGACACACAGAGTGAAGGACGCGAAGCCGTCAGAGGAAGGAAGACGCTCACGAAGCAAGCCCAGACCTGGCTTGAGAAGGCCCGAACAATCCTAGCCGAAATCGACACCATCAAATTACAATTCGATCAAAGGCGGAGCTTTTGCAATGGATGCTTCCCTGACCTTCGGTCGGACTACACACTGGGTAAAAGAGCTTTTAAGAAGATCAAAAGTCCGACGATTTCGTCAATGAAAGAAGCGGCATCCAACTAGTCACCATGTCTTCACCACCAAGGGTGATGGAGATGGATGTGCCCACGGTAGGTCAGAGCTCAGCTCAACGAAACTTGGATAAGATTTGGCATCTCTTGCACGACGAGCACACCAGTGTCATATGCATTTATGGCATGGGAGGAATAGGCAAGACCACTCTCATGAAAGCCATCAACAATAAGCTTCAAGCTACCAACAAATTTGATTATGTGATTTGGGTGACTGTGTCCAAGGAACTCAATTTGGAAAGGGTTCAAGAGGAAATTATGGGCAGGCTGCAGTTGAATTTTAGCGAACAGGATTCCTACAGCAACCGATCCATGCAATTACGTCGGTATCTGACTGATAAAAGGTACATGCTAATCCTTGATGATCTCTGGAATTCAATCAACTTGAGTGAAATTGGAATTCCAACCAACAAGGAAAATAGATCCAAAATTGCCATAACTACACGAATTGCAAACATGTCAGCGGTTCAAGTTTGTAGTGATACGAAGACTGAAAAGATAAGAGTTGAAACTCTCACTGAAGATGAAGCTTGGGATCTGTTTGCTGCCAATGTTGGGAAGGAGGTAGTTCATCAGCCGCACATTAACGATGTTGCCAAGGACGTCGCGATGGAGTGCGGTGGTCTGCCATTGGCAATCGTGGTAGTTGCAAAGGCAATGCAAGGGCAGAATAAGAAAGAGCTGTGGCAGGACGCTTTGAGGGCGTTGAGAGCGGCGGCACCTGAGATTGAAGGCATGGAACCTCAAGTGTTTCTACCTTTGAAGCTGAGTTATGACGACCTAAAAGATGAAAAGGCAAAGATGTGTTTCTTATTCTTTTCATTATTTCCAGAAGATTATGAAATTTCTGTTAAACGACTAATTCGGTGGTGGATAATGGAGGGATTTATTGATAATGTCGATAACTTGGAAGATGCGTCAAATAAGGGACACCGAATCATTGAAGAACTCAAGCGTAGATGCCTTTTGGAGGAAGGATTTGGTGTTCGTGATCGTGTTAAGATGCATGACATAATTCGCGACTTGGCACTGTATATCGCGTCATCATTATCATGCAATGAAGGCCCAACGTTCTTGGTTAAAGCTAACGTGGGGCTAAATGAGCCACCCCCTGAGGGCACTTGGAGAGAGTTTGATAGAATCTCGCTGATGATGAATGACATCACTGAACTTCCCATTAAGCCTGAATGTCCCAATCTTATTTCACTGATTTTGACAGGAAATCGCCGCATCACTGCTGTCCCTCATAGCTTCTTTGAACTCATGCCGGCTTTACAAGTTCTTGATCTGTCTTACACTTCCATCACATCATTGTCAGTATCCTCATCTTCGTTGTTGAATTTACAAGCACTCATCTTGACAGGATGTCGCAGATTAACAGAGGCGCCATTCCTGGGGCAACTAAAGGAGCTTCAATTTCTAGATATAAAATCATGTGGTATCAGATGTTTGCCAGAAGAAATGCAGAACTTGGTTCAACTGAAGAAGCTAAACATGTCAGGTTTATTTAACTTAAGAACAATTCCATCCAATGTAATGTCTGGGCTGTGTAGCCTGGAGGATCTGCGCATGCACCGGACAAATGTAAATTGGGCAAAAGGAAGTGAATTTGCAGTTGAGAATGATGTCACAATTGGTGAGGTGGGGAAATTGAAACGGTTAACTATTCTCAAGATCACCATCAAAGACTCTGATTGTGTAGAAGAGGATGTGTTTCTTCAGCAATTGCCAAAATTGAAAAGATTTAAAGTTTTAATTGGCCCATGTGATAATCTCAATATGAATTGTATGAAGCAGGTGCATATAAATGGTGGCAACAATTATTCTCGTGGAGTTAAGGTAATGGTGGCACATACAGAAGGTTTAGAATTGTTTGAATCTGATGTAAAAAATGTTTCTCATTTAGTGGGTGTTGCAAACAGCTTAAGAATGCTTAATATCGATTGGTGTACGAAAATGGAATTCATTTTAGATTGGAGTGATGTTGGAGAAAATGCACTACAAAATATTGAGGAACTACGTCTCGAGGACCTGCCAAGCTTACAGAAGCTATTTAAAGGAGAAATGCCACAGAGATGCCTACGGAAGCTGAATGAAATTTATCTGTCTGGTTGTGTCAATCTAAAAAGTCTCTTCTCCTCTGAAATGGTGCAAAACTTAGATCAGTTACAGTCCCTTCATGTGATGAATTGTACTGGATTAGAGGAGATCATAGAAGGTCATGACAAATCCCTACCTGAGAATCCATTCCCACAATTACGCAATTTCACACTAGAGGTATTACCCAAACTGAAAAGTATAATTCGTCGTGACACATTGGCCTTGCCTTCATTGATAGAGCTCAGAATAGTAAACTGTCCAAATTTGAGGCTTCCGAAGCGTCCAGACACTACAGATTGGCCAAGTATCACACCAGGAAATGGAACGTTGGAAGCTAATCCCCGGTAAAGCTCATCTTCCGTGTTTTTGTTTCCAGATTTTACCTTTTTTTTTGGTTTTTTGATCCATTTCCTTACTACGTTCTCTCTGGTCATAGTCAAAAGATGCATTTACAGATTCAGCTAATGCCTTTACTCCCTTTAAATTGTAGAAGAAATACCCTGTCTCTTTAGCATTTTCTAAGTAGTTATCTTTCTTTTTTCTTTGGTTTTGCAGTGACTACTGTAGCTTTGGGAGTGGCAAATCTTATTAGTGGACTGATCGTGATCCTTCATAGTGTGAGTAACTTAGACATCAATATTATGTTTTTAAAAACTCACCATTGCCAACATAAATGAGGAATGACACCGCTATATGGTCCACCCTTTGAAGATCTAAACATTTTATATGGTGAGCCATACAGAGTTCTCCATAGATCGAGGGGATCCAAGCTCCACTATCTTCAAAGTGATTTTCACCGTCCGATCGACAAAAAAGTGATTTATAGTTTTTGATAAATCAATTTTTTTCCAACAACGGGGCCCACAAACTGCCTATCATATGCACTATTGTTCACCCACATTTCCAAATGTGCAGTTCGATTTCCCAATTTACTTGGAATGAAGTGAAATATGGAATCTGTATAAATTTGAGGAGGCGGTTCAAATGGACAATTCAAAGTTGTGGTAGTTAGGTGGGCCTGATCGATTGTATGGAAAGGTTAGATCCATAGAACTACAATTTTATTATATATTTAGTGGGAGATGCTCCTATGAGAGATATCGCTCACCTTAAATAGGGTGAGGGCCCTCGCATCCATATCTAATGCCGACAACTTAAATGTGAGAGCCTCCACCCATATCTCTCATATAAGGTGAGAGATATCTCTCATAGGAGCATCTCTCATATTTAATCATGTTTTATCAATTTCATAGTTAATATAACTAATGAAAGTTAATATCATTCCAATTATAGGCAGACTTGGTAAGGAATATCTTTAGTTTTGGATCGTCAAAAAGTGGTTTCACATTTGCTGATTTGACTTTGTATAGCTTATTCTAGGGAATCTATGGAAGGGGTTTGAGATTAAGGTGTTATCATTCCCATCCTTCCTCATGATTTATGTGGCCAACCATGGGCCCCACTAAGGGGACAGTCTGGAGCTCACAGGATAAGGGACTTGCAGGAAAGCAGCCTTATTTGAAAATTCAATGCCTTCTAAAAATGATTAAAGCTAAGGGCCACAGGTCAAGAGGTTAGGGTGATCTGATCAGATTAATACTTTTCACACTCCTAAAACTCATTTTGATCTTTCCATCCTCACCTCCCCTGTGATTGGTATGGCCCCATGTGGGCTCCACAGGCAGGCTCCTATAATACTATAATACAATGTGTAAAGAAGTCTTACTAAAATAAAACTAGGTATATTTACACCTATATATGGATGACAAGAATATTGATAACATGAATTAAAAACTTAAATTTTCTGTGTCGTCTTAAAAAATTAAATGACAAAAAATGATAGATATTTCAGTAAAAGAATTTCAATATACAAGTCTATTCTGAATTCATTTTTGTTCAAAAGTCTTAAATAACACTTATGTATTACTGCAAAAATGACAATTCATTTAGGTCAAGGGCCAGCTCAAGCTAATTACATCCAAATTATAGAGGGGCCAACCCAAATCCAACCAAAATCAAGGTCAACTGGACCGAAGTCAAGGAGCTTAATCCTTTTTCAACCTAAGTTGGCACATCACAATTAATCCTAGCTAGTAGAGAAAAATGGAAATATATAAAATACAACATCTAAATCTTTACTTACTAACTTCTAAGCTTGTAGAAAAGCTACTAATAACTTTTGTGATACAATTGATGTGATAGACTCAACTGTTGATAATTTAACCAAAATAAATCAACAAAATAATATTATCTATTTTTTAAAATTTAAGATTACACTATTTGTTGTGTAGCTGCATTTTTTTTTTTTTTTTTATTAATCATCAGTGGTCTAATGCAAATATTATTTTCTTTGCCGCGTGTTGTATATGAAATCCATCAGGTGATATACCCTTGAACGTTCTCAATCAGAATTCATTCATATAAAAGTTTTCATACATACCGCTTTAATGACCTTGGATCTTAGATTCTTTGCTTGTATGGATATAGGGCAGAACGAGAACGGTATTAGGGAGAGTCATGATAAAAATAAGTCGAATTGACAAGGCCCTACACGTGCCTTATCTTCCAACATGAGTAAGATTCAATCCAATTGTCAGATTCATATCATTCAAGGCATTTCGACATTACAAAATTTCACCATTTTCAAGGGTAAGATTTCAAATCTTTGTCACTTAATATATTCAGAGCTAGGCATGATTTTTTTTTTTTTAACTATTTTCAGATCTAGGCATGAATTTCTTTTAAGAGAATTATAGTTCACATGTTATATGGATAGCTTTTCTTATTTTCAGAGCGCGCCTTCTGCTACTGCAACCACGAAGTTGGCCACGCCATTGTTGCACTCGCCTTCACCGCTGTGCCCCTAGGGTGGGACGTCAAGCTTCTTGACGGACTTGGGTTCTCTAATCTTCAACGTGTCATGGGGTCGGAACTCTCCCTCACTTCAAAATCCTCTCGCGCCGTTAAAGGTCAGTTCCCCGACATGAAATTCAAGTACCCTGATTGCCTTCTCATATTTCCCAACAATTCTGCGAAAATTTCGATTTATTATAAGGCGGTGAGCGATGAAATGGTGCAATTCTTCTCGTTTGATTGGAAGGGGAGCCCCAATTCTCTACTTAAAGATCATGTTTGATGGGATATCATTTACAAGACGACAAAGATTGTGAAGAAGTTGCTGACTGTGGAGATGGGGTTCTCAATCAACACCTTTTGTAGCAGCGGGTTGTTGTTTTTGGGGACTTTGTATAAAGATCTGACGCGTGACGGTGAGGGAAGTGTTTAGAAAGCGGAGATGCAGAGCTGCAAGCGGTTGGCTTACATTCTTGGATTTTGCGGTGCCCATGTTAAAAAAAAGACATGGTAGTGATGAAAAAAAAAAAAAAAAAAAAAAAAAAAAAAAAACACCGTAGTCCTAGGGAACCACTTTCGTGAGAAGGAAACTAAAAGGACATTTTTGGTCCAGTTAGCAATGATGAAAATAGCGGTGACGGCAGGCGTAGCGGCTCGCCGCCAAACCGCTACGTAGCATAGCGGCGCTACGTAGCGGCAGAGCGGTGCGATTTGAAAAACTCGCTAAAAAAATCTGAAAAAATTTCAGAAAATCCAGAAAATTATAAAATAAAAGAAAATGTATTTCTTTTGCAGAAGTAAGTAAGAAAAGGGAGTGTAGCGGTGCCCTTAATATATGAGGTTCTGTATCGCTGTATAAATAGAAAATAATAGTAATGATTAGTTTTTTCACATGTATTCATGTATCTTAGTCATGCCAACTTATTTTTAGCTAGAGTGAAATCTAATTGAGCTCTATTTTCAGGTAGAATGAAATTTGGCTAAGGCATTGATTTTAATTAAGTAATATTTAGCTAAGACATGACTTTTTTATTTTTATATTTAGCCTCATTGTGGAGCCCACCAATGATTAAAGGAATCAAGTGCTTTAGTTTTTATTTGTTCTTAAAGGGTCATTTAATTTTTATTGATACCTTTCGAATGGTCCATAAGTGCCCTAATAAAATAAAAGATGGGTCCATTTAATTTTTATTTATGCCTTTTAAAGGACCCATAAGTGCCCTCTAATGAAATAAAAGAGGGGTTCATTTAATTTTTATTCATAACTTTCATAGGGCCCATAAGTGCCCTCTAAAAGAGGGATACATTTAATTTTGATTTATAACTTTCACAGGACCCATAAGTTTCCTCTTAAAAGAGGAGGTACATTTAATTTTTATTTACAACTTTCAAAGGCCCATAAGTGCACCCTAATGAAATAATACGAGACTCCAAATGAAATTGGTTTTGGTGCCATGAGTGCCCTCTAAAAGAGGGGGTACATTTAAATTATGTGTATAACTTTCATAAGGGCCCATTAAGTGCTTAAGGGCCCATTAATCGCCCACTTAAATGAGATAAATAAAGGGCAGGGGTTTTGTGCCCTATTTATTTTCCCAAAACGAAGTCGACGGAAGGAGGAGGAGGAGGAGGAGGAGGAGGAGG
The DNA here is from genome assembly GCA_003546025.1 of Camphora micrantha. Lineage (NCBI taxonomy): Eukaryota > Viridiplantae > Streptophyta > Magnoliopsida > Laurales > Lauraceae > Camphora > Camphora micrantha. The sequence continues at coordinate 9,390,002 of QPKB01000007.1, forward strand.
AGGAAGAAGAAGGACGAGGAGCTGCCCTGCTACCGCTGTCGCCGCTGCCGCTACCGCCGCTGCTACTGCTGCTACGACGCCGCGACGCTGCTGGTGTCGCCACGCATTAGGTATGTCTTTTGCAACTCTTCTTTTTTTTTTTTTCCTCTCTTCTTTTTCTGTTGTTTGTTCAAACTTTGATTAAGTTGAGCAAACAAGAAGAGAAGGGGAGGGAGGGGGGGTTTTAACCCTAGACCGCAATGTAGTGGCCGCTACGGCAATGTATTGGTCGTAGAGGCCGCTACAGGTGCGATACGCGATATTTCACTTGTAGCGTGGCGGCTACTGCCGCCATGGCCGATATATCGGCCTCTACGTAGATATTTTCATCCATGCTAGTTAGCATCTAAGGTGATTTTTCTGGAAAAGTCCCCTTTAAATAATTTCAAACAGAGAATTTACCAGTTCTTGACAAGTGATATAAATAAATAGATAAGTAAAAAAAAAAAAAAAAATCTAAACATCTAGACAACAGATCCATATATTTTGTACCAAATAGGGGAAACATCATAAAATACAGAACACATGCAAAATGAAATATAAAAATAAACATTAAAGTTAATCGAAAAGCGTACCATAATAGGCTGACAACATATTTGAACTAAGACAATCTCAAACAATATAGTTGAAATTAAAAACATATAGAATTCTTAGACCTGTAATTAACTAAAGCAATTGCCATATACCGAACAAAATTTTACATAATATCAATTGTCAATCAGAATATTTCTGAAGAAATTAGGACATTAGACAACAGTAAAGAAATCTAAAGAAAGGAAAGGGTCTCAAAACAAACACCAATCTTATTATAGAGTGAGAGATCTAAGACAATGGTTGTGGCCTTTTAATGAATTCTAAGAAATGGGCTCCACTTTGTGATGATAGAGTTGCCATTGGTCATGTTCTCTTCCATTCATCTACTCGGAGAGGGAAGTTGAAGGGCAAGTGTGCAAAGAGGAAGGAGAGGAAGGGAAGGCTATAGAAGGAGAGGATTCATTATAACAAATACACCACAAACTGCTGCTTTGCTATTGAGTATGGGATATATGATTATTAGTTTCCTCTTCTTTTGTTCAGAAAGAGGATAGAGAGTTGTTGCAATAGGGTATTGTAACACTATTTAGAGTTGATCTGCACAGGTAAACAAATGATGGCCAATAGTTGGATAACATAAAAAAAGAAAATAAATAAAAAATCATAGAGAATAAGTTGCTAAAGATAGCCATGAATTGATTTAACTTGATGTCCTCTTCTGGGTAATAGTGCCACTTTAATGCATGATAAGTTAGGTGAGGTAACTTAGGAAAGTAAAGAAATAGGTTAAAAGAGGCTAAGTTCTCTCGTAAAGAGGAGGGATAAGTTGTCATGGATTTTCATTCTATATATTATGGGTCCTTATATCTTAAATCTTAAAAAGATTCTCTCAAAAAGTTTCTACAAATGCTATCCAGACTTTATGTAAAAGTTCTCTCTTTATTTCTCTCCTTGCAGTTTCTTCTTTATAAATTATCTACAAAGATTTATGACAGTGATGTTGTTAGATTTAATGCCCTCCATGAAGAGAAACTTTGTAAAAGAGTCTGGTTCAGTTTAACTGAGACAATATCAAAATAAAGAGTCCAGTTGGATTTAAACTTTGAATGTGATTTGTATCCAAATTGATAAGGTCAAAACCAATTGCTTCATGGGTCAAAATCAATTTCTAAATTGGAAATGAAATTGCAATTGATTGCGAAATCGAGCTCCAACCTCAAAATTGAACTTAACGCTGTGTTTTTATTTAATAAAACAAATATACAAACTTTTGATTGAAATTTTTATATTTTTATAATCCAATAGACTACTTCAACTGTAAAAAAGGGGGAAAATGCATTGATCAAAACGATGAAGGTTGTAGAAGAAGAGAAGGCCAGCATCAATGTCATGATACTTGATGAACTATTGCTTATTGGTGTGTCAATGTCTAAGGCAAATGATTCAATGTAAATGCAGCTAATATAGTGTAGAATCTCCAACCCACATTAAAGTAAAAAAGAAACGAAAAAGAAAAGGGCAATCCTTTCAGAAATTCAACTAAATTACTGAATGTGAAGAACTCCTAACTCAGTTGTAAAGGTTTAAACATTTTATTCATTAAATAAATAAATAAATAAATAAGGAAACCTACCAACCCACCAGACAGTACTCCAGAGTAGGCTGGAATCCTGATTTCTTAAATCAATTATGTATAGGTGGAGGAAGTTCCTGTAAACTTAATGGACCACAATGGCCATATTTGCCCACATTTTACAATGGAGAAATCGGTGGTTAGGCACTTAAGACTATCTGTAATTCTGTATGAAAATATCTTTTATTTCCATTTTGTTCGTTTTATTTTGGCAACAGGAATTATAAAATATCATTTAAGGCAATGAACCTGTCCCCTCGGGGGACAACGATCTGTCTATGGCACCAGTCGTGCCATCAGCCAACAATGAAGATGTCATGTGAAAGTTGCCATCAGCCAACAATGAAGATGTCATGTGAAAGTTTTGGGTCACTGAAAGAAAGGACCAGACTTGCATGTGAGTTAGTTCTAATCAAGGGGATCAACCAAACAATGTGTATTTCCTCCATTTGTTAGGTGAACAGATCGTGTGAATGTAATAAAATAAAATAATAACGAAGCAAACCCACTAACAAAAATGGCATATGCAGCTTTCAGTGGAGATACATCAATCTTTCTTAATTGAGCTTCTGCTTTTTCACTTGGGACATGGACCATATAAAAGATAGCTACACGTGTAGCACTGTGTGATAGGTGGGCTTTTTTTTTGTTTTTTTAAATTTGAATTTCTAAACATTGAAGAAGATTGTAATTGTAGTCACCTCTGAACTTCAAGTCGTCATTAGTGAATGATATATAATTTATGTTGTTGAGTCTCAATAATGAGTCTCTCTCACTTGGTTTGATTATGTAGGTTCCATTGTGAATGTCTTTCACCCAATATGAAATTCATGGCTGCGAAAGTCTACATGACTGTGTTTGCAAAACTCTGGAGTTATGAGATTTGGTTCTACACGAGTGTGGAAAAGTAGTTCCAATGCCATACGATATTTTGATAATTAGTTAAAAAAAAATCTCCTTCCACAAAGAAAACCACCACATCAAACTCCAGAAAATTTATGCCCGTGAAAAATTGGATCCGTCTCCTCAACAATCGACATCATGGAATCCTCATCACAACATAAGATTTTGCTCTAACCAGATTCCAAGCAGCAAGCAAACAGGGGTGGGTGGGGAGTACCGTACAGACTCTAGTAGCAGATGTAAAGGTGTTGGCTGGCCCATAAATCTTCCAATGTGTATTCACAAATAAGCGTTATTCCTTTTACATCTTTCCTCTTCTTTGTTTTGGAGGAATACAAGAACATTAATAAGCAAACCCCAGATTTCTACATGAGCATGAATAATAGCTATAAAAACAACCAAATCACAGGAGTCTCCTTCATTGTGGATTGCCTGTAAAATGTTCATGATATGCAAATTTTACATTACAACAAAAGTAGCCAATTATGTAATAGTCACTTACATTAAATGTCAAGGAACTATTAGCTCACTTACCTTGCCATACTCATCAATCATGATGGCCCAAGTGAAAACATCCCTCTCCAGCATTTCATCAAATAGGCCCTTGCGCCTCTCCCATTTTTCCCATAGTATTCCAAGAAACCAAATCACTCTCAAGAATTTTATCAAACAGCTTCCTTTCGGAATCCACTTCCCCACACCAACACTACATTCTAATCAACCCATCCTCATAAAACCCTCTCTTAACCACCTCTCCATGCACCCCTATCCCCTCTTCCAAATACCACCCAATCCACACGCCTTGAGAACAAATGGGTAGGTGTGGTAATCGCCCGGGACGCCATCCCTACGGTAGAAGACAGGCGCCTGGAAGGCGCAGCGTGGCCTGGCCTCGGATGATGGAGTTTGGGCGAAGACGAGAGCAGCATAGAGCATGTTGGGAGGTGAAGAAGTGGAGACTGCCAAGCGTGGAGTTTTTTGGGTGTTTGCAGGAGAGAGATGCCGCCGGCGGCCAGTCACAATTTTTACCGACCGTTCTGCTTTCTTTCTCAAATGCCCTGCATCTCTCCACTACTCATGTAATCACCCACTACTTTTAATATGAATCCAGCCACTCGTGTTCAAATTGTCCCCTTATATAACTATTTCTTTTCTACTCTAATTTCTCTATTTCTATTTTATGCAGTTTGTCCCATGGAAAAAGATAATTTTTTTAATATATAATTATTTATTTTACAAAGCATGTAGATGCAGTGCTAAGCACGGGTTATTGGGCTACTATTATACTGAGCTCATGTGTTCATGACGTCTGACAGTTCTAACTCTCACTTCTAATATATAACCACTCTCCACTTCCAACATGTTTAATGCTCATTTCCTCCATTTTATGTAACCAACTCTTCCCCTGAGGAATGGCATGTGAGGAATGGCATTTTCCACACCGTACTTCAACTGATCTCATTGATGTTTTTATCAAAATTCCTTTAGAAGCTATGCCTTATTTAGAATTTGAAGATGAGATTGTCTGGATCATAGAAGAGAATGGTTGTTTTACTCTCAAATCTGCATATCAATTGGCGAAGAATTTAACAGACCAAACTCTACATTGGAGTTCATTGATATGGTTCACATGATGTATTAAAAAGCACACAATGTGTGCTTGCATGTTCCTAAGGGGAAAACTGAAAACAAAGGATTTCCTTTTACAAAGGAATGTTGCTTGTGACTCTTGCTGTGTGTTATGTGATTGTACTTAGGAGACTGCCTCACATTTATTGATCAAGTGCCCTTACTCTCAGCTGGTGTGGACTCTCCTCCTTTAAAAGATTAATCTGATACCCATCGAGTGTGATTCATCTATTGATTTGGTGGAGTCAATTACACTCCGGATAAACCCTCATCACAAAGGTTTACAAACTCTGGGTAAGATTATTTTTTCTGCATTTGTTTGGCATATTTGGCGTGAAAGGAACTGGCGTATCTTTAGATTGCAAACTCAATCAGCTATGGCTGTGGTGCATCTCATTATCAATACAATCCAAACTCGTATCTTATATCTTGGTATAACCTTACCTGACGATATTTCCAGCCATTGGCAGATTCCCCTAAGAGCCCAGAATATTTACACTCCTATGTAGTGGATGCCGTTCGACTGGGGTGGAGATTTTCTATTTGTGCAACTCGGAACATGATCGTTGGTATTCTTTGGAGTGATGTTTGTCAACCAATGTATGGTGCAATTTGAATCTTCCCTTGATTATTATATGGTCGTGCTGAAAGTTATGGAGATCATTCCTCATCTTGTCACAAGAATATACATTGAAGCATATTCAAATCTCATCCAAGCAATGCGATGTCCATCATATTCTCCATGGATAATGAGATTTCAAGTGCGGAAGATAGTGTCCAGCATCAAGCGGTTTGAAGTAATCTAGTTTTCCAATTTAAATCCTCATAGAATTCGGTTTAGCAAAAAGGTTATCAGAAATAGAGTGCCTCCTATTCGAATAATGCAAATGAAATGGAATTTCTTTCTCATTTAAATGAGCTTTAGCTTGCTGTCCCGGGCTGTGGGCATGTATCTTGTTAAATTTGCTAGTTTCTTTCTTGTTTTCAAAGGGGTATGCCCCTTTAAAATCTCTTTCATCTTTTCGATGATAGGATTTCCTTTTGTATTCTATTATTATTTTTGAAAATGAGGAACTCACTTACTCTTAAAAGAAAAAAAAAATCTTCCCCTTTTTTCACTTTTTTGAAAAAACTTAATTTCTATACTAATCAAAATCACTAAAACATTGTCATAAGTATTTGAGGATTGATTTTGTGTAATCTGAGCTTTTCTTAATGAATCAATAAATATACTTTTCAATTAAGTGCAATGAACATTCCCGGATGGATTGTTGTACTAGTTTGAAATAAGGTAGGTGTTTTTAGAATTTTATTTTGAAATCGGCATTTACCCCAATATGTGGTAGGGTTTCTTTGGCCGGTTGTCCAAACTTAGATCTAGGCTTGTTAGGCTACTTCACTAGTAAAGTGGAGTGAAGTAAATCATCCTTTCACTGGAAAAAAAAAAAAAGACCATGAGTCATATCAAAAGTACAAAATTTCAAAAATTTACCCTAAATTTTTATAGAAAAAAAGTCAAAAAACAACATTCTCTGTCAATTAAAAGACAGATTCATTTACTTTTTACCCCAAAAGTCAAAAAGATTATCTATCAAGCCACTAAAAATAACTTTTCATCATATAATAAGTAGACCCCCTTGTATTTTATTCTCTCTTCAATATTCACTTCACTTCATTTTACCCTACAAGTATTTTTACCAAACAAACCGTAAGGTTGGAAAACTCATGAATCGGTTTCAACTCATCCGTGTAAAAAAAATGACTAAGATAAAGTCAATGTGGAGACTCGGAAGAGTCATATATTTTTTTTTAAAACAATTTTAAAAATCTATAAAGATGAATACATTTCGTATAAAATAAAAAATATATTTGTTTACATGCATTCATGATAATCAATTCAAATTAATATATATATATATATATAGACACATTCAAGAAAAGTACTACAATAAGAAAAATAAAAGGAGAAATATTGCATATTACATAATTTGTTAGTCTTGATATTGAAAGTCGTGATTTTTAAGATGGATTCACCTAACTCATACATCTAATCATCCCCAACCCTAAACCATCTTCTCATCTATTTTCATTTTCTTAGGTCATATCCGTTTTCTCATCACTCAAACCCATGCATCTTTTGATTTTCTTATCTTTTTTTATCATCTCCATTCATATCCTTCTTTTCATCAGTTGAACCCACACTTCTTCCCATCTCTTTTCACCTTCTCCATTCTTATCCATCTTTTTATCTCATGAACCCACTATATTTTCATGTTCTCCATATTGCTAAAAATTTAACCAAAATCAACATAAAATTTGCCAATATTGACTAATATGGACTGATAGCCAATTTCTAGTTTGTAGTTTAAGACAGAGTATCCTTTGACATTGGAAAAAAATTCTTGGAAATCAATATATAATTTGTCGATATCAATGAATATGCACTGATAGCCATTTTTAGTTCACACTGTAAAACATGGAATTTGTCAACATCAGCAAAAAATTCGTCGATATATATATAATTTACCGATATCAACAAATATGGACGGATAACCATTTTTTTATTTCACAGAGTAAAACACAGTATTCGATGTCGACAAATTGTTCGTTGATATCAACAAATAATTAGTTGATATCGATGAATGTGAACTGATGGCCAATATTTAGTTGACACAGTATTTGTCAATATCGACGAATGCATACTAAACAACCTGTTCTGTATTATGTCGCATGTTAAGACATAAACACCCGTCCTCATTAAAGTATTGATAAATCTTCTCTACATACAAAGTGTTCCACAGTAACAACCTATTCTGCATTGACACGAACCATTAACATTCAAAATCTCCGCATCATTCAAAACGTAACATCACCTACAACTTGTTCCTATTATATTAAGGACCTATTTCACTTTCAAAACAATACCAACCACATCCATCATTTACATCCACCATCGACATAAAACATTTACATAAACAATTTGCAAGGATATATACCATTAATATAAACAGCCTATTCCACATTCAAAAAAGACAACAACATGTTCCATATACTCAAAAGATGATGCTCCTTATTTATATCAATAATCCATCCACATTTAGATTCTTTCCCTCGTTGGAAATTTATCAAAATCTAAATAACATCATCTTCCTCATTCAAATCAACATCCATCCACATTAACAACCTTTTTCTCACTCAAATCAGTATTCATCCACATCGACATTTAATGAAAGATCTGTGCCACAAACAATTCATTTACATCCACCTCCACATAAAATATTTACATAAATGATTCATAAGAATATCACTAATAAGAACAACCTATAAATCACATGACCTATCAAAATCTAAATAACATCATCTTCCTCATTCAAATCAACATCCATCCACATTAACAACCTTTTTCTCACTCAAATCAGTATTCATCCACATCGACATTTAATGAAAGATCTGTGCCACATACAATTCATTTACATCCACCTCCACATAAAATATTTAAATAAATGATTCATAAGAATATCACTAATAAGAACAACCTATAAATCACATGACCTTTACAAGTTTACAAATTATCCATTTTGATAGTACAATTGACATGCTTAAGTTTATAAAATGACCATTAAAAGGTCACAAAATGAGCAATCTAAAATTACAAAACACACCACTTGCCAGACTAGCCATGTTCATGTGGTTCCCGGCCATTAGTGTCTTTCCTTGTCATCTTTAGAACCTTCATTGCATTATCAATAGCCTACAAAGTCCGCACTCCCATTTTATCCATCACAGGGCTTGTGATCAACTTCATAAGAAAACTTAACTCATCTTACGTACCCCCACTTCAACTCTAGACACCAATAAAAAAAAAGTACTCTCTACAAAAAGAAAAAAAGAAGAGAAAATATCACTTAGGCATTTCAACAAGCACATGGAAGGCGACACACCTTCACTTTCTATCATCTCAAGGAACCACCAATACAATCCAGCCCCTTTTCATCTTTCCTTACTTAAAAAAAAAAAATCTATATTAAAAAAAAAAAAACTAACAAAGGGAAAGAGGCTCATACATCAATATAGCAACTAGATGAGTGAAGAGAAATCTACAAAATGGAATATATAAATGAGATGGAGAAAAAAAATATTGTTTTGATGAGTTCCAAGTTGCAATGGCTGCATAGGTGGTGAAAATGAAAAATGGAAGAACTGATAATAACTGAGGGAGAATGAGAATTGTAGAAGTGATGAGAACGTAGAGGATTGCAACAGACTGCAATGATGGCTTCAAATGAGAGAAAAAAAAAAAAAAAAAGAAACAAGTTTTAGAAAAATGGAAGTGCAATGAATAGAAAAGTAGACTTGGCGTAACGACCCGAGCCCGCTCTCCACATGATATTGTCCGCTTTGGCTCATGGGATTTCATCCCAATCTTACCTCACGGTTTTAAAAAGGCCCCATGAGGAGTTAAGGTTAGGTCTCATATATCTATACCCAAGATCAAGACTAGCCTGTTTTCAATGTGGGATTGATGCACTAGTGGATATCCAGTCCTTGTCGAACCCAACGCCCTTCTACAGGGGAGCCATATGCATGACATACTCCCCCACTGGAAATCAAAGTCGTCCTCGACTCTAATACTATTTGTAACGACCCAGATCCGCTATCTACATGATATTGTCCGCTTTGGCTCATGGGATTTCAACCCAATGTTGCTTCACGATTTAAAGAGGCCTCGTGCGGAGTTAAGGTCAGGTCTGACATATCTATATTAAAGATCAGGACTAACGTGTTTCCGATGTGAGACTTATGCACCACTAAATACCCGGTCCTCGTCGGACCCAACACCCTTCTACAGTGGAGCCACAAGTATAATAGTTAGGCAGTGACTGCAAACAAAGTAGAGGCGTCGTTACATTATCGAAGATGACGATGGAGTGGGGATGAGTTGGTGACGGAGCGGGGTTGACGAGGCGATAGAGGATTCCTTGGCCGAACGACTCTCTTCTCTTTCGTCTTTCCTTTTTTCAATTGATTTGGGTAAATGATTTGAGTTATTAGAATTTCGTTGATACCAACAAATTTAGGTGCAAAAATGGGAAACAAAGTTGAAATTTGAGTGGGAGGTCCTTCACCGATATTAGAGTTTTTTGGGGTCCTCACTTGTAGATTATACTTTTAAGGGGATTTTTTTTTTTTAGGTAAATACCCTTTAGATATAAGTTTCAAATTATATCCCAATTATCATTCTTAAATTATTAACTCTAAACCTCATGCATAATTACATATAAATAAAATTTAATTGTTTAAAATTAAATATGCCCGATTAAATTATTTGAAATACAAAAAACTTATTAAAATGAGATGACTTGGTGGGTCTTCCCAATTTTTGACTCAGTCCTTTGTCAAAATGACATGACTCGAGAGAGTCAAGAGTCAACTTAGAGAGTTTTTCAATCATGCTTAAATCTAATCATTTAAAAGTTCCGACCTATTATGCCCTTCTAGCTAACTGATCTAAACCAATGAAATGGACAGTAAAAAAATGATGATGTAGAAGTCTCATTATAAATGTGGATTAAGGCAACACTCCATCCATTCTTCTTAACTTATTTTTTAAGAGCTTTATGGTTAAATTAGGAATGTGTTTCTAAAAGTGGTTCAAGTTGAAGAAATAAATGTGAAGATACATGAGCGACCATAGGCACAACATGACACGGTGAAATCCTGGCCCGGTCGTGCACGACACGGTTCGATCCGTGCCTGAGTCGTGCTAGGTCATGCCATGCCATTGTGTCGTGCGGTTTCGTCTCGTTGGGTACCTTTTGAGCTTAAAAGATAAAGGTCTTACACTAAAAAAAAAAAAAAAAAACACACACACACAAAGAAGAGTATGGCACACAGATTTAAGTGGTTCGGTCAAATTTGACCTACTCGACTGAGAAGATAACCATTTGGATCTTTTCTACTTGAAGGTTTTTCAATAGAATTACCTTAAAAACCTTTACAATTTTCTTGGATAAAAATAATTATAAAGACTACAGTTTTATATTTATAATGAAGAAAAGAAAAAAATTAGATTTGTATTCCGCTAATGTATTCGTCTAGATCATAATCTTCAATTTGTGTCATCTCCTGCTTTCTCTAAATACTAGTATTGTAGGCAAACATAATACTCCACTGTTTCTACAACTAAATTCGTCATCCTGTCATTTACCACATGCCGACCTACACTAGAAGTTTGTTTTGATGTTACGTAAGACATTTGAATAGTTAGTAGATTATGATCCATGGCGGATAACACCGATAATCTGGTTTCATATGCTTTTCACCATGCTAAAGTGTCAAAACTAGATGCATCCCATGTCTCCAATACACCCGAGTCAAGATATGAGGATAACTCCGTCACAACATGAATTGAGGTGGGGATCTGCCCATTTTACAATAAAGGACATCCCAAGAAACTCCACCTAATTGTTGGACTTATTGAGGGGCCATATTTTAGGCCTTGATGTACCCATTCGTTCACAATAAGATTAAAAAAGTTATTGTAATTTTGACCCTAAATCTTTAAAAAGTATTTAACTAAGTGTTTTTCCATATTATTATTTATTTCTTCAAGACAAATTTGTATACCACTTAATCTTAACCTATGATCTAATGTAGTAGCCAAACAAAATGTCATTGGAGCTTTCTAATACTTGTTAAATTTTTCGTTTATGTTTTTTTTTAGAAATGTCCTTAAGTAGAACATGATCTCTAAATTTCTTAAATAGTAAACTAGTTTAGAAAATAAAGTTTAGAAATTGATTAGAAGTGGGACAATACATCCTAGAGAAAATATTACGTTGCTTTATAAAAAAAAACTTAAAACAAATATCTTATCTGGCCACACAACTCCCAATGTGCAACAATCATCAAGTATTCTTGTGCATTAAAAGCACAATATTAATTCAAAACTTCTTTTTCTAGAAATAACCTTATTTAGTAAATCATATTATATAGAATTTCATCTGTGTTCAACATTTGAATTTATTTTTATACCAACTTGGGCAATGATATTTAAGATGTGACATACACATCTATTTTGAAAAATAGAACTCTCTATCAAATTTGCAAGTGGCATCATAGTTTTCATTTAATCAATAGTCACTTTATTATTTATTGCATTACCTAAAGTTACAGCTATAACTTTTTCCAAAATATTATATTCTTGCAGTTTTTCCAAAATAAGGGACTCTATTTTATGGCCAGTGTTGCCATTCAAGTTTAGAAAAAGTTGTAATTCGTTTATTAATAACCCATCTTGCATCTATGTTATGGAAAATAATACAAAGAAAGCTATCATCACTTCTAGATTTCCATAAATTTGTAGTTATAACTATTCTACCAAGACTATTTGCAAAGTAGCTTTTTATACTTTCCTTCTCACTTTCCCAAAGACTAATAGCATTATTTGTAGTAGTATTTCTAGAAATCTTTCTAAAATGTGGGCATAGGGCATTTTGGACAAATTCTTCAAAAAATTCATTTATAGCAAAAATAAATGGTAATTTAGCTAGTACAATCATTTTAACAAGTAATTGTCTAGCATTAATAACATTATAAGAAAAAAGTCTTAAACTACTACCACTAGTGCTAGAAATTTGGGTCTGTGCCCCTAATTCCCCTTCCCCTTGAGGTCTCTCAATAAACTTGGGTTCACATTGATTCTTATGCCTCATCAAATAGCCGGTACCCTCCACCTGAACTATCAACATAAATCTTACCATAATATTTACATTTTCTCTTATCATTCTCCTTTCCATGTTTTTCTTTTAACCTTAAAAGTAGCATACGCTTCTCAAACTTTGGAAGTTCAAGGTCTCTTAAATGTTATACGGGAACTAGTAGCTTCTACTTGGGCTTTTTACGGTACTTCTTCTTCTTCCAATTCAACATAGTCGTCTTCTTCCCTTAAATTAATCTTGGGGAAGATCTCTAGAAGATCGTCCAACCATACTCAATAAATTAAATTTAAAAAAAAAAGATATCTAATAATATTAATAAAGATTTTTGTGATAATTAATATAAGAAAGGGGAGAAGGTTAGAGTTAATATAATATTATTATAGACAATATAGAAATATGAAATCTCAAATTTTAAAGTAATAAGTACCTCAAAAATTTTAAAGGCCCCTTTATCTTGTCTCTTGATGACTTGATCTTTGGGCCCCCAAAAAACTTCTTAGAAATATGATTAGAGTGAGATTTGGATGCTTTGAGGGAGTTGGATGAGTGAGAGAGAGTTTGGTGAGAAATGAGTACCTTATACATCATGATAAGCCTAGAGAATCAAATCCTATGAACGATAGAACCCAATTTTATCTCCACGTGGCTTGACCTCTTGTCTGTTTCTTGACTATTAGTTATAATGCATTTTACAATGAATTCTTAAGCAAGATCTTAGTTTCAAGGCAGCTGTTAAAAATAGTATTACATATAATTTTTTTGGAAAGACTAAAAAAATTTGAAAGATAATTGTCAACAATCATAATGACTAAAGGCACCAAATGCTTATAGAATTTGCACAGTTGAACAATAAACCGACCAACTTCAAAGGTTTTAATTTGGTTTTAGAAAGGCTATTAGAAAAAAATGCAATTGATTTCTACCAGTAGTTCTTATTTTATATTTGGATGTTGACCAACTGCCATCATCGACGTCATTGCCATTGTCGAATCCTCATCACATTTGGGTTCTATCGATTATTGTTTGCTTGGGCTAAGCTCTTAACCCTTCGAAACATGAGCTCCATCACCCTTGGAAACATGTTACATATGAAATCTTTCTATTGATGCTGAACTACTTCATGTAACCTTGTGTATGTTATTTTATATATACATTAACATGGTTTGGAACATTGCATCTGCCAATGCCAATTCCTTTATAATTCGAATGGTATATCAGGGTTAGACTCATATCTTGATTACTCTGGACCTCTTTTATCAAAACAACAATTTTAAGAAATACTTCTTTTGTAAATATGTAGTTTTAATTGCTCTTAGATTATTCTACATATAAACGAATAACAAATTATAATGCAGAGGCTCTTTAAAGGCATTCCTCTTAATCCTATCTACATTGTACACTCAATTATTAAAATGATAGATGGAAGCATATCTTCCCACAAGGGGGAAAGTAACATGATGAAATATTATGGACATGTGTATAGAGAGATCCTAGAAGAGGAGAACATGTTAGTCTTCTCTGATGCAACTTTTTGGGGCTGTAGATGGAAGATTTTCTTATGGTTTTCTTGTGAAATAAAAATTATTTATTTTGTATGTAGATGCATGCCAAGGTCCAAAGATCTTCTCCTCCAAGGAGGTTGAACTAGGGGTGGTATTCTTTGCTCTTATGATCACTAAAGACAAGGGCTTCTCCAAAGTATGTGTCTTGATGGATGCTAAGGAGGTGGTGGATGTTCTCAATAGTTGTTATGATTTTGTATGTAGATGCATGCCAAGGTCCAAAGATCTTCTCCTCTAAGGAGGCTGAAGCAGGGGTGGTATTCTTTGCTCTTATGATCTTCTCCAAAGTATGTGTTTTGATGGATGCAGAGGTGGCGGATGTTCTCAATAGTTGTTATGATTGGGTTATCAATCCAACAATTTTGGATATCAAATGCTTAGTTCTCATCTTTTGATCATGTCAGATTTACCTTTCAACTTAGATCAAATAATATGGGTGCTCATATGTTGGTTAAACTGAATTACTATTTGAATCAAAACTTTATTTAGATTGGGGTAAGACCTAAGAGGGGATGGGTAAGTGGATGTTTCTTTTGAGTAGCTGTTTTATTTTTTTAGCCTATTGTATTGCATTTGGGTTTCTTAATGAAAATTTCTTTACAAAATAAAATAAAATAAATAAATAAATAAATAAAAAAGAATGCAAAGGTGTGGAGAATGGACTTTTATTTCAACTTTTCTGGGAAGACCAATTAAGGGCTGGAAACTACAAATCAAGGCCACTGACTTGGAACGGGCTCGCAGATCAGTGAGATGACTCTATCTTGGGTCACTCCAGTCGAAGTTCCAATACCATCTCCGTGTTGGTAGATGCATTGGGCTGTACGAACCATGTTCAAAACTGTTTTTACATAACTACTAGGAAGATTGCATTTCAAGCATTCCTCATTCATTTTCTTCCAACAATCTCTTACTAGACCCTTTATGAGCACTCGTGCATCTTCATGGGACCCACATGTCTGGATCATGTGGCACTCGACTGCTTTTGGTACATCTCCTCGCTTCATTTCAGCCTTCAATGTCAAGACATATGAAAGTTAAATATGATTAGGTGGGCTCTTATTGATGATTTATATATCAAATATTAACTATCCATGCATGATACTCAAACCATTTCTAACTTCCCATGGAGGGGACATATCCTTTTTTTATGGTAACTTTCATTAAAGCAAGCAGTACGAGAGATTTATGGAGTGGACATACAAATCTATTTGATTCACAGCCCAATGTTGCGATTAGTCAAATGGTTGATCATATGATGGGTGTAATGGTTAGATCTGAGCCAAGTCACCTAAGCAACCAAACTTTGTGTTGGTTCGGTTGGATTGGGTTGGACCTTAGTCAGATGGTTACCAAGGCCAATTTGCAAGTAAGGGAATTTAAAAGTGTGCAATACATAATAGAGCTCATCACATGAAAGTTCTAAATAACCAAATCTTAAGTCGTGTCTTAACAAAAAAAAAAAAAAAGAAAAAAGAAAAAAAAGGGTTATACAAACCTTAGAAGTGCCCAAGTCATCATTGAGTCGAGTAGCAACCGATGACCAATAAATGAGCTGTGATCCATTATCTAAGAAGTTGATCGAATCCTTCCCGATTGGTTGCCCTTGGAGAAAATAAGCGTGAACCATCGCCACTGGGCCACCCACTGAGATCCAACCATTTCTCAAATACTCATCAAGGACTGGTTTATTGTCATTGCCAAACCATTTTGCTTCTACCAAATATGACATGCATAGCCTTTCCCACTGCAAGTAAAACAGTTAGGCAAACAGTTTCTCAAAATAGAAGAACTACTCATGTCATTAATTAAAAAAATTTTTTTGTTTTCATTACAATGCAAAAAACACTGAAAATACCTCTTTCCTGATGAAGGGTAAGATGTTCCACCCATAATCCTTGAGTGTGTCATAGGATACTTCATGAACAAAGTTAAATAGTGCCAAGTAACATATCTTCATGTACTCTGGTAGAGTCTCCAAAGCCTCAATGTCCCATCTGATTGAACAAGAAGAAAAATCTTAATTTTTAAGTCATGAAATGTGCACTTAAATATATCTTATGAACAGTAAGAAGTAAGAATGAATGTTTCTTAGAATAGATTATACACCAAAGCTATGTATGCACCAGTCTCTATATGGATGGGGTAGAGGTTACATTGAGTTTTGGTGCATGGATATTATGTTCTATTTCTTCTTAAATGGCCTCCGAGTCTCACCTCTTTATAGCTTCTGTGAAGAGTTCAAGTTCATCAAGTGATCCATATACATCGTAGATGTCATCAATCACTGTTAAAATGGAGATGAGTTTGGTGAGCCCTTTCCTGCAGTTGGAAAACTTGGGCTCGGGAGCGATTCCCATGGCCCATAAGTAATTTTCAACCAACCGATCTCTAGAAAAATCCAGCTTCTTTGCAAGACCCAAGTCTTTCCACCATCTAATGACATTTGCAAAGAATAGTTAAATATGTTACTACTTATATATGATGCCTAAATAGGACATTGTTATGACATGAATACACTATAGATACAGTTGAGACATAAATTTTACACATAAAAAGTGAAGTATTAGATAACAATATGACACGATACATTGTCCATTTTGAAATATCATTGCATCATAAGCTACTACATACTGAAAGAAGTGAGAATGGGGTGTGTTGTTGGTGTTCAAAGATAAAAGAGTTTTGAATTACACATTCATCAAAAGTTAGCTTCATTGACCTTGTGAATATTCAGGTATGAATTTGTAAGATAGACAATCAAAATGAAAAGTACTACCAGATTTTAAAGCCCGAATCTGAATCCAGATCCCACATGAAACCTGGACTATGGATCCAGGGCCATCATATATAATAAGAGGCATGGGAGGTCCAATTACTCCAAACAAAGGCTCCACCAAGATCCTATTAAAATTAACCTTTCATTGTAATTTATTAATCTTACCTTGACACCTCCTTCAGTTCTTCTTGGTGCTTGGATTGCACGAAATTGAAATCCAACCTTGCCAGCTCTAGTAAAACCATATTCCTCTCATCTGACCTCCCATTCACATCTATATAATGCTTTGCTTCTAGCCTTGGCATCCTCCAATGCAAGGGCATTTCTAGGGCATGTTGCACTTGCTCTCTTAGATTGCTCTGTAAGTTGCCCAGCAAGCGGTTAAGATGCTTAACACTGAATTCTTTGGCGTCTTCCAACACTTCCTCACCATGTATCATAGTATATGATGCTTCATATAGGCTCAAAAGGCCTTTTGCATCGAGGCTTGTGCATGCCTTGAATGTCCTGTCCTTCTCCAAAAACTTGTTGAAAATGTCTAATTAACAGAAATCTTGATCAACTTGTATTTCCTCCACTAAAAACATTACTCAAAATTAAGATTCTAAAACCATTATACCAACAGGCTGATGTTTGGTTATAACAGCGGGATTTCAACAAGTAAGGGAGAAGGAAAATGATTGCAATCTAAAAACCAATATCTAAAAGACACAAATGGTTATAAAGGCGCTGTTAATTTTTACTCTTTTTGAGGTATTGCAAATTAAATGCCAAGCTTTCGGTTAGTATAGTTTCCAAAAAAAAAAAACAAAAAAAAAAAAAAAAAAAAAAAAACGGGGATCCAAAATAATACAATCTGGTGTTTTAAAATCTAAATCTGAAAAACCAACAGAAATTAATAAATGATGATTCAATTTATGTGTTCTCATTGTTTAGAGGGTTTTTTTTATTATTTTTTATTTAGTAAAATAGCCAAAACAAATGAATATAACAGTATTGATATACCTTCTTTTTTTTTTCTCTTTTTTTTTTTTTTTCCTATTTCATGAAAGCTTAAAACCATTAATTACATGTTTATAGTGGAAGTATAGCTTACATATGTGAAAAATAAAATAAAATGGGTAGCATTGGATGTACGAAATAAAATATATAATTTTTTAAAAAGAAAATATGAATTACTGTTGGGTTAGGAATGTTCATGGACTGGGCCAGGCAGAGCCGACCCGGGTTCAGCCCACTTTGGGCCTGGCTTGAGCCTGAGGTTTGGGTACTAGTGCTGGGCTTGGACCTAAAATCTCAGCCCATTTAACATTCATGCCAGTCTTGGATTCAGTGAAAGAGAGCCCCAAGCTATGCCTGACCGAAATAAGAGATATACTTCAAATAAAAACAATTTTTTTTCTGCTGGAATGGGACCTGAATATGACCACTCTCACACAAAAATACAAGCAACAACCAGCATAAATACAACTTGTGTGAAAATAAATGAAATCCGTTTATTTATTTTAAACTCTCTCTCTCTCTCTCTCTCTTTCTCACTCATCATTTCTTATTTGGAAATCATCTATATTGGTAGCCTACAAGATCTCCACATCAACTATTAAGGGACGTAGGGCTGAATCTATTATTAGATCAACTTCTGGCTACTTTGTGGGATGAACAGAACCAGGCAATGATTCAATTTTAAGGTTCTCGGGCTGGCTCGAATCCTAAGTTAGGACTCCGAGGATTATTAGACTGCACTTCTTACTCTGACATCGGCACTTGGCACAGCCCAAGCCCATGGAAATTCCATCCAGTGCCTAGTAGGTGCAGCAGGACTACGTATTTAGGGGAAAAAAAAGGTAAAGATAAGTTTGAGCTACCCTATTACTTAAAGCAAACTCAAATGCTATTTTCAGTATTATGTCAATATCTCAAAAATAAGCGCGAATCAACTCGACTTTGGACAGGTCCCCAAGTGGGTGTTATTTTTGTATTTAACAGTACTAGGTTGCAAGCATCACTTGATTGTCACCTACACTCTTGTCTCACCTGGAGTAACACAATAACCATGTTGTCGAGGAAGCCGGAACTGTAATGCTGCAGTGTAAAGATCATCGCCAGCGTGAGTGCCAAACCCATAAACACCATCAAGGCCTTCTTTGATCTCATCCTCAAAGTGGTATGCCACCCCTAGCCATTGGATTGAGTCGACGAGCTCTAGCCAAGACAATGGCTCTATGGTAGCTTTGAGCAGCCGTTTGGCTTCTAATTTCAACTCCTCAAGCCGAGTCCCAAAGCACTCACCCTACAAAGGTCCATTGGGTTAGAATCTTAACAAAGCTAACTTCGGGTGAATGAAGCAGCACAAGAACAACGTTAAACTAAGCCTACTCCATATGGACTTGTTAGCGACTCAATATATTGGGGGTCCCAAATGCTTGGGTGATAATTTGCTGATCGACGAGTGATTTGGAGCGCGTTGCATTGCACTTGGCCTGCCTGAATTAGAGGTTTGGGCCTAGATGAGGTTTGAAATTGAGAGAGCTGAGGAGGTCTAGGTGGAATTCTAGACCAATGAGGAAGGGAATGAATGATCAAACTCATGTTCTTCAAGTAGGATTGTAGAAAGCTAGAACTAGATATAACGTGGTGGAGAAAGAGAATAATTATGGTAGTTATATATAGCAGTCGCTTCCTGTTGCTGATGTTCCGCTTGTGGACGCCATGAAATTCACATGCTACATGATGAAACAAAGATGTCACATGCACCTGCCTAATCTGTACAGGCCAGGGTACGTTTGGTTACAATCAATCAACACAAGATATCCAACCAAAAACAAAAAATCGACACAAGATATACATGGTTCTACTGCAAGATATGACCAACACCTATGAGAGAACGATGCAAAATTTTCTTCTCTTTAATGGAGATAGAAGCCAACCAAGTGAAGTCGAGAGAACCCATGTACTAAATGGGGTGTACCGTCTTCTTCTTGGAATCCATCCCCAACAGAGAAAGGAACACAAGAAGTTTCTAGATCGGCCAACTTCTTGTACCATCATTGTATCAGAGAAAGTTCCAAAAGCTACCAGCCTGGATGAGCATTAGTGGAACCAGGATTTTTACATGGTCTTGGGGGCGGACCCAAAAATTTCATGTGATTTTGGAAGCCAACACAAAATCTGCATATGGATTTTGGAAGTGGAGCCAAACCCAACATAGGGAATTGCCCCTAAAATTAGTAAGAGATGGATCTAATTTTGTCGGACAGATTAATTCCAATGGATCCATGGATATAATTGATAGAGGGGCTTACTTGTAGTAATTGAAAAGTTTATGGTTTTCTTGTTTACATTTATTTAGTGGAGTTATTTGCACATAACTGTGGGTATGGAATTCACATGAGATGTGGGGTCTAAATGTCTCAGTTGGAGCTAAATTCTAAGGAAATCTCTAGTGGTCCCCATGCCAACTCTAAAAAGAGAAAGTTATATTCCAATTGGAACTCTTAAGGAAAGGGGTAGTAGGACTAAGAAGATAAAGTTATATTCCAATTGGAGCTCTTAAGGAAAGGAAGAGTAGGACTAAGACAGGGAAGTTATATTCCAATTGGAACTCTTAAGGAAAGGAGGAGTAGGACAAACAATACAAATAGAAGTGAGACCTCTAATTTTAGTCAGAGAGGAGGTGTACCATAAACTAAAAATAAGATAAGAGGGCTGGAGACCCTAACTCCATTCCACATGCCCAAGGTGGTTGCCCGAGTTTCTCTCTCCCCCCTTCTCTTTCTCATCTAGTTTCCTTCTTGAGATCATAGACTTTTCTTCTCCATAGAGATCACACGAGTCTCTTTGAGAAGTTCTCTGCAAGAGGTTATAGCTAGCATGGAAGAACAAATGGCTAAGCAGATCTAATATGCGAAAGGGTTTCGTAGAATCAAGAAATCAAGTTCTCAATTTGGGCGCAACCGAGCTCCTCAGATATAGATCTGCAACCAGTTGTTTTAATAGATCTTCTTGTTTATGCTTGATCTGCCTTTATTGACAGATCTATGATCTTAATGCTTGAGACTAGGATTTTAGATCTTGGAATTGTGTTCTTCGCCTTCAACCCCTTTTGGATGTTTGATCATTGCTCCAAGTGGATCAAAAGTTTTAAAAACACATCTAGGAGGCCCACCTATTTTCTACAATTTCATGATGTGATAAGCATGGCTTCGCTCCAGAATTTGCCAAATTATGCTACAATGTCTCTTCCGAGAGACAACTCTTCCGATCTAAGTCGATTACTGTTGTAGCCAATAATCGATTCTTCTATAATTAAGAATGTTTCATGATACTAGCGTTTGATAGATTGCTGACCAAAACCTTCTTGTATTTCATGTGTGTCTATTGTTGTAGCCAATAATCGGTTTTTATAATAATTAAGAATGTTTCATTATACTAGCTTTTGGTAGATTGCTAACCTAAACTTTATTGTATTTCATGTGTCCATGGGCCTATAGATTGTGACGTTCTCCTAGCCAGCACTGAAACTTGTTCAATAACTCCTGTTAGTCAAATAGTCTTGTAGAATGGTGTCATGCAGCTGTCCACCATGAAAAAAAAAATAGTCTAATACGTTCACTGGCAATCTGGCATGCGTTACCATGAAAACGGGGTGGGTTTGATCATGATTTTCTTGGGTTTGGAGCAGGTATGGATTTCTAGATTTTGACCTCGAGTATAATTTCAACCACGTTTAGGTTTTCGCTGGCATTGCTCCAATTCCAGACTGTTTATAATTATTTTACATATGTTTGGATAGGCAAGAAAAAAAACTCTAGGTTAAGACCACCTTAACATTAATATATATACCATCAATTGGCGCTCAGGCTTAACCTGTTTTATGCGGGCAGAGCTAGGGCTAGGTACTTATGGCCTAGTTCAGGTCTGGGCCAGAATTGGCCTATGGGTTAAAACTTGGACTGGGCCCAACACCCAAGAACAACCCTAGTTGTCTATGGCCCAACTCATGAAACAAATTTGGTTTTTATCTTTTCCCTTTTTTACTTTTTTTTGGCTATGTTCGGACTAGTACTTACATGGGTGATGCTTCACCACTTCAGGGATCGAGCCTTGAGCATGTGTGTCGTGCTAAGGTGCCAACAACACTCAACCGCGAATGTGTTCGCAATTGGCATGAAACGCGTTGTTGTTGTTGTTGTTGTTGTTGTTAATCTTGTTAAGTTGGCCCATTGACGGAGAGTGTTAATATCCACTTGAATAGCTATCTTTATGGCGTGTTTGTGACAGCGAGGTGTAAACACCACATGAAACATGCTTTCACCCATTTAGAATGAAGGTGATGGGATAAAAGGGCATTTTTTTCATTTCAAGAGATTCAATTCCACAGTGGCATGGTGGGGCCAGTCATCTGGGACCCACCTGGTCGTCTGATGTCCTTTTACGCCAAAGATGCATTGGCAGAAACATTAATATTCAACGTCGACAGGGCATGAAAGAAATAGAGAACACCTTTTCTTTTCTTTTTTGTTAAAAAGGTTTAGTCCATGTTTTAAGGGACACTAGCCAATAGCTTTGGACAACCAGTCTGGGTTCTTTCTGGTCTTCAAACAATGCAAAAGTGTTAAGTATCATATATTCAATTATATTGGCCGTTCAAATGATAGGGCATGTAGAACATCTGAGGTAGACCCCATTACGTAAAGGTCATATATGCTCTTCTATCATCTCCTTTACTGTATCACAAATTTGACCTCTTCTATCATCTGTGCTCTCTACTGAGCGGTGTTTGTGGGGAGAATAAACAGATTTCAGAAAGAAGAAAAAGGAGACGACTTTTCAGCGTTAGAAATATCACAGTATCAAAAAATTCTCGTAGTTACAATTTATAAAATTTATCTCAAGTTGTAAACTATCAAGAAATATCATAGTTGTTGTAAATTTCATTTTTAGGAAATTGTCATAATTATATTTTTTATTTTTTATTTATAAATTTTCTTAAAGTTGGAATTATCATCAAATTTGTGAATTTTATTTCGAAGTTGAAAATTATCATCAAAAGTGTGTATTTGGAGGCTAAAACACTTAAAATCTTACGTTTTATTTGAAAATTTTATTCACTGATACGTGCGCCCGGTTAAACGGTTTTTGGATCCAGCTCCCTAGGCCAGGCCGGACTCGTGCGTGCGAATAGGGCTTGTGGTACAAGAGTCCAAAGCAGTGTTTAAGATTGAAAATAGTTATAAAGTCTTCTAAAAAGTAGGACTTCAGCAAGGTCTGATCCCATGTATTTCATATATCTCTTACACTACCCACGAAATAAAGCAACAGACAAAACTTCTTTTCAAGTAAAGTGGTTTTGCGGGCTACAGGACAGTTTACCTGGCTTCTCTCTGGGCTCGGAGGGATTAGTCCAGCCAAAAGGGTTGGGAACCCTCCGATAGCAAAAATAAAAAATAAAAAACCAACGTAAAGTGGTTTTGAATTTTTGAAACAACCAAAACCCATCATCATACGGGTGTGAAAGACTCTCTAAAGGGTTGGGAACCCTTCGATAGCAAAAAAAAATAAAAAAATAAAAAACCAATGTAAAGTGGTTTTGAATTTTTGAAACAACCAAAACCCATCATCATACAGGTGAAAAAAATAAAAAAAAAAAAATAAAAAAACTAGAACTCTCCTTATAAGAAAGCATGGAGATTATAAAGATTTCCTCTAGAAAATGACTCCGTCCTGTTGTTTCACATTGTAAGGGCCTAAAATAATACAGACTTGATTAGATAAGGATAACTCTTCCTTGGGGAAGGATTGAATCCCTGAAAACCTGAAAACAAAGGATCAGAGAGCCTGGCTGCTGTCAGCGCAAGGCCCTCCGATGCCTAAGTTAGTTCAACAACTCAACAAAGGGTAGAGGAAGGGGGAGAGAGAAAGGGTATAGGAGAATGTGCGTCAATGCATACCTCTTTTGAAATTGCACCCTCTATTTATAGACGGGGAGTCGTCTCTTGGAAGTGAAGTCCCATCGACCCATATCTTGAGTGGAGGTAAGTGGAAGTATTGTCCCATCGGACCATACCTTGACCTTCTATATGATTATTGAGGTGATTGTCAAATAAGGATAGCTCCTTATCTATATCCGGCGCCCATCATATTTGTCAGTACGTAACTGTCCTATCGTCTGGCACCTTTACCAAGATCAAGTACTTCTACCGAGATCGGATATTCTTGTTGAGACTGGGATGACTTCGGTATATAATCTGGCATTACTGCTGAGATGCATGGGACCAAGACCAAATCACCTCCAGCCGGTACTCTTACCGAGGCTAGCGCAGTCTCGGTATTGCGAAATACCTGTGCTGGCACTATTGCCGAGCTCATCACTCTTACCGAGCTCATCATATGCCTAGCTGGTACAGTTACCGAAGCCAAGACATGATTAGCTGGTGTATTTACCTTGATCAGGAGAATCCACACACACACACACATTGCCAGCTCGATGGATGGCAATCCACACCTTTCAAATGATAGGAGGCCATCTAGACCATTTGAGGTAGACTGTTGAGCCCCCACTGCGCAAATGTCATTGTGTGGGGAAATTCCTAAAAACCCCAAGATCATGTATAACTACAGCACGATTATGGTTATCAGTCCGGCTAAGCGCACCCTTGCTACTGTGCAAGCACGCTAGCCGGGACCAGCTTGTGGCCTCAGTCCGGCTGAGCGCATCTCGGCTGCAGCGCCAGCACGCTAGCCAGGACTAGTGTTGTGACCTTAGTCCGGCTGAGCGTGACCTCGGCTACTTGCTTTTGCCCGAGACGCATTTCGGCTGAAGCTACGAGGGTCAGACGCATTCCGGCTGCAGCTTTGAGGACTGCCAGCCGAGACGCATGCCGACAACTATCTCCTGCCTCCAAGCACATGTCGATGGGACAGGTGTCATCCTAGCCTTCCAAGGTCCTTATCAGGCCTCTGACAATGCAGCATCCAGCGTCTGTAACCCCATCATGGGGAGGTCCAAGGAGGGATCCGATGGGACCTCCGCTGCTAATAAGACCAGACAAGATCAGGCCCAATGTGACTGGCATTGAATGCAACATGGGCTGATCAAACTGGCATTTAATGCTTTGTGGGCTGTGATGGACCCTCATTAATTATAATGTGGGTTGTGATGGACCTTCATTTATTGTCTTGTGGGCTGATGACCTCAGCAGCCAGATCATCAAGCCCATGGTAAAATATCTAGAAGCTCTCATATATAAGTAGAGATGGATTCTAAACCAAGTACGCATAACACAATTTACATGCACTTTGCCTCCCTTCTTCTCCGTCCTTAACCTAGTCCTTACACTAACTAAGGCATCGGAGAGCCCTGTGCTGCCCACAGCTAGGGTCCTTTGACCTCTTTTCTCTTCCCTTTCAGGTCTCATAAGCCGGAAGCAGCTAATTCTCGACTGTCATTTGGTTAAGTCCTATAAGGCACCCGTTAATCTTGTAGGTTACGTTTTTTGCACTTACAATTGGCGCCGTCTGTGGGAAAACGATTGTCAAAGTCTTCCTTCACACTATGACTGAGAAAGCTGCGAAAGGAGGAGAAACATCCAGAGCAGGCCATGCGAAAGCCATGGCAAACAACTTCCGCGAGTCCCTGCGGTCTACACCTGTCTATCTGCGGGGGTACCAGCCCCGCCTAGAGTCATATTCGCGGGCGGTGATGACCCCTCTCTAGCCTCCTAGAGGAAGAGATTTTACTCCTGAGCAAACTAGACGTAAGTTTCCAGTTCTGTCCAATCGCCGGAGGAACGAAGAACACAGCAGCTCTGATGAGGATTTTGATCCTACTTATGAAGAAATTCGGATGCAGAATGCCACCATCCGAGAAAAAGACACCCTTATCAAGCGCCTCCAGCAGTAGCTGAAGGAGAAAGATGAAGCAGCCGACATGGCTAGACAGCGTCTGCAGCGGGCCAGTGGAGGAGGTTCTTCTCACCATCAGCGGATCACTCCTCCCGGGAGAGATCTTAGGACTCATCTGAATGAGATGAGACGTAGTCGGACTTACGACGAGGGCTCCAGCAACAACCGCAGTCATTCGTGGAAATGGTCGGAAGACATTCCAGAGGTTCGTCATGACGCTCAAGGGTGGCTTGAGGAGCAAATTCAGCAAGCAGTTCGGCGAAACCTAGAAGTGGCTGGTCTCGCCCGAGATCAGCAAGACGTATGCACATCCGTCGATCTCGGTGCATCGCCTTTCACTTGCGACATCAGAGACTTCCCTCTTCCAAGGAAGTTCATTGTCCCGAGATTTTCCACTTATGAAGGAGCCTCGGATCCGGCTGCGCATCTGCGACACTTCTCCCAGAGGATGTCAATTTGGGGAGATGAAGGCCATTTGAATTGTAGGGTTTTCTCCTCCAGCTTGGGTAAGCTCCCCTTGAAGTGGTTCTGCGGGCTCCCAGAGAACTCCATCTCAACTTGGCAGCAGCTCTAGCATTCCTTCATAAAGTAGTTTCAAGCTTACATGGTTATTCCTAAAACTGACGCCGATATAATGGCTCTAAGGATGAAGCAGGGGGAGAACATCACCCAGTTTGCCAAGTGATTCTGGACAATCTATAGCCAGATCGACGGTTCTAAAGACGAAGTAGCGATCTTCGCTTTTCAGAATGCCTTGCTGCCGGACAATGATCTCCGAAAGGATCTAGCTGGTAACTGTGACCTCAATTTCAGCACTGATGGTCAGGGTGAACCACTTCATAGCTCAAGAAGATGATCAGCTCCGAGCTCGGGAGAGTTTCCATGTCAGCCGAAAGGATCGGGATAGCAAGTCTTTGAGGAAAGAAGATCGATCCTCTAGAAGAGAAGAATCCGGCCGACGCAAAGCCCCGACCAGCTCGGCGAAGGTTCCAGCGTCTGCCTATAGAGACAGCAAGAAGCTCAGGCTGTCTTCCGATCCTTATAAGGCTGTTGACACCATATTCAAGGAGCCTATCCATAAGATCATGAATAAGATCAAATCGGAGCCGTACTTCAGCTGGCCGCAGCCCATGACGGGCGATTCAGCCAACCGTGATCAGAGCAGATTCTGTGCTTATTATAGGCAGAGCGGTCACAATACCGAGGAATGCAGAACCTTCAGGTCCCATTTGGAGAGGCTAGTCCAAGATGGACATCTCAAAGATTACGTCAAGGCGGGCACCAGGAATGAGTCCCGAGCTCAGCGCCAAAATGAAAGGAGCCAGGACAGCGATGAGTCCGAAAAACTCATCAGCGTCATACACCTCGCTCCTCCTCCCAGGGGAAGTAACCAGGCGCGCGCCGAGGTGAGACGGGCATCCCATGGAAAACAAGTGATGGCGGCCGAGCTAGAACCAGTCGCAAAAAGGGCCCGCAGAGAGCAGCCCAAGATTTGGTTTTCGGACGAAGATCTGGAAGGCGTGCAGCTCCCGCACAACGACCCGCTCGTCGTCACACTGAAGCTGAAAAATTGCAGAGTCCAGAGGATCCTTGTCGACCCCGGCAGTTCATCTGAGGTCCTCTACTTCGATTGCTTTAGGAAGATGGGCCTTTCGGAAGCAGATCTGCAGGAGGCCCGAACTCCATTGATAGGATTCAGTGCCCAGCCTGTATACCCAAAAGGGAAGGTGACCCTTAGAGTTCAGATTGAAGGAGCTTCCGTAATGGTGGACTTTCTGGTGGTTGACGCGCCATCCCCCTACAATGCCATCATGGGTAGGGCTTGGCTCCATGGTATGGAAGCGGTGCCCTCTACTCTCCACCAGAAGTTGAAATTCCCATTGGAAGATAACGACAGTGTAAAGATAATCACGGTTCGGGGAGACCAGCAAATGGCTCAATAGTGCTTGATGGCCGTGGTACCCGGAGAGCGCGAGCCCAAGCAGGTCAACATGGCCGAACTGGAGAAAGAGCTGGATAGAGTCGGCCAGGATCCTGAGAAAAAGAGCTTGGAAGATCTAATCGAGATCAGGATCGACCCGCACGACCCAGAGAAGTTCTTTTTGCTCGGCAGCCAGCTTACCGAGCCAGAACGATCCGAGCTGATCGAGTTCCTATTCCGGAATAAAGAAGCCTTTGCTTGGACCCCGGAAGAGATGCCTGGCATTGACCCCGAGGTCATGTGCCATAGGCTGAATGTAGATCCCAAGCACAAGCCAGTGATGCAGAAAGCTCGTAGGGCCGGGTTGCCGCAGACAGAGGCCGTGGTCAAGGAAGTTGGCAAATTACTAGAAGCCGGAGTGGTCAGAGAGGTGCAATACCCGGTCTGGCTGGCCAACACAGTGGTGGTTAGAAAGAAGACTGGCAAGTGGAGGGTGTGCGTCGACTTCACCGACCTCAACAAAGCCTGCCCCAAGGACAGCTTCCCGCTCCCTAAGATTGATCAGATGATCGACGCCACCGCTGGCCACGACCGGATGAGCTTCCTCGACGCATATCGGGGCTATCATCAAATACCCTTGTATAGTTCGGATGAAGAGAAGACTGCGTTCATAACACCCAGGGCACCTACTGTTACAAGGTGATGCCTTTCTGATTAAAGAATGCAAGAGCTACATACCAGCGTCTCATCACCAAAATGTTCGAGGCGCAGCTCGGCAAAATCGTCGAGGTGTACATGGATGATATGGTCGTCAAGTCTAAGTAGGCTGCAAACCATCTGACTGACCTAATTGAAGTGTTTGCCATTTTGAAAAAGTACAAGTTGAAGCTGAACGCCTCCAAGTGTGCTTTTGGCGTCGGCTCTGGCAAGTTCCTTGGAAGCTTGGTCACGCGGAGAGGAATCGAGGCGAATCCAGATCAGATTTCCGCCATCCTCAAGGTGCAGAGCCCAACCACTGCAAAAGAAGTCCAGAAGCTCACTGGCATGGCTGCCGCACTAAACCGATTCATCAGTAGATCCTCAGATAAGTGCCAGCCCTTCTTTAAGCTTCTTAGAAAAAATTCAAAATTTCAGTGGACTCCCGAATGTGACCAGGCCTTGCAAGCACTCAAGGCCTACCCCTCTTCACCCCCTTTACGTTTAACTCCAAACCCAGGAGAAATATTGTATTTGTATTTAGCAGTCTCGGATCGAGCAGTGAGCTCAGTCCTCGTTAGAGAGGAAGAAAAACAACAAAAACCAATTTATTACACGAGCAAAACGCTCCTCGATGTCGAGACCAGATATTTGCAACTAGAGAAGCTTGCTTTGGCCCTAGTTAGTGCCTCCCGCAAGCTCTCCCATTATTTTCAGACTCATACTATAGTGGTGGTTACGAAACACCCACTCAAATCTGTCTTTCGAAAATCTGATTTTTCAGAAAGGCTCTCGCGATGGGCAATTGAACTCGGGCAGTATGATATCCAATACCAGCCCAGGACAGCAATCAAGGCGTAGATTCTGGCGGATTTCATCGTAGAGTTCATACCTCCAGCCACAGCACCAACCCAGCTCGGCGCCAAACCGGGGGGCAGTGAACTTGAGGCATCGCTCCTAGAGACTGATGAACTACCTCAGAGCCAGTCTCCAGCCTCGATCTGGAAGGTCTTCGTCGACGGATCATCAACCACCAGGCGAGCTGGCGCCGGTGCTGTCCTCCAATCCCCAGAGGGGCTAGTCATCGAGTAGGCTCTCACCCTGGATTTCAAGGCGTCGAATAATGAGGCGGAGTATGAAGCCCTGTTAGCCGGACTGAACAGCGCCAAAATCCTCGGAGCTCGGCAGCTAGTTATCTTCAGTGATTCCCAACTGGTGACGAACCAGATAACTGGAGACTACCAAGCTCGGGACGACAGGATGGCTGCCTACCTCGTCCTAGCAAAAAAGCTCCTCTCAGAATTTCAGACAGCCGAAATCAGACGGATTGGCAGAGAATCAAATTCTCACGCCGATGCCCTTGCCACTTTAGCCTCCGCCGTTGAGGCAGGAAAGAGAAGAACCATCGAAGTGGGATCGCTAGCGAGGCCCAGTATAGAGCTTCATCCACCTCGGGAAGTCCTCTGTCTTCACTTCGGCCCGAGTTGGATGGATCCTATCATATCCCATCTTAAGGACGACCAGCTCCCGGAAGACAAAGGTGAAGCCCATCGAATTTGACTAAAAGCAGCACGGTTCTGGTTGTCTCCCAAAGGCAAGCTCTATAGGAAGTCATTCACTGGCCCGTACCTTCAGTGTGTTCACCCAAGCAAAGTTGAAGATTTTCTCTATGAAATACACGAGGGGATCTGTGGAAGCCACATAGGAGGAAGGTCGTTAACATACCGAGCAATCAGCCAGGGGTACTGTTGGCCATATATGCAAAAGGATGCACAGCTGTATGCTAAAAAATGTGAGAAGTGCCAGAAATTCTCTCATTCTCTCCATCAACCGGCGCAAGATCTGAGTCCACTCTCTAGCCCATGGCCTTTCGCCCAGTGGGGGCTGGACATTGTGCATGGGACCGCTCCACTGAGCTCCAGGAAACAAGAGATGGTTGATAGTGGCCACCGATTATTTCACAAAATGGATAAAAGCAGAGTCCCTGTCCTCCATAACTGAGCATGATACGAAAAATTTTGTTTGGAAGAACATCATCATCAGGTTCGGCATCCCAAGAGTCCTGGTCTCGGATAATGGCACCCAGTTTGATTCTGCCTTTTTCAAGAATTTCTCCCAGGGGCTCGGCATCAAAAACCACTATTCCACTCCGGCACACCCGCAGAGCAACGGCCAAGCTGAGATTTCCAATAAAGTGGTACTTGACGGGCTGAAGAAACGATTGGATCAGGCTAAAGGAAGGTGGGTAGAAGAGCTTCCAAGCGTCTTGTGGGCCTACAGAACAACTCCAAGGCGTTCCACTTTGGCAACCCCTTTTTCCCTCACTTATGGGATGGAAGCAATCATTCCTCTTGAGGTCGGCCTCCCGACCCTAAGATCCGAACTCTTTGACCAAGGCCAGAATGAAACAAACCTTGCTCGGGAATTGGATCTCGCTGACGAACGCAGAGAAGCAGCAACTATCAGACTGGCTGACTATCAGCAACAACTGGCCAGGGGCTATAACAGAAGGGTCAGGGAGAGAAGATTCTCAATTGGAGAGCTGGTTCTAAAGAAGACACTCCCAGGAGATCGAGACCCAACTCAGGGTAAACTAGCACCAAACTGGCACGGACTGTTTAAGGTGGTTGCCATTGCCGGACAGTCAGCATACAAGCTTGAAGACATGAACGGCCGACAATTGCCGCGGCCATGGAATGTATCACACCTCAAAAAGTTCTACTTTTGAGTCTGTATTCAAGTTGTCCAAGATTAATGAAAGAGCAATTTCGGTCCTTGTTCTTGTCCCCATTGTCAAGTTAGAAGCTAGTCTGCAGCTCGGCGACAACGCCAGCACGAGATTGCCAGACGGTCGGTCCATGCACCACCTTGGCATGAAGCCTACGGGCCACGAGATTGCCTGACGGTCGGTCCAAGCACCACCTCAGCATGAAGCCTACGGGCCACATGAGATTACCTGACGGTCGGTCCACGCACCACCTCGGCATGAAGCTTACGGGCCACTTGAGATTGCCAGACGGTTGGTCCACGTACCACCTCGGCATGAAGCCTACGGGCCACACGAGATTGCCAGATGGTTGGTCCACGCACCACCTCGGCATGAAGCCTACGGGCCACTTGAGATTGCCAGACAGTCGGTCCATGCACCACCTCGGCATGAAGCCTACGGGCCACATAAGATTGCCTGACGGTCGGTCCACGCACCACCTGGGCATGAATCCTACGGGCCACTTGAGATTGCCAGACGGTTGGTCCACGCACCACCTCGGCGTGAAGCCTACGGGCCACTTGAGATTGTCAGACAGTTGGTCCACGTACCACCTCGGCATGAAGCCTACGGGCCACACGAAATTGCTCACAGGCCGGTCCAAGCACCACCTCGGCATGAAGCCTACGGGCCACGAGATTGCCTACAGGTTGGTCCATGCACCACCTCGGCACGAAGCCATTACGGCCATGTTAATTCTGCCCGAAGATCTCGGCATCATGTAATGCCAACTCCTATTCTAAATCACCTATCCTCGGCGACTTTGCCAAAGCCGGACCCAGATGCTGCTAAGTGGGAAATCAAGCATACAAAGAAGAAAAATGTGCAAGAGAGCGATGGAGACAATTTGATTTATTTATTGCTAGAAGATTTGTTACATTCCGAAGTACAAAAAACAAACGGAGCTTGTTACAGTATTGTTAAAAAAATAAAAAAAAAAAAAGGAGAAACTTCAAGGTTCCCGCGGGACCGACTTGCCGGGGATGTCGGCTGAAGCTTCCCGAGGAGCTGAGCTGTTGAGGACGTCGGCCATAGCTTCAATGATAACTGTGTTATTTGGGGGCGATGGACCGGGACAGTTCAGTGGATTCACGAAGGATGGATGATCCTCCGAGACCCCTGCTTCCCTCAAGGCGGCGCGCCATGCTTTAAGCCATGTCTTATCCCAGACACGGAAAACCTTCACGCCGTAATAAGCAGTCGCTTTGGCCGCCGCATCCCGAAAGGCGGCTTCTCTTTCGGACTTGATCCTGGCTTCCGCCTCGTCCGCCCGCCTTGACTCGGCACGAAGGTCGCTCCTCAGGCTCTCCACTAAAGCTTCGAGATCGGCGTTTTTCGTCTTTTTGTTCTCGATCTCCACTGCCACCTCTCTGAGTTTAGCTTGGAGCTCGCCCTTGAGCGCCTCTAACTGGTCGACCTTTGAAGTGCTGGCTCCCAACGCCTCTTCAAGCTCCTTTTTCTCCTCGGCAAGGCTAGCCACCAGGGGACCTTGCTTGTTGAATCTGTCGATGACTACCATCGACTTCTGCAATGTCTGTGAAAAGAAATCAGAAGAGCGAATTAGTAGCCGAAATGAAACACTTGTGAAAAAGGGGCGAATATAGTCAAGAAAATTGCCTGAAAGCAGGAGTGCAGCAGCGACGTCATCAGCCTCGGGTCACTCATCTTCTCCAGCCGAGCCATGTCGCGCGGAAGCGCGCAAGCGTGGCCGAGCGCCTCAAGCACGAGGGAGTCCGGCCTCTTGTAGATGCAGTCCTCCACAGTCATAGGCCTCCCTGGCTCAAGTAGAAAGCTCGGCGTCCATAGCGCCGGCTCGGCTGGCCGCGGTGCTCCTACTGAGCTCTCCCCATCCTCCCTTGGTCTTTTCCTCGAGGAGCTCTCATTTCGCACGACCTTCGGGAACTATCGGACCTCCGGACTTGGATGTGGAATCGGCACTTCCTCTTCCACAACCCTAGGGGCCTCGACAGGACTGGGGGCTGAACGTCTAGCAGTGTCCCAAACTACTGACGGAGGAGATTCATCCTCGTCCCCGAGCGCCAACGCCTCCAAATCCACGAACGCTGGGACTCGCGACATTTCTCCCAGGTCCGGCGAGGAGTGTTGGGCTCTTCTTCTCAAAGGGGTGCCGCTTGATTGCGGCTCGGGAGAAGATCGCGGCTCGGGCGATGCTTCAGCACCGGAGGTCGCAGCTCGGGAAGGCCCCCCCTCTTCAAACACAGCCTCTGGACGACTGCTAACCACGGGTTCGCTTGTCCCCGGGTTCTCTCCTTGGGGCGATCGCTAGGGCGGCTCAGATCTTCTGTAGTACCCTCGATACCTCGGCTCGTAGCCCAGTAGTGCCCAAGCCGATCTATTGGCGAACTCGGTGCACCTTGTAATTTTTCGGTGCCACTCATCGTTCCATTTCCAGCCGTCCCGCCTGGCCAATTGTTTCCTTTCGTGGGCAGCTGCAAAATAAACCGCAGGGATATCAGTCCGGCAAGTTGAGGGAAAAAAGGAAAAGAGAAATTGTGAGCAGAGGAAGCCATTACTTGGAACAACCCCGGGGTGACGCGGGACTCTATGCGCCCTATTAGCCTCGGCGCTGAACTCCCAGTTCCCCGAGACACATAAAAGGTCGTCTCCGGCGTACTTGCTAAAGTCTTTGAGCGCCGTGACAAAGCCAGTGCGATGAGGCTTGACTCGAAGGTAATAGTTATCCTCCCTGGACTTGCAGATATCATAGACGTCCTCAATATCATGGACGCCGAGGTCGATACCCAAACTCTTGTTCAGCACGGCCGTGCCCATAATGACTTTATAGCTATTGGGCGATAGCTGGCACGGGTTGATAGCCCAAGTGCTGAGACAGGCCCTGAGGAGCGGGTCTAGGGGAAACCTAACTCCTCCCTCAATGATGGTGATCAACGGAAATGGCATCCAGCCCACCGAATACGAGCGGAGTGCATAATCTACAGGGTCCACTCGTCTGATCAACACATCTTCTGGCATCAGGTAGGCCATCCTAAGTCCCTCTATGGCTATGGCATTTTCCAGCCAATGACTGTAAATCCCCATATATGAAAAAAGAAGATTGCCCAAAGTTAGAAACCCTAGAAGGAAGTAGAGACTTACACCCGGCGAACGCAAGCGAAGAAGTCTCTAAGGTGCACGTCGCTGCAACCTATTCTGTGGTGGAAAGCTCTGAGGGGGTTCTTCGGAAGCAAAAGATAAAGAACGTGAAGAAGACGACAATGCTGCTATATATAGGAGATGAGACGTCGTTTCAAGGCGCCGTTCTCAAAACTCAAAACGTCGCGTCAAGCGGCTGTACGCGCCCTCTGCCTAGCGGCGCAGTCAACCAGATGGAGACGCGTGGCATTGCCTTTCCAGTTTCTCGATGATTAAGGCGCAGCATTAATTGCCTTGGGCGAACAAAATTTGGGATGAAGATCAAACGCCAGCTTTCATCAAAAGTACCATGGTAGCTTCCGACTCTAAAGAGTCCGAGACCTTAAAGGAGTCACAAGCTATGGGGCTATTGTGTGGGGAAATTCCTAAACACCCCAAGATCATGTATAACTACAGCACGATTATGGTTATCAGTCCGGCTGAGCGCACCCTGGCTACTGCGCCAGCACGCTAGCCGGGACCAGCTTGTGGCCTCAGTCCGGCTGAGCGCATCTCGGCTGCAGCGCCAGCACGCTAGTCAGGACTAGTGTTGTGACCTTCGTCCGGCTGAGCGTGACCTCGGCTACGTGCTTTTGCTCAAGACGCATTTCGGCTGAAGCTACGAGGGTCAGACGCATTCCGGCTGCAGCTTTGGGGATTGCCAGCCGAGACGCATGCCGACAACTATCTCCTGCCTCCAAGCACATGTCGATGGGACAGGTGTCATCCTAGCCGTCCAAGGTCCTTATCAGGCCTCTGACAAAGCAGCATCCAGTGGCTGTAACCCCATCAGGGGGAGGTCCAAGGAGGGATCCGATGGGACCTCCACTGCTAATAAAACCAGACAAGATCAGGCCCAATGTGACTGGCATTGAATGCAACATGGGTTGATCAGACTGGTATTTAACGCTTTGTGGGCTGTGATGGATCCTCATTAATTATAATGTGGGCTGTGATGGACCTTCATTTATTGTTTTATGGGCTGATGACCTCAGCAGCCAGATCATCAAGCCCATGGTAAAATATCTAGAAGCTCTCATATATAAGTAGAGATGGATTCTAAACCAGGTACACATAACACAATTTACATGCACTTTGCCTCCCTTCTTCTCCGTCCTTTAACCTAGTCCTTA
Source organism: Camphora micrantha (assembly GCA_003546025.1). Lineage (NCBI taxonomy): Eukaryota > Viridiplantae > Streptophyta > Magnoliopsida > Laurales > Lauraceae > Camphora > Camphora micrantha. Next base: position 9,425,376 of record QPKB01000007.1, read on the forward strand.
CACTAACTAAGGCATCGGAGAGCCCTGTGCTGCTCACAGCCAGGGTCCTTTGACCTCTTTTCTCTTCCCTTTCAAGTCTCATAAGCCAGAAGCAGCTAATTCTCGACTGTCATTTGGTTAAGTCCTATAAGGCACCCCTTAATCTTGTAGGTTACATTGTTTTGCACTTACAGTCATCTACTCTCTCCTACTCAGTAACAAAATGGTTTAATGGTTGGATTGGCATGTGAAAGTCGTGAAATGCATACATACTGATACAGCAGCTAGGGTCTCTTAACTGCAAAGTTAAACGCACTTGATTTGGTCTGGGACTCTATGATGAAAATGAAATGCTCCACATCATCTTTTACTCTTGCTCGACTCGATCGAGGCTAGAGATCACATAATCTCTTCTCCTCTCTCTTTCTTGCATTATCTATGATGGAGAATTTTTTTAGGATGGATCGGTCAGATCATTCAAAAATCCTGCACTCAGGTCTCTGAACAAATGGGTAACGTGCGACATGTCAAAAGGAATGGGGTGGGTTCTGAAAAAGCCCCAAAAGTGCCAAACCTGACTTGTTGATGTGCTTGTGTCTCTCCCTTCTGCCTACCAGTAGTGGATTATGATATAGCAGTTGTTATTAAATATTATCTTTTCACATAGATAAAGATTTAGTAAAAATTGCCCTGCTTAAAAATGCAACTGTTATTAAACGCGCGCGCGCACACAAAAATGAAAAAAGAAGAAAAAGGCAGTCCTCTAGCTATAGGGTTGCTCATGGATTGGGCTGGCCCAGCCTGAACTGTGCTCAGCTTGCTTTGGGCCGGGCTTGAGCCTTAGGCTTTAGTAATAGGGTCTGGCTTGGGCCAAAAAAATGGGCCCATCAAACAAATGGGTCGGTTCTGGGTTCAGTGGTAGCAGGCCCAAGCACAGCCCGACCTGAGTGAGAAAGCAAATGCAATTCACTAAGGTACAACACTTTGCAGTTAATGCTAGCCTTTTTCTTAATAAATATTATCAATCCGAGCTCAGGCTTAATCTATTTTATGCGAGCGGAGCTCAGGCTACGCTGGATGTTTCCGGGATTGGGCCTGGATGTTTTCTGCCCTGTCCAACTGGGCCCATGAACAGCCCTAGTTGTCTATTGCCCAACTCACGAAACACATTTGTTTTTGCTTCTTTCTTTTTTTTTTTTTTCCTTCCTTCCTTCTATTTTTGCAGTATTAGTTACATGGGTCGTCAACTTGAGGACCCTTGGATCTACCCCTTGGCATGTGTGTGATACGAAGGTGCCAACACCACTAAACCAATAGTGTGTTGGAATGAAACATGTTGTTGTCATCGTCGTTAGTATTTGTTACGTTGGCCCGTTGGTCAAGAGTGATCACATCCACGTGAAAATATATCCCTTTTGCCTGTGTGTAACACCGAGGTTTCAACACCATGAAACATGTTTAAACCTTTTAGAATGACCAGTGGAGCCCTGCACGTGCAGTGTCCAAACAAATATACGAAGGAAAAGTTGACAAGGGGATTATAGATCACTCATTAACCCATTCATGGGCATCACAAGTATTCAAAAAATCGCAAGTGATAGAGAGGACAATAACTTGCAGCTACCACATAAGGGTATTTCTTTAACCATTCAAAAAATAAAAAATAAAAAATAAAGGTTATTCCTTTAACGTAAAGGCTATCTAAATGTTAGAATAAAGTTTTCAATTTTATATTTTTAACCCATGTATTTGATGACCACTTAAAACACTAATTGAAACTTCCACCAAATTTCTCTGTTTCTTTTGATTTAGGCAAAGACCCTGGATGCAATAATCAAATCGACTTATTTGATTAGAACAAGTCGGATCCTTTCCAATTTATGATAGATGGTGATTAAACCATATATCTACAAGCTCAGACTGTGCTGTTTTCAATGCAACATAATAGTTGCAATAGATGGATAAAGAAAGCAACAATGCAAGAAAAAGAAAGTGACTGGACTGCCTTTACAATCACCTCGATTTATTGGACGGAGGTCATATGATCAAGATCATCAAATCTGATGTTTGATCTACAATAGGACCCATGAATTGGATGGTCTTGATACAGAGATATGCATGTATGATACATGTGCAGTAGATAAGTTCCTGCTCATGAATGCTTTGTACGAAAACAAGTAGAATTTTTTCTAAAAGCCATTATTTTAAAAGAACCCCATGCCCTAAAACTAATGGTATTTTGAATTGGGCAGTTCACCAATAGTACACGTGGCAATGGCTGTGTGGGCCATTGCCCACTCAAAAGATTTTACACGAATGCGGATTGGATGAAATAGTATCTCCCTATTTCTACGAAACAGGGATCCAGACTCAAAATTTTAAGATCGACATATTCGGCTTCTTACCGAGACGAATCCAAATTAGTTCTTTGTGGACCCCACGATGGAGCTCCCCGTGTGTTGCAAATCCAGACTCAAAACATGAGTATCATCAACTCACCATTAAGAAAAAAGAGAGTATCATCTACACCTTAAGTCATATATATATAGGATATATTGGAGAATTAGTTGCTTGGATCAAACTTTTTGGACAGAATTTTGGACAAACCCTATGGTATACCTTGAATATCATAGGGGATATTCAAGGCATACCATAGGGTTTGTCCAAAATTCTGTCTAAGTAGACTTTTTGTATATATATAGGGGGGCCTCTCTTAAGCTGCAGCTTAGTTTATCGAAACAGTACTGGTCCCACAAATCAAAGTCAATTATCTATGTTTTTAGGGTGATGATCCTCTCTAAAATCAAGATAAATCAAATCAAAACTGAATTTTTCAGTTCCATCATGCCAAAAAAAAACAAAGAGATAATCGACTTTGATTTATGGGACCAACACTGTTTTAGCTTAGGATAAGCTAAGCTCCACCTTAGGAAAGCCCTGCTCTTATATATATATATATATATATATATTGATTACATGAATCATAACTGTTGATTTTTGCAATTCTAGATTGTTAATATCTCTTTAATTTCTAACATAAAAATTAAACCTGATTAATTGGCTTTTACCTCTGGTTTTGGTTTAATATTTAGATGTTGGCCAACTGGTCATTGAATGCTTATCACATTTGGGGCCCACTTATCACTTATTGATTGCCATTTACCTTGGAAATCTTAGTATTGGTACTGATCATCTACTTCTAATTTTTACCTCTGAAATCTTAGTATTGGTTCTGATCAGCTACTTCTAATTATGTTGTTGTTTTTAGCAATTTTCACTTTTTAGGATGACAACATTTCAAGCATTCCTCATTCATTTTCTTCCAACAATCTCTAAGCAGGACCCTTAATGTGCTCTCTTTCATCTTCATGTCCACCTATTTGGATCATGAGACACTTGACTGCTTTCGGTACATCTCCTCGTTCCATCCCAGCCTTCAATGTCAAGACATATGAAAGTGAAATATGATCAGTTGGGTATTATTCATGATTTATATGATACATTATCTATGTATGCATGCAAACTCAATCCTCAGTGCTCAAACAGTGCTCAAACCATTTCTAACTTCTCACGGAGGCAACAAACCTTTCCATTGGATTTGTGGGCCTCTGTTGCAAATTATATAAAGGAAAACTTCCAAATAAGGCTTTTTACCTTGTTTTTAAAAAAAAAGGACACAAACTTCAAAACTTTTCAAATTAGTCTCTAAGTTTTTCAGGAAGTTTTCAATAACGACATTCGTCCATTTAAACCTATTTTCCGGCGGTTTTTTTCCTCTATTTTTTTAAATACCCAAATTACCCTTCATTGAGATAAATCCCTTGTTCACTTCATCTATATTCTCCTCATTTCCTTCATCGGTGTCCTTACAGTGATCAAGGATAACTATCGTCTTCACGGCAATTGGCTCCATGTAGTGGTTGCTGTAATAATGTCATGGCTTTAAATGTAGAGTAATTTTGGTATTTAAAAAAATTTAGGAAAGAAGTCTCCAAGTACGGATGTTTTTAATTTAAAACTTACTAAAAAACTTAGGGAATAGTTTGAGAAGTTTTAAAACTTGTGTCGTTTTTTGAAATAAGGCAGAAACTTAGTGCCTTATTTGAGAATTTTCCTTAGGTAAAAGGTTCATTGGATGGCACTGCGACTAGATGAGTGATGTTAAAAAACAATCTTGGATTTGAGAGATCATAAAATTACGTTGTTTTTCTGTCTTTATTGATTGTTGTGAACGTTACACAATAAACATGGAAGGCTCGGCCAACAGTTGCAAGGTTCATCTCATCTACTCTTTGAGTATCTAATAGTGTGTTTTTCTTTCTAAAGGTAAATAGAATTTCATTAAGAAATCAAAGCCAAGACAACACAAAAAAGGGTGAAACAGCAACAACAAACCACTCACCCATCCCCACCAAGTCCCTACCCCAATCCAAAATAAATTTTTGATTCAAGCTATAATTTAGTTTAGCAAGCATGCGAGCACCCTCATTTGTAGACCCAGGAACGAAAGAAAATCTGACATAGACAAAAGATGAGACTAAGTCTTTGATATCTAAAATTATTGGGTTGATAGCCCGATCATCGTGACCATTGAGAGCGTCCACCACCTCCTTTGCATCCAGCAAAACACAATCTTTGGGGAAGCCCTTGGCTTTAGCATTCATGAGAGCAAAGAAGACAGCTTTCGCTTCAGCCTCCTTGGGTGAGAAGACCTTTGGACCTTGATATGCACCTACATGCAAAATAAATCCGTTTGATTTCACAAGAAAACCATAAGAGGCTTTTCCATCTGTTGCCCTAAAAGCTACATCAGAGAAGACTAAGGGCATGTTTGTGTAACTCATTTCTGCAGAAAAGGATGTAGTTTTCTGCGGAAAACTCATTTTTCATGTGTTTGGCACGACAGTTTTCCACAAAACTGCTTTTTCGCCACATCAGCTTTTTCATTCCTAGGCATGAAAATAGACTTCCTATGGGAGGGTATGGGAAGTCCATTTCCACGTAAAACCGACCCCCCATTTCCTCACTCCCACCCCCACTCCACCCAGCCACTCTCTTTCTTCCCTTTCCCCTCCCGACCCCACCCCACACACATACGGACTCACCCACCCAGTAATCTTCACTAAAGAAATCCACAGCCGCACCAAACAACATTAGCACAAATTCATTAAGGAAAAACTTTTTGCACCAAATATGAATTTCTAACTTCCTCATAAAACCTTTTCCAAGGTATTTAAAAACCATAGAATTTTTTTATGTGGCAATTTCATCTTTCCATGGAAGTTGCCTCTACACAAACATGCCCTAACAGATCCTCTTTATCTCTTCTTTCAGATCCCTCTATCCACATAGTTATAACATTTCTTCATGATACTTTCTCCTTTTTAGAAGATATACTTCTATTTATCATGTTTTTAACTGAGTGCATTACGTTGATAGAGTTAAGAGGGATTCCTTTAAAGAGGTAGTTATTTCTCCTTTTCCAAATGAACCACCAACTAGTTAGAATTCACATCTTAGCATGATCACAATTAAGCAAAGGAGTCGGTTGGTCATGATCGCATAATTGTTTCCACCAATCCATCAAAGTTATAGAGAAATAGTTGTGAGTTCAAAGACCAAAGTGTGATCGAAACGAGCAAGCCCTTGCATGTGCACACTGAAAAAGGGCATGACTAACTGATTCCTCCACACTACTGCAAATAGGGCACCGAGGATCAACCGAACTGATCTTAGAGTTAACGGACGCTCTTATCGGGATAGCATTTTTTAGGCATTTCCTTCCAAACAAGAGGATTCTTTGGGGAAGAGGGATTCTCCAAAACAATTTTCAATTTATAGGAGAGGTTGGATTATTTCTATTACCTTTTGCAATCTCATATTAGGTCGATTTAGTGGTAAGTTGGCCGTTTTTACAAAATGGCCAAATTATTTTGTTCTCCTGAGGCGTCTTAGGGATGTAGATTTCTCATATATCTTCTACATCTACTTGATTATTAAAGTGGTTTTTGATGAGATTAACATTCCACTTTTTATCCACATCCCATAAATCACTTACAGTGAGATTTGAGTCAGTTACATTAGAAAGCAGTTTTCTGAATCCGTTTTTACAAGGGATCCATCTACATTTCCAAACAGATATTTTCTTTCCATTGCCTATCATCCATCCAACTTTCTCCTTAATGAAATTAACCCCCTCCACGAAGCCTTTCCAAACCCTAGAATTACTTTTTCCTACTTTGGCTTCCCAAAGAGAACTTTTCAAGCAATATTTAGCTTTTAAAACTTTTGAACATAACAAATTTTCCTCATTCAAATTCCTCCAACAAGATTTGGATAGAAGAGCTATGTTGTTACTTTTTGTATCCCTAATTCCCAAGCCTCCCTTGTCAATGGGTTTACAAATCTCACTCCATTTAGTAGTGTGAAATTTGTTATTATCCTCTTTTTCACCCTACCAAAATTCTCTATATAGCTTGTCAATAGTATCTGTAGTTTTTTTAAGGAGTTGTAGCACTGACATCTTATACACAGGGATCGCAGAAGCAACAAACTTTATAAGGGTGCTCCTCCCTCCTTAGGACAACAAAGGAATTTGCTATGAGTTTAATCTCGACTTTATTTTATCGATTAAAGAGACAAAGCTAAGGTTTTTATTTCTTTTCATCACTAGGGGATTACCTAAGTATTTCCCATCTTTTTTCCATAAATCTCATTCCAAGAGCAGTGGCAAAGGTTTTGCATCTTTGAGGGCAGGCTCCCTTGCTAAAGTATATAGCCGATTTGCTGAAGTTAATCAGTTGACCTGACATGTCGCAGTAGTGCTCAAGTAGCTCTTTAATTTCTCTAGCTTCTTTGAGGGTGGCTCTACAAAAATAAAGCTATTGTTAGCAAACAAAATATGGGAAATACTAGGGGCCGTCCTAGCTATTTTAACCCCATGAATATATTATTCTTCTTCTGCCTTAATTAACATTTGGGAGAGAACTTTTGCATGTAGGATGAATAGAAAGGGTGAAAGGGGGTTGCCCTGTGTAAGTCCTCTAGATGGAATGATCTTGCCAAAAAGGGATCTAATAGTTAGGCCTGAACCAAGCCAAGCAAGCTTTTAAGCTTACTTTGTATTAGTTCAGCCGAATTGAGCTGGTTTTCAGTCAGATGTGGCCCAACCATAATCTTCTGAGCAATTGGGAAATAATGCAGACCTGGCCCATGAGCCTGGGGAGCAAACGTGGCATGTGAGGCCGGACCTATAAAAAAGAATCCTAAAGAGATTTGGGCTAGGGCTACCAAGACCAATTTGCAAGTTAGTGAATTTGAAAAATTGTGCCATACATTATAGGACACATCACATGAAAGGTCTAAATAAACAAAATTTAACCCATTGCTGTTATGCATACCTTCAAATTAAGTGCCCAAATCATCGTTGAGTCGAGAAGCAACTGATGACCAATAAATGAACTCTGATCCGTGGTGTAATTAAATAGTTGATCGAGTCCCTTCTTATTGGCTGCCCTTGAAGAAGACAGGCGTGAACCATCCCCACTAGGCCACCCACTGAGATCCAACCACTTCTCAAATACTCATCAAGGGTTGGCTTATGGCCACTGGCAAACCATTTTGCTTCTACCAAATATGGCATACATTGCCTTTCCCACTGCATCTAAAATAGTTAGTAATAAGTCTCACAAAATAGAGGAACATAGACAAAAGATTTCACAAAGTAGAAGAAATACTGAATCATTAATAACAAAAAATTGCACCTTTCTTAGGGGGTGCTTGGACCTCGCATATCTCTTATTTGGACTACCTCGGATTCATGGTCCAAGATTCTTATCGGATTTGAATTCAAATTCGGGCCTCGAAACACTTGTTAAGCTCTCACTCAGCAATGTGTGTTTGTGTAATTGAAAAACCTCTTAAAAGCCCTCGATATTTGATAAGTCAGATGACCAAAAGCTTCCCACCCGAAAGCTGACAAGCTCAGTGAAGCTATTTTTTGTTAAATATGTAATTCACGACTCCTTGATCTTATACCCAGTGGACAACAACATACCCTGTTCATACTGCTTTCGATATGTAGTAACGTATTTGACTGTTCTGTTCAAATGTCATTAAATTGTGGATTAACTCCTGCAAAGAAGCTGGAATTTTCTAAGGATCAATTGGTCAAAAATTACTTGTGGGCCATGGGAATCGCTTGGGTGCCCAAGTTCTCCAAGTACAGGAAATGGCTTACCAAACCCATCTCTATTTTAATGGTGATCGATGACATCTACGATGTATATGGATCAGTTGATGAACTTGAACTCTTTAAAGAAGCTGTAAAGAGGTGAGAGTGGTGTTAAGGAGTGGGCTCTACTTGAGGGAGATCATTGAAAAGTATTTATGATGCCTCTACTGACGCCTCAAGATTTTCGTATGAATGGTTAGCCAAAGAAACCTAATATGGTATTAAAGACAACCAATCATAGTCACAGGTTCAAATCCCAAGAGGAACGACTAGGCGGAAAAAAAAATGCATGTCACCAATAGTATTCCGACTAGGCTCCACCTAAGAATATGTTGCCTCGAGGTTTTGGTATCAATACACCAAAGCTCAATGTATAACCATCTCTACCCGGTTTAGCTTTGGTGTATTCCAAGGGTCATTCATTGTTACTTCTTACTGTTCATAAGATATATATTTAAGCGCACATTTTTTCTCTCTTTGTAATCCTCCTCTTTAATTTTAAATGAAAGTTCATGTTACATTTTAAAAAAAGGGTATCTCTTTAATGAACAGGATTGGTCGATTTTGGTTCACATCCTTGATTCAAACTATTGGATCTAGATCCAAATATTTTTTGATCCAAAAACAATTTTCATAGTTGATACTTTTTTTTTTGCACTGTAGACATCAGATATTTTGAAAGCAAGTTACTCGGTAGCAATTAACGAATAACAATAAGTCAGATCTAAGTCGGAACCTGCAATTTCAAATTCCAAATAACTAAAAAGTGTCATTATTCTTAACTAATTTTTTTTAAAGAAGTTTTGGTTCTAAGTCAGGTATGTGAGACCGTGAGAGAGAGACAAACCCGGTTACTAGTAAGCCATTGGAATAGTAAACTAAAAGGAAGAGGTTTCTTTGGGTGCATTTGGCATCATGCCATTTGGATGTTTCCATGTTCCTATGAGATAAGAGTGTAGAAAACATGTTTGACATGTGTAAATGATTGTTCTGAATTTTGTTCTCATGGGAAGAAATCTCAAAATCTTAACCTGCTAGTATAAGAAAGTTGGATCAAAAAAACTTTATTTTTTTTTAAGAAACAACTTGCTGGCACATTTGTTTCTTACTTATCTCTTTCATTTTAAAGAATGTCATTTGAAGATTCTAAATCCTCTCACTTATCCTAAATGTAGGCCCCACGTTCGCAATCTCAAAGAAGGCACTTTATAATTCCTAGAGGTGGGTTCTATGGTCACAATTACAAAAGGTGGGCCCATATTATAATTCTATAATGGTGGGACCACATTATAAAACGTATGAATTTGGCCTCCATCTTTTAATTTATAAGGGCGGGCATCAAATAATAATTTCTAAAGGAGAGTCCCATCTCCACAATCACATTTTAATGGTGGCCCCATGTTCGGATTTCTGAATATGGGTACCACATTGTAATTTTTTAAAGGTGGTTCCCCTGTTTACAATTAATTTATAAAAAGGATGGCCCCACATTCATGGATAAAAAAATCGGCCGATACCGGTTCGTATCGGCCGATACGAACCGGTATCGGCCGGTACCGGTCCGATATCTCATCGAGATATCGGACTGGCAAAATATCGGCAAAATCTCGGCCGATATCGGCCGAGATTTTCAAAATCTCGGAATTAGCGATATCTCGGCCGATATTTTCAAAATATCGGCCGAGATGCTTTAAAACCCTTTTTTTTTCTTTTTTTTCCCCCATCTTCATCTTCTTCTCCTCTCTTCTCATCTTCTTACTACCTATACCAGCAGCCCCTCTCCTTCACACATCCCCCTTGCATTTTTGAAATTCCACTTCTATTTTTGAAGAAAAAATTATCTAAGGTAAGAGAAAATCAAGTTAAAGTATTTTTTTTATGTTATTTTCTTTTTTAGATGAAATTTTAGATTATTTGGGTATGTTACTTTTGTAGTTATGTTGTTTCTTCATTTAGAAGTTAGATCTACATGCTTTCATGCTAGATCTACTCATACACATGATTTTGAACTTTTTTTTTCATTTTTTTTGTTTATTTTCGGATTTTTTAATATTTGAATTATAATACATAATTTTTTGGGGATTTCATCATAAATATGTTCTTTTAATGATTCATGGTCATTATATGATGTGTAAATGATTGATCTACATACTTTCATGTTAGATCTATAGATTTAGGATTTTGAAAATAATTTTATTAAAAAAAAAATTTCTAAAAATAATTGTTGTTAGTTGTTACTTGTTACTTTGTTAGCATATATGTGATTCCAAAGGCTTAATGGCTTATTAATAGTGTGTAGATGATAGATCTACATCTACTCATAGTCATAAACATGATTTAAATTTTTATTTTAATTATTTTATTTTCAGATTTTTTAATATTTGAATTATAATATATCATTTTTTTGGCATTTCATCATAAATATGTTCTTTTAATTATTCATGATCATTGTATGGTGTATAAATGATTGATCTACATACTTGTATGTTAGATCTATATATTTAGGATTTTGAAAATGATTTTATTAATTTTTTTTTCCTAAAAATAATTGTTGTTACTTGTTAGCATATTTGTGATACTAACCAAAGGCTTAATGATTTATTAATAGTGTGTAGATGATAGATCTACATCTACTCATAGTCATAAACATGATTTAAATTTTTATTTTAATTATTTTATTTTCGGATTTTTAATATTTGAATTATAATATATCATTTTTTGGGCATTTCATCATAAATATGTTCTTTTAATTATTCATGATCATTGTATGGTGTATAAATGATTGATTTACATACTTGTATGTTAGATCTATACATTTAGGATTTTGAAAATGATTTTATTAATTTTTTTTCCTAAAAACAATTGTTGTTACTTGTTAGCATATTTGTTATACTAACCAAAGGCTTAATGACTTATTAATAGTGTGTAGATAATAGATCTACATCTACTCATAGTCATAAACATGATTTAAATTTTTATTTTAATTATTTTATTTTCGGATTTTTTAATATTTGAATTATAATATATCATTTTTGGAGCTTTCATCATAAATATATTCTTTTAATGATTCATGATCATTGTATGGTGTGTAAATGATTGATTTACATACTTTTATGCTAGATCTATATATTTAGGATTTTGAAAATGATTTTATTAAATCTTTTTTTTTCCTAAAAATAATTGTTGTTAGAGTATTAGTGTATTACATGAATTTCTTATTTTATAGGAACAAGATGGTGCGTGATATAGATCCAGCATGGAGCCACGGTGAAGCAGTTGGAAGCAGAAGTAAAGTACAATGTAATTATTGTGGAAAAGTGCTCAATGGCGGGATTACTCGATTGAAACAACATTTGGCACATGTATCAGGACAGGTAATAAAATGTCATAAAGTGCCACCGAATGTAACTGCTGAAATGAAGGAGCTCCTCAATGCATCTGCAAAAAAGAAAGTTGTACAACAAAAAAGAAGAACTGAAGAACTTGATGCTTGTAGAGAAGAAGTATTTGGTTCCTCTGATGATGACGATGAAGATCCGGAAATGAGGAGGGCTAGGAGAGAAAGTGTGAGGTCACTTCAGGAGGAGGAAGAGAGGCGAAGAATGCAATATGAAGCAGCCTCTAGAGGTAGCCAATATGAGCATGGTGGTGGGTCATCCGGACCTGAGGGAGCGAGCTTGCGTCGGGCATTTAGTCAAAAACAACCCCGTCAGGATCCAGACATTGAGGAGATATCAAGACCTCCTACACATGCACCTCAACATGTGGGGCCAACTGACCCATTTGCTTATAGAAAACCAACATCAAAACAGCCCAGCATTATGAAAGCATTAAAGGGCAAGTTTGGTAAAGCAAGAGAACATCTAGTGAGAGCCACTGGGAAGTTTTTTTTAGATGGAGGCATTCCTCCCAACAAGGCATCTTCTCCTTATTTCACCACCATGTTAGATGCAGCTGCAGAACATGGTCCAGATATAAAGGCACCCACCCCTTATGAGATTGGGCATGTTTGTGTTGAAAAAGAGTATGAGGAGTTGCAAGCTTGGGTGCAAACTTTCAAATGGGCATGGAAGGAAAGAGGTTGCACAGTAATGTGCGATGGGTGGACGACCATTACACATCGTCATCTCTTGAATTTTCTTGTCTACTCGTCTATGGGCACTGTGTTTATGAAATCAGTTGATGCAACTGATTACATTCAAGATGCAAAATATATTAATAAGTTATTGAATGAAGTGATTGAAGAAATTGGGGCAGATTGTGTAGTTCAGGTTGTTACCGACAATGCTGCAAACATGAAGGCTGCAGGAATGATGCTTATGAAACAAAGGCCAAGGATTTTCTGGTCTCCATGTGCAGCACATTGCCTGGATTTAATGCTTGAAGATATTGCAAAAGGAAAAGTCATGCAGCAAGTGATTGGTAAGATAAAGAAGATCACCAATTTTTTTTATCAATCATATAGACTCATTTCCATGATGAAAACGTATACAGACAACCATGAATTACTACGGCCTGGCATCACTAGATTTGCCACCCACTTCATTGCTATCGAAAGTGTTTACAAGTATAGAGAAGGACTTCTTCGATTGATAAAATCACATGAGTTCATAAACTCAAAATGGGGAAAGAGGCCAAGTCCCATTACTCTTGAAGTATGTAAAATAATTGAGTCCAACAAGTTTTGGCCTCATGTGAAGGGTGTTTTGAATGTTTTTGATCCCCTAATAAAGGTTCTTCGATTGGTTGATGGCGATGATAAGCCAACAATGGGCTTCTTACATGAGGCCATGGAGAGATCAAAGCTGGCTATTCAAGCAGATTGTAAATATTACAAAAAGTTTTGGAAGATCATCGATGATCGATGGGGACGACAATTGAAACATGATTTACACATTGCCGGTAAGTGAATGCTATTTCCTTTAATACTTGAATTGTTGTATTCAACTCTCCAATCTCTCCTCAGTCCTCACTATATTAATTTATCAATGACTAAAATTCATTGGTTTTATAGGATACTTCTTTAATCCCCAATTTACGGATGGACACATATCTGATGAAATCCGTTTGGGACTAAAAAATGTAATTGAAAGATTGGCAGCGAGTACAGATGATACAATTTGGGCTACTAATCAGGTAGGATAATTAAGGAAAAAAGTATATAACATTGTAATTTATAATTTCTCTAATTTATTTTTCTACGTTAATGTCTTCAGATTGACATATACAATGTACGCGCTGGAAGCTTTGGAATGACGACTGCGCGGAGAGCTATCGCACAGACCTATCCTGGTATTGATTGTGATGTCGTCTCTATATTATTCAGAGACTTATTATAATTTTATTGACTCTAATATCATTTCTATTTTTTTTCAGCTGAATGGTGGTTGAATTATGGAGAGAGTGCTCCTGCACTAAGGACAATTGCTATTAAAGTCCTTAGTCAAACTACATCGTCTTCCAATTGTGAAAGAAACTGGAGCACATTCTCATTTATCCACACTAGACCAAGAAATAGATTGACAATGCAGAAGCTAAATAAATTGGTCTACATCCACTACAACCTCAAGCTCCGGAGCAGAAATAGAAGGAGAAGACAGTTTGAGGATCATCGGGAATATTTCTGTCCAATTAATTTGGATTATATTTTTTCAGAAGAGGATACTGTGTTAGGTCAATGGCTGGAGGAACAAGAAGAACCAGTGTTAGATCAAGACCCAGAGTTTGAGGAGTTGATGGAGGAATTGACTGGGGATAGGCCTGAGCCAGTGAGGGCTGTAGAAAGGATACAAGAAATAAATTTGACAATGCAGCAGGGGCGCGCACCTGATACGAGTGAGCCAAGGGGAAAGGAGGTGGACGAGGAGAGTGAGTCAAGTATTTCTACTTCTTCATCATCAGCAGGAATTCCACCTGACTCTCCCGGGGATGAGGGTCATTATAGAGATGATGAGCATATCACTTATGAAACAGTTGAACATTTTCCTGATGCTACCGAGTTAGATCCTCGTCGTGGCTATGTCAGACATGTTGGACAGACTGGGGCAGGGGGTAGTAGTAGCGGCGCTGCTACTCATGGTCATCATGGGAGTTATGTTGGCCAATGTGCCATGTATGGACAGCATGGGGGTTATGTTGGCCAACAAGGTGCCATGTATGGACAGCATGGGGGTTATTCATATGACCCTAATTGGGTACCCCCTTCACCAACACCGATTATTTCTATTGAAGAGATGTTAATTGAGCAAGGGAGGCTTGCCCCACCAATTTCCCAACGACCTCTTCATGCCCCTCATCTCTATTTCATGCCATATGACTACAACCAGTCATCTCAATCCACGGGGGATCAAGATAGTTCATCATCTTATCAAGAACAATCTGAATATGGTTATGGGTATGGTAGTGCTGCACAACAGTATGGAGCATATCATTTTAGCCAATACCGAAGAAATGATGACGATGATATCGAGCCAGGCCGACACTCCACTTGGAATTAAGTTGTCAATCTGTAAATGTAATACACTCATAGTCTCATACAGTCATACTCACCAATCTCTCTATAGTCTCTACTCTCTACTAGTCTCCTCTAAGTTCAGGTAAACCATGAATCTTTGATGCCTAACTGCTTTATGATTTATCGATCTTACTATCATGTTTCTGATTTTAATGTCATCTTCATGGTCTTGAATTTCACAACTTTTTTTATTATTGAGTTAGTATTAAATGATGATTGATATGTTATATTTATTTTCTTATATTTTACACTAATAAATTGATCATGATCATCAATAATGGCTGCATTATATGAAATACTGGAAAAGACAACGAACTGCGACACAAACAGGACTTATAACTTAAGGTGACCGAGATTTTGATTTATTGCTATTACTAATGGAAAAAAATATTGTTTTCCAGCATTTTCTAATATTCTGGATTTTTTGGATATTTTTGCGAATTTTTTTGGATTAAAAAACAAATTCGCACCGCGATGACCGCGACGGACCGATATCCGCGACCGATACCGATATTATATCGGTTTTTCGGCCCGGCCGATACCGCGACCGAGACCGAGATTTTAAACCATGCCCACATTATAATTCCTATAAAGGTAGGCCCACATTGTAAATTTAATGAATGTGCTTCCCCCATGTTCTAATTTTTAAAGGTGGGCACCACATTTTAATTTCTAAAGGTGGGCCCTGTGTTCACAATTACAAAAAATGTGGCTCCACTTTGTCATTCATAAATGTGGGTCACATGGCCGCGTTTACAAAGGGAGGACCCACATTGTAAATCCTATGCATGTGGGCCTATATTCTAACTTCTAAAGGTGGATTCCATATTTACATTCACAAAAAGTTGGCCCACATTATAATTCCTATAAGGGTGGGCTCACATTATAAATCCTATTGATATAGGTTCCATTTTCTAGTTTTTAAAGGTGGGTACCATGTTGTTACTTCTACAGGTGGGGTCCCATGTATGATAATAATAGCCCTGCAAACAATAAAAGGTGGGGTCCCACATTGTAAATCCTATGTTTACTCCTCGGAGCAAAACTTTTATAATGTTACCAAACAATTTCGTACAACATATTTTTAGTCGAGTAATTTAATATAATGTTGTCAAACAAGTTCTGCAGAATATAGACTCGGCACAACCCGATCTCAGCACAACCTGATCCGAGCACAAAATTGGGAACAACATGAGAACGATGCCAAACAGGCCCTTAGTTTCTCAACCTTATCTTTTACCTTATCTTCTCTGTAATGCTAAGATTAATGAGGTTAGAGAAATTAAAAATATCCATGAGGATTATTGTTTAATGCCACAACTTGTCAACTTTAACAAGTCTGCAGCCTATTTTAGTAATGGTACTTGTCGGTTAAGAAGTAGAGAATTGATAAGAATTTTAGGAGTTCGTCTCATGAATGATGATGAGAAATATTTAGGTAACCCAATTGTCATGAACAAGAATAAGAACAATAATTCTCAATCCCTCATTGCAAAAGTTAAATGTAGAATAATGTCTTGGCCGGGCCACCTTCTCTCTCAAGCTGGGAGGAGTACTCTTGTTAAATCAGTTGCCTCCACTATCCCAATCTATAATATGTTGGTGCTCCAACTCCCATCCAAAACTAATAACAGTATGGATAAAATGTTTAGAAAATTCTATTTGGGGGGTGGGGTCTTCCTTGAATAAAAAAAAATTACATATTATCAAAAAGGGAGATATTTGTAAATCTATTGATGATGGGGGTCTTGGGACCAGGGATTCCAAAATTAATAATTTAGCCCTGTTAGACAAAACCTATTGGAGACGTATGGCTAATGAAAATTTACTCAGCCCCAAAATTCTTAAAGCTAAATACTGTTCAAACAAACCTCTTTGGGAAGCTAATTTCAAAAAGGGCAATTCTTGGTTTTGGAAGGGATTTGTGGAAGCAACAAATTTTATTAAAGATAGAATAGGGTTCATTCTCGGCAATGGCAAAATATTTCGATTTGGAAATGCAGTTGGATCCCTTGCGAAGGTGGTCATAGAAAACCCTTGTCAACCGTCTCTAATCAAGATCTTGTTGTTAAGGATCTTTTTTATAAGAATAAAAATCGAAATATCCACCTTCTTAGAGATACGGTTAACAACAATATGGGTGTTGAAAGTATTTTAAAAATTTATATTCCTTAGCATAATGCGAATGACAAAAAGATCTGGCCATTTACTAAGAATGGCGAATTGACTACCAAATCCGTATATGTCACTAGGATCAAGGAAAGAGATAGAATTGTCTGCCCTTCGCTTCAATGGAAGACCTATTGGCATATTCCCCTCCCTCAAAGAGTTTAATTTTTTGGGAAGAAATGTTTGCACCAAGCTATCAGGTACGCAACCTTCTACATAGTAAATCTATTTCGGCTACTAATATTTGCCCTATCTGCAATAAGAATGAAGCGATTGTTGAACATGCTCTCTTTCAACGTGATCATGCAAGAGCATCGTGGTTTGACTCTAATCTTGGGTTATTAGCTACCCATCTCATTAACCTTATGTCACGCCCCCGGAACGAGACCCTAATAATCAAGTCCTTAATCCGGGGAACGCGGCGCGACGAGCCAGAAAATTCCGCCCGCACGCGCTAATTATTCTCCGACAGGATTCCGCGGTGAGGATCCCGGACGATCCATCACAACCAATGCATCCATTTCACATCAATGATAATATGCAGAAGCATGTAGCAAAATAAAAATCCCATATAACATAAGATAAGTGTACAAGTTCGATATCAAAAGAGAAATATATGCATAGCATAACCCAAGGTTAATTAAAATTGTGAGGGCAAAAGTAGTTTAAGTTATAGATCCCCAACAAAGCCAACAAAGGCCATAAACAAAATTCCCAAAATAACCGTCATTTCTCCAAAAGATGTTATCGAAGCTCCAAACCAAACATGACATCTACAGGACATCATTTGGTTGCCACTCGGGCTCCACTTGAGGCCCTACTACTATCTGGGCGCACTCCGCCTCAAGGGCTGCGGGTCCAACATCTGACACCAAACAAAATAGTATCAGACACGACGGTCTGGCAGGTGAATAAAATAGATATGATATACAAGTTATGAATATCATGTTTAAAATCATAAAGATACTGATAAAACAAATCATATATAAGGAGTAAATAAAATGAATTATTTCTATTTAAATAAATGAATTTTCATAATTTAAATATTTCAAACTAATTGACAAATAATCAAAATATTGGCCAACCACATTTAGCTAAATTCTCCTATTACCGAAGTAATAAGAGCACACAGACAGAAACCGTCGCCATATAAAATGGCCGGAACAAACAGACAGAAACCGTTGCCACTACCCGTGAGACCGGAAAACAGAACCGTTGCCATGGCCGGAACAAACAGACAGAATCCAAACTGCAGTTGGCAAATAATTTTAAAGATTCCAAGCCGGGTGATCAGCCCAACAAGGTAACCTAAGCTTTAGTGTTGCCGATTCAAATCCAAAACGATATAATTCAAACCATTAAACACAATTCAATCATGATAAAATGGACTACTCTTTATCAAAATAACCAGACAATTTCAGAACAAATTAGATGAGTAGCCTTTTTCATTGTTTTTCAAACGTGACAAATTAATCAACTTCGTTTCAAATTAATTTATAAGAAAACATAAATTTCTCTAACTTGGAATGAGATGATTAGGATAATTGATCATGTTTGATGGGCTTACCGGGGGCCGTCTCAATACACACTTAGTGTCTCCATGTCGATTTGTGAGTTAAGAGGTTGGTGTCTCTGAAGGTTTCCGACATTCAAGAGCACAAAGTGTACATAGAGCTTAAAGAAAATCCCCGGGTAAATTAAATTTCCAAACTTTCTCTATAGTTTGATTCAAACAAAATGATTCGGGCTCAAATTCTTAATCCCCGATGATTAATAAGTCATTAGGAAACTTTTATACTCGAACCGGGCTCAAAACTATCCTATATAGCCCAAGAAAAACATGCATAAACGACCCGGGCCAGAACCCAGGCCCGCTCGAGCGGGCTGTCACAGAAGCCAGGCCCGCCCGAGAACAGTCAGCTATATGCTGACTGTTTTTCCCTCCATCTTGTTTCAATTTTTGGTCACTCCCTAATGACCAACCTTAGTGTAAATCAAGTGTAAATCCCTTCCAAATGACTCCATTAAACTACCACACCAAACTCATTCAATCATCAATCAAATTCCATAAATCACCATGAGACATATGACAAGAAAAGAAAGAAACAGAGCTTTAGAATTTAATAGTTTCCAATCAGTTTCCAGCCCTTAAGCTGAAGCAGAGAACTTGGAATTTCAAATACTTAGACACACAACCTGAAATGAAATCAGCTTCATCTATAATGAAATCAGTGCTAACATCTATCCAACTTCACAACTAATACCCACTTCAAAATTTCAAAGTTTCAAACCAAAAGAAATTCTAGAAGAGATAAATTTCTGCATCATGCATACACAAATCTAATTATTCACTTGCCTGAGACAAAAATGGGTCACAAAACAGTCCAAACAATCTCCTATTCAGCTCAGCTGCAATCCTACACCAATGCCATGGAAAACCACTAAAAATCCACAAAATTTTGGAAAACAAAGAAGCTCTTCATGAAAGCCCTTGCATGTATGGTAAAACAGTTCTAAAGGGTCTAGAAAACCCAAGCTTTCAAGAGGGAAGCCATTGCTAACCTTTAGGAGTTCTAACCAGGAAGGTGAGCTTGAAGAAGAGAGTGGCTGTAGCTGGAATCCCTAGAAAGTTGTATCAATTGCAAGCTAGAGGTGAGGAGAAGTGGTTGGTGCAATTTGTTTTTCAAGTTGGGTTCATTTACAAGGCATGCAAAGGACAGAAGATGGGAGAAAAGAGAGAAAACTCTCTTAGGTGAAGTTGCAGGAAAATGAATGAAGAAGTGAGGGAGAAAGAAGACCCAACGTGGGTTTGAGTTGTTTAAATGGGTTGTGGGCCCCAATGCTCTAATACTTTGAGGCTTTAAAAATCCCTTTTGTGGGTCCCGGATGAAGTCGACGAGGAAGAGAAAAATGATCGTCGAAAAATCTAGTTTTCAAAAAGTATATTTTCCTCATGGTTTTCAAATTTTCAAATTTATGCACAGATTTGAGTGTGAAAAGACTGTTTTGTCCTTTTTCTTGAAAAACACGATTTCTGGGGTTCGAATGCAACCGGAACAAACATGAAAGCTGCTGGGATCAAAATAAAAAATTCAAAAATATTGAAATCCATGTTTTCAAAAATCAACTAAATCCAATAATTCAAAACCCCACACTAACACGCGTCACACAGGCCACCCCGGGGCCGGTCAAACCAAACACAACGCTCTCAAAATTCCCCAAAGCTATTCACAATTCTAATCCAACTAAAAACTCAAGCTAATCGTCACTAATCCCGCTTAGTGACTAATCACAATTAAAATAATAATAAATTATACTAAACCTGGGTCGGGGTCTGACACCTTAATATTGTTAAACGGTGGAAATCTTTCTTAATGAAGTGTGATTCATCAACTCCGACTGTTCGTCTGTCCTACCAAGCCTTGGTGGTATCTCTATGGTGGACCCATTGGAAAACTAGGAATGACTATGTATTCAGAGGTAAAATGATTGGCCCATTAAGTCTCTAAGAGTTGCATCAAATTTAATAATTCAACCTTGATATGAAGCTAAAGAATTGCCAACAGTGGCGGTTGATCCTATCCAAGGCTTTAACTTGATCTTTTCTCATGACATAGTCTATATTTTCTCAGATGCAGGTTTTAGTGCCAGTAATAGTAAGGCGGGATTTGGCTTTGCCTTTTGGTGTAATGGTTCTTGGTTGGGTGCAGGAGCTGTGGATGGCCCGAAGGTGTATTCATCCAAAGAAGCTGAGACAAGGACAATCATTATTGCTTTGACCAAAGCTAAAGCTCATGGTTTCTGTAGAGTCCACATTTTTTCTGACGCCCTAGAGGTGGTACGAGCCATTAAAGGATCACATGATTGGTCGATTGAACCAGTTCCGAAAGACATTACAATTCTTACATGTCATTTTTCGGTTGATTTTTCTTTTATTCCTAGAAAATTTAATTTAGTAGCTCATATTTTTGCTAAAAGTACATACTGTAGGGATGTTGAGTCTTTTGAACCTATTTCCCCTCCCTAATGTCTCTTTGTTGTTGCTTTGTTTTGCTCGTTCTTAATGATTATTCTACTTTACCAAAAACAAAAAACACTTATCTTTTACCAAGTGGGTCTGGTCAAGTTCCCAAAAGTCAAATGTGTTTGTCAATTCGTTACGAGGAAGATAAAAAGCTCTATCCCCCCTTTACTTGAGCATCTAAAAACATACCATTTGCATTTGTCAGAGGACAAGATATCACATCATGTAAAAAAAAAAAAAAAAACCCGACCTTGGCAAATTCTTATGAGAATTTCCTCTAAAAAAACAAAACCTAAAAGATGCTCCTCCTTCCCTCTAAAAAGGCTTTCATTCTCCTAAAAAAATGAGTCTCTCATTCTCCTAAAAAAAGTCTTTCATTCTCCTATGCTCTTCGTCCTTTCCTCTTTTTTAGCCGATGTTTTTTTTATTTATTTTAGAGGATTTTACCCAAAAAACCCTCCTACTCGTTAAAGACTATAAAAGCCCTCAAATTTTTATATAGACCATATAGGACCTCCCAACACTTTTTGTATCCCTTCTTGGGCCTCCCCCTGATAGGGTTACAGCCACTGGATGCTGCTTTGTCAGAGGTCTGATGAGGACCTTGAACGGCTAGGATGATATCTGTCCCATCAGCACGTGCTCGGAGGTAGGAGATAGTTGTCAACACGCATCTCGGCTGGCAGTCCTCACAGCTGCAGCCGAAATGAGCGACTGGAGCCAAAGCGCGTGGCCGAGGTCATGCTCAGCTGGATCGAGGTCACAGCACTGGTCTCGGCTAATGTGCTGGCATTTTAGCCGAGATGCGCTCATCCGGGACGGATAAGAAAAGCGATATCCCTACTCAGCTGTGCACGAGTGGGCGGGGATATCACTGCTCATCACAGTTAAAACAACTAGTTAGGCGGGGATATCTTGAATTGTGTTTCTTAGGATTTGGATTAGGACTTGGAGATTTAGGATTTGGAACCAGTATTTAGAGATTAAGGGTTTGGAATTAGGTAATCTCTTGAATCATCAATACCTAATAATAAAATTACAAGTGACAACAAATCAATCCACAACTCTAAAAACTCCAATAGGTACCATCCATGAAGAATATTACTTCTTAAGAAACAACAAGTCAATTTCCATAATAATAGACATATAAGAACTCATTTTCTTGCAAGATCTCTGGTTTTTTTTTTTTTTTTTTTTTTTTTCAAAATTGCATTTTTTTTTCTACTAGAAAAAATGAAGATAGACATCTCCATGATGTTTCTCATTGAAAACTTAAGAGAACTATGGAAGGCAGAGTGAGATATTGGTGGGGGGGGGGGTGGAGAGAGAGAGAGAGAGAGAGAGAGAGAGAGAGAGAGAGATCAAAGACGAGGATGAGGAGAAGCTCGTGGAGGAGACGAGAAGAGAGAAGGAAGAAAAAGAAATCTCATGAAGGAGAGGAGATGAGGAAGAAGAAGAAAACTTGTGAAGGTGGAGACAGGAGGAAGAACAAGAAAGCTTGTGGAGGATAGGGGAGGAGGAAGAAGAAGAAAAAAAGGAAGATTGTGGCAGAGAAAAAAGGGGGAATAAGAAGAAATGAGAGAAACTTGTGGAGGAGAAGAGAGAAGGAAGAACAAGAAAAAAGGGAAACAACTTCTAGGTTGGTTTTAAAGAACACGTGAGCGGGGATATCTTTACTTGAAAATTTGAAAAAAAAAATAATCGAAAAGGATCCATGGGACTACTATAATGGATAAAGATATTTTGAGTCCTTTTTGGTCTCCACTAAGTCTTGAAGGATTTCTTTGGTAAAATCCTCTTTATTTTAAGCATACTAGTAGAGCTTTCGGATTGCCGAACGCAATACAATCAAGAGGATCTTACCCGAAAAATACTCATAGACTCATGAAAGACTAAAAAGGCCCTTAACTTTTAATATAGGCCATATAGGACCTCCCACCACTATTTTTTCTTTTTTTTTTTTTTTTTTTGCTCCTTCGCTAAGCAGCGATATCCCTCCTTAGTCGTGCACAAGTGGATTGGGGTATCCCTGCTCAGCACAGTCAAAACAACCAGTTAGGCAGGGATATCCCTACCTAACTGAGTGTGTTAACTGTGTTGACTAGGTGGGGATATCCTTGCTTATCACATGTTAAAAAAAAAGGAGGAAAAAATTACTATTAAGATTATTTGTATCATTTTACATCTCATTTTCACACACACACAAAATTCATATTCATGTCCACATTTTACATACCATTTTTCACTTTCGCATTCCATATCTGTCACAACCCGGGCCCGAGATCCGGTAACCCCAAGCCGTGATTAACATACTTTCTCCCGTAAACTTCGAATTAACCGAAGTTAAAGCGGAATCCACAAGGGATAACATTCTCAATATACCTGTCAAATATAAAACTTTTTGCGAAAACAATTATATTTGACAATATCAATTTACGATTTACATGTATACAAAATAAAGTCCTTATACATGTATCATCCTCAATATACATTTATCAAACAATGCATATTCAAAACATTATGCAGATGACAATTAGTTACATTTCAAAATGAATCTATAAATCAAAACATTTCAATTTCCATATCGCACTCGGATACCCATTTCAGATGGTATCCCGTCTATTCCATTCAATCAGTCCTCCTGGTGGAACCGGAGCGGTCTCCTCCGCTGCCGTCGGGGGCGCTGCTGGACCGGCAAGGGCAATCGGGCTTGTAATACCATTAATAACACTAATGAACACGACGGTTTAACAATGTACAAACAAATCTTGCAATAGCATATTAACACATTCATATTGCATTCATTCGATATATATAAGAACGATTCCAATTCTAGAGAAGTTTAGACAATTTCTACAATGACAATAGGAGACAAAATGTCAATTAATAATTAAACATGTACAAAATGGCAACTACCATAGCATTCATTGTATTGTATTTCATTTTATTTACCATCTCCCCTCAAAGGGAGGATTCATCTTCCAATGGAAGGCATCAATTAATACCCGAAGATACGATCGGAATTTGGTAGGACTTACTAGTGTCCGGACCATGGACAACTAGCATCACCACGGAGCTCCGGAACACACCAATATCCATCTGCTGCAGCAGGATTAGTCATTCATTAATTCATTGAACTCGTTTAGAGCTCTAATATTACAATAGCTAGGTAGTGCCAGACTTAAGGGTCAATAACCTTCAGTAAAAAATCCTTTTATGGATTCAATTCAATTCAATGATTCCTTTCATGACAAAGGAAGGGGATAACAATAATACTAATCTCATTAAATTGGATCACAATGATATAATGAGAGCATTATTAACCACCTATGGTTTTACTCAATCTTATCTCAATCCTAATCAACCATTCGAGTGTAACAATTGGTTTCTAAATGCACGTATTATTCTTGATGGACATCACATTTATACATTTAATATGTTCATTATTAGTCCCCGTAATTATCACCCATGGAGCTTAGGCAATTATCGATTAATATGGTTCGTTCAAGGAACCCTTCTTAAAACACCACTAGTTCTCAATAATTCAATTTAACCTATGATTAGTCTTAAAACTAATTGGGGAAGCATTTATACTCACGAGACATACTCCAAATTCTCTTAAAATTCAAAATCCAAAATCCATTGGACTTAAACTGACATCGTTGGGCCAGTATCAGGTTCACTCGAGCGAATTACTGTTTGCTCGAGCGGACCAAGACAGAACGTTATTCGCTCGAGCAAAATCACTGTTCGCTCGAGCGGACCAAAATAGAACTATGTTCGCTCGAGCGCACTTAATGTTCGCTCGAGCGAACTCTTCAGAACTTCTATCAGTCCAAACAGAACCTCATTCGCTCGAGCGGACATACTGTTCGCTCGAGCGAACCCTTCAGAATTTCATCTGAAATTCTGGTACTCTCTCCCTTCTTCTACTTTATTTCTCCATTAATTTTCACAACCTGCATAAGAGATTTGGAACCTCCTGTTCCCTTCTCATACATCATTCATTCATCATTCTTTCATAATAACACTTCTAATCATTCATTAAACATATCTTAAATCCATAATAATTCCCAAAACTCAATGGAGAATGCATAAAACACATGGAAACTCTATGAGCTTCTATAATGATTAACACTAATCACAAGGGATGTTTATACTTGCCTCTCTTGAAGCTATTTGATAAAAAGTCCTATTTGCCTTAATTTGGTTTAACACAAATGTCCCCTTTTCAAACCCTAATCCATAAACAATCAAAACACAACCCATAAGTTATCTATGCTAGAAACCATGCCTAATCACTCAATGTAACTTGGAAATTCACTAAAAGTTCTATGTACTCACTTGTAGCTCAAAGGAAAGGGTTCTTGAGATCTTTCTCAAGCTCTTCCCTTCAACAATGGAGGAATGGCTTAGGAAAGATGATGATGAGGAAGCCTAGCTCTCTCTTCAAAGACCACTTCAATCACCCCTAATCTCACTCTTGATGGAGGAAATGGAAGAGAAAAGGAGAAGTTCCCTAGGGTTTCTTGAGTTTCTTGAGGTGGAAATGAAAGAAGGATTCATTTCATTCTAATATAAGAGGCCCTCACTCCAAAACCCCCTCTTGTTAAGCTTATTTACATTTAGAGTCAAATGACGCCTCACTTAGTCCATTTGAGGTCAAATGGAATCGCGTTTATTATGAAAGTTAACATACTCTTCGAGATACACACGTTGGTATCAAGAATTTCCGTATTTGACACAATACGTGAAAACCCGTATTTACGGAAAAGTCCTTAGCCTACCATGTTTGAGTCTAAACTCATTTCAACCAATTCAATTTCATTCAAATCCATTCCATTATGCTTAATGTATTATTTGAGACTGATTTGTCCCTATTTGGTCATTAACCTTGATTAACCAAATTATTCATGCTTAATTAGCATTAATCTCACTTAATTAGTCTTAATTATGATTAGTTCGGGTCGGGGTGTAACAATATCTTATCTTTCAGATCCACATTTTACATTCCACCTTTCACTTTCATATTCCATATTTTAAGTTACATTTAACATTTCAAATTCCACTTTTACATTTCACATTCACTTTCATTAATAAAAAAATTGCGCCCAAATAGACTAAATTCGAGAGGTCCCTGATTTACCCTTTCAACCATTTTAGGTATAAAATCTTGAAATTTCAAATTTCAAATCTTGTATTATATCTCTTCTTTTGGGATCGGCTAGTTCTTTCAATTGGCATTGTCTTTGTGTGTTTGACGGTTTGGATCTTGTAATAAGGCTGTGGATCAACGGGATCTAAGCATAGTTCTTTGTGAGTTTCTCCTAGTTGGTTCACTGCAACAGAAGCGAAGAGGAAGAAGACTCAGTTCTTCTCCTCGAGCACAGAGACCGAGACAAACAAGTCTAGACAGCAGCAATTGTTGCAAGAGGGGGTCAGTGCCAGTAGAGAGACAACTGCGCCATCTGCGTGCTGGTTCTGCCTCGGGATTCGCACGAGGTGAGAGGCTGATTATGCCTCGGGATTCATGCGAGATGGAAGGGGATCTGAGGGCCTAGTTTTTCCGCTGCTACCCATCTCTCTCTCTGCAACTTCAATTTTGTCGTTCTTTTCTTGTTTTTCCTTCTTCTGGTTTTGAGAGGTTTTTTAAGGAGGAAGTAGATGAAAAGAGATCTTGCCTTGGAAACTGTCGGGATGCTATTATTGGCTGGCTTGGCTGGGGTTGCGACTAGTGTCGGTGGTGGTGATGGCGGCCTTGAACTACCACCGCTTACTAAGTCCTAGTAGTCTCTGCCAACAAAGACGTTGATTGAATGAAATATGATTTATTTCTATTTGGATTAGTGTGAGTGAGTTCAAAAAGTAGGAAAGAGTCTTCAAATTTTTAAGTGTAGCCTCATTTCTTATAAGTGAACGGCTATAAATTCTGATTGCTTGCTCACCCCGTGGGAAGGGAAGTGGTGGTGGGGGGTGGATTCATTGGTTTTTCTGCTACCCATCTCTCTCTCTCTCTCTCTCTCTCTCTCAACCTCTTCTTTGTCTTCCTTTTCTTGTTTTTTTTCTTTGGGTTTTGAGGGGTTTTTTAGGAGGAAGAAGATGAAAACTGGGGGTTTTCTGCAAATTTATTCATCTTCTTCTTCATTGGTTTTTGTTAATTTGTGGTGGTTATGGAGGTGGGATTCATTGGGGTTTTGATTTGCAGCCGCTGCCATCGCTGTTTGTCATCGTTCATTGTCGGAGATTAACTGTTCCCATCGTTGGAGGTTGATTTTTGGAAATTTATCTAAGTCTTTGATAAATTTAACTGAGTTTTTGAAAAATTTATCTGAGCTTTTGGCAAATATATCTGAGTTTCTAACAAATTTATCTGAGTTTCTAACAAATGTATCTGAGTATTTGGCAAATTTATCTGAGTTTCTAGCAAATCTATCTGAGTTTCTGGATTATCTTTCTTTGTTTTTGGCAAATTTATCTAAGCTTTTTTTACAATCCATCTGAATTTATGGAAAATCTATCTAGTTTTTTGAAAAAATTATTTATATTTTTTGAAATCTATTTGCATTTTTAAATTTTATTTGTGTCTTTTGAAGTTTATTTGCATTTTTTTAATTTATAGTTTTCGAAAAAAATACTTTAGTTTTTGGCAAAATTTTCTAAAATCTGGAAATTTAGTTTATCATAGTTTGGGCAAATGTAATTGCGGTTTTTGAATTTGATTTGCGTTTTTGAATTTTATTTATGTCTTTGAAATTTATTTGCATCTTTTGAAATTGATTTACATTTTTTGAATTTTATTTGGATCTTTTGAAATTTATTTGCGTCTTTTGAAATTTATTTGGATTTTTTGAGATTTGTTTGCGTTTTTTTAAATTTATCTTCGTTCTCTTTTTTTGAAATTATTGTATATTTTTTAAATTTTATTTACGTTTTTTTGAAATTTATTTGCTTCGTTTCAAATTTATTTATATATTTTTTTAATTTTATTTGGATCTTTTGAAATTTATTTGTGTGTTTTGAAATTTATTTACATCTTTTTAAATTTATTTGCGTTCTTTTGAAATTTATTGCGTTTTTTGAAATTATTGGATTTTTTTAAAAGTTATTTGCGTTCTTTTGAGATTTATTTGTGTTTTTTTTTAAATTTATTTGAAAATCTCATTAGTAGGATTTCATTAATCGTGGTCAATTAAATGGCAGTTGACCATTATTAATGGAATATTCTACTAATCATGGGATATGATTTTGAAGAAAGGGTAAATTAGACATTTTAGGTCTTCAAATTTGAAAAAAGGACCTATATCATACTATGAAAAAAGATTGTGGATCTAAGGCAATAAAGTTAAATGTTCAGGGACCCGTCGCCGAATGCCCCTTATTTTTTTATTACCCCAAAGGTCATTTCCTCTTAAAAGTCTTTCATTCCCACTTCCTTGAAATCAAGGCTTTCACATTTGAAGGAAAAACAGAACTACAGAGAGCATCCAATTCTCGTCGTCCTTTCTTCCTCATCTTTTGAGGCTATGTTTTTTATTTTCTTTTATTTTTATTTATTTTTCCTTTCTTTTTAAAGAATAGAAAAGGTAAATACCTCACCATTTGAGGTGGATCCAACTCTAGTCAGGTCTTTTCTTTTTATCAAGTCATGTTATCAAATCGTTTAATTGTTGGATTGCCGTGTGAATGCTAGTGCAAGACGTACAGCATTGGTCTCCACTTGTTCACGTGGGAAAGCTGGTCTCTGGTCTCTCATGTCAAAGCTGGGGGGCACGAACCCAATTAAGCTTTGATACTGTGTGGGAGCATTTTATGAGCTCTGAATCCAGCAAATGAATCAATTAGACTTGTCTTGATCTCGGCTTCTGGAGTTCGATTAACCTCGGCAAAACACTAGCCGACCCTCTCCATTCTTGTGCAGTTCGGTAAGTACAAAGAATGCGCAGTTCGGCAATAGTGCCGAGGTGAATCCATAGTGAGGTCTCCAGCAGCTCGGCCAACCGAGGTGGGCATTATGTCAATCAATAATTAATGAAATTACGGTTGCGCTCTGACAGACAAGATGGGCGCCGGATATAGATGAGACGTGGATCTTACCCAGCCATCGCATCAACAATCATGCAGAAAGTCAAGGTATGGTCTGATGGGACAGAACCTCTACCTACCTCCACTAAGGAGAAAATGTATGGTCTGATAGGACCATACTCCCACCAACTCCACTAAGGAAGGGTCTGAGGAGACCAACACCTATATATATGTATGAGGTAAAGCAAGCAAGGCACGAGGTAAGAAATCCTCAGCTTTCTCTTCTTCCCCATTTGCTCACCCTTTGTTCAGTGACTGCACTAACTTAGGCATCGGAGTACCTTCGACTGACTGCAGCAAGGGCCTCTAACCCATCTCTCTCTCTTTTCAGGCTATTAAAGTCTCCTTCTCTCCCAGAAGTTTCATGGCAAATCCTATCAAATCAAGTCCGTAATTATTAGGCACTTACAGATACCATTACTGGGCTTGGTTGGACACTCTATGATGCATCATCTTTATAAATCTTTTCCATTTCATTCATACAGATCGCATCATCTCTGCTCCTTCTTTTCGCACACAATTGTCTCTCGGGCAACTTGATTACCTTAACTTAATCATCTTTCTCTCACTCTACTCTTACATCGTCTACAATCCATTTAAGTAAAGATGCACTGAAAATTCGGTGTCACCGCTAAATCGGACTGAATCGGGTTGTTCGGATCGGTTTTATATTAGATCGGAACAGTCTACAGTTTGAAAATCGTAAAAACCGTTTAGATTGGTCGGTTATCGGTTTAAACCCCCGGTTCACCGCCTAAACCGAACCGACCGGTATATTATGTAATTTCAGTATTTGACTATTTAGATTTTAGGGTTTCATTTGGCTGCATTTGCCAGCTCATGCTCCTCTTTTGGAGGTGTCATCATTTTAAAAATTTTAATTTCTAATTTTAAAAAATAAAATAAAAAATAAACTGTTTAATCGACCTAACCAAACTGGCCCTCTCTATCGGTAGGATTGGATTGATTGATTAAAAAAATTAAAAGGTTCAGTTTGATGGTTAGTTTTAGTGGTCGGAATTGCCCATGAATAGCCCTACATTTAAGCATACAAATGGAGCTTTTGAATTGCCGAATGCAAAGCTATGCAGACTTAAAAAGTCCTCTGTAATGCACAGGAGTGGTCAATTTTAGTTGCACATCCTTGGTTCAAACTTTTAATCTAAATCCAAACCTCTCTGGATCCAAAAACCAATCTCAAAATTGATACTGTTTATTCTTGCGGATATTCAGAAGGCACGTTACCGTGAGGAGGATTGTTTTTTTTTTTTTTTTTTTTTTTTGTTCCCAAAGAGGTTCTGGTTCTTTAAGTTAGGAATGTGAGAGAGAGAAAAACCTAATTATTAGGTAGCCACTGGAATAGTAAGCTTTCCAAAAGTCAAATGTATTTCTACTTGCTTTTGTCTTTTTCTTTCAAAGAAGACAAAAAATGGCTAAAAGGTCTTTCATTCTAAAAGGCCTTTGACATTTGCAATAAAAATAGGACTAGATAGAGCATCCTATGCTCCTCGTCCTTCCCTCTTCTTTGGATGCAATGTATTTATTTTTTTATTTTTTTTTTATCAAAGTCATGTTCCCAAATCATTCAACGGTTGGATTGGCATGTGAAAGCTGGTGAACACATCTTTGCAGCTGGAAGGCACGAACCCAATTACGCTTTCATACGATTGCTGGGCTTGGTTGGAGACTCTCTAGGATGAATCATCTTGATTAATCTTTTACATTTTCATTCAGATCGCATCATCTCTCTGCTCCTCCCTTTTTCCTCTTTCTCTGCACGCACAATTGTATTTGTGTCTCTACCGCGCAGCTTAGAATATTACCTCATCTCTTTTTCTCTCACTTCCCTTCTCTTGCATCATCTTTGATGGAGAATTTTTTAGGTTGGATCAGTCAGCTGAATCCAGCTCCTCATATCTCCGAACAAGTGGGTTACGTGAGTAATCTCAAAAGGAATGTAGATGATCTAATGGAGGAAGCCCAGAAGTTGAAAGACCAGTGCGACGACATGGAGAGTGAAGGACAGGAAGCCTCAAGAAAAAGAATGAGGCTCACCAACCAAGCCCGGACCTGGCTCGGTCATGCCCGAGCAAACCTTACTGAAATCGAAAACATCAAATCAGAGTTCGATCAAAGGCAGACCTCCAACAACGGATTCTTCTCCGACCTTCCGTCCGCCTACACACTGGGTAAGAGGGCTGTTGAGAAGCTCGAATCTGTCCGACAAGACCTCAATGAAAGAAGCGGCATCAAACTTCTAGCCATGTCTTCACCACCAAGGGTGATGGAGATGGATGTGCCTACGGTTGGTCAGAGCTCATCTCAACGAAACATGGATAAGATTTGGGATCTCTTGCACGACAAGCACACCAGCGTCATATCCGTTTATGGTATGGGTGGGATAGGCAAGACCACTCTCATGAAAGCCATCAACAATAAGCTTAAAGCTGCCAGAGAATTTGATTATGTGATTTGGGTGACTCTGTCCAAGCAACTCAACTTGGAAAAGATTCAAAAGGAAATTATGAGCAGGCGGCGTCTGAAATTTGACGAAAACGATTCCTACCAAGACCGATCCTCGCAATTACGTGAATGGCTGACCAATCAAAGGTACATGCTAATCGTAGATGATCTCTGGAATTCATTCAACTTGAGTGAAATTGGAATTCCAACCGACAAGGAAAATGGATCCAAAATTGCGATAACTACACGAATTGCAAACATGTCGGCGGTCCAATTTTGTAGTGATATGAAGGCTGAAAAGATAAGAATTGAAGCTCTCACTAAAGATGAAGCTTGGGATCTGTTTGCCGCCAATGTTGGGAAGGAGGTAGTCAGTCAGCCGCACATTAACGATGTTGCTAAGGGCGTCGCGATGGAGTGCGGTGGTCTGCCATTGGCAATCGTGGTAGTTGCAAAGGCAATGGAAGGGCAGAATAAGAAAGAGCTGTGGCAGGACGCTTTGAGGGCATTGAGAGCGGCGGCACCTGAGATTGAAGGCATGGAACCTCAAGTGTTTCTACCTTTGAAGCTGAGCTACGACGATTTAAGAGATGAAAAGGTAAAGATGTGTTTCTTATACTGTTCACTGTTTCCAGAAGACTATAAAATTTCTGTTAAACAACTAATTCGGTGGTGGATAATGGAGGGCTTTATTGATAATGTCAATAACTTGGTAGATGCGTCAAATAAGGGGCACCGAATCATTGAAGAGCTCAAGCGTAGATGCCTTTTGGAGGAAGTAACTGGTACTCGTTTTCTTGATCATGTTCGTGTAATTTATGTTAAGATGCACGACATGATTCGCGACTTGGCACTATATATCGCATCATCATCTTGCAATGAAGGCCCGAAATTCTTGGTCAAAGCTGGCTTTGGCAAGGCACTAGAGGAGCCACCCAGTGAGGAAACTTGGAGAGAATGTGAGAGAATTTCGTTGATGATGAATGAGATCACTGAACTTCCCGTTAAGCCTGAATGTCCCAATCTTATTTCACTGACTTTGACAGGAAATCGCCGCATCACTGCTGTCCCTCATAGCTTCTTTGAACTCATGCCGGCTTTACAAGTTCTTGATCTATCTGGCACTTCCATCACATCATTGTCAGTATCCTCATCTTCGTTGTTGACTTTACGAGCACTAATCTTGAGACGATGTGGCAGATTAACAGAGGTGCCATTCTTGGGGCAACTAAAGGAGCTTCAATTTCTAGATATAAAATTATCTGGCATCAGACGTTTGCCCAAAGAAATGCAAACGTTGCTTAAGCTTAAGATGCTAAACATGTCAAGATTAACATCTAAGTCATTAACAATTCCATCCAATGTAATGTCTGGGTTGTCTAGCCTGGAGGATCTGCGCATGCATCGGATAAATGTAAATTGGGCAAAAGGAAGTGGATTTGCAGTTGAGAATGATGTCACACTTGGTGAGGTGGGGAAATTGAAACGGCTAACTATTCTCAAGATCACCATCCAAGACTTTGACTGTATAGAAGACGATGTGTTTCTTCAGCAATTGTCAAAATTGAAAAAATTCAAAGTTGTATTTGGCCCACTTAATAATGATCTCGATAGAATTGATTGTATGAAGCAGGTGCATATATGTGGTGGCAACAATTATCCTCGTGGAGTTAAGGTGATGGTGATTCATACAGAAGGTTTAAAATTGTTCGATGCTGATGTAAAAGATGTTTCTCAGTTAGTGGGTGATGCAAATGGCTTACGAATGCTTGAGATCAATCACTGTATAAAAATCGAATGCATTTTAGATTGGAGTGATGTTGGAGAAAATGCACTACAAAATATTGAGAAACTACATCTCTCGTCCCTATCAAGCTTACAGAAGCTATTTAAAGGAGAAGTGCCACAGAGATGCCTGCGGAAGCTGAATGAAATTGTTCTGGGTGGTTGTAACAATCTAAAAAGTCTCTTCTCCTCTGAAATGGTGCATAACTTAGATCAGTTACAGACCCTTCATGTAAGGTATTGTAATGGATTAGAGGAGATCATAGAAGGTCATGACAATTCCCCACCTGAGAATCCATTCCCACAATTACGCAATTTCATACTAGGCAAATTACCCAAACTGAAAAGTATAATTCATCGTGACACATTGGCCTTGCCTTCATTGATAACGCTCGAAATACATGAATGTCCAAATTTGAGGCTTCCTAAGCGTCCTGACACAACAGATTGGCTAAGTATCCCACCGCAGGGAAATGCAACGTGGCGAGCTAAGTCACAGTAGTCGGAACGTATGCAACGGTAAAGCTCATCTTCTGTGTTCCTTTTCCAGCCTCTCTCTCTCTCTCTCTCTCTCTCTCTCTCTCTCTCTCTCTTTTCCCTGACGTTCTTCCTCTTAAATACTCAATTCAAGGGGTTAGGATGATCCAATGGACTTGAAGTTTTGCACACAGGTGGGTCCATTAACGTGCTATCATTCCCATCCTTCCTCATGTTTTATGTGCCTAACCATGGGCCCCACTAAGGGGACAGCATGGAGCTCACAAGATAAGGGACTTGCAAGGAAAGTAGCCTTATCTGGAAATTCAATGCCTTCTAAAAATGATTAAAGCTAAGGGCCACAGATCAAGAGGTTAGGGTGATCTGATCATATTAATATTTTTCACACTCTTAAGGCTCATTTTGATCTGCCCATCCTCACCTCCCCTGTGATTGGTATGGCCCCATGTGGGCCCCACAGGCCCCATTTTGATCAGATTACTAACTTCTAAGCTTGTAGAAAAGCTACTAATAATTTTTGTGATATAATTGATGTGATAGGCTCAACTGTTGATAATTTAACCAAAATAAATTAACAAAACAATATTATCTAATTTTTAAAATTAAGATGACACTATTTGTTATGTAGCTGCATTTCTTTATATTAATCATTAGTGGTCTAATGCAAAGATTATTTTCTTTGCCACGCATTGTATATGAAATCCGTTATGTGATATCCTTCAGTATTTTCAATCAAAATTCATTCATATAAAAGTTTTCATACATACCGCTTTAGTGACCTTGGTTCTTAGATTCTTTGCTTGTATGGATGTAGAACAGATGAAGGATTGTATTAGGGAGAGTCATGATAAAAAGAAGTCGAATTGATCAGCCCAAGACGTCGAATTATTTTCCAACAGGAGTAACATTCAATCCGATTGTCAGATTCATATCATTTGAGGCATTTCGACATTGCAGAATTCTCACCATTTTCATGGGTAAGATTTCAAATCTTTGTCACTTACTATTTCCAGAGCCAGATTCTTTTTTAGGATTTCAGAGCTAGGCATGAATTTCTTTTAAGAGAATTATAGTTCACATGTAATATAGATTACTTTTCTTATTTTTTTAAAGCGAATAATAGTTCACAAGTTACTTGGATTATGTAGAAATATTACTTGTGTGGTTTAGAGTTCAATAAGTGATCTTCACTATTTTTAATGGAATTACAAATTTAAGAAGTTGACACTGTGCTTAAGCTTCGTAGGCATTTTTCCCAAATATGTCACAACTTTTTCTTCTATTCTTTCTTTTTTTTATTTGTTTCTTTTTTTTTTATATTTGTTAAGGTTCAATGGTAATCTTCAACGTGAAGAGGAACACATTTGATTGAGCTTCACCGGATGAGTTGAGTATGTATATGGCCTTTAGGAGCCTTTACACCATGAACCCACCCCCCACCCCACCCTCTTTTTTTTTTTTTTTTTTGCTAAATTGCAAAATTGAATTGAGAAAAGAGAGAAGAGATACAGCTAGAGAGAAAACAGAACAAGGGGAGGGGGGACAATGAAAAAACCAGAGGTCTATCTCAGGCGAGGATAGTGCTGATTGCATTTTACCAAGAAAGAGGGGAGGCATTAGCCATAAAGAAGTTAATTGCGGCCTTTTGATATGGCTTCTTATTATTGAACAGTGCAAGATTTATGACCTTCCATAAGCTAGAGAGGGCCACAATAAATAGAGCTCCGAGACCCTTTTTTGTTCTGTAGAAAGAATTAGCTGAAAGGGAAGTCCATTTGGTTGAGGCAGAACATGAAGAATCGACATTGATGTTGCCTTGTGACGCTCAAACCAGTCCCAAAAAGTCGGTGCAAAAGGGCAAAGAAAGAACATGCTGTAGACTGCTGTAGGCTGTCTTTTGATGTTTGTCGCAGAAGTAGCAGGAAAACGCCAGCTGCACTCCGATGGACTTCCGATGGACTTCTAAAAGAAGAATTTCTACTAGACTTCTTAAAAGCCACATCCGAGAATATGTAGATCATATTTAGAGAGGTGTTTATAAGATCTCGTTGAGCCCATATAAGTGTCCTTTATCATTATACTCTTATATATAGTGAACTTTTAGGTCATTTTCAATAGATTAATCAATTCTACTTATTAATTTGTTAGATTTTTACTTAAGTTTTTGTGCAAGTTTTACGGCCTATTACTTTATTAGAATTTCTGAAAATAATTTGACATGTTGGGATTTTATTAGTATTTGTAAAGTTAAAATTGGGGCTTTACGTGATAGAAAACAAATCCAAACCAAAAAAAAAAAATTTCTCTTAAAGTCGCTGTTACCATAAAAAAAAACCTATACAAATACCAGACTCTTACCAATGTTGCAATAATTTTAGGTCTAAAGCCAGCAAATTGTTTAGTCTTTTTGGGAAAGCAAGGCAAGCAAAAAGACCTGTATGCTACAAATTGTTTTAAACTACAAATCAAATTAAAAAATTATACCTATAATGAACATTTGCTGATCTTCCTGCCTTTCACCACTTTTGGCCTTAGTCCTTTAAATAGTAAATTCCATGTTGTAGAAAAAACTTGGAATTCAATAAGATATAATACAATTGAATCAGCCTTTAGCCTTTTGCGATCTACTTTATTCACCACTCGTTAAGACTATGGTAATCACCACAATCCAACAAAACCTCAGCATATTATTATAAATAGATTGCATATGAGAAGATTAAACAGTATATGTAGCAGGGAGCAAAGTAGCAAACAACAAGAAGAAAATAATTTAAGATGATCCTAGTTAGGATGCGTACAGCTACAACTTGCCTTTGTGTGCTAATTGTAACTCTATGATCCAACACGACCGTAGATGGTCCTAGTAGCCGTAGTTTAGGATGGTGCACAATAACCAATTATGTTGTCAATACACTTGTTATCATTGGCTAGTTACACCACCATAAAACACAAAAAATAGAGAAAGCCACTGAGACACATGTCACACATCACATTAGCACAATCAATTGTGCACTTGAGATGATTAAACAATACATGCAACAGATGGCAGGCAATAGTGAGAAAATACTTTTATTGTGATAATGCGAATCGCAGTATTGCCTCAAGTGCGGGATGAGAACTACATATTTCTATACTTAAAAACTAAAGACATATTGTCACGACCCCAAACCGGGGGTCGTGAGGGAGGGGTGATTAAATTTATTTTTATTTCTCCCAAGATCCGCGTGTGTGAGGATCCACAATCACATCACTCTCTGAATATTTCTGCGGAAGCTTTCGTGGCAAAGCGACCCGGAGTCCGTGGACATCATCGGATTCTGCGTCGCATAGGGCCCTTTAGCATAAAGCTATCATTTTATAAATCATATCAGACTGGAACACACCCACATATAAATTACAGAGTTGACGGTAACAGGATATTACATTTCCATACATATTCAAGTTACAATTATCAATGTGTATTAATTACAATCCCAAGAAGGGCTAATAAAAGCCGGACAATACAACTAATATCCACTACCCATTTGTGACGTAACTCCGGTGTCAAGCACAATGTCTACAGGACACAGCCGACAAGACAACCTGCAACTCGTGGCTCCACAGCCAACCAAACTCTCAGCTCGGGGCGGAAATCTGAACCTGAGTACCAACATAGTGGGTCAAACACGACGGTTTGGCAAGAGAATGAAAAGATACAACAATATACAATAGATGAAATACCTTGAAAAGCATAGAAATCTGTTTAAACAAGAACTCTAATAAAACAGATAAATCATTTGCTGTAAAACAAGTAAACAAGATAAGACATATGAGGTAACCAAGGAATCGGGAATAACAAGGTGGCAACCACAAGAAGCTAAGTCCTCTATCACTAAAGCGATAGAGCAATAACTAGGCCCTGATCTCAGTCACTCGAGGTGAGGAGAAACAGGGGATCTCATATAGATACATATACATATACAATACTATACATGACCACGGTAGCGAGCCGGGCATCGGGGACCACAGTAGCAATCTGCGGCATCGGGACAAGACCACGGTAATGACCGGGTAGCGGGATCCAAACTGCAGCTGGCGGGACAAGAGGGGGATCTCCAAGTCGGTTGATCAGACCAACAGGGTTATCCAAGCCTAGTGGTGCCGACTCATAGGTCAAATACAATCGAGACAATGCAAGCAAATCAAGTACGAATACATAATCAAACGGGCAAGACGGGGGTGCTCAAGAGCACACTGACATATCATGTGGTGCAATGCACTTCAGGTCAAGTAACGGTTTCAAGTGTACAATAATACTTTCGGGAAAACCATTCATGTAATGCAAGGCTTGGAAATAGAGAAATATTATGAACTATGCTAAATCAGGAAAGACAATGATTTTAAGATCTATTTGAGTGAATAGGGGTCCCGTATGTCGATCATAGATATGAATTGGTACTCCTTGAGTTTGAAGACATTCCGGGCTCCTTATGCACTTTTACGCTTTTCAAAACTTAACATGAGCTTATGGTTATAACTAGATGTTATGATAAGGAAATCAAGACTATAAATGGTCCATCCTAAGTATGATGTTAATTCGGAGACATCGAGCAACCTACTCAGTCATCGAAAGGAATAGAATTCGCGATAACCAAGGAAAAAGTCTTGTATTTAGATATGAAGGAGATATCGCGTCATTCCGTCCCGTTCAAGATTGAAATGAAGTGAACATCGATGTCACCCAACCAACCGTGAGGAGCATCGGCTCAAGACGTCCTCACGCATGGTCAAATGAGTCCAAAGAGGGTAGCCAAGGTCCCACCTAAAATCAAGAAAAGAGAAAAAAAATCTCAAAATCCACTGGACTCAATCTGAGTCCTCCGATCGATCGGACCTAAGGTCCGATCGATCGGCCAAAATTTTCTGAACAGGGTCCGATCGATCGGCCGAAATTTCTACACAGGGCCCGATCGATCGGCCCAAAAACCCTTACAGTTAAAGACAGTCCGATCGATCGGTCTACACGTCCGATCGATCGGACCTGGGCGTGCAGCAGTTCCGGGAACTTGGTTTTTTTCTCCTTTTTTCCTTTCCTTCCAACACGTGATTAACCAAGGAAAACTATGAACAAGATGACTTAATTACATGCTTCCAAGACATTAAATGAGACTATCAAGAGGTATAAAGATCATTTATTACAACCATGGAAAAATCAATAAAGGAAATCAATGAAAGCATAAAAATCCATAAATGCTACCAAACCATTTGAAACTTAAAAACATCCAACATTCACTTGCCTCAAGTCTTCAATTAATGATATTAAGCTCTAACAAGTCCTCCAAGAAAATGGTCCAAGCTACAAGGCAAAATCCCCAAATAAAACCCTAAAATGGGTCAAACAATGAAGAAGAAGAGAGAGCTCCTAATAATGAAAATGGAGCTTCTCAAGGACCAAAGGAACATGAATCTAGAAGCTTAGGAAGAGATCTTACCAAATGGTGTTCCAAAGGAGCAATGCAAGCTAGAAGAAGGTCTTGTGGAGGTGGGATTTCTTCAAAAATGGTACCAATAGGAAGCCTTCAAGGTGAGGAAGAGAATGGTGATCTCTATCTTGATGTTGGTGCAAGACTTGGTTGTGTTTGATGATGGCAAAGCAAGAAGAAGAAGAAGAGGAACCAAGCAAAACCCTAGGCTCAGTTATGTGCTGGAAAATGGAGAAGGAAGAAGAGAAATGGGTTCTCTTATAACCAATGAGAGTGGGCTCCACCACTTAAGAACCTAAAAAGGCTGAAATAGCGGTTTTCGGGACTTCGGATGAAATCGACGAAGAAGGAAGAAATGATCGTCGAAATATCTAGTTTCCAAAAAGTATATGTTTCACGGGTTTCGGGAATAACAATAATCCGGTACAGATTTGGTGTGAAAA
The DNA here is from genome assembly GCA_003546025.1 of Camphora micrantha. Lineage (NCBI taxonomy): Eukaryota > Viridiplantae > Streptophyta > Magnoliopsida > Laurales > Lauraceae > Camphora > Camphora micrantha. The sequence goes on from QPKB01000007.1 coordinate 9,465,028, forward strand.
GACTGTTTTGCCCTCAAAGCTAGAAAAGTCAAGTTTCGGGGTTCGGGACGGGAACGGGATCAACATGAAAGTTGAAGCTATCAACAAAACAAGTAAATCGGGATGAAATACAAATCAAGAACAAAACGACTAAATCGGGAAAAATACAAATCAAGAACAAACAAGTAAATCGGGATAGAATACAAATCAAGAAAACCAAGATAAAATCCCAAGTACACGTCAAGTCATAAACAAGGGACCCCCAAAGGGCCCCATTAATACCCAAGGCACTCCAAATATCCCAAAGCTATAACAAAGCTATTTTAATCCCAACTCAACCAAAAATCCACAAAACACACTTAGAGCTAAACACAGCTCAAAGACACCAATCTGGGCCTCTCGGGTCGGGGTCTCACACATATAGAGTAATAATTAATAAAATTCAGAATGTTTTTATGATCTCCTATATATATTCAATAATCCAAAGGATGCAGAAGAAATTCTTACAATCTATATTCCGAATTCACAGCTGAAAGATAAGAGAGTGTGACCCTTTTTTAAAGATGGGAATCTCTCTTCTAAGTCAGCCTATAAAATCCCCTCACAATCTAACAATAATATGAATAATGGTATGATAAATTGAAAGTAGATTTGGAAATATTCTTTGCCGTAAAGAATCCTTCTCTTTGGTTGGATATGCCTTCAAGGCTATTCTTATTAGGAAAAGGCTTGCTCCTAGGACAACTTTATGTTCCACTATTTGTGATTTTGAGGAAAAAAACAATAGAACATTTTCTTTTGTGATCATGATAGGGCAATTTGGTTTGGTTCCAACATTGGCTATCTATCTCATTTTGATAGAAATGTTAGTAATGTAGAATGGTGGAAGAAGTTAATGGATTTAAAGAATATGACTTATTTAAAAGGAGAGATCAATCTTATCTCGTTTGTTTTCACAAGGTGGGCACAGGGCAATGCATTAACCCTGACAAGATTATTAGTTTGGTTCAAAATATATGCAAAGGTTGTTCCAATATAGGGGAGCACGTTAAAGTTTTATCCCCTTCCCCCATAGCGGTTAGGATTCTTGTATTCATGGATGCTGCTTTTAATATTAAGGATGGAAAATCTAGCTTAAGCTTTTTCATGATGAGGTACGATAAACTTTTGGTTGCAGGTGCTCAATTTGGACCAAGGATCTTTCCTTTAAAGAAGTACGGGGGTGGGCTATTCTTCTAGCATTAAAGGAAGTACGAAGCAGCGGTTTTCCTGAGATCGTGCTTCTTTCAAATGTGAAAGAAGTTGTGTGCATTGACAGGAAAGCTGACTTGGTGATCAACCCTATTGTTTTGGATATTAAAATTTTGAGTCTTCCGTTTTCTTCTATCGAGATTTTACATATTCCAAGGACTGTTAATGAGGTTGCTTATGTTTTGGCCAAGTATTGTTCTCCCATTGGCAAGAGTATCTGTTGGTACGTTTGTTTTCCAGATTGGGTATGGACATGGATTTCCTCCCCTTAATTCCCGATCTGTTGGTTTTGTTGTTGTTGCCTTCTGATTCTGATGAAGTTCGATTTCCAAAAAGCAATCATTTCATAACTAGCAAACCAATTAGATCAACCACATGAATTGAAGCTAACTATGAAGAACTACCACGAACCCCCAATTGTGATAAAGAACCACACAAGTAACTATAGTTATGTTTTTCCCAATTGTGATAAAGAACTATGCAGGTAACTATAGTTATGTTTTTCTTTCTTAATTACCCATTTTATGGCTAGTGAGTAGTGAGTGAGCGTTGGGATTATTGGAACTGGGGGCGGTCACCATCTGATAAAGTATTACAAGGTCAAGTATCTGTTGCAGCTAAAGTCAATGAAGCTGTTGCAACAGTCTTCCTAGACTCGTGTGCACTCATTTGATCCTTCAGGCAGTTCTGATGATTTCAAATATCAAGGACTGTTATTACAGTAGTCCTACAGAATGTATATATAAACAACTCTTTATTAGTGAACAAGTGAGAAGAGAGACCGAGAACTCCGTATTCTGTTTGGTTGTTTTATTCTGTCCATCAATATTTGATCGACCTAAATTACCTTCTCCCAAACTGCATACATTTCTCCAAATGTCTAGACAAATTAAATCCATGTTGGGGATCATATCAATGTTCTTATTTGAACTTCTTATGAATTTCGTGGAGAATAGGATTTTACTCTCCTTTATCCGGACTGCATCAAGTGGGACATCGACCATATAAAAGAGAGCTCCACCGCCTGCACATGTGTAGGACCAGTAATCTTTGCTTTTTTATTTTTATTTTTTAATTTGAATTTCTAAACATTGAAGAAGATTTTAACTGTAGTCATCTCTGAACTTGAAGTTGTCATCAGTGAATGATATATAATTTATGTTGTTGAGTCTCACTAATGAGCCTCTCTCACTTGGTTTGATTATGTAGTTTCCATTGTGAATGTCTTCCACCCAATATAATGTCCCTAAAATGAATGTGGTTTCCTCGCAAATCTCTTGGATGCCTTTTCAGAATATCTTAAATATTCAAGAATATAATTTTCTGGATTGTTGGCCTAAAAAATTGGTCAGATGAGAAAACTAAGAACCGGCCACAACTATCAAATAGATTTAGTTCTGTAAGGCTCAATTTGATGCTTGTTAGGGATTGGTAAAATGGGATATATGAGAAGGTCTCAAGGCGGATCACAGATTTGTATACAAAATGGGTGGGATCATCAAGATCCAAAGTCTTAAATGTTCCACAAATGCAAATATTACCATTAAATTTCGAGGCTTCTAATTAAAGAGATGGTTATGGTCATCAGATTCCACGGATATTACCAACTTTTCGTTTGTGTAAAGAGCTTCCAATCCCACCTTCCCCGTCATGGGTTTGAAATATGTTGCCAATAAAAAAAAAAAAAAAAAAAAAGAAAAGATAAATACTTTAAAAAAAAAAAAAAAAAAAAGAAGAAGCTCATATTTATTGAAGAAATGTATCTCTTCCAAAAGGGGCTAGTACCACTCATATTTATTGAAGCTCCAAAATAGAGTCTTTGAGCATCTAGACGTCCAAACTATATACAGGCTTGCTAGCATCACTCAATTGATGGCCAAATAGTGGTTCCCATTCAACCACCAACAATGGGAAGTGAACCCCACTCTATTACATCAGCTCCCAAACTCAAGGCAAGAAGCTCGAAATTGCATCCCATCCAACATTGATTGGAAATTTCTATATATTTTTCACCATTAGAAGCTACAGTTATGATATATACCCCATCCTTTGTTATTAGGCTTTGATACCAGATATAAGAGAAATACATGAAGATTAATAATAGCTAAAATACCAAATCCCAGGTTTAGGTACTTATGTTCATGACATGCAAATTTTACACCACAACAAAAGTAGATAATTATGTAATAGTCACTTGTACAAAATATCAAGGAACTACTAGCTCAGGAGCGAGGGTAGATGTTGAGGTACTCCTGCTGCGAACTAGCAAAACGCGTGTCCCGTGACTCGAACACCTGACCTACAAAGGTCTGATACCATTTATAAAATCTTACACTCCATTGAGCTACCACTTATCCCCAATATCAAATCCCAGGTTTAGGTACTTATGTTCATGATATGCAAATTTTTCACCACAACAAAAGTAGATAATTATGTAATAGTCACTTGCACTAAATGTCAAGGAACTACTAGTTCACTTACCTTGCCATAATCATCAATCACGATTGCCCGAGTTAAAAAATCTCGTTCATGATATGCAAATTTAACACCACAACAAAAGTAGATAATTATGTAATAGTCACTTGCACTAAATGTCAAGGAACTACTAGTTCACTTACCTTGCCATAATCATCAATCACAATTGCCCGAGTTAAAAAATCTCGTTCATGATATGCAAATTTAACACCACAACAAAAGTAGATAATTAGTTCAGGAGCGAGGGAATCCATTTCTCACCCGCTGCAACTTCTGTTGCGAACTCGTAACTCGAACACCTGACCTACCAGGCTCTGATACCACTTATAAGATCTTACATTCTATTAAACTACCACTTATCCCAAAACCAATTGGTGATAGGAGACGATACAACAATAGTTTTATGGTGAGGGCGGAGGCTCGACCACAATTATGATCATCCAGGAGTGAGGGTGGACGTTGACCTCAACACATTGAGAACAAGGCCTGCAGCGTGGCCATGGATGATAAGTGTGGGAGATGCCATCCCTCATCTTACGGTAGAAGACGAGCGCTAGAAGGGAGTAGGGCCCGCAGCGTGGCCTTGGATGATAGAATTGTAGATGAAGGAGTTGGGGTTGGGGACATGGGCGAAGATGAGCTCAGCATAGGTCAGTGATGATTGGGTGAGCTTGGATTTGGAGGATTTGGGAAGGGGTTTTGGGCGTTTGGAGGAGAGAGATGAGGACTTGTTACTATCTTCTCTGATGCTGCTTTTAGGGAAACAAGTGCAAAAGCCTCTTATGGTTTTCTAGTGAAATCAAAAGGATTTATTTTGGATGCAGTTTCATTACATTTTAGCTTTCTGGGAAGACCAATTAAGGGATGGAAATTGGGTGGATTCTCGACAATGGGGAAAATATCTTGATTTGGAAATGTCATTGGATTCCTTGAGAAGGCGGTCTTAGAAAACCCTTCTCAACCGTCTCTAATCAATATCTTGTTGTTAAGGATCTTTTTTATTCGAATAAAATTTGGAATATCCACATTCTTAGAAATACCTTTAATAACAATATGGATGTTGAAAGTATTTTGAAAATTTATATTCCTCGGCATAATACGAATGACAAAATGATCTGGCCATTTACTAAGAATGGTGAATTGACTACTAAATCCGCATATATTGATAGAACTTCCTGCCCTTCGCTTCAATGGAAGACCTTTTGGCATCTTCCCCTCCCTCAAAGAGTTTAGTTTTCTGGGTGGAAATGCGTGCACCAAGCTATTCAGATACACGACCTTCTACATTGTAAATCTATTTCAACTACTACTGTATGCCCTATCGGCAACAAAATTAAGAGACTATTGAACATTTTCTCTTTCAATGTCATCATGCAAGAGCATCGTGGTTTGCCTCTAATCTTGGGTTATTAGCTACACATCTCATCAACCTTAATATAGTTGAATGGTGGAGATCTTTCTTAATAAAGTATGATTCATCAACTCCGACTGTCAGTCCGTCCTACGAAGCCTTGGTGGTAGTTCTGTGGTGGACCCATTGGGAGACTAGGAATAACTATATTTAGAGGCAAAAATGATTAACCTATTAACATCTTTAAGAGTTGCATCAAATTTAATAATTCAGCCTTGATATGAAGCTAAAGAATTCCCAACAATGGCGGTTGATCCTATCCAAGGCTTTAACTTGAGCTTTTCTCATGATATAGTCTATATTTTCTCAGATGCAGCTTTAAGTGCTAGTAATGGTACGGCGGGTTTGGTTTTGACTTTTGGTGTAATAGTTCTTGGTTAGGTGCAAAAGTTGTGGATGACGCGAAGGGATATTCGTCCAAAGAAGCTGAGACAAGGACAATAATTATTGCCTTGACTGAAGCCATATATAGCTCATGGTTTCCGTAGAGTCCACATTTTTTCTGATCCCCTGGAGGCAGTGCGAGCCATTAAAGGATCAAATGATTGGTCAATTGAACCTTTTGGTGTAATAGTTCTTGGTTGGGTGCAAAAGCTGTGGATGACCTGATGGTGTATTCGTCCAAAGAAGCTGAGACAAGGACAATCGTTATTGCCCTGACCGAAGCTAAAGCTCATAGTTTCCATAAAGTCCACATCTTGTCTGATGCCCTGGAGGTGGTGCGAGCCATTAAAGGATCACATGAATGGTCAATTGAACCTATTTCAAAAGAGATTACAACTCTTACATCTCATTTTGAGTCGGTTGATTTTTCTTTTATTCCTGAAAATTGAATTTAGTAGCTCATATCTTTTATAAAAGTACATATTGTAGGGATGTTGGGTCTTTTGTACCTATTTCCCCTCCCTAATGTCTCTTTGTTGCCGCTTTGTTTTGCTCATTCTTAATTATTGCTAGCATTAAAGCCCGCGCAATGCACGGGTTAATTCTCATGTAAATCGTTTAATAAGAAATTCTGATTAAATATGAAATGATAATTTTTTTTATATTCATAGTTAATTAATTCCAAGAAAATGAAATGGGTAATAAAAAATAGAAAACTAACTTACCATATAATCTTTAAAAATCTATATTTTTGGATATCACTGCTCATTAAAAAAATAAATGTACCTTTAAAGAAAAAACATTGATTAGTATGTGAAATTGCATTAGAAGCCCACATGCGACGCTTGCAAAATTGTTACATGAATGGTATAAGACTCATGGGAACGACGGTTAAAAAATTGTTACACAAATGGGGTGAGATTCATGGAAATGACAAATAAGTTAAATTGCAGATGTGCCGGATAACATGTTAAACTGCAGATGTGGCTTACATGGATAATGTGGCTGAAGAAGAAACCAAAATCATGAGTTTCGGGAACGCTGCAGGGACCTCTGATTTATTACCTCCGATTTATAAATGCTTCCTTCTTTTTTTGTCTTTTCATACGTTTAGGGGAGAGGGGCATTCATGAGTGATGCATTTCTACACTGATGAGAGGCATTGAGAAGAAAATGGTCGTTTCTTTGTTTTCTGTTTAAAGGGAATATGGGTCGTTTGTTAACCATCGTGTCTCTGTCTCTACGGCTACCCACAACTGATGTGGGACATAGATCTGACGTGGCTTAAGGAAGAGTTAAGAATGGGCCTCTTTTTCAAGAGAAAGAATTCTACTTTACAAAAAAAAAAAAAACAAACAAAAACCTGTCTTTACAGCTAGTGGGTCTGGTCGAGTTCCCAAACGTCAAATGTTTTTGTCATTTTTTTACAAGGAAGATAAACACCTCTGTCCCCCCCTTCACTTGAGTATCTAAAAACTTCACTAAAAAGCAAAAGGGCTGGAATTTTGAATTGCTTGTGAAAAAATATGGCATTTGCAATTGTCAGAGGACTAGATGTCACTTCATGTCTAAAAAAATCCGAACTTCGCAAATTATTATGAGAAATTTCTTTAAAGAAATAGACCTTAAAAGATGCTCCTTCCCTCTAAAAGGTTTCATTCTCTTAAAAAAACTGAGTCTTTCATTCTCCTATGCTCTTCATCCTTTCCTATCTTTTTTTAGGCAATGCTTTTTTACTTATTTTAGAGGATTTTACCCGAAAAACTCGTTAAAGACCAACAAGGCCCTCAAATTTTTATATAGACAATATAGGACCTCCCGTCACTTTTTATATCTTTTTTATTTTTTTCTCTAAGCAGCGATATCCCCACTCAACTATACACGAGTGGGCGAGGATATCCCCACTCATTGCAGTTTAAATAACTAGTTCGGCGGGGATATCTTGCATAACTAAGTCTGTTAACTGGGTTTGGTGGGGACATGGGTGGAGGGAAGGTAGTGTGAGGACTTCGGAACTTTTCAAAAAAATGAGGGATATACTAGGTATTTATAATTTCTATGGGCATTTTTTATTTTTTTTTTCACTTTTTGCCCCTCCTCAAGTTCTGAGGCGGAAAATGAATGGAATAAGGAAAAAATGTTAGGAAGAATTATGTCTTTTCCTATCATGTGAAAAGAGTCAATCTACAATTGACAACTCATAAACCTTTTTGTGCAAGCCAAGTCATCACTTTTAAGCTCAACCCTTTTCTGTTTTCTTACCTAAAAAAAAAAACCCTTTATTTATTTTTTTGGGGTTTTTTACAGGAAAAAACACTTTCTGTGGCCAGTACACCAAACAAAGAACTTTAGCCAAAAGTGCACCAAACAAGGAATCTGTAGAGAAAAACCAACTTTTTTTATTGTGGTCGCTATCGATCTTCATTTTCTATGTTGAGGGTCGCCATCGACCCTGAGCAGGCATAAACTCATCATCTTCGTCCTTCTTCCTCTCTTCCCTGAACCCAGTCATGGAGAAGGAGATCACAAGTGACCATTGTAGGTAGGATATGTTTCTCCTTTTGTCTTTTAGCGTTCCAAACAAACATCAGCCATAATTTTGAAAATTTCTGGTTACTTTATATTATGAATCATCATACTTTATATTGAATTAAAATAACCTAATCTATGTCGACAAAGAGCTGGAAATTAGAGAAAGGAGCACAAAAGTAGTTCTACCGTGTCTGTCAAACCTTTACATGGGTCATGGTATTAAATCAATTCTTATGTGGCTTGTTTGTGTTATAACCTTTCATATCTATTTTAGGAAGCATAATGAACTTTTCCTACCTTTTAATATTTTACTGTATATCTTATTTGTAAAGGTCAACGTCCACCTTCGCTCCTAAGCAGTTATAATTGTGGTCAAGCTCTCACCCTCACCATAAAACTATTATTGTGCCGTTTCTTATCACCAATTGGTTTTGAGATAAGTGGTACATCAATGAGGTGTAAGATCCTACAAGTGGTATCAGAGTCTGGTAGGTCGGGTGTTCGAGTCACAGGACACGCGTTCGCAGCAGGAGTTGTGACGGGTGTTCCCTTAAGGAAGGGATTGTTGAGGTCAACGTCCACCCTCGCTCCTTAGTGGTCATAATTGTGGTCAAGCTCTCACCCTCACCATAAAACTATTGTTGTGCCGTTTCCTATCACCAACTGATTTTGGGATAAATGGTACATCAATGGGGTGTAAGATCCTACATTATTCTTAGTCAAATTCGACATAAGAGAAGACAAGGAAGAGAGAATAACCTCCATTATGGTTTATTGTAGCCTTTTGTGGGTCTTTATTATACTATCCAGTTTTTCCTAAGTGCCAAAATCCTTTTTAACTGTTGTTTCATTAGTTTATTTTCTTTCACAGTTGTAGTTTATTTTCTTTGTGGCTGGATCAATTGAAGCTTCAGTCAGCCAGTAAAAGAGAGATCGTCCATGTTGGTGATTGCCTTTGACATAGCCAAAGAACTAAGAAAAATTTACAGTCGGTTGCCTAGGGAGAGATGCGATTCGATCGAGCTCTTGCTGATGAGGTGCACAAGAGATAAAACTAGGAAGAGAGAAGGAGAAGAAAGAGATGAAAATGACAAAAAATAAATAACCTTTCTTTCTTTTGGTTGCCATTGCACTTGGAAGAGAGGCCTCGCCCTATCTCTCAATCCAATGAATGCGGTTGCTCTCTTTTCTTCATCATTGAATTGGGTTCAGGGAAGAGAAAAATAAGCAAGAAGAAGAGTTTATGCTTGCTCAGGGTCGACGGCGACCCTCACTTGTTATAGCGAGGGTCGCCGTCGATCCTCAACACATAAAAACACATAAAATGAAGGTCGATAGCAACCCATAAAAAAATGATAAAAAATTTGGTTTTTTTTTTTTTAACGGATTCCTTATTTGGTGCACTTTTGGCTAAAATTCTATGTTTGGTGCACTAGCCAAATAAAGTGTTTATTCCGGTGAAACCCCCTTTCTTTTTTCTACGATGGCTTTTTCAAAAGATCTCTAATGGAAATTGGCAGCTACTCACCCATTTACACTACTCAATCTTAAATGCAGGTACCTCATCTTAACTTATTTCTTACTTGATTTTTCACTTTACATAATATAATCTCCTATTTGATGACTGATTGTTTCCTAAAAAGTGGGTTTCACTTCACTCTCCAAAGCATAGGACCCCACGCACCCATTAAAATTTTCTGCTTAAAGGGTTTTTGCTTAAGCTAACTTCATGGATGTTAAGGTACCATGGCTCATTTTTTCCATCCATTTGTGAGGGCCCCACTCATGATTAGGAGCGCATGTTTTCCCATCCATTGTAGCTTAATGGGTTTTTACCATTGTATGTCAATGGATGTAAGCCCTCACTCATTTTCTACAGGGTAGAAAGAATATTGATACTAGAATACATAGAAAAAGAATAAATAAGGCGTAAATAATATATTAATAGTAGTACATTTTATGGGTAGGATTGTTTCTATGAATTCATGTCTTAATCGCTACACTTTTCTTTTTGGCTTATTGGCCATCTATGGTTTGGTCCTTACGGATACATCAACGTTTTGGATTAATGATTATAGACTTCGATGTATGCAAATTAAGACATTGTGATACACATTGTTTATTTATTTTTTACTTTTTTATGTTTTTCGTTAAGTATTTCTCTTTGCCCCATCTAGGAGAAATTCCTGGCTCCGCTGCTAGATGGGAATATCCTTGCTCATCACATATTTAGAAAAAGGAAGAGGAAGAAAACACAATTAAGATTTTATGTTACATTTTACATTTCACAATTCATATTCACATGCACGCACGCACACACGCACATCACATTCACATTCCATATTTCGCCAGTTACATCCACATTTTGCATTCCACCTTTCACTTTCACATTCCATATTTTAAATTACATTTGACATTTCATATTTCACTTTTACATTTCACTTCACTTTTAATCACAAAATTGTGCCCAAATAGATTGGATTTCTACCCAAATTATAACAATCAAATGTGAGAATTTCTAGAGGTGGCAGAAGTTGCGCCTTAAGTATACAATTATCAATATGACTAGAGGGTTTAACCTGACCACCAAAAGACCTCTTGAGTAATGTTGTTAATTTAATAAAAGAGTATCTTATTGTATTTCTTAGGGTCTGGATCAGGACTTGGAGATTTAGGATTTGGAACCGGTGTTTAGAGATTAAGGATTTGGAATTAGTTACTCTCTTGAATCATCAAGACCCAATAATAACATTACAAGTGAACAAATCTATCCACAATTCTAAAAACTCCAACAGGTAGCATCCCATGAAGATTATTATTTCTTAAAAAACAAGAAGTCAATTTCTGGAAATATATAATAGACATATAAGAACCCATTTTCCTGCAAGATCTCTTTTTTTTTTTTTTTCCCAAAAATGCAATTTTTTTCTAATAAAAACTGAATATAGACATCTCCATCATGTTTCTCATTGGAAAATTAAGGGAACTATGGAAGGTAGAGTCAAAAATTGATGGGGGAGAGAGAGAGAGAGAGAGAGGACGAGGATGAAGAGAAGCCCGTGGAGGAGAAAACTGAAGAGGAGAAAGGTAATGAAGGAGAAGAGGAGAAAGGTAATGGAGGAGAAGAGAGAAGGAAGAAGAATAAATCCATATGAAGGCTTAGAGAGGAGGAAGAAGGAAAATTGTAAAGGAGGAGACGAGGAAAAACAAGAAAGCTTGTGGAGGATAGGAGAGGAGGAAGAAGAAGAAAAGAAGGAAGCTCGTGGCAGAGAAAAGCGGAGGAATAAGAAGTGAGAGAAGCTTGTGGATGGGGAGAGGAGGAAGATCAAGAAAAGAGGAAAAATGGTTCGGATTGCCGAACGCAATATAATCGAGAGGATTTTTAAAATCCTCTTAAGCTCGTGAAAGACCAAAAAGGCCCTCAACCATTAATATAAACCATATAGGGTTTCCCACCATTTTTTTTTATTTTTTTGGTTTTTTTTTTTTTTTTTTTTCACTAAGGGATGGTATCCCTTCTCAACCATGCACGAGTGGACGGGGATATTCCTGCTCATCACTATCAAGTACCCGATAGTTTTGAGGAATATCCGTGCTGGTACCAGTAATTAGTGGGGCGTCTACTGGTTGCCTAGTTTGGTTCATAACCTTTATGCCCCTCATGGAACTTGCTTTTCTGACTCCTTCATCTGGGAAATGCCCCCACTGCCCATTGGGGGACAAACAAGCATTTGTGGGGCTGTAAGTCTCCCCTCCCCAGTCAACTGAAGTAGCAGGACCGGAGCCTAATACTGCGAATAAGTCCCTGGGAAAATACCCCAATTCCTTATTGTCGTCGTCGTAGACGACCAACCACCAGTTTCCATCTGCATCCTGTTACAAACAGCATAGAATAAATCATTAGGCCAAATGTTTTACTACAGAGACGTCAAATGGGTATCCAATTATATGTATGAATATGCCAAGCCTCTTTATCCTTCAGTAATAAAAAAAGAGAGGCACCATATAGATCCAAGTTTAGGATCTTGCAACCAGATTCAAAACCAACCATATTAGTGCATTTTGAAAGACATGTTATGTTATAATAGTTTCTAATATAACTTGGGTAATGGTGCTATTTTGAGAGTTTGCAGAGCATTCGCCACCCCCACCAGACCTCACGAGTCGGCTTGGGCCACCCCATAGTCGATAAGATTAGCCAATGGGCCAACTGAATTTCCATAAGTTCAAGCTTGGGCCACCCACGGTCATAACAATAGGACAAGGCCCAAGTCAGTACTAGTAATAGATAAGACACATGTTTTAGTATGTCATACTCGATTGGAGGAGATTAATGTGATAGGGTCATTAATAGATATTGGTAAAGGTTTAGCAACAGGACCAAATGATGGGGTACAATCTCAGTCTAACTTCAATCTTAGTGTGTAAGTTTGACATGCAACATGGTCTAAACTTGATCACGTGGGAAGGCTCTAGTGTCACATCCTTACAGCTGGAGGGCACCAACCAAATCATTACTGGGCTTGGTTGGAGGCCCTATGATGATGAATCATCTTTATTAATCTTTTCCATTTGATTCGTACAGATCAGAGAGATCATCTCTGTTCTTTCCTTCTCTTTTTTTTACACACAATTACACAATTGTCTCGCTATCTATAGTGCAACTTGATTACCTTTACTTACGCATCTTTCTCTCTCTCCTCTTGCATCGTCTATGATCCATTTAAGAAGACAAGTGGAGCTTTCGGATTGCCAAATGCAATAGAATCAAGCTAGGTAGAGACTTAAAAAGTCTCTCTTTGGCAAATGGCAATGCGTCAGATCCATTTTGTTATTTTTTTTCAAAGAAATTATGGTTGTTAAGATAGGCATGCGAGAGAAAGAGACAAACCTAATTACTTTGGCAGCCACTCGAATAGTAAACTAATAAAGGAAGAGGTTTCTTAATTACTTAATCTCATCTTTCACTTTGTGGGTCAGGTCGAGTTTCCAAAAGTCACAGATTCAATGTATTTCTCCTTGATTATGTCAATTTTTTTTTTTCTAAAAGAAGATGAAAAAGATAAAAGATGGTCGTCCTTTCCTCTAAGTTGTCTTTCATTCCTTCTCCCTTCAAATCAAGGCTTTCACATTTGAACTTGAAACGGAATAGGAAAGGTAATGACCTGAACATTTGAGGTGGATCACTTCAAGCTAGGTCTACTTCTTTTTGTCAAGTCATGTAATCAAATGATTCAACGGTTGGATTGGCATGTGAAAACTGCTGGTCCAAGAAGAACAGCAGGGTCTCAACTTGATAACGTGAGAAACTTGGTCTGTTCCCTCTCTCGTGTGGCATCGTTACAGCTGGAGGGCACTAACCCAATTAATGGGCATGGTTGGAGACTCTACGAATCAACTTTAATCTTTTCATCTCCTCTTCCTCTTCCCTCTTTTCAGGCCTTTTTCTCTCACTTGTCTTGCATCATCTTTGATGGAGAATATCTTTAAATGGATCAGTCCTCAGATATCCGAAGAAGTGAGTTATGTGAGAAATCTCAAAAGGAATGTAGAAGATCTAATGGAGGAATCCAAAACGCTGAAAGCCCAGTGCGACGACATGGAGAGTGAAGGACGGGAAGCCTCAAGAAAAAGAATGAGGCTCACCAACCAATCCCAGACCTGGCTCGGTCATGCCCGAGCAAACCTAACTGAAATCGAAAACATCAAATCAGAGTTCGATCAAAGGCAAGCTTCCAACAATAAATTCTTCTCCAACCTTCCATCTACCTACACACTGGGTAAGAGGGTTGTTGAGAAGCTCGAATCTGTCCGACAAGACCTCAATAAAAGAAGCGGCATCAAACTTCTAGCCATGTCTTCACCACCAAGGGTGATGGAGATGGACGTGCCCACGGTTGGTCAGAGCTCATCTCAACAAACCATGGAGAAGATTTGGGATCTCTTGCACGACGAGCACACCAGCGTCATATGCGTTTATGGGATGGGTGGAATAGGCAAGACCACTCTCATGAAAGCCATCAACAATAAGCTTCAAGCTACCGGAGAATTTGATTATGTGATTTGGGTGACTGTGTCCAAGGAACTCAACTTGCAAAGGATTCAAAAGGAAATTATGAGCAGGCTGCATCTGAAATTTGATGACGATGATTCCTACAACAGCCGATCCATGCAATTGCATCAATATCTGACTGATAAAAGGTACATGCTAATCTTAGATGATCTCTGGGATTGTATCGACTTGTACACAGTTGGGATTCCACCCAATAAGAACAATAGATCCAGAACTGCAATAACTACACGACTTTTTCAAGTGTGTAATGATATGAAAGCTGATGCCAAGATAAGAGTGAATGCTCTTACGGAAGCCGAAGCATGGGATCTATTTGCTGCCAATGTTGGAGAGGAAGTAGCCCACCAGCTTGACATTAAAGACATTGCTAAAAATGTTGCGATGGAGTGCGGTGGTCTGCCATTGGCAATCATCGTAGTTGCAAAGGCGATGCAGGGAGAGAAGAAGAAAGAGCTGTGGGAAGACGCTTTGAGGGCATTGAGAGCGTCGGTGCCTGAGATTAGAGGCATGGAACCTCAAGTGTTTCGACCTTTGAAGCTGAGTTATGACGACTTAAGAGATGAAAAGGTAAAGTTGTGTTTCTTATACTGTTCACTATTTCCAGAAGACTATGAAATAGGTGTCAAACGTCTAGTTGACCTCTGGATAATGGAGGGATTTATTGATAATGTCGATAGCTTGGTAGATGCGTCAAATAAGGGGCACCGTATCATTGAAGATCTCAAGCGTAGATGCCTTTTGGAGGAAGGAATTCAAGATGATGCTGTTTGTGTTAAGATGCATGACATAATTCGCGACTTGGCACTGTATATCGCATCATCATCTTGCAATGAAGGCCCAAAATTCTTGGTTAAAGCTAACGTGGGGCTAAATGAGCCACCCCCTGAGGGAACTTGGAGAGAGTTTGAGAGAATTTCGTTGATGAGGAATGTCATCACTGAACTTCCCATTAAGCCTGAATGTCTCAATCTTATTTCACTGTTTTTGTCAGAAAATGGCGGCATCACTGCTGTCCCACGTAGCTTCTTTGAACTCATGCCTGCTTTACAAGTTCTTGATCTATCTAACACTACCATCACGTCATTGTCGGTATCTTCACATTCCTTGTTGAATTTGCGAGCACTTAACTTGAGGCATTGTTACAAATTAACAGAGGTGCCATTATTGGGGCAGCTAAAGGAGCTTCAATTTCTAGATGTAAAATCATCTAGCATCAGAAGTTTGCCCAAAGAAATGCAAAACTTGGTTAAACTTAAGAAGCTAAACATGTCAGAAATATTTGATTCATTAACAATTCCATCCAATGTAATGTCTGGGCTGGCTAGCCTGGAGGATCTGCGCATGCACGGGACAAATGTAAATTGGGCAAAAGGAAGTGAGCTTGCAGTGGAGAATGACGTCACACTTGGTGAGGTGGAGAAATTGAAACGGTTGACTATTCTCAAGATCACCATACAAGACTTTGATTGTGTAGAAAACGATGTGTTTCTTCAGCAATTGCCAAAATTGGAAAAATTCAAAGTTGTCATTGGCCCATCTGGTGTTAATCCTCTCAATATACTTGATTGTATGAAGAAGGTGCATATATATGGTGGCAACAAATATTCTTGTGAAGTAGAGGTGATGGTGACACATACAGAAGGTTTAGAATTGTTTGATGCTGATGTAAAAGATGTTTCTCAGTTAGTGGGTGTTGCAAACGGCTTAAGAATGCTTACTATCGATTGGTGTCGGAAAATGGAATGTATTTTAGATTGGAGTGATGTTGGAGAAAATGCACTACAAAATATTGAGAAACTACATCTCTCCCTATCAAGCTTACAGAAGCTATTTAAAGGAGAAGTGCCAAAGAGATGCCTACGGAAGCTGAATGAAATTGTTCTGGGTGGTTGTAACAATCTAAAAAGTCTCTTCTCCTCTGAAATGGTGCAAAACTTAGATCAATTACAGACCCTACGTGTGATGAACTGTAATGGATTAGAGAAGATCATAGAAGGTCATGACAAATCCCTACCTGAGAATCCATTCCCACAATTACGCAATTTCGTACTATTTCGATTACCCAAACTGAACAGTATAATTCGTCGTGACACATTGGCCTTGCCTTCATTGATAAAGCTAGAAATATTTGAATGTCCAAACTTGTGGCTTCCTAAGCGTCCCGACACAACAGATTGGCCAAGTATCACACCAGGAAATGCAACGTGGCAAGCTAATTCACAGCAGTCGGAACATATGCAACGGTAAAGCTTTTCTTTCGTGTTCTTTTTCCAGTTTTTATTTATTTATTTATTTATTTATTTTTAATTTTTGACGTTCTTCCTCTTAAATACTCAATTCAAGGGGTTAGAATGATCCAATGGACCTGAAGTTTTGCACACAGGTAGGTCCATTAAGGTGTTATCATTCCCATCCTTCCTCATGATTTATGTGGCCAATCATGAGCCCCACTAAGGGGACAGAATGGAGCTCACAGTATATGCCTTATCTGAAAATTCAATGCCTTCTAAAAATGATTAAAGCTAAGGGCCACATATCCAGAGGTTAGGGTGATCTGATCAGATTAATATTTTTCACACTCCTAAGGGTCACTTTGATCCTTCCATCCTCACCTCCCCTGTGATTTGTATAGTCCCATGTGGGCTCCGCAGGTAGGCTCCTATAATACTATAATACAATGTGCAAAGAATTCTTATTAAACTAAAACTAGGTATATTTACACCTATATATGGATGACAGGAATATTGATAACATAAATTAAAAACTTAAATTTTCTGTGTGATTAAAAAATGATAGATATTTCAGTAAAAAAATTTCAATATACAAGTATATTCTGACTTCATTTTTGTTCAAAAGTCTTAAATAACAGTTATATATAACTGCAAAAATGACAATTCATTTAGGTCATAGGCCAGCTCAAGCTAATTACATCCAAATTATAGAGCGGCCAACCCAAACCCAACCAAAATCAAGGTCAACTGGACCGAACTCAAGGAGCTTTTCCTTTTTCAAACTAAGTTGGCACATCACAGTTAACCCAAGCTAGTAGAGAAATATGGAAATATATAAAATACAACAACTAAAGCTTTACTTACTAACTTCTAAACTTGTAAAAAAGCTACTAATAATTTTTGTGATACAATTGATGTGATAGGCTCAACTGTTGAAAATTAAACCAAAATAAATCAACAAAATAATATTATCTAATTTTTAAATTTTAAGATTTTAACTAATGCTAAATGTGTAAGATTACACTATTTGTTGTGTACCTGCATTTTTTATTTAAATCATCAGTGGTCTAATGCAAATATTATTTTCTTTGCCGTGCATTGTATATGAAATCCATCATGTGATATCCTTCAATGTTCTCAATCAGAATTCATCCATACAAAAGTTCTCATACATACTGCCAGATGAAGAATCGGATTAGGAAGAGTCATGATAAAAATAAGTCGAATTGATCAGCCCAAGACATCGAATTATCTTCCAACAGGAGTAACATTCAATCCGATTGTCAGATTCATATCATTTGAGGCATTTCGACAACACAAAATTTTCACCTTTTTCATGGGTAAGATTTCAAATCTGTCACTTACTATTTCCAGAGCCAGGCATGGATTTTTTCTTACTATTTCAGAGCTAGGCATGAGCTTCTTTTAAGAGAATTATAATTCACATGTTATATGGATTACCTTTCTTATTTTTTAAAGCGAATTATAGTTCACATGTTACATCGATTATGTAGAAATATTGCTTATGTGGTTTAGAGTTCAATAAGTGATCTTCACTACTTTTAATGGAATTACTAATTTAAGAAGTTCACATTTTTTTTTTTTGGGAGAAGGAATAATTTATTATACAAAATTACAAAGGATTAGTTAAATCCGACAACTAGTCCCGGTAGTAATTAGACCATTTCATATCTGCACTTTGAAAGACTTGAGCTATAAGATTCAATTCCTAAATCAGTCTTTAGCCTTTTGAGATCTACTTTATTCACCACTCGTTACGACTATGGTAATCACCACAATCCAACAAAACCTCACCATATTATTATAGATAGATTGCATATGAGAAGATTAAACAGTACATGTAGCAGAGAGCAAACAAGAAGAAGAAAACAGTTAATGATAAAAGAGGAATTGTAAGACTCCTTAATTAGGATGCGTACAGCTACAACTTGCCTTTGTGTGCTAATTGCAACTCTTTGATCCAGAACGAACTTAGATTGTCCTAGTAGTCGTATTTTAGCATGGTGCACAATAACCAATTATGTTGTCAATACACTTGTTATCATTGGCTAGTTACATAACCATAAAACACAAAAAATAGAGAAAGCAACTGAGACACATCACACATCACATTATCACAATGAATTGTGCAATTGAGAAGATTAAACAATACATGCAACTCATACATCACATTATCACAATGAATTGTGCAATTGAGAAGATTAAACGATACATGCAACTCACATATCACATTATCACAATGAATTGTGCACTTGAGAAGATTAAACAATACATACTGCCTCAAGCTCACAAAAACAAGAGACGTGAGATTCAAGATGCATATTGCTTCCACACCTCTGCACACTTTCATACCCCAAGTATGGTGTTTATGTGCCTAGAACTCCCAAGTTGATCATTGGAATTGAAGTGCGGGATGAGAACTACATATTTCTAACACTTTGCTTACTTTTGAAAATTGCATCATTTTATCTATGCACATTTGCGGGATGAGGATAGGTATTCAGTGAGTAGAGGTGCTCCCAAGAACCTGAAAGATGTAGAACGCACTCGAATGACAGTAAACAAAACTCCTGGTGAGCATGTATTGGGATCATGGGTTGCCTGAATGATGAAGATATTAAATCATACGTTGCATTTCCCCGTCATTTTCTCTCAAGTAGTGCGCTCCAATGATCCCCATATCGAGGCTCCATTTGACAACCTAAACAATTCCTACAAGTGAATCAACAAAGGCTGTAATCCAAAATTGCAACATTGGATTCCTGGTGAGCAAGGCCTTAGAAAAGCTCTTTCTCAAATTTCTAATCTAAACTTAAAAACTAAAGACCTACAGAGAAATAATAAAATTCAGAATGTTTTTATGATCTCCTATATATTCAATAATCCAAAGGATGCAAAAGAAATTCTTAAAATCTATATTCCGAATTCACAACTGAAAGATAAGAGAGTGTGGCCCTTTTCTAAAGATGAGAATCTCTCTACTAAGTCAGCCTATAAAATCCCCTCACAATCTAACAATAATATGAATAATGATATGATAAATGGAAAGCAGATTTGGAAAGATTCTTTGCCGTAAAGAATCATTCTCTTTGGTTGGAAATGCCTCCATAAAGCTATTCTTATTAGGAAAAGGCTTGCTCCTAGGACAACTTTATGTTCCACTATTTGTGATTTTGAGGAAGAAACAATAGAACATTTTCTTTTGTGATCATGCTTAGGCAATTTGGTTTGGTTCCAACATTGGCTATCTATCTCATTTTGATAGAAATGTTAGTAATGTGGAATGGTGGAAGAAGTTAATGGATTTAAAGAATATGACTTATTTAAAAGGAGAGACCAATCTAATCTCGTTTGGTTTCACAAGGCGGGCACAGAGCAATGAATTAACCCTGACAAGATTATTAGTTTTGTTTAGAATATATGCAAAGGTTCCAATATAGGAGAGCATGGTAAAGTTTTATCTCCTTCCCCAGTAGCGGTTAGGATTTTTGTATTCATGGATGCTGCTTTTAATATTAAAGATGGAAAATCTAGCTTTAGTATTTTCATGATAAGATATAATAAACCTTTGGTCGCAGGTGCTCAATTTGGACCAAGGATCTTTCCTCTAAAGAAGTAGAGGCGTGGGCTGTTCTTCTTGCATTAAAGTAAGTACAAAGCAGCGGTTTTCCTGAGATGGTGCTTCTTTCAGATGCGAAAGTTGTTGTTGTATGCATTAACGGGAAAGCTGACTTGGTCATCAACCCTATTGTTTTGGATATTAAAATTTTGAGTCTTTCGTTTTCTTCTATCAAGTTTTTACATATTCCAAGGACTGTTAATGAGGTTTCTTATCTTTTGGCCAAGTATTGTCCTTCCATTGGCAAGAGTATTTGTTGGTACGTTTGTTTTTCAGATTGGGTATGGTCTAGGATTTCCTCCCCTTAATTCCAAATCTGTTGGTTTTGTTTTTGCTACCTTCTGATTTTGATGAAGTTCAATTTCCAAAAAAAAAAAATCATTTCATAACTAGCAAACCAATTAGATCAACCACATGAATTGAAGCTAACTATGAAGAACTACCATGAACCCCCAATTGTGATAAAGAACCACACAAGTAACTATAGTTATGTTTTTCCCAATTGTGATAAAGAACTATGCAGGTAACTATAGTTATGTTTTTCTTTCTTAATTACCCATTTTATGGCTAGTGAGTAGTGAGTGAGCGTTGGGATTAATGGAACTGGGGGAGGTCACCATCTGATAAAGTATTACAAGGTCAAGTATCTGTTGCAGCTAAAGTCAATGAAGCTGTTGCAACAGTCTTCCTATACTCGTGTGCACTCATTTCAAATATCAAGGACTGTTATTACAGTAGTCATACAGAATGTATATATAAACAACTCTCAATTAGTAAACAAGTGAGAAGAGAGACCGAGAATTTCATTTGCTGTTTGGTTGTTTTATTATGTCGATCAATTGTCGACAGAAATTACCTTCTCCCAAACTGCATACATTCAGGCAAATTAAATCCACGTTGGGGTATCTCATATCAATGTTCTTAAAACCCAATCTTATTTTACATTGCGAGAACCCAATTATTTTCATGGATCATTTTCTTATTTGAACTTTTTATGAATTTCGTGGAGAATAGGATTTTACTCTCCATTATCCAGACTGTATCAAGTGGGACATTGACCATATAAAAGAGAGCTGCACCGTCTGCACATGTGTAGGACTAGTAATCTTTGTCGGTAGCACTGTGTGATAGGTGTGGGCTGTTTTTTTTTTTTTTTTTTTTTTTTTTTTTTCTAATTTGAATTTCTAAACATTGAAGAAGATTGTAACTGTAGTCATCGCTGAACTTGAAGTTTTCATCAGTGAATGATACATAATTTATGTTGTTCAGTCTCAATAATGGGGGGGAAGGTTGGGGTGGTTTGGTTTCCCTTTTGGTTCCACCCATAATCAAGATCCGAAGTCTTAAATGTTTCACAAATGCAAATATAACCATTAAATTTTCGAGGCTTCGGTTATAGTCATCAGATTACACGGATATTTGGCCAACCTTTCATTTGTGTTAAGAGCTTCCAATCCTACCTTCCCCACTAATGACAGCCCACAGTACACAAGGTTATGGGTTTGAAACATGTTGCCAATAGAAAGGGAAAAAAAAAAAAAAAAAAACAGAGATAAATACTTTAAAAACAAAAAAAGCAAGCACAGCCAAATTCACCCACTAGAAGAAATGTATCTCTTCCAAAAGGGACTAGTACCGCTCATATTTATTGAAGCTCTAAAATACAGGCTTGCAAGCATCAATCAATTGATGGCCAAATAGTGGTTCCCATTCAACCACCAACAATGGGAAGTGAACCCCACTCTATCACATCAGCTCCCAAACTCAAAGCAAGAAGCTCAAAATTGCATCCCATCCTACATTGATTGGGAAGTTCTATATATTATTCACCATTAGAAGCTACAGTTATGATATCTACCCCATCCTCTGCTACTACGCTTTAATAATAGCTAAAAAACCAAATCCCAGGTTTAGGTACTTCATTGTGTATTCCCTGTAAAATGTTCATGATATGCAAATTTTACACCACAACAAAAGTAGATAATTATGTAATAGTCACTTGCACTAAATGTCAAGGAACAAGTAGTTCACTTACCTTGCCATAATCATCAATCAGGATCGCCCAAGTTAAAAAATCTCTCTCCGGGATATCATCAAATAGCCCTTGCGCCTCTCCCATTTTTCCCAATATTGCATACCCACCCAGCATAGAATTCCAAGAAACCAAGTCCCTATCAGGCATTTCATCAAGCACCACTCACCCCTCTTCCAAATCCAACGCCAATCCACATGCATTGAGAACAAATGGGTAAGTGTGGAAGACGCCATCCCTCATCCTACGATAGAAGACGAGCGCTGGAAAGGAGTAGGGCCCGCAGCGTGGCCTTGGATGATGGAGTTGTAGATGAAGGAGTTGGGGTTGGGGACATGGGCGAAGACGAGCTCAGCATAAGCCAGTGATGATTGGGTGAGCTTGGATTTGGAGGATTTGGGAAGGGGTTTTGGGCGTTTGGAGGAGAGGGGTGAGGACTTGTTACCGTCTTCTCTTATGCTGCTTTTAGGAAACAGGTGCAAAAGCCTCTGATGGTTTTCTAGTGAAATCAAAAGGATTTATGTTGGATGCGGTCGCATGTTAAGGCGGTCCAAAGGACTTCTCTGATTCTAGCTTTTCTGGGACTTCTCTGATTACGGGATGGAAATTGGGTGGATTCTTGGCAATGGGGAAAATATCTAGATTTCAAAATGCAGTTGAAATGCAGTTGGATCCCTTGCGAAGGTGGTTTTAGAATATCCTTCTCAGCTGTCTCTAATTAAGATCTTGTTGTTAAGGATCCTTTTTATCAGAATAAAATTTTGAAAATCCACCTTCTTAGAAATACCTTTAATAACAATATGGATATATCAAAAAATATTGAAAATTTATATTCCTCGGAATAATAAAGAAAGATCTGGCCATCTACTAAGAATGGTGAATTGACTACCAAATTCGCATATGTCGATAGAATTTTCTACCCTTTGCTTCAACGGAAGACCTTTTGGCATCTTCCCCACTTCAAAGAGTTTAGTTTTTTGGTGGAAATGTTTGCACCAAGCTATTTAGGTACGCGACCTTCTACATAGTCAATCTATTTCAACTACTACTGTTTGCCCTATTTACAACAAAAATGAAGAGACTATTGAACATGCTCTCTTTCAATGTGATCATGCAAGAGCATTGTGGTTTGGCTCTAATTTTGGGTTATTAGCTACCATCTCATTAACCTTAATATTGTCGAATGGTGGAAATCTTTCTTAATAAAGTGTGATTCATCAACTCCGACTGTCAGCCTGTCCTACCAAGCCTTGGTGGTAGCTCTGTGGTGGACCCATTGGAAGACTAGGAATGACTAGATTTAGAGGTAAAATGATTAACCCATTAACGTCTCTAAGAGTTGCATCAAATTTAATAATTCAGCCTTGATATGAAGATAAAGAATTCCTAACAATGGCGGTTGATCCTATCCAAGGCTTTAACTTGAGCTTTTCTCATGACATAGTCTATATTTTCTCAGATACAGCTTTAAGTGCCAGTAATGGTACAGCAGGGTTTCGTTTTGCCTTCTGGTGCAATGGTTCTTGATACGTGCAAGAGCTGTGGATGACCTGAAGGTTTATTCGTCCAAAGAAGCTAAGACAAGGACAATCATTATTACCTCAACCGAAGCTAAAGCTCATGGTTTCCGTAGAGTCCACATTTTTTCTAATGCCCTGGAGGTAGTGCGAGCCATTAAAGTTCACATGATTGGTCGGTTGAACCTGTTTTGAAAGACATTACAACTCTTACATATCATTTTGAGTCGGTTGATTTTTCTTTTATTCCTAGAAAATTGAATTTAGTAGCTCATACTTTTGCTAAAAGTTCATATTGTAGGGATGTTGGGCCTTTTGTACCTATCTCCCCTCCCCGATGTGTCTTTGTTGTTGCTTTGTTTTGCTCGTTTTTAATGATTGCTAGAATTAAAGCCGCGCGAAGCACAGGTTAATTCTCATGTAAATCATGTAATAAGAATTTCTGATTAAATATGACATGATAATTTTTTTTATATTCATAGTTAATTAATTCCAAGAAAATGTTATGGGTAACAAAAAATAGAAAACTAACTTACCATATAATCTTTAAGAATCTATATTTTGTGATATCACTGCTCATTAAAAAAATAAATGTACCTTAAAAGAAAACACCGTGATTACTATGTGAAATTGCATTAGAAGCCACATGCAACGCTTGCAAAATTGTTACACGAATGGTATGAGACTCATGGGAACAACGGTTAAAAAATTGTTACACAAATGGGATGAGATTCATGGAAATCACAAATAAGTTAGATTGCAGATGTGCCTTCCATGGATAATGTGTTAAATTGCAGATGTGGCTTACATAGATAGTGTAGCTTAAGAAGAAACCAGAATCATGAGTTTGGGGAACCCTGCAGGGACCTCTGATTTACTAACTCCCATTTATTACTGCTCCCTTCTTATTTATGTCTTTTTGTACGTTTGGGGAGAGGGGCATTCATGAGTGATGCATTTCTACACTGATGAGATGCATTGAGAAGAAAATGGAAGTTTCTTTTGTTTTTTGTTTAAAGGGAAAATGGGTCGTTTGTCAACCATCGTGTCTCTATCTCTATGGCTACCCACAACTGATGTGGAACAAAGATCTGACGTGGCTTAAGGAAGAGTTAAGAATGAGCCTCTTTTTCTCAACTATTTTACAACTTTCAAGAGAAAGAATTCTACTTAAAAAAAAAAAAAAAAACCTTGTCTTTTACAGCTACTAGGTCTGGTCGCGTTCTCAAACGTCAACTGTGTTTGTCATTTTGTTACAAAGAAGATAAACACCACTGTCTCCTCTTTTACTTGAGCATCTAAAAATTTCACTAAAAAGGAAATGGGCTGGAATTTTGAAATGTTTGTAAAAAAAAATGGCATTTGCAATTGTCAGAGGACAAGATGTCACTTCATGTCTAAAAAAATCCGAACTTCGCAAATTCTTACGAGAAATTCCTTTAAAGAACAGACCTCAAAAGATGCTCCTTCTTCCCTCTAAAAAGTTTCATTCTCCTAAAAAAACTGAGTCTTTCATTCTCCTAAAAAAAAGACTTTCGTTCTCCTATGCTCTTTTTACTTTCCTTTCTTTTTTTAGGCAATGCTTTTTACTTATTTTAGAGGATTTTACATGAAAAATCCTCTTAGACTCGTTAAAGACCAAAAAGGCCTTCAAAATTTTATATAGACCATATAGGACCTCCTGGCACTTTTTTATATCTTTTTTTGTTTTTCGCTAAGCGGCGATATCCCCACTCAACTGTGCACGAGTGGGCGGAGATATCCCCACTCATCGTAGTTAAAATAACCAGTTAGGCTGGGATATATTGCATAACTAAGTGTATTAACTGCGTTTGGTGGGGACATTGGTGCAGGGAAGGTAGGGTGAGGAGGGGCAACCCCTCCTGAACTTTTCAAAAAGATGAGGGATATACTAGGTATTTATAATTTCTATGGGCATTTTTTATTATTTTTTTCACCTTTTGCCCCTTCTCAACTTCTAAGGCAATAAAGGAATGGAATAAGGAAAAAATGTTAGGAAGAATAAGTCTTTTCCTATCATGAGAAAAGAGTCAATTTACAATTGACAACTCATGAGGTTTTTTTGTGCACAGCAAGTCATCTCTTTTAAGTTCAACCCTTTTCTGTTTTCTTACCAAAAAGAAAAACCCTCTTCTTCTATTTTTTTGGGGGGTGGGGGGTTTACCCGAAAAAACACTTTATATAGCTAGTGCATCAAATAAGGAACTTTAACCAAAAGTGCACCAAACAGGAAATCCGTGAAGAAAAACCAACTTTTTTTTTTTTACCACTTTTTGGTGGTTGCTATCGACCTTCATTTTCTATGTTGAGGGTCGATGACGACCCTCGTTGTAACAAGTGAGAGTCACAATCGACCCTGAGCAGGCATAAACTTATGGTCTTCTTCCTTCTTCCTCTCTTCCCCAACTGAACCATGGAGAAGCACATCACAAGTGACCATTGGAGGTAGGATATGTTTCTCCTTTAGTCTTTTAGCGTTCCGAACAAACTTCTGACATAATCACAAATCATCATACTATATATTGAATTTAAATAACCTAATCTATGTCGACTAAGAGCAGGAATTTAGAAAAAGGAGCAAAAAAGTACTTCTACCGTATCTGTCATAAGTGTTTCTTTACGTGGGTCATGGCTATTAAATCAATTCTTCTGGGGTCTGTTTGTGTTATAACCTTTCATCTCTATTTTAGGAAGCATAATGACCTTTTCCTACCTTTTAATATTTTACTGTATAACTTATTCTTAGTCAAATTCGACATAAGAGAAAACAAGGAAGAAAGAATAACCTTCAATATGGTTTATTGTAGCCTTTTGTGGGTCTTTATTATACTATCCAGTTTTTCCTAAGTGCCAAATTCCTTTTTAACTGCTGTTTCATTTGTTTATTTTCTTTCACATTTGTAGTTTATTTTCTTTGTGGCTGGATCAATTGAAGCTTCAGTCAACCAGTTGAAGAGAGATCCTCCATGTTGGTGATTGACTTTGACATAGCCAAAGAACTAAGAAAAATTTATAGTCGGCTGCCCAGGGAGAGATGCGATTTGATCGACCTCTTTCTGATGAGGTGCACAAGAGATAAAACTAGGAGGAGAGAAGGAGAAGAAAGAGATAAAAATGACAAAAAATAAATAGCCTTTCTTTCTTTTGGTTGCCATTGCACCCGCAAGAGAGACCCTGGAGAGATGCGATTTGATCGACCTCTTGCTGATGAGGTGCACAAGAGATAAAACTAGGAGGAGAGAAGGAGAAGAAAGAGATAAAAATGACGAAAAATAAGTAGCCTTTCTTTCTTACGGTAGCCATTGCACCCGCAAGAGAGACCCCCGTCCTCTCTCTCAGTCTAATGAATGTAGTTGCTCCCTTTTTTCCATCATTGGATTGGGTTCGGGGAAGAGAAGAAGAAGGAAGAAGATTATTTTATGCTTGCTCAGGGTCGACGGTGCTCTCACTTATTATAGCGAGGGTAGGTCGTCGTCGATCCTTAACAAAAAACATGAAGGTCGATAGCAACCACAAAAAAATGGTAAAAAAAATAAGTTGATTTTTTTGTATGGACTGTTTGGTGCACTTTTGGCTTTTGGCTAAAGTTCTATGTTTGGTGCACTTGTCAAAGAAAGTGTTTGTCTATGATGGCTTTTGCAAAAAGGTTTCTAATGGAAATTGGCAGCTACTCATCCATTTGCACTACTCAATCTTAAATGCAGGTACCTCAACTTAACTTATTTCTTACTTGATTTGCAATTTACATAATATAATCTCCTATTTGATGACTGATTGTTTCCTAAAAAGTGGGCCTCACTTCACTTTCCAAAGCATAGGGCCCCACTCACCCATTAAATTTTCCTACTTAAAGGGTTTTTGCTTAAGCTAACTTCATGGATGTTAATGCACTAAAACAAGCCGCACTTTTAGCGACGTTTTTCGCCGACGTTTTTATAAATTCCCCTAAAAATTTCTACTGTTACCGACGTTTTATATAAAACGTCGCTAAAAGTATAATTTTACCGACGTTTTACAATAAACGTCGGTAAAAATGGACTTTTTAGCAACGTTTTTATATCAAACGTCGGGAAAGTTAAATCCTAGAATTAATTTATTTTCTTCGAAAAGAAAAAATTGAAGATTATTACCGATGAATTATTGAACGTCGGTAAAAGTTTCTTTTATATTTTACAGACAAACAAAAACGTCGGTAAAAGTATATTTGAATTCTTTTTTATTTATATTTCTTCTTTTGCCGGCGAAAATAAACGTCGGTAAAAGTATATAATATTTTTTATTCATTTTTATTTTACCGACAAAAAAAACGTCGGTAACAGTTTTCTTATATTTTTAATGTTATTTGCTATTTTGCCGACGAAAAAAACATTGGTAAAAGTGTTTTATATTTTTTATTTATTTTCTCTTTTATTTTACCGACGAAATAAAAACGTCGGTACTCTCTGTTTTCTTTTATTTTAGTTTTTCTTTTGCCGACGAAATAAAACGTCGGTCAAAGTATTTTTATATTTTTATTTACCAACGAAAAAAACGTCAGTAAAAGTATATTATGCTTTTTATTTCTTATTTTTCCGACGAAAGAAGACGTCGGTAGAATTATTTGACTTTTTTTTAAATGTTATATTTGTTTTTTCAGTATAATTTTCTTGTAAACCTATTTACACACCTATATCAAAAAATAAATATGTTCGTGTACCTATATTCAATATAAAATAAGCATGCAAACAAAAGTTTCTAAAGAAGCAAACAACCATCGCCATTTTTCATCAAATCATTCTTCTCATTAAACAAACATTACAATCAATAATGATAAAGTCACATATAAATAACCAATATACATATACAAATAAACTAAAAAGAATAAAACACCCCAAGAAATTTGCAGCCAACCTCAAAGCGTCCATCAATCTATAATGACAAAAACAATATTAGAATCTTTTCAATGAATTAAATTATAAATGAAAAATAAACATGTATATATATAAATCTTTTCTTAAGTTTTTCGGCGCCCTGTTTTCCAGCCTAAGTGTTGAGAATCAAGTGGTTTTTGTGTTTAATTCGTTAACCTGAAGTCCGATTCACTAACCGTTAATTTCTTACAAGTTACTTTGGCCTTGAACAAGGTACCCATTTCGGTTTCCGATTTTTCTGGAGGCCCTTTCCCTTTCCGAACCCCCGACGGGCCGTTATCGAGCCTAAGTGTTTAAAAATCCGATGTTTTCGCTTCTAGTTCTCTAACCGGGAGTCCTATTTGTAAACCGTCAGTTCCTACAAGTTACTCTAGCCTCGAGCAAAGTGCTTGTGACGGTTTCCGATTTTTTCAGGGGCTGTTTCCCATTCCGGACCTTTGGTGGGCCGTTTCAAGCCTAAGTGTTGGAAAATCCTATTTTTCGTTCCTAAATCTCTAACCGGGAGTCCTATTTGCGAACCGTCAGTTCCTACAAGTTACTATAGCCTTAACCGAAGTGCTCGTGCCAGTTTCTGATTTTTTCGTGGACCGTTTCCCGTTCCGTATCCCCCGTGGGCCGTTTTCGAGCCTAACTGTTGAAAAATCCGATGTTTTCGCTTCTAAATCTCTAACAAGAAGTTCTATTTGTGAACCGTAAGTTCTCACAAGTTACTCTAGCCTCGAGCGAAGTGCTTGTACCGGTTTTCGATTTTTTCAGGGGCTGTTTCCCGTTCCGGACACCCAGCGGGCTGTTTTCGAGCCTAAGTGTTGGAAAATCCAATGTTTTCGCTTCTAAATCTGTAATCTGGAGTCTTCTTTGCGAACCGTTAGTTTCTACAAGTTAATCTAGCCTCGAGCAAAGTGCTCGTGCTGGTTTCCGACTTTTTATGGGGGCCGTTTCCCATTCCGGACCCCCGGCGGGCTGTTTTCGAGCCTAAGTGTTGGAAAATCCAACGTTTTCGCTCCTAAATCTCTAACCGGGGGTCCTATTTACGAACCGTTAGTTCTCATAAGTTATTATACCCTCGAACGAAGGGCTCGTGTCGGTTTTCGATTTTTCTGGGGGCCGTTTCCCGTTCTGGACCCCCAGCGGGCTGTTTTCGATCCTAAGTGTTGGAAAATCGGATGTTTTCGCTTCTAAATCTCTACCCGGGAGTCTTATTTGCGAACCGTCAGTTTTGTTAAGTTACTATACCCTCGAACGAAGTGCTGGTGCCGGTTTTTGATTTTTTCGAGTGCCTTTTCCTGTTCTGGACCCCCGACGGGCCGTTTTCGAGCCTAAGTGTTGGAAAATCGGATGTTTTCGCTTCTAAATCTCTACCCGGGAGTCCTATTTGTGAACCGTCAGTTTTGTTAAGTTACTATACCCTCAAACGAAGTGCTGGTGCCAGTTTTTTATTTTTCCGAGTGCCTTTTCCTGTTCTGGACTCCCGACAGGCCGTTTTCGAGCCTAAGTGTTGGAAATCGGATGTTTTCGCTTCTAAATCTCTACTCGGGAGTCCTATTTGCGAACCGTAAGTTCCTACAAGTTACTATACCCTCGAACGAAGAGCTCGTGCCGGTTTTCGATTTCTTCGAGTGCCGTTTCCCGTTCTGGACCCCTGGCGGGCTGTTTTCGAGCCTAAGTGTTGGAAAATCTGATGTTTTTGCTTCCAATCCTCCAACCAGGAGTCCTATTTGCGAACCGTCAGTTCCTATACCCTTGAGCAAACTGCTCTTGCCGGTTTCTGAATTTTTCGGGGGCCGTTTCCTGTTTCGGAAAATTTTTTTAAAATCAAGGACCTTTGCCGACGAATTTTTTTTTTTACCGACGAAAATTAGCGCCGGGAAATTTATTACCGACGTTTAATTTAAGACGTCGGTAAAGCCCTGTTGTTTTTTCCCTCTCCCGCCACCCAAAAGCCCTCTTTTCTTTTATCTCTCTCTCTCTCTCTCTCTGCTATTTCTCTCTCTTTCTTGCTTGATCTCTCTGCGCTCTCTCTTGCTCTCTCGATCTTCTCTCTCGCTCTGCTCTCTCTCTCTCTCTCTCTCTCTCTCTCTCTTACCCTCTCTGATCTCCCTGAATTCTCGCTCTCTCCGATCTCTCTTTGCTCTCTCTCTCTCTCTCTCTCGCTCTGTCTAATTTTAGGAAAAGTAAAAATTAGAGATTATTACCGATGAATTAGAAAACGTCGGTAAAACCGAATTTTAGCAACATTTCCTTGAAAACTGTCGACAAAGTTCAATTTTATTATTAACTCCATTTTAGGGAAAATAAACATTCCTAAAAATAAAATTAAACATTATCGACGAATTTTATGACGTCGGTAAAATAAAAATTTAGCGACGTTTTTTGTAAAACGTCGGTAATGTTTAATTTTATTTTTATGAAAATTAAAAATCGGAGTCCTTTAGTCCTTTACTGACGAATTTTTTTTGCCGAAGAAAATTAACGTTGGAAAATTTATTACAGACGTTTAATATAAAACGTTGATAGGAATTTTTATTTGTTTTTATATAATAAAAATAAAATAATTTTTAACAACGAAAATTCGTTTTTTGCGACGAAATATAACAGTTGGTAAACTTTCCACTACTTTTTTCCCACTCCCGCCTCCAAAGGCACTGTTTTCGCTCCCACTGACTCTCTCCCTCCAAAAGCTAGCCCTCTTTCCTCTTCTCTCATCCTCGCTCTCTCTGCTCCTCTCATCCTCGCTCTCGCTCTATCTTCTCTCTCGCTCTATCTGCTCTTCTCTCTCTCTCTCGGTCTCTCTCTCTCTCTGTCTCTCTCTCTCTCTCGATCGATCCCTCTGCGCTCTCTCTCGCTGGATCTCTCTGCTTTCTCTGTCTCTCTCGCTCACTCTCGCTCTCTCGCTTGAGCTCTCTGCTCTCTCTCTCTCGCTCTCTCGATCTGCTCTTTTTCTCTCTCTGCTCTTTCTCTCTCTCCCCCTTTCTCTTTTCTCTCACCCGGTGCTCTCTTTCCCTCTCCTGCCGTCGCCCCCTTCTCTCTGGTATGCTCGCTCTCTCCTCTGGTATGCCCCAGCGATTCCTCATCTCTCACGATTTCGGCAACCATCTAAGGTATGATTATTTTTTTTAAATTTATGTAAATGTGTTTTCATGGTTGCAGATTTTTTAGTTTTTATTTTCTGTGTGTGTTATGTCTGTTGTGATAGTGGTGGTGTGACAGTGGCAATGGGCAGATGTCTTTTTTTTTTTTTTTTTTTTTTTGTTTTTTCAATCAAATCTTGAAGTGTTTAATGGGTTAGATAGTGCTCAACCTCCTCCCACTTCTTTAAGCGATCATTTCAATATGGTGGGCTATTTAGAGGGCAAAGAAGGACTTGATCTGCAAGGGAAAATCTTTGAATACAATCATGGAAATTTCAATGGCAAGAAATGTTGGTTTTGCTCCAAATGTTAGGGGTTTTCTCCTCCTTGACTAATACTCCATCCAAAGTTACATGGAATGTCATTGAGATGAGTGATGGGATAGCTTATGTTCTTTCTGATGCAGCTTTGATTCTGCTTATGACTATGCTATATTCTTAATTTGATAGGCATCTCAGTGGTGCAAAGGATTGAGAATCGAGTTTCTTCAAAGTCTTTTTATGTTTGGACATCTTAGAAGTTGTTAAAGGCTATTCTGTTGTAGATTTTCAAAAATTAGAAATCCAATTTTTGGATTTGGGTTTTATTAAAAATGCTTTTTCAATATCATGCATTCCATGTAAAAAATCTCAAAAAAAAACCAATTTTTATGAGAACCTATCTTTTCACTTATAAACTTGCCTATGATTTCATTTATATAGAATCCTACATCGGATAAATTCAAAAAGGAAATAAGAATTTATAAGAGATCCCTTTATTAACCATGTTAAGTGTCCTAGAGATGAAATAACCTTCACCTCACCTTCAGGCCAATTTTTGAATGAGAAAAATACACTTGTCTCGAAATAAAAAAAAAAAAAAAAAAAAAAACCCCACTAACTCAACTCAAGTTCCCCTAATCAAATTACCAAAACAGAAGGACAAAAATTCCCTCAACTAGACCCTGACTTAGGAAAAAATTGCACTCAATAGGCAAAAATGGCCTTTGCCAACTCAAGAAGCAGAAGGGAACCAGGGGTTATGTTCAGTTACCATCAATTATGAATAATTGGGCTTCTAGCAACATGTATGATGTGGGATTACATGTGCTTGGTATTTAAGTATACAATCATCTAGCAAGTAGTGATGTCTGAAAATTCGTATATAGTTGTTAGTGTAGCATTGAACATTTGTTTGAAATATATTTAGCCATCTTACTTGGATTGAAAGGTTGTAGGAGTTCCTAAACAGTGATTCATATATGAACAGGAGTGCCGACAATATTAAAACTAGCAGGATTAAAGATTCATTATGGTCGCTTAACTCTACATCTCTGGCAAGCATTTCAACTGCTAGAGAGAATCTTGTGACTGATGGTATGATTGAATCATCGAAATCATTGTTGTTGCTGTCATTGTCGATGATGATGGTTATGATTGGGTCATGTGTTTCTGTTCCTTTTACACCTGCAGGGAAGTATGAAGGCAGACCATTTGTTAACTATCCTATATTCAAGGGAAAAGCTGCACTCTCTATGTCTCCTGTGCCACCAAAGTTCAATAAGATGAACGTATCACTTTTATCTTTCAGTTTTTCATTTCTAGCTGCTTTATGAGTCAGTTCTTTGGACGGTCAGTTTTTTTCCCCTTTATTTGATGTTTGACAGTCTGGGAGCATTCATCTTGAGAGGAGGGGTGTGGTTATGTTGACATTTTGGCCTGCGATCGGTCAACGCAAGTATGACTGGCAAAAGAGGCAGGCAACTGGAAGTTGCTAACTCCTAAGAGAGTCTTCTGTTCTGTTTGATTGGCCATTCTCCTCAATGTCATGACTGGTTCTGCCTAACTTTTTATTAAATTTTATTGGGTGCATTTACTGAAAGTATGACCTGATAAACATTAGACTTTTGTTCGGAGTTGTGTACCATTGATGTTCTTAAGCTTGTAATTAAGGCTAAATTTGCTGCTATTTGTTGGCGGCTTTCTCTTGTGCTTGGGATAACTTGAACAAGTACTTCTGCCTGTGAAGTTTGACCGTATTAACTTGCCAATTTTGCAGCATTTTGCTTTATCTGCTGTGGAGCTTGGATCATTGATAAGCCTAGGTCCTACTGACTCTTGCGAATTTTTTCATGACCCTTCAATGAAAACAAGGTTTTTTAATAATAACAAGAGGTAGTAAGAGAACGCATAATTTGGATTGATTGATGACAATCAATAGGGTTCAGATATTCTCTGTATTAGATTGATTGATATCAAGACACTATTGACAATCAAGTCTAAATCTAGAAAGAAAAATAAGGTTTGGAAAGTAAGCTCTTATTAGTTATTTCTGAGTTTCGAGTTCACTAAAACATTAATGTGATGTTGGGAAGGAAAGGGAAGATGGCAGATCTATGCCCAAGCTCAACTTGGTTACTCGAGGCCCAAGCCCAGCGATAATTCAACTCGCATTTCAGAGGTCAGATCTATGCCCAAGCTCAAGCTATTTCAAGCCCAGATCGAGTTTAGTTTTATTATAGCTTGGACCATGTGAGCTTAGGCATTGCCTGGTCCAAGTTGCACCCTAGGGACAATAGATGTCTGATTGTGTGCTATTTGCTGGTTGAAATGGTGTATCTATCTATCTCTGAGTGTGAGTGTGGTTTATACATGGAGTGCCTTTCACACTGTTACTGTTCCGAATTTAGCTTTCCTAATCTGAGTGGTATTTCAGACTGAGTGTGTGGTTTACACATGGAGTGCCTTTCACACTGTTACTGTTCCAAATTTAGCTTTCCTAATCCGAGTGGTATTTCAGACTGATTTTTTTTTAAATTTTTCTTCCATTCTCAATAGTGAAATCTCTGATATCTTGGACTTGGAGCACTTCAAGAGAACTCTTGCAAATGATGTACGGATAGTTTCTTCTCTTCCTTCAACACATCTAAGGTCAAGACCTGTTGGAGAGAAGCGAACACCTCTTCATGTGTCCCCAGAATGGATACGATCCAGATACTTAAAAGCGGGTAAGATGCTTGAGATCCTCAAGCAATTGGCTGTCCACTTGCTATACATGTTTATCTTTCATTTATAATTCAATTTATTGAAAAGATTCTAATGTTGTTTTTGTCATTGTAGATTGATGGACGCTTAGGAGTTGGTTGCAAATTTATGGGGGTGTTTTATTCTTTTTAGTTTTATTGGACATTTATATGGGACTGTATCATCATTGATTGTAATATTTGTTTAATGAGATGAATGATTTGATGAAAAATGGCGATGGTTGTTTGCATTCATTTTTTATATTGAATATAGGTGCATGAACAAGTTTATCTTTTGATACAAATATATAAACAGGTTTACAGGAAAATTTTATAGAAAAAAGAAATATATTTAAAAATAAAATAAAATACTTTTACTGACGTTTTTTTATCGTCGGTAAAAGTATTTTAATTTTTTTATTTTTTTTTCCTGCCCACAAAAATAAAACATCAGTAAAAATATTATTGTTTTTATTTATTTTTCTTTCCCTTTTTCCGACGAAACAATAACGTCGGCAGAATGCTTTTTATTTTTTATTTATTTTGCGTTTTATTTTACCGATGAAATAATAATGTCGGTAAAAATCTTTAAATTTTTTATTTATTTTTCTTTTCATTTTACCGACGAAATTAAAACGTCGGTAGAAGTTTTTTATTTTTTATTTATTTGTCCTTTTATTTTTCCGACGAAAATAAAACGTTGGGAAAATAATATTTATTTTTCATTTATTTTGCGTATTCTTTTGCCGACGAAAATAAAACATCGGGAAAATAATATTTATTTTTCATTTGTTTTGCGTATTCTTTTGCCGACGAAAAATTAACGTCGGTAAAAGTTTTTCCTTATTTATTTATTTTTTATTTTGTTTTGCCGACGAAAATAAAACGTCGGAAAAAATTAATTTAAAATTTTAGAATAGTAAAATGAATTTACTGATGTTTTTAAAACGT
The DNA here is from genome assembly GCA_003546025.1 of Camphora micrantha. Classification (NCBI taxonomy): domain Eukaryota; kingdom Viridiplantae; phylum Streptophyta; class Magnoliopsida; order Laurales; family Lauraceae; genus Camphora; species Camphora micrantha. The sequence continues at coordinate 9,500,564 of QPKB01000007.1, forward strand.
CAGTAAAGGTAATAAATTGTCGGTAATGCTCTAAGATTTCCCGACGGAAACATATTTTGTCAATAAAATGTTTTGTCCACGTCTTTTTACTGACGTCTGGACGATGAAAAGATTTTCGTCGGTAAAGATTTTGCCGATGTTTTAGTGCATTTTGGCGACGGTATATTGCGTCGCTAAAAGTGCGGTTTCTTGTAGTGGTGGTACCATGGCTCATTTTTCCATCCATTTGTGAGAGCCCCACTCATGATTAGTAGCCCAGGTTTTCCCATCCATTGTAACTTAATGGGTTTTTACCATTTTATGTCAATGGATGTAAGCCCTCACTCATTTTCTTCCGGGTAGAAAGAATATTGATACTAGACTACCTAGAAAAAGAATAAATAAGGTGTAAATAATTATATATAGTAAAGCAATGTCATTTTCGTGAGAGAGGGACACGTGGCGGAAGGGGGCTTCCTTACAAAGCGACACGTGGCAACAAGAAATTAATCTCTTTGAATTATCCTAAAATCTCTCAATGAGATCCCTATTTTATCCAAAAATCTCTCCGTCCAAGTCATCCATTTATTTCCCCTAAAATCTCTCATTCTACATTTCTATCCCAAACTTATCTCCTAAAATCTATCCATCCGTATGCCCTAAAATCTCTTTTAACCACATCATATGAGGTTTCCACACGTCACTATTATGAACATCGGCCTATCTACGTGTGACCAATTGGACCCATTCCATCCATGTGTGTAACTATGTAAATGGGATCCAATAGAACTATATATGAGCCACTAAATCCAATCCACACGCATATATAGACATCATATACATGGGACACAATAGATGAAGATTAATTAAACTAAATACATGGGACCCATTTCATGAAAGATCAACCATTTATATATGTTGTGGATCAGCTAGATGAAAAACATTTCTATTTGCTCATCTGAACACCGGACCAGGCCTATCTACATATGACTGACTAAGCCAATCCATCCACTGTAACCTACTAGATCCAAGCCATCCACCTATATATAAAAGCCAATTCCCACAAGAAAATTTTTTAAGGCATGTAATTGATAGAGGTTATATTTTGATGACGAGGCCGGTTTATTTAGATTTATGTTTTTTTATTGTTCTGTTTATTTTTTGTATTCATTCCTTTTTTATTAATGTTTTTTATTTTTGTCATGTAGTTCTATTTTTATTATTATGTTTTGATGACGAGGCCAGTTTATATTTTGTGGACCCGGTAAGAGAATTTTTGAGACTTGAAATTGATAGAGAATAACATTAGTGGGTCCACTGAGTGCAAATTTAAAGTTTAGGCCTCATATAATCAACACTAAGTGGGTTGTAAGCAAAGGACAATTCCTACAAGAAAATTTTTAAGGCATGTAATTGATAGAGGCTGTATTTTGATGATGAGGCCGGTTTATTTAGATTTATGTTTTTTTATTTTTCCGTTTATTTTTTACATTCATTCCTTTTTTATTAATATTATTTATTTTTGTCATGTAGTTCTATTTTTATTATTATGTTTTGATGTCGAGGCCGGTTTATATTTTGTGGACCCAGTAAGAGATTTTTTGAGACTTGAAATTGATAGAGAATAACATTAGTGGGCCCACTGAGTGCAAATTTAAAGTTTAGGCCTCATATAATCAACACTAAATGGGTAGTAAGTAAAGGACAATTCCCACAAGAAAATTTTTAAGGCATGTAATTGATAGAGGTTATATTTTGATGAAGATGCCAGTTTATTTAGATTTATGTTTTTTTATTCTTTCTATTTATTTTTTTACATTCATTTCTTTTTTATTAATATTATTTATTTTTGTCATGTAGTTCTATTTTTAGTATTATGTTTTGATGACAAGGCTGGTTTATATTTTGTGGACCAGGTAAGAGATTTTTTGAGACTTGAAATTGATAGAGAATAGCATTAGTTGGCCCACTGAGTGCAAATTTAAAGTTTGGGCCTCATATAATCAACACTAAGTGGGTAGTAAGTAAAAGCCAATTCCCACAAGAAAATTTTTAAGGCATGTAATTGATAGAGGTGGACCCCATAAAAAACTTTTTTATTTCTTTAAATTAATAGAATAGAGAATATTGTAATGAAGGAAGAAGAATTGACGATTGATTTAGATTTATATATAAGATTCTTTAAAAATATTTGCCTTTATAAAAAAAAAATCATGCCTCTCATATGCATTTGACTAACAATTACTTCCTATTTATATTTTAATTTACTTTTAACTAACCTCTCTCTCTCTCTCTCTCTCTCTATCAAATATCCACACCCCATGAATGGGAAGGCAAAAGGTATATGGGGTTCTCCAAAAGATGGTGACCAATCTTGAATTTCCTATATAATTGTATTAAACGTAGTTTGTTTGTTTACTTGGTATTTACTTTCAATTTAAATTGGATTTTTCTTCAATGAATTAAATGCTCGCATTGGACGCGGGGCCCGAAGTGCTAGAGTAGTACATTTTATGGGTAGGATTGTTTTTACGAATTTGTCTTAATCGTTATACTTTTGTTTTTGGCTCATTGGCCAGCTATGGTTTGGTCCTTACAGACACATCAACGTTTTGGATTAATGATTGTAGATTTTGATGTATGCAAATTAAGACATTGTGATGCACGTTTTTGTTTTTTTTTTTTTTTTAAGCATTTCTCTTTGCCCCTTTTGGGAGAAATTCCTGGCTCCGCTGCTGGATGAGGATATCCTTACTCATCACATGTTTAGAAAAAGGAAGAGGAAGAAAATACAATTAAGATTTTATATTACATTTTACTTTTTACTTTTCAACACACACACACACACATCACATTCACATTCCACAATTCACTTTGCCTTTTATATCCACATTTTGCATTCCACCTTTCACTTTCACATTTCATATTTTAAGTTACATTTGACATTTCATATTTCGCTTTTACATTTCACATCACTTTCAATCACAAAATTGTGCTCACATAGATTGGATTTCTACCCAAACTATTACAATCAAGTGTGAGAATTTCTAAGGTTGGCAGAAGTTGCGCCTTAAGTATACAATTATCAATATGACCAGAGGGTCTAACTTGACCACCAAAAGACCTCTTGAGTAATGTTGTTGATTCAATAAAAGAGTATGTGATTGTGTTTCTTAGGATCTGAATTAGGACTTGGAGATCGACTTAGGATTTGGAACCAATATTTAGGGATTAAGGTTTGGAATTAGAGACTGTCTTTTCTTTTTTTCTTTTTTTTCTTTTTTTTCAAAAAAAAATATTGTTTAAAACAAATTAGGTACTGTCTTGAATCATCAAGACCCATTAATAAAATTACAAGTGACAACAAATCTATCCATAATTCTAAAAACTCCAACAGGTAGAATCCCATGAAGAATATTATTTCTTAAGAAACAACGGGTGGGGCATCTACTGGTTCCTAACCTTTATCCCCCTCATGAAACTTGCTTTTCTGAATCCTTCATCTGGGAAATGCCCCCACTGCCCATTGGAGGACAAGCATTTGTGGGCCTGCAAGTCTCCCCTCCCCAGTCAGCCCTAGTAGCTAGCAGGACCGGAGCCTAATGCTGGGAATAAGTCCCTGGGAGAATACCCCAATTCCTTATTATCGTTGTCGTAGACCAACCCCCTGTTTCCATTTGCATCCTGTTACAAACAGCATAGAATAAGTCATTAGGCCGAATGTTTTACTGTAGAGAATCAAATGGGTATCCAGTTATATGATTATGCCAAGCCTCTTTATCCTTCAATAATAAAAAAAGAAGAGGCACCATATAGAGCCAAGTTTAGGATCTTTCAACTATAGATTCAAGACTATGTGGGGGGCATTTCTGTAATTCAGATATAAGCCCTAATCTCAGTAAAAGTACCAATCAGGCTTGTCTTGATCTCGGTCCCCTAAGCTCGATAACATTAGCGCTCCGCACCAGACTTGGGCTAGCTTCGGTAAAAGTACCAGCTGACCTCGTCTCATCCTATGCAGCTCGGTAATGGTACCAAGGCCTGCGCAGTTCGGCAACAGTGTCAAAGTGAATCTGCAATAAGGCTATACTTGACTTCGGTATCTCCATCAGTTCGGTCGACCGAGGTGGGTACTAGATGTCATTCAGCATTAATGAAATTGCAGCTACGTGCTGACTGATAAGATGGGCGCCGGATATAAATAAGGCGTGGACCTTATCCAACGATCACATAGCAATCATGCAAAAGATCAAGGTATGGTCCGATGGGACAGTACCTCTACCTACCTCCACTGAGGAGAAAAGGTATGCCCCGATGGGACAATACCTCCACCTACCCCTACTAAGAGAGGATCTGAGGTGACCAACACACACACACATATATATATATATATATATATGCATAAGGTAAAACCAGCAAAGGTATACAAACATAACACACCCTTAGCTCTCTCTCTCTCTCTTTCTCTCCACTCATTCACCCTTTTGTTGAGTTATTAAATTAACTTAAGCGTTGGAGTGCCTTCAGCTGGCCATAGCCAGGGCCTCTAAGCTTCTTCTTTCCCTTTCAGGCTTTAGGAACTACTTTCTTTCCTATAAGCTTTACAGCAAATCCTATTTAACTAAGTCTGTAATTTTTAGGCACTTGCAATTGGCGTCGTCTATGGGAAAGAGATTTAAAAATACCATGCCTCCGAAGGCCAAGAAGATTGACGAATCATCAAGAACCTTGTCAATACCGCAGTCACCGGTGCTACAAGAAATAGCGCTGTCTCAGGCACGACTAGAACGACGAGAAGCGATCCTAACGCAATCTTCGCTAGTGTTGCAGGAGATACCGTTATCACATGCACGGATGGAGTGACGAGAAGCAACTCTAGCCCAATTGCCGCTGGCATTGCAAGAATAGCCGCCACCCTCCCATCAGAGGAGGACCGACGGCAGAACTCGTCTGACAAGAGCTTCCTAGGCAGGAACTTCAAGAAGAGTGACAGCGCCCCCCCCAGCAAGATAATCAGTTGACCAAGCGTTCGCAACGAGGACCGCCGCCCTTTCATTAGAAGAGGACCGGGGGCAAATCTCGTCTGGAGGGAGCTCTCCAGCGAAACCGGTCCCTGACACCTGTCATATCTCATCAAACTGAAGAAGAAGACGAGGACAATGACTACAATCCTCTTACCGAGGACGTCAGAGTCCAAAACGTCGTTATCTAGGAGAAGGACGAATTGATTCATCGGCTTTAGCAGCAGCTGCAGGAAAAAATGAAGAACTAGGCTCCGCCTCCCAGGCTCCAGTCAGTTGGGCAGAGGCAAGTCCTGGATAACAAAATATGCCGTCGAGCCTATGATGAAAACTTGAGTAGCAGCCACCCAAACAATGCCAAGGACGGCTGAAGCGATGGCTAGAAGATAAGGACGATCTGCCTGAGTGGCTTGACTAACACATCGGGCAGACTGTTCAGCGAAATATGGAGGTGGCCGGTCTCGCCCGAGCCCGGTTAAATACTTATGACTCGGGGAATCTCGGCACGTCTCCCTTCTTTCGGGAGATAACTAACTTTCCTCTCCCTGAGAGGTTCAATATCCCGAGGTTCACCCTTTATGATGGAACCTCGGACCCTGCAGCCCATCTCCGACACTTCACCCAGCGAATGTCGATCTGGGGTGATGTCGGACACTTAAACAACAGAGTATTCTCCTCCAATCTGGGAGATATCCCCCTTAGATGGTTTTGCGCGCTCCCGAAGGAGTCGATCTCAAGCTGGTAGCAACTCAGAGGCTCCTTCTTGGAAAAATTCCAAGCACATAGAGTCATCCCGAGGACAAACAATGACCTGATGGCCATTAGAATGAAGGAGAAAGAAAACGTCACTCGATTCGTCAAGAGGTTCTGGACCATCTACAGCTAGATCGAGGATGCCAATGAAGAAGTGGCCGTCATGTGCTTCAAAGAAGCCCTGCTACTAGGCAATGAACTCCGAAAGGAACTTGTTCGATATCCCGTGGCCATGATGAAAGCGTTAATGACCCGGGTGAATCAGTTCATTGAGTAGGAGGAAGAAGAGACCCGAGCTTGGGAGAACTTTGGGCTCAGACGCAAAAGCACTCGGCGCGAAGACAAGCCTCCTATGACGGACAAGAAACCGTTTCGGAGGGAGGAAAAAAATCGTGATAAAGCCTCCTTGAGCTTGTTAATGGTCTCGACACCCACCTTAGGAGCAAAGAAGAAGTCTAAGCCATCTGCCAATTCCTATAAGGCTGCAAATACAATCTTCAAGGAAACAATCTACAAGGTTCTTAGAAAGATCAAAACACAGTCATTCTTCAAATGGCCCCAGCCAATGAGGGGTGATCCTTCCACCCGCGATCAAAATAAGTTCTGTGCCTACCATAAAAAAAGGGCACAACATAGAAGACTGCATGTCCCTCAAGTCTCATCTTGAAAGGCTCGTTAAAGATAGACATTTGAAGGACTACGTCAAATACGAGAGCAGAAACAATAATGTCCAAGCTCATCAACACCAAAATAATAAAGACAGCGATGAGCCGGAGGGCATAATAAACGTCATTCACCTAGCTCCCGCACCAAGGGAGAGCAATCAGGCTCGCACCGAGGCCAGGAGTGCCTCACACAATAAGTAAGTGATGACAACCGAACTGGAGTCATCCGCAAAGAAAGCTCGAATAGAGAAGCCCAATTTTTGGTTCTCAGATAAGGACCTAGAAGGGGTCCAACTCCCCCATAATGATCCACTAGTCCTGACCCTGAAGTTGAAAAACTACTTGGTGAAAAGGGTGCTTGTGGACCCCGGAAGTTCCTCAGAGATCCTTTACTACGATTGCTTCAAGAGGCTGGGGCTCAAGGAGGAGGATCTGCAAGAATCACGCACCCCCTTGATAGGCTTCAGCTCAAAGCCAGTGTATCCCAAGGGAAGGATCACCCTAAAGGTCCAAATCGGAGGAGTCAATATGCAAGCCGACTTCCTCATGGTGAATGTACCATCACCATACAATGCAATAATGGGAGGACTTGGCTGCATAGCATGAAAGCCGTAACTTCCACCCACCATCAGAAGCTCAAGTTCCCATTGGAGAGCAAGGATGGAAGAGTTGAAGTAGTCACTGTCAGAGGTGACCAGGAGATGGCCAAACAATGCTTGATGACCGTGATGCTCGACGAAGCAAAGCCGACCTAGGTTCATATGGCCGAATTGGAAGTAGAACTGGATAACGTTGGCCGAGCTCCAGAGCAAAAAAGCATTGAAGACTTGGCCGAGGTCCGGATCGATCCAAACGATCTTGAGAGGTATTTCCTGCTCGGAAGCCAATTGACCAAGCCAGAAAGGTCTGAGCTGCTGGACTTCTTGTTACAAAACAAGGAAGTTTTTACTTAGACCCCCTACGAAATGCCCGGGATCAACCCAGAAATCATGCGCCACAAGCTAAACGTGGACCCCAAGCACAAACCTGTCATTTAGAAAGCTTGCAGAATGGGGATCCAACAAACTAAGGCCGTGATTGAAGAGGTAGAGAAACTACTGGAAGCTAAGCAATCAGAGAAGTTCACTATCCCAAGTGGCTGGCTAACACAGTAGTTGTCAAGAAGAAGAACGGGAAGTGGAGAGTTTGTGTGAACTTCATTGACCTAAATAAGGCATGCCCCAATGACAGCTTTCCACTCTCGAAGATAGACCAATTGATTGATGCAACAGCCGGGCACGACAGGATGAGTTTTTTCGATGCTTACCAAGATTACCATCAGATCCCCATGAGCAAGCCTGATGAAGAAAAGACTGCGTTTATAACGCCCAGAGGCATCTACTATTACAAAGTGATGCCCTTTGGGTTAAAGAATGCAGGCGTAACTTACCAGAGGCTAGTGACGAAAATGTTTCAGGCTCAGGTCGGCAAGACAGTGGAGGTCTACATTGACGACATGGTCGTCAAGTTCAAAAGGTCACAAGACCACTTGGCCGACCTGCGTCAGACGTTTGACGTCCTCAAGAAGTTCCAGCTCAAGTTGAATACATCCAAGTGTGCGTTTAGCGTTGGCTCCGGCAAATTCCTGGGAAGCCTCATTACAAGAAGGGGAATCGAAGCCAACCCGGACCAGATTTCAGCCATCCAGGCTATCCAGTGTCCTACCACGGCAAAACAAGTCCAAAGGCTCACAGGGATGGCTGCCGCACTTAATCGTTTCATCAGCCGACCTTCGAACAAGTGCCGCCCATTCTTCCAGCTCTTGAAGAAAAGTAAGAAATTCCAATGGACTCCAGAGTGCAACCAAGCCTTGCAGTTACTTAATTGCTACTTATCCTCACCTCTCCTGTTGTCTACACCAAAAAGGGTGAGGTACTCTATCTGTACCTGGCGGTCTCGGATCATGCAGTGAGCTTGGTACTCCTCAGAGAAAAAGACGAGCAACAAAAGCCTATCTATTACATGAGCAAGATCCTCCTTGATGCCGAGACCAGGTACTTGCCACTGGAGAAACTCGCATTGGCACTCGTTAATGCCTCTTGCAAACTCTCACACTACTTCCAGATGTTTACCATAGTGGTTGCTACGGAACATCCACTCAAGTCCTTTTTCAGAAATGCCGACTTCTCTGGAAGAATTTCAAAATGAGCCGTCGAACTGGGGCAATTCGATATCTGATATCAACCCAGAACGGCAATCAAGGCCCAAGTTTTGGTAGACTTCATTGTAGAGTTTGCTCCTCCTAGTTCGGCACCGAGACAGCTCGACACCGAACTGGGGGGCAATGAGGAAGAGGTCACCAAGACGGAACAAGAAAAGACATGGGAGCAGTTCCTTGATACAGCATGGAAGGTCTTCATCGACGGATCCTTAACATCGAAAAGGGCTGGCGCTGGCATAGTCCTCCAGTCTCCAGATGGCCTTGTCATCGAACAAGCCCTAACTCTTGACTTCAAGGCGTCAAATAACGAAGCTAAGTACGAAGCATTAATCGTAGGGTTTGACGGTGCCAAAATCCTGGGGGCACAACAGCTGTGGTCTTTAGCGACTTATAATTGGTGACGAGCCAGTTAAATGGAGATTAACAGGCTCGCAATGAAAGAATGGCGGCCTACCTTGCTCACGCAAAGCGGCAACTTTCTCAATTCACCAGAGTTGAAGTCAAACAGATCGGCATAGATTCCAACTCTCATGCCGACGCTCTTGCCAGCTTGGCCTCTGTCGTCGAAGCCGGAAGAAAACGAACAGTTGAGGTGGAGACATTGAAAAGGCCAAGTATAGAACTCCAGCCACCTCAGCAATTCTTGTGTGCCGACCTTGGTCCAAGTTAAATGGCCCTGATCATCGCCTACCTGAAGGACGACTACCTCCTGAAGATAAGAACAAGGCTCACAAGATCAAGCTGAAAGCAGCTCGGTTTTGGTTATCTCCGGATAGCAAGCTCTACAGGAAATCCTTCACCAGCCCTTACCTCTAGTGTGTCCACTCGAGCAAAGTCAAAGACTTCCTTTATGAAATTCATGAAGTAATATGCGGAAGCCACATCGGAGGTCGGTCACTTGCGTACCAAGCCATCAACCAGGGCTACTGGTGGCCCTATATGCAAAAGGATGCCAGCTCAACACTAGGAAGTGTGAGAGATGCCAGAAGTTCTCACACTCCCTCCATTAACCAGCACAGGACCTGAGCCCACTTACTAGCCCTTGGCCTTTAGCTCAATGGGGGTTGGATATCGTGGGACCACTTCACCGAACTCCCGGGAATAAGAGGTGGCTAATAGTGTCCACCGATTATTTCACTAAGTGGATAGAGGAGGAACCACTGTCCTCTATTACCGAGCATGAAACAAGGAACTTCGTCTGGAAGAATGTCATCACAAGATTTGGGGTGCCACGAGCCCTGGTCTCAGACAGCGGGACTCAATTCGATTCCAATTACTTCAAGAACTTCTGCCAAGAGCTCGATATCAGAAACTACTATTCAACTCCAGCCTATCCACAGAGCAACGGTCAGGCCGAGATTTCAAACAAAGTGGTGCTCGATGGACTCAAGAAAAGGCTCGATTGAGCTAAGGGGAGATAGGTGGAAGAACTTCCAAGTATCCTTTGGGCATATAAAACTACTCCAAGGCGATCCACTTGGGCAACATCCTTCTCCCTGGCCTATGGACTGGAAGCTGTGATCCCTCTCGAGATCGGTCTTCCAATCCTGTGGTCCGAACCCTTTGACCAAGGCAAAAAGGAAGTAAATCTGGCCCAAGAACTCGACCTGGCCGAGGAACGAAGAGATGCTGCGTCCATCCGTCTTGCTTCCTACCAGCGAACATTTGCCAGAAGCTACAATCAAAGAGTCAAAGAAAGGAAATTTGCAGTTGGAGAACTGGTCTTAAAGAAGATGCTTCCTGTAGACAAAAATCCCAATGAAGGCAAGCTGGCACCAAACTGGCATGGGCCATTCAAAGTGATCTCGACAGTAGGACAATCAGCATACAAACTTGAAGACATGGAGGGTAGAGAGTTACCACGCCCATGGAATGCTACACACCTCAAGAAATATTACTTCTGAATTGTATTCAATTCTTGAAATCAATAAAAGGAATTCTCGCGGAAGGATTGTGCTTTATTGTTTCTCGCTAAATTACGGAACTCGGCAGTTGTCCCAGCTCAGTTATGGAACCAGCTATGCAATATCGGCTCGGTTACGGAACCAGCCATGCAAAATACTCGGCGATATAAGTTTCAGTTATATAACCAACTACACGCCAACACCTTGTTATGGAACTCGGTGATCTCAGCTCGGTTATGGAACCAGCTTATCTCAGTTTGGTTATAGAACCGGCTCGGCTAGGTTATGGAACCAGCCATTCACCGTGTTACAGAACTCGGTGACTCCATCTCGGTGGCTTCATCTCTATTATGGAACCGGCTACATAAAACCACCGAGCTACGGGGAAAAACGATAATACTAGCTCGGTCACGGAACCAGCTATGTCGAAACTACATTATAGCTCGATTACGGAACCAACCACGCAAAGCACCAAGTCACAGGACTCAAGGGGAATCAATACATTGGTTATGGAACCAACTACGCGGAACATATTTCGAGTTACCGAACTCGTTTACGTGGGTGTTTCCTAAAGAATGGAAAAGAACTTGGTCCAGATTACCTCTTCTAAAGTTCAGAGCGAATTTGATGCAAGTCCGTTTTCTTGAGTTAAGGAATGTAAGAGTTTTAGCGGGTTCTGGTTATTAAACTTGGAAGAAACACACGTAATTCTCAAAAGAAAATGTACAGTTGCAGGTGTGAAAAAAGAAGAATCTTTATTGATGAAAAAGAGTACAGGGTACAATTTTACATTTTCAAAAGAAAAGAAAGATACATTAGAAAGAAGAAAAAGAGACTCAGGCAGCACCGGCATCAACAACAATGTCGCCAGGAGGAGCTTCCGATGGAGGAATCGAGGCAACTTTAGAAGGGACCTCGGCGGGAGGGGCTTCGGCAGGGACTTCTGGAGGAGCTTCAGGAAGAACGTCGGCGGGAGTAGAGAGAGGTACAAAAATCTGCTTGGTCGCCTAATCTTTTAGCTTAGGCAAGTCCATATAAGGTGATCCTTGGGGATCCCCATCTTCTTCAGTACGGCCTTGCACCCATGCTCGAACAGTCGTGGACCTAGCACATCGACTTGAGCGTCATAGTCTCTAGTTGCCTCCGCCACCCCTCGCGGTAGGCAGCCTCCATTTTAGCCTCAGATGAAGCTTCGAGGTCAGCCTTTTCCTTCGGCAAGGCCTCGAGCTCGGCATTCTTCCCTGCTAGCTCGGCCTTCCTCTCCTCCAACTCGGCCTCGAGTTGGATCACCCTGCAGACTTCGTTCACAGCGTGTTCGAGGTCCTTCCCGAGGTCGAAGTTTTTCTCTTCCTCGGCCTTCAGCTTCTGGCAGCTGCCCTCCAAGGCCTTCGCAAGCCTCTTCCTCTCTACATCCAACTGCTTAATCCGGGTGTCTCTGTGCTGGACTCTGTCCAGAGCCACCTTCACCCGTTGCACGATCTGAGAAAGAAGACAAAGTGTCAGATAGAAACAACCAAAGATTAAGTAATCTGTGACAAAAGGAACTTACCGAATATGGAAAATGTAGCGTGTTGATCAGCAACGTCGCATCGTCTATACCCTGCAGCCTCTGTATATCAAGCGGCAGAGCACAAGCACTTGCGAACGTCGCTGCGGCATGAGGGTTGCCGTGGAGACAGTCCTCCACTGTCACCAGCCTCCCTAGCCCGAGCGAAAAGAATGGCCTCCACAAGGTCGGCCCCACATGCTGAAGTGCCGAGTCTTGACCAGGGGCCTGCTCCACTGAGCCCTCATTTCTAGGCCGCTTCTCCGAGGCCCTCTCCCTCGCCTCCTCGGCAGGACGCTGCTGGTCCGCCGAACCAGGCCTCTCGAACTTGGGCCTCTTCTCTGGCCGAGTCTTTTCCTTCCTGGTCTCGACGGGGCACTCCCGAATCAAAGTACCGGCAGCAGCAAAAACCCTAGCAGCGCCCGAGCTTGCAGAGGCAAGATTTTTATCGGCGATGGGGGGATTGGAAGCAGAAGCCTCCTCTCCAAAAAACTTATCCCCCAACTTTTTCATCTGCAAGGGAGGTCGGCCGGGTGGCATCCTCTCTTGTTTCGAACTTGGAGAAATGTAGGCTTCGACGACCTGTTGTAGATCGACCTCCGGCTTAGCTCGTGAAGAAGAGGCCTCAGCACCCAAAGCTTTTCGGTGCTTGAGGTCGGCAGGCGCGTCCAAGAGCTTGTCTGGCTTCCTCTTGATGTAGGTACGGTACCTCGATTCATACCTAAGGAGCGACTAGGCGGCCTGGGTGTTGTGACCCTTATAGTTGCACATCGCCCTCTGCCAGTCGCTATTTGGCTGCCAACCTGATGCGCTGGCCTCGCGTTTTCTCTGCTTGATCTCTGCGTGGCAAACATAAAGGCGTCAGGTCAGCAAAACAAGAAAAAAGTAGAAGACGAAGACATAGAGGAGGTCGGTATTTACTTGGAGGAATCCCGAAATGACGGGGTATCCTGTACCGCCTCTCCGTCGTGGTCTCATTCTCCCCGAACTCCCAATTGCAGGAGACGAATAGACGATCATCCCCGACATGTCGGCTCGAGTCCTCCGGGTCGGTAACGAACTGCTCCCGCCCTGGCCTCCCCTAGAAGTAGAAGTAGTGACCGTCCTCGACCGACTTGCACACATCATAGGCGTCCTCGATATCATGGACACCGAGGTTGATCCACAAGATCTTATTGAGTTCTACAGCACCCATTATTATTTTATAGCCATTGGGCATCAACTGGCAGGGGCTGAGATGCCATGCTGATAAATAGGCTCTAAGAAGGGGGTGAACTGAGAACCTAACCCCACCTTTAACTATAGCAATAAGAGGAAATGGCATGCAACCATCATAGAAAATGAAACCATAAAAAAGGTCATCAAGTTCATCTAACCTGGGGATGCCATACATCACCCTGAAGGCAGCCATAGCCTCAGGGGTGTCCGCCCAGTCCCTATAGGCTCCCGTTTTTCTAAAAAACAAGAAGACAGAAACCTTAGCCAAACAACAGAAACCCTAACAATGAAGACGAGAGGAGAAAAGAAGAAAAGGGGAAGAAGGAGACTCACGAAGGCTAAAAGAGTGCGGAGTCTCGACGGCAACAAAAGTTCTCTCTTCTATGCTCTTTCCTCTACAAAAGCCCTTTCTCTTAACAAATGCAAAAATAGAGGAAGGAAGGTGCAGTACCCCTATTTATAAGAATAAAAGTGCATCTTTTCGGATTTCGAGGACGCATGTGCGATGCGTCACCTCGAGCACTCCACACGCATCTTCAAAGACGTTAGAAGCCCCATCAGACAGCGACACGTGGCACCGTCGGTTCGCTTCCCACATCGATCAAAATGCCCCACTCACTATCTTCATTAATTGACTAGGGTAGACAAAATGACGGTAACGTACTAATTGATTACCTCGAGCAGACAAAGCGGCAACAACATTAATTACCTCGGGCAGATGAAGCGACATCATAAGGGTCATGCATCAATAATTGTAGGCGGCCTACATCAAGATGAATGAGCTCTCCTATTTCTATACTTAGCTCCAGACCTCAAAGAGTTGAAGAACTTTAAAAGGTCAAGAGCTAAGGGGCAGTTGTGTGGGGGCATTTCCGCAATTCAGAGATAAGCCCTGATCTCGGTAAAAGTACCAATCAGGCTTGTCTTGATCTCGGTCTCCTGAGCTTGGTAACATCACCGCTCCGCACTAGACTTGGGATAGCTTCGGTAAAAGTACCAACTGACCTCGTCTCATCCTATGCAACTCGGTAATGATACCGAGGCCTGCACAGTTCGACAACGGTGCCAAAGTGAATCTGCAATAAGGATGTACTTGACTTCGGTATTTCCATCAGTTCGGTCAACCGAAGTGGGTACTAAGTGTCAATCAGCATTAATGAAGTTGCGGCTACGTGCTGACTGATAAGATGGACGCCGGATATAGATAAAGCGTAGACCTTATCCAACGATCACATCAGCAATCATGCAAAAGATAAAGGTATGGTCCGATGGGATAGTACATCTACCTACCTCCACTGAGGAGAAAAATGTATGCCCCGATGGGACAATACCTCCACCTACCCCCACTAAGGGAGGATCTGAGGTGACCAATGCCTATATATATACATAAGGTAAAACCAGCAAAGGTATACAAACATAACACACCCTTAGCTCTCTCTCTCTTCCTCTCCATTCATTCACCCTTTGTTGAGTTGTTAAACTAACTTAAGCGTCGGAGTGCCTTCGGCTGGCCACAGTCAGGGCCTGTAACCTTCTTCTTTTCCTTTCAGGCTTCAGGAGCTACTTTCTTTCCTCAAAGCTTTACAACAAACCCTATTTAACTAAGTCCGTAATTTTTAGGTAATTATAAAAACCAACCATATTAGTGAATTTTGAAAGACATGTTATAATAGTTTCTAATATAACTTGGTTAACTGTGCTATTTTGAGAGTTTGCAGAGCATTCGCCAGACCACCAGGCCTGACGAGTTGGCTTGGGCCACCCCATACTCGATAAGATTAGCCAATGGGCCAACTGAATGTCCATAAGTTTAGGATTGGGCTACCCACGGTCATAACAATAGGCCAAGGCCCAAGTCAGTACTAGTAATAGATTCGACACATATTTTAGTATGTCATACTGGATTGGAGGAGATTAATGTGATAGGGTAATTAATAGATATTGGTAGAGGTTGAACCTATTTAGCAACAGGGCCAAATGATGGGGTACCATCTTAGGTGGACTTCAATCTTTCTTCCTTAGGTGGACTTCAATCTTTCTTCACTCTCTCCTCTTTCTCTCCTTTCTTCGCAGGGAGCGGTTTCTTCCACGATTCAATATTAAAAAAGGCCCGTCTCATTGGACTAGAGCAGACAGTCGAGATTTAAGGTGAGTTTTACGATTTGGGTCATATTCAAAATCTCTTCATTTTGACAGATTTTGTAGAATGCGTGATTGGCTTTTCTGGGGTTTATACTTGGATAAATATCAGATTATGTGTTTTAAGGTTGATTGAAAGAGAGAGTAGAGATTTTGAGGATAAGGGGCAAAGATCCATCTTTTATTTTTGCTGTTTTGTGGTCACAGATTCTTAAATCTTCTTCTTCTCCTGCAGATCTTTGGTTTGTCATCCGTTCCCTGTGAAAAGATTTCTCTTTTTCTTTTGCTGCTTCATCTCATTAGGATCTGACAAAATCTGCCCTTGTTTTTTAGTAGAAGACCTAGATCTTATGTCCCTTTCACTTTTTCAAATCCACCCCAACATTCTTTGAGATTCCCAAACCCCAAAACACAAAAGTTCTGGGAAAGACATTCTTTTCCTATTTCCCCTTCCCAGTTCCCACCCTGTTTTTCTAAATATTCCATCTCTTACTTTTCAATTCCTTCAAAAATCCCAACTTCAAAGACCAAGACATCTAGTTTCCTGATCAAGGAAAGACCCCTAAGTTTTATTTACTTCATCGAACCCAAATCTAGCAATTGAAGACCTGAAACTTCATAACAGAGCCAAGAGACTAGAGCTGCAAGCTGCTTTTACGACTTCAAAGCTGTCTCCCTTTTGATTCTTCCCTCACATTTTCCAAACATGACAGAACCTTCCCGAAAACTACCCGATTTCAAGCAATCTATCAAGCTAAAATATGTGAAGCTTGGTTACCATTACCTCATCACCCATGAAATGTACCTCTTTCTCTTGCCTGTCTTTGTCCTGATTGCAGCCCAGCTCTCAACCTTCTCTATTCAAGACCTCCATGATCTCTGGGACCAACTGCGCTACAGCCTCATCTCTGTTATCCTGTGCTCGACGCTCCTTGTCTTCCTCTCCATCCTCTACTTCCTCACACGCCCACCCTCTACTTCCTCACCCGCCCACGCCCGGTTTATCTCGTGGACTTCGCCTGCTACAAGCTCGATGATGCACGCAAATGCACCAGACAGATCTTCATGGAGCGATCCTACAGCTAGAGGGCACGAACCCAATTAAGCTTTCATACGAATACTGGGCTTGGTGCAGATCGCATCATCTCTGCTCTTTCCTTTTCCTCTTCTTTTCCCACACAATTGTCTCTCTAATTATAGCGCAACTTGATTACCTTAACTTACCCGTCTCTCTCTCTCCCTCTCTTCCTCTCCCTCTCCCCTCTTGCGTCCTATACGAGCCATTGAAACATACAAGTGGAGCTTTTGGATTGTCGAATGCAATAGAATCAAGCTAGGCAGAGACTTAAAAAAGTCTCTCTTTAATGCTCAGGGGTGGTCAATTTTGGTTGCACATCGTTGGTTCAAACCACTGATCTAGATCCAAATATTTTTGAATCCAAAAACCAATTTCAAAATTGATACCGTTTATTCTTGCATTGTAGACGTCAGGTGTTAAAAAAGCATGTTACCCAGGGTAATTGGGCGCGTTTGGATGTACGAGAATTATGATGATATTTTATTTTTAGTTGTTTGGTATGAAATTTTTATTTTTTATATAGAAAAGTGGCGCTTTTATGTCTTTTAGTAGAGAAAGTATGTTGTTTTTTTTTACTTTTTTTTTTTAAGATGCAAGGAATTTTGAAATTATGTACTTTTGATACGACTCTTTGTCTTTTCTTTTCTGGATAATGGAGGCTTTACCTCACCTCACTTCACTTCACCACACATCCAAACACACCCGGATGACAAATGGCAATGCGTCTGATCTCTTTTTTTTTTTTTTTCAAAGAAATTATGGTTCGTAAGTTAGGCATGCGAAAGAAAGAGACAAACCTAATTACTTAGTACCCACTCGAATAGTAAACTAGGGCTAGTTTGGCACTTTACTAACATAGTGAAAGTCAAGTAAAGCATCCATTTATCAGACAACATGTCACATGAAAAACACTTTAATTCAAAACTCTCTTCATCTTTAAAAAAAAAAAAAAAAAGCTAAAAAGCGACCACCTTTATCCACTAAAATATAAAAAAAACTCCATTTTTTCATAGAAAAAGTAAAAAAAATTTCATTTTAAATAACTAAAAATAAAACATTATAACTCATTTATATTTTATTCTTTCTTTAATATCAACTTTACTTCACTTGAATCTATTAGGGCACGTTTGTGTACACACTCTTTCCGCAGAAAGGGAAACTTGTCACGTCAACAAATTCCATAGAAATAAAAACCTCGGAAAAAGATTTCCATAGAATTTAGAAATTCATGTTTGGTGCAAAAAGAGTTTTCTCATTGAATTGGTGCTAATGTTGTTTGGTGCGGCTGTGGATTTCTTATAGAAAATTAAAATTTCTTATTTGGTGATATAATTTTTTTGAAGAAAAATAATATAACATGTATATTATTTATTCAACATTAAATAATAATTTATATAAAAAAATAAAAAATGAAAGATTTGTTGGATTTTTGGGTTGAAATGGACGAAAGTGAGAAAAAGAATATGAAGTTTTTCGAGAAAATCCGTTTCCCATACCTCTTATAGGAAACTCATTTTCACAATTATCAAAGAAAATGCTGATTAGACAGAAAAGCATTGCCGTAAAATTATTTCACACGATAAATGAATTTTTTGCAAAAACTCATCTACTTTTCCACATAAAAGTATATTATACAAATATGCCATCAAAGAGTCTACACATCTATCGGAGTCGTGCTCCAACCCGGGTCTGCCCCGGTGTGTAGGACGGCTGATGTGCCATTAATAAAAATGCCAAACCGGGGAAAAGAAGAGGTTTCTTAATTTCTTAATCTTACGCGTCACTTTGTCGGTCAAGTCAAGTTTCCAAAGTCAGAGATTCAATGTATTCTCCTTGGTTTTGTCATTTTTTTTTTTTCAAAGAAGTTGAATAAGATAAAACGATGCTCGTCCTTCCCTCTAAGATGACTTTCACTCCCTCTTCCTTCAAATCAAGACTTTCACATTTGAAAGAATGATAGACTAGATGGATAGAGCATCCTATGCTCGTCGGCCTTTGTTCCCTCTTCTTCTGTAGTAATGTTTTTATTTTATTTTGTGCTTATTTCCTTTTTCATTTCTGAAAAGGAATAGAAAAGGTAATGACCTGACCATTTGAGGTGGATCCACCACAAATCAGGTGCTTTTCCTTTTGTCTTATTAAATCATTCAACGGCAGGATTGGCATGTGAAAGCTGGTGCAAGACGTATAGCAGGTATCAACTGGTGCAAGACGTATAGCAGGGTATCAACTTCAAAACGTGGGAAACTTGGGCTGTGTGCTGTCTCTCGTGTCACGTCTTAACAGCTGGAGGGCAAGGCACAAACCCAAGAAACTTGGTCTGTGCTCTCTCTCTTGTCACATCTTTACAGCTGGAGGGCACGAACCAATTAATTAAGCTGTCATTCGATTAATGGGCTTGGTTGGGGACTCTATGATGATGAATCATCTTTATTACACTTTTCCATTTCACTTTCATTTAGAAAACAGATCGCATCATCTCTTCTCCTTCTTTTTCGTCTTCTCTTCACACAGAATTGTCTCTCTATCTATAACGCAGCTTGATTACCTTGCTCATTTATCTTTCTCTCTCTACTCTTGCATCATCTATGATGGAGAAATTTTTAGAATGGATGGGTCAGATCTTTCCAAATACTCAGATCTCCGAACAAGTGGGCTACGTGAGGAATCTCAAAAGGAATGTAGAAGATCTAATGGAGGAAGCCAAAACACTGAAAGCCCAGTGCGACGACATGGAGAGTGAAGGACGGGAAGCCTCAAGAAAAAGAATGAGGCTC
>QPKB01000007.1:9520704-9626349 GCA_003546025.1 Camphora micrantha
GCATCGGGACCACAGTAGCAATCTGCGGCATCGGACAAGACCACGGTAATGACCGGGTAGCGGATCCAAACTGCATGCTAGGCGGGACAAAGGGGGATCTCCAAGTCCGGTTGATCAGACCAACAGGGTTATCCCAGCCTAGTGGTGCCGACTCATAGGTCAAATACAATCGAGACAATGCAAGCAAATCAAGTAAGAATACATATTCAACGGGGCAAGACGGGGGTGCTCAAGAGCAAACACTGACATATCATGTGGTGCAATGCACTTCAGGTCAAGTAATCTGTTTCAGTGTACAATAAATACTTTCGGGAAAACCCATTCATGTAATGCACAGCTTGGAAATAGAGAATAGTAATAACTTGTGCTAAATCAGGAAAGACAATGATTTTAAAGAATCTATTTGAGTGAATAGGGGTCCCGTAGTCGATCATAGATATGAATTGGACTCTTGAAGTTTGAAGACATTCCGGGGGCTCCTATGACTTTTACGCTTTTCAAAACTAACATGAGCTTAATGGTTATAACTAGATGTTATGATAAGGAAATCAAGACTATAAATGGTCCATTTATCCTAAGTATGATGTTAATTCGGAGACATCGAGCAACCTACTCAGTCATCGGAAAGGAATAGAATTCGCGATAACCAAGGAAAAAAGTCTTGTATTTAGATATAAAAGAAGATATCGCGTCATTCCGTCCCGTTCAAGATTGAAATGAAGTGAACATCGATGTCACCCCAACCAACCGTGAGAGCATCGGCTCAAGACGTCCTCACGCATGGTCAAATGAGTCCAAAGAGGGTAGCCAAGGTCCCACCTAAAACCAAGAAAAAGAAGAAAAAAATATAAAATCTCAAACCACTGGACTCAATCTGAAGTCCTCGATCGAAGGTCCGATCGATCGGCCAAATTTTTCTGAACAGGGTCGATCGATCGGCCGAAATTTTCTACACAGGGCCCGATCGATCGGCCAAAAACCCTTACAGTTAAAAGACAGTCGATCGATCGGTCTCTTACACGTCCGATCGATCGACTGGGGCGTGCAGCAGTTCCGGGAACTTGGTTTCTTTTTTCTCTCCTTTTTTTTCCTTCCAACACGTGATTAACCCAAGGAAAAACTATGAACAGGATGACTTAATTACATGCTTCCAAGACATTAAATAGGCTATCAAGAGGTATACAGAATCATTTATTACAACCATGGAAAAATCAATAAAGGAAATCAATGAAAGCATAAAAATCCATAAATGCTACCAACCATTGAAACTTAAAAACATCCAACATTCACTTGCCTCAAGTCTTCAATTAATGATATTACCAGCTCTAACAAGTCCTTCCAAGAAAATGGTCCAAGCTACAAGGACAAAATCCCAAAAAAACCTAAAATGGGTCAAAACAATGAAGAAGAAGAGAGAGCTCCTAATAATGAAAATGGAGTTTCTCAAGGACCAAAGGAAACATGAATCTAGAAGCTTAGGAAGAGATCTTACCAAATGGTGTTCCAAAGGAGCAATGCAAGCTAGAAGAAGGTCTTGTGGAGAAGGGATTTTCTTCAAAAATGGTACCAATAGGTGCCAAGCCTTCAAGGTGAGGAAGAGGAATGGTGATCTCTATCTTGATGTTGGTGCAAGACTTGGTTGTGTTTGATGATGGCAAAGCAAGAAGAAGAAGAAGAGGAACCAAGCAAAAACCCTAGGCTCAGTTATGTGCTGGAAAATGGAGAAGGAAGAAGAGAAAATGGGTTCTCTTTATAACCATGAGAGTGGCTCCACCACTAAGAAACCTAAAAAGGCTGAAATAAGCGGTTTTCGGGACTTCAGGATGAAATCGTGACGAAGAAGAAGAAATGATCGTCGAAAAATATCTAGTTTCTAAAAAAGTATATGTTTCACGGGTTTCGGAATAACAAGTAAACCGGTACAGATTGGTTGTGAAAAGACTGTTTTGCCCTCAAAGCTAGAAAAGTCAAGTTTTCGGGGTTCGGGACGGGAAACGGGATCGAACATGAAAGTTAAGCTATCAACAAAACTCAAGTAAATCGGATGAATATTACCAAATCAAGAACAAAACGACTAAATCGGCGAAAAAAAATACAAATCAAGAACAAGACAAGTAATCGGGATAGAATACAAATCAAGAAAACCAGATAAAATCCCAAGTACACGTCTAGTCATAAACACCAGGGACCCCCAGAAGGCCCATTATTATACGCCAAGGCACTCCAAATATCCAAAGCTATAACAAAGCTATTTTAATCCCATACTGCAAACAAAAACCACAAAACACACTTAGTATTGCTAAACACAGCTCAAAAGACACCAATCTGGGCCTCTCGGGTCGGGGTCTCACACATATAGAGTAATAAATTAATAAAATTCAGAATGTTTTTATGATCTCCTATATATATTCAATAATCCAAAAGATGCAGAAAGAAATTCCTTACAAT
The DNA here is from genome assembly GCA_003546025.1 of Camphora micrantha. Taxonomy (NCBI): domain Eukaryota; kingdom Viridiplantae; phylum Streptophyta; class Magnoliopsida; order Laurales; family Lauraceae; genus Camphora; species Camphora micrantha. Next base: position 9,523,153 of record QPKB01000007.1, read on the forward strand.
CTATAATTCCGAATTCACAGCTGAAAGATCCTAAGAGAGTGTGACCCTTTTTAAAAGATGGGAAATCTCTCTTCTTAAGTCAGCCCATAAAATCCCCTCACACAATCTAACAATAATATGAATATGGTATGGAAAATTGAAGGTAGATTTTGGAAATATCGCTTTTGCCGTAAAGAATCCTTTCTCTTTGTTGGATATGCCTTCAAGGCTATTGCTTAATTAGGAAAAGGCTTGCTCCTAGGACAACTTTATGTTTCCACTATTTGTGATTTTGAGGAAAAAAAACAATAGAACATTTTCTTTGTGATCATGATAGGGCAATTTGGTTGGTTCCAACATTGGCTATCTATCTCATTTTGATAGAAATGTTAGTATGTAGAATGGTGGAAGAAGTTAATGGATTTAAAGAAATATGACTTATTTAAAAGGAGAGATCAATCTTATCTCGTTTGTTTTTTCACAAGGTGGGCACAGGGCAATGCATTAACCCTGACAAGATTATTAGTTTGGTTTCAAAATATATGCAAAGGTTTGTTTCCAATATAGGGGAGCACGTTAAAGTTTTATCCCCTTCCCCCATAGCGGTTTTAGGATTCTTGTTATTCATGGATGCTGCTTTTAATATTAAGGATGGAAAAATCTAGCTTTAAGCTTTTCATGATTGAGGTACGATAAATTTTGGTTGCAGGTGCTCAATTTGGACCAAGGATCTTTCTTTAAAGAAGTACGGGGGTGGGCTATTCTTCTAGCATTAAAAGGAAAGTACGAAGCAGCGGTTTTTCCTGAGATCGTGCTTCTTTCAAATGTGAAAGAAGTTGTGTGCATTGACAGGAAAGCTGACTTGGTGATCAACCCTATTGTTTTGGATATTAAAATTTTGAGTCTTCCGTTTTCTTCTATCGAGATTTTACATATTCCAAGGACTGTTAATGAGGTTGCTTATGTTTTGGCCAAGTATTGTTCTCCCATTGGCAAGAGTATCTGTTGGTACGTTTGTTTTCCAGATTGGGTATGGACATGGATTTTCCTCCCCCTTAATTCCCGATCTGTTGGTTTGTTGTTGTTGCCTTCTGATTCTGATGAAGTTCGATTTCCAAAAAGCAATCATTTCATAACTAGCAAAACCAATTAGATCAACCACATGAATTGAAGCTAACTATGAAGGAACTACCCACGAACCCCCAATTGTGATAAAGAACCCACACAAGTAACTATAGTTTATGTTTTTCCCAATTTGTGATAAAGAACCTATGCAGGTAACTATAGTTATGTTTTTTCTTTCTTAATTACCCATTTTAATGGCTAGTGAGTAGTGAGTGAGCGTTGGGATTATTGGGCAACTGGGGGCGGTCACCATCTGATAAAGTATTACAAGGTCAAGTATCTGTTGCAGCTAAGTCAATGAAGCTGTTGCAACAGTCTTCCTAGACTCGTGTGCACCTCATTTGATCCTTCAGGCAGTTTCTGATGATTTTCAAATATCAAGGACTGTTATTACAGTAGTCCTACAGAATGTATATATAAAACAACTCTTTATTAGTGAAACAAGTGAGAAGAGAGACGAGAACTCCGTATTCTGTTTGGTTGTTTTATTCTGTCCATCAATATTTGATCGACCTAAAATTACCTTCTCCCAAACTGCATACATTTCTCCAATGTCTAGACAAATTAAATCCATGTTGGGGGATCATATCAATGTTCTTATTTTGAACTTCTTATGAATTTCGTGGAGAATAGGATTTTACTCTCCTTTATCCGGACTGCAATCAAGTGGGACATCGACCATATAAAAGAGAGCTCCACCGCCTGCCACATGTGTAGGACCAGTAATCTTTGCTTTTTTATTATATTTATTTAATTTGAATTTCTAAACATTGAAGAAGATTTTAACTGTAGTCATCTCTGAACTTGAAGTTGTCATCAGTGAATGATATATAATTTATGTTGTTGAGTCTCACTAATGAGCCTCTCTCACTTGTTTGATTATGTAGTTTCCATTGTGAATGTCTTCCACCCAATATTTAATGTCCCTAAAATGAATGTGGTTTCCTCGCAAATCTCTTGGATGCCTTTTCAGGAATATCTTAAATATTCAAGAATATAATTTTCTGGATTGTTGGCCTAAAAAATTGGTCAGATGAGAAAACTAAGAACCGGCCACAACTATATCAAAATAGATTTAGTTCTGTAAGGCTCAATTTGATGCTTGTTAGGGATTGGTAAAATGCGGTGATATATGAGGAGTCTCAAGGCGGAATCACAGATTGTATACAAAGTGTGGGCTCATCAAGATCCAAAGTCTTAAATGTTCCACAAATGCAAATATTACCATTAAATTTCGAGGCTTCTAATTAAAGAGATGGTTATGGTCATCAGATTCCACGGATATTACCAACTTTTCGTTTGTGTAAAAGAGCTTCCAATCCCACCTTCCCCGTCATGGGTTTGAAATATGTTGCCAATAAAAAAAAAAAAAAAAATAAGAAAAGATAAATACTTTAAAAAAAAAAAAAAAAAAAAGAAGAAGCTCATATTTATTGAAGAAATGTATCTCTTCCAAAAGGGGCTAGTACCACTCATATTTATTGAAGCTCCAAAATAGAGTCTTTGAGCATCTAGACGTCCAAAACTAATATACAGGCTTGCTAGCATCACTCAATGATGGCCAAATAGTGGTTCCCATTCAACCACCAACAATGGGAAGTGAAACCCCACTCTATTACATCAGCTCCCAAACTCAAGGCAAGAAGCTCGAAATTGCATCCCATCCAACATTGATTGGAAATTTCTATATATATTTTCACCATTAGAAGCTACAGTTATGATATATACCCCATCCTTTGTTATTAGGCTTTGATACCAGATATAAGAGAAATACATGAAGATTAATAATAGCTAAAATACCAAATCCCAGGTTTAGGTACTTATGTTCATGACATGCAAATTTTACACCACAACAAAAGTAGATAATTATGTAATAGTCACTTGTACAAAATATCAAGGAACTACTAGCTCAGGAGCGAGGGGTAGATGTTGAGGTACTCCTGCTGCGAACTAGCAAAACGCGTGTCCCGTGACTCGAACACCTGACCTACAAAGGTCTGATACCATTTATAAAATCTTACACTCCATTGAGCTACCACTTATCCCCAATATCAAATCCCAGGTTTAGGTACTTATGTTCATGATATGCAAATTTTTCACCACAACAAAAGTAGATAATTATGTAATAGTCACTTGCACTAAATGTCAAGGAACTACTAGTTCACTTACCTTGCCATAATCATCAATCACGATTGCCCGAGTTATTAAATCTCGTTCATGATATGCAAATTTAACACCACAACAAAAGTAGATAATTATGTAATAGTCACTTGCACTAAATGTCAAGGAACTACTAGTTCACTTACCTTGCCATAAATCATCAATCACAATTGTCCGAGTTAAAAAATCTCGTTCATGATATGCAAAATTTAACACCACAAACAAAAGTAGATAATTAGCTCAGGAGCGAGGGAATCCATTTCTCACCCGCTGCAACTTCTGTTGCGAACTCGTAACTCGAACACCTGACCTACCAGGCTCTGATACCACTTATAAGATCTTACATTCTATTAAACTACCACTTATCCCAAAACCAATTGGTGATAGGAGACGATACAACAATAGTTTTATGGTGAGGGCGGAGGCTCGACCACAATTAATGATCATCCCAGGAGTGAGGGTGGACGTTGACCTCAACACATTGAGAACAAGGCCTGCAGCGTGGCATGGATGATAAGTGTGGGAGATGCCATCCTCATCTACGGTAGAAGACGAGCGCTAGAAGGGAGTAGGGCCCGCAGCGTGGCCTTGGATGATATAATTGTAGATGAAGGAGTTGGGGTTGGGGACATGGGCGAAGATGAGCTCAGCATAGGTCAGTGATGATTGGGTGAGCTTGGATTTGGAGGATTTGGGAAGGGGTTTTGGGCGTTTGGAGGAGAGAGATGAGGACTTGTTACTATCTTCTCTGATGCTTGCTTTAGGGAAACAAGTGCAAAAGCCTCTTATGGTTTTCTAGTGAAATCAAAAGGATTTATTTTGGATGCAGTTTCATTACATTTTAGCTTTCTGGGAAGACCAATTAAGGGATGGAAATTGGGTGGATTCTCGACAATGGGGAAAAATATCTTGATTTGGAAATGTCATTGGATTCCTTGAGAAGGCGGTCTTAGAAAACCCTTCTCATAACCGTCTCTATTCAATATCTTGTTGTTAAGGATCTTTTTATTTCGAATAAAATTTGGAATATTCCACATTCTTAGAAATACCTTTAATAACAATATGGATGTTGAAAGTATTTTGAAAAATTTATATTCCTCGGCATAATACGAATGACAAAATGATCTGGCCATTTACTAAGAATGGTGAATTGACTACTAAATCCGCATATATTGATAGAACTTCCTGCCCTTCGCTCAATGGAAGACCTTTTGGCATCTTCCCCTCCCTCAAAGAGTTTAGTTTTCTGGGTGGAAATGCGTGCACCAAGCTATTCAGATACACGACCTTCTACATTGTAAATCTATTTCAACTACTACTGTATGCCCTATCGGCAACAAAATTAAGAGACTATTGAACATTTTCTCTTTCAATGTCATCATGCAAGAGCATCGTGGTTTGCCTCTAATCTTGGGTTATTAGCTACACATCTCATCAACCTTAATATAGTTGAATGGTGGAGATCTTTCTTAATAAAGTATGATTCATCAACTCCGACTGTCAGTCCGTCCTACGAAGCCTTGGTGGTAGTTCTGTGGTGGACCCATTGGGAGACTAGGAATAACTATATTTAGAGGTAAAATGATTAACCTATTAACATCTTTAAGAGTTGCATCAAATTTAATAATTCAGCCTTGATATGAAGCTAAAGAATTCCCAACAATGGCGGTTGATCCTATCCAAGGCTTTAACTTGAGCTTTTCTCATGATATAGTCTATATTTTCTCAGATGCAGCTTTAAGTGATAGTAATGGTACGGCGGGTTTGGTTTTGACTTTTGGTGTAATAGTTCTTGGTTAGGTGCAAAAGTTGTGGATGACGCGAAGGGATATTCGTCCAAAGAAGCTGAGACAAGGACAATAATTATTGCCTTGACTGAAGCCATATATAGCTCATGGTTTCCGTAGAGTCCACATTTTTTCTGATCCCCTGGAGGCAGTGCGAGCCATTAAAGGATCAAATGATTGGTCAATTGAACCTTTTGGTGTAATAGTTCTTGGTTGGGTGCAAAAGCTGTGGATGACCTGATGGTGTATTCGTCCAAAGAAGCTGAGACAAGGACAATCGTTATTGCCCTGACCGAAGCTAAAGCTCATAGTTTCCATAAAGTCCACATCTTGTCTGATGCCCTGGAGGTGGTGCGAGCCATTAAAGGATCACATGAATGGTCAATTGAACCTATTTCAAAAGAGATTACAACTCGTACATCTCATTTTGAGTCGGTTGATTTTTCTTTTATTCCTGAAAATTGAATTTAGTAGCTCATATTTTTTTATAAAAGTACATATTGTAGGGATGTTGGGTCTTTTGTACCTATTTCCCCTCCCTAATGTCTCTTTGTTGCCGCTTTGTTTTGCTCATTCTTAATTATTGCTAGCATTAAAGCCCGCGCAATGCACGGGTTAATTCTCATGTAAATCGTTTAATAAGAAATTCTGATTAAATATGAAATGATAATTTTTTTTTAAATTCATAGTTAATTAATTCCAAGAAAATGATATGGGTAATAAAAAATAGAAAACTAACTTACCATATAATCTTTAAAAATCTATATTTTTGGATATCACTGCTCATTAAAAAAATAAATGTACCTTTAAAGAAAAAACATTGATTAGTATGTGAAATTGCATTAGAAGCCCACATGCGACGCTTGCAAAATTGTTACATGAATGGTATAAGACTCATGGGAACGACGGTTAAAAAATTGTTACACAAATGGGGTGGGATTCATGGAAATGACAAATAAGTTAAATTGCAGATGTGCCGGATAACGTGTTAAACTGCAGATGTGGCTTACATGGATAATGTGGCTGAAGAAGAAACCAAAATCATGAGTTTCGGGAACGCTGCAGGGACCTCTGATTTATTACCTCCGATTTATAAATGCTTCCTTCTTTTTTTGTCTTTTCATACGTTTAGGGGAGAGGGGCATTCATGAGTGATGCATTTCTACACTGATGAGAGGCATTGAGAAGAAAATGGTCGTTTCTTTGTTTTCTGTTTAAAGGGAATATGGGTCGTTTGTTAACCATCGTGTCTCTGTCTCTACGGCTACCCACAACTGATGTGGGACATAGATCTGACGTGGCTTAAGGAAGAGTTAAGAATGGGCCTCTTTTTTCAAGAGAAAGAATTCTACTTTACAAAAAAAAAAAAAAAAAACCTGTCTTTACAGCTAGTGGGTCTGGTCGAGTTCCCAAACGTCAAATGTTTTTGTCATTTTTTTACAAGGAAGATAAACACCTCTGTCCCCCCCTTCACTTGAGTATCTAAAAACTTCACTAAAAAGCAAAAGGGCTGGAATTTTTGAATTGCTTGTGAAAAAATATGGCATTTGCAATTGTCAGAGGACTAGATGTCACTTCATGTCTAAAAAAATCCGAACTTCGCAAATTATTATGAGAAATTTCTTTAAAGAAATAGACCTTAAAAGATGCTCCTTCCCTCTAAAAGGTTTCATTCTCTTAAAAAAACTGAGTCTTTCATTCTCCTATGCTCTTCATCCTTTCCTATCTTTTTTTAGGCAATGCTTTTTTACTTATTTTAGAGGATTTTACCCGAAAAACTCGTTAAAGACCAAAAAGGCCCTCAAATTTTTATATAGACAATATAGGACCTCCCGTCACTTTTTATATCTTTTTTTTTTTTTTCTCTAAGCAGCGATATCCCCACTCAACTATACACGAGTGGGCGAGGATATCCCCACTCATTGCAGTTTAAATAACTAGTTCGGCGGGGATATCTTGCATAACTAAGTGTGTTAACTGGGTTTGGTGGGGACATGGGTGGAGGGAAGGTAGTGTGAGGACTTCGGAACTTTTCAAAAAAATGAGGGATATACTAGGTATTTATAATTTCTATGGGCATTTTTTATTTTTTTTTCACTTTTTGCCCCTCCTCAAGTTCTGAGGCGGAAAATGAATGGAATAAGAAAAAAATGTTAGGAAGAATTATGTCTTTTCCTATCATGTGAAAAGAGTCAATCTACGATTGACAACTCATAAACCTTTTTGTGCAAGCCAAGTCATCACTTTTAAGCTCAACCCTTTTCTGTTTTCTTACCTAAAAAAAAAAAACCCTTTATTTATTTTTTGGGGGTTTTTTACGGGAAAAAACACTTTCTGTGGCCAGTACACCAAACAAAGAACTTTAGCCAAAAGTGCACCAAACAAGGAATCTGTAGAGAAAAACCAACTTTTTTTATTGTGGTCGCTATCGATCTTCATTTTCTATGTTGAGGGTCGCCATCGACCCTGAGCAGGCATAAACTCATCATCTTCGTCCTTCTTCCTCTCTTCCCTGAACCCAGTCATGGAGAAGGAGATCACAAGTGACCATTGTAGGTAGGATATGTTTCTCCTTTTGTCTTTTAGCGTTCCAAACAAACATCAGCCATAATTTTGAAAATTTCTGGTTACTTTATATTATGAATCATCATACTTTATATTGAATTAAAATAACCTAATCTATGTCGACAAAGAGCTGGAAATTAGAGAAAGGAGCACAAAAGTAGTTCTACCGTGTCTGTCAAACCTTTACATGGGTCATGGTATTAAATCAATTCTTATGTGGCTTGTTTGTGTTATAACCTTTCATATCTATTTTAGGAAGCATAATGAACTTTTCCTACCTTTTAATATTTTACTGTATATCTTATTTGTAAAGGTCAACGTCCACCTTCGCTCCTAAGCAGTTATAATTGTGGTCAAGCTCTCACCCTCACCATAAAACTATTATTGTGCCGTTTCTTATCACCAATTGGTTTTGAGATAAGTGGTACATCAATGAGGTGTAAGATCCTACAAGTGGTATCAGAGTCTGGTAGGTCGGGTGTTCGAGTCACAGGACACGCGTTCGCAGCAGGAGTTGTGACGGGTGTTCCCTTAAGGAAGGGATTGTTGAGGTCAACGTCCACCCTCGCTCCTTAGTAGTCATAATTGTGGTCGAGCTCTCACCCTCACCATAAAACTATTGTTGTGCCGTTTCCTATCACCAACTGATTTTGGGATAAATGGTACATCAATGGGGTGTAAGATCCTACATTATTCTTAGTCAAATTCGACATAAGAGAAGACAAGGAAGAGAGAATAACCTCCATTATGGTTTATTGTAGCCTTTTGTGGGTCTTTATTATACTATCCAGTTTTTCCTAAGTGCCAAAATCCTTTTTAACTGTTGTTTCATTAGTTTATTTTCTTTCACAGTTGTAGTTTATTTTCTTTGTGGCTGGATCAATTGAAGCTTCAGTCAGCCAGTAAAAGAGAGATCGTCCATGTTGGTGATTGCCTTTGACATAGCCAAAGAACTAAGAAAAATTTACAGTCGGTTGCCTAGGGAGAGATGCGATTCGATCGAGCTCTTGCTGATGAGGTGCACAAGAGATAAAACTAGGAAGAGAGAAGGAGAAGAAAAGATGAAAATGACAAAAAAAAAATAACCTTTCTTTCTTTTGGTTGCCATTGCACTTGGAAGAGAGGCCTCGCCCTATCTCTCAATCCAATGAATGCGGTTGCTCTCTTTTCTTCATCATTGAATTGGGTTCAGGGAAGAGAAAAATAAGCAAGAAGAAGAGTTTATGCTTGCTCAGGGTCGACGGCGACCCTCACTTATTATAGCGAGGGTCGCCGTCGATCCTCAACACATAAAAACACATAAAATGAAGGTCGATAGCAACCCATAAAAAAATGATAAAAAATTTGGTTTTTTTTTTAACGAATTCCTTATTTGGTGCACTTTTGGCTAAAATTCTATGTTTGGTGCACTAGCCAAATAAAGTGTTTATTCCGGTGAAACCCCCTTTCTTTTTTCTACGATGGCTTTTTCAAAAGATCTCTAATGGAAATTGGCAGCTACTCACCCATTTACACTGCTCAATCTTAAATGCAGGTACCTCATCTTAACTTATTTCTTACTTGATTTTTCACTTTACATAATATAATCTCCTATTTGATGACTGATTGTTTCCTAAAAAGTGGGTTTCACTTCACTCTCCAAAGCATAGGACCCCACTCACCCATTAAAATTTTCTGCTTAAAGGGTTTTTGCTTAAGCTAACTTCATGGATGTTAAGGTACCATGGCTCATTTTTTCCATCCATTTGTGAGGGCCCCACTCATGATTAGGAGCGCAGGTTTTCCCATCCATTGTAGCTTAATGGGTTTTTACCATTGTATGTCAATGGATGTAAGCCCTCACTCATTTTCTACAGGGTAGAAAGAATATTGATACTAGAATACATAGAAAAAGAATAAATAAGGCGTAAATAATATATTAATAGTAGTACATTTTATGGGTAGGATTGTTTCTATGAATTCATGTCTTAATCGCTACACTTTTCTTTTTGGCTTATTGGCCATCTATGGTTTGGTCCTTACAGATACATCAACGTTTTGGATTAATGATTATAGACTTCGATGTATGCAAATTAAGACATTGTGATACACATTGTTTATTTATTTTTTACTTTTTTATGTTTTTTGTTAAGTATTTCTCTTTGCCCCATCTAGGAGAAATTCCTGGCTCCGCTGCTAGATGGGAATATCCTTGCTCATCACATATTTAGAAAAAGGAAGAGGAAGAAAACACAATTAAGATTTTATGTTACATTTTACATTTCACAATTCATATTCACATGCACGCACGCACACACGCACATCACATTCACATTCCATATTTCGCCAGTTACATCCACATTTTGCATTCCACGTTTCACTTTCACATTCCATATTTTAAATTACATTTGACATTTCATATTTCACTTTTACATTTCACTTCACTTTTAATCACAAAATTGTGCCCAAATAGATTGGATTTCTACCCAAATTATAACAATCAAATGTGAGAATTTCTAGAGGTGGCAGAAGTTGCGCCTTAAGTATACAATTATCAATATGACTAGAGGGTTTAACCTGACCACCAAAAGACCTCTTGAGTAATGTTGTTAATTTAATAAAAGAGTATCTTATTGTATTTCTTAGGGTCTGGATCAGGACTTGGAGATTTAGGATTTGGAACCGGTGTTTAGAGATTAAGGATTTGGAATTAGTTACTCTCTTGAATCATCAAGACCCAATAATAACATTACAAGTGAATAAATCTATCCACAATTCTAAAAACTCCAACAGGTAGCATCCCATGAAGATTATTATTTCTTAAAAAACAAGAAGTCAATTTCTGGAAATATATAATAGACATATAAGAACCCATTTTCTTGCAAGATCTCTTTTTTTTTTTTTTCCAAAAATGCAATTTTTTTCTAATAAAAACTGAATATAGACATCTCCATCATGTTTCTCATTGGAAAATTAAGGGAACTATGGAAGTTAGAGTCAAAAATTGATGGGGGAGAGAGAGAGAGAGAGAGAGAGAGAGAGAGAGAGAGAGAGAGAGAGAGAGAGAGGACGAGGATGAAGAGAAGCCCGTGGAGGAGAAAACTGAAGAGGAGAAAGGTAATGAAGGAGAAGAGGAGAAAGGTAATGGAGGAGAAGAGAGAAGGAAGAAGAATAAATCCATATGAAGGCTTAGAGAGGAGGAAGAAGGAAAATTGTAAAGGAGGAGACGAGGAAAAACAAGAAAGCTTGTGGAGGATAGGAGAGGAGGAAGAAGAAGAAAAGAAGGAAGCTCGTGGCAGAGAAAAGCGGAGGAATAAGAAGTGAGAGAAGCTTGTGGATGGGGAGAGGAGGAAGATCAAGAAAAGAGGAAAAATGGTTCGGATTGCCGAACGCAATATAATCGAGAGGATTTTTAAAATCCTCTTAAGCTCGTGAAAGACCAAAAAGGCCCTCAACCATTAATATAAACCATATAGGGTTTCCCGCCATTTTTTTTTATTTTTTTGGTTTTTTTTTTTTTTTTTTTCACTAAGGGATGGTATCTCTTCTCAACCATGCACGAGTGGACGGGGATATTCCTGCTCATCACTATCAAGTACCCGATAGTTTTGAGGAATATCCGTGCTGGTACCAGTAATTAGTGGGGCGTCTACTGGTTGCCTAGTTTGGTTCATAACCTTTATGCCCCTCATGGAACTTGCTTTTCTGACTCCTTCATCTGGGAAATGCCCCCACTGCCCATTGGGGGACAAACAAGCATTTGTGGGGCTGTAAGTCTCCCCTCCCCAGTCAACTGAAGTAGCAGGACCGGAGCCTAATACTGCGAATAAGTCCCTGGGAAAATACCCCAATTCCTTATTGTCGTCGTCGTAGACGACCAACCACCAGTTTCCATCTGCATCCTGTTACAAACAGCATAGAATAAATCATTAGGCCAAATGTTTTACTACAGAGACGTCAAATGGGTATCCAGTTATATGTATGAATATGCCAAGCCTCTTTATCCTTCAGTAATAAAAAAAGAGAGGCACCATATAGATCCAAGTTTAGGATCTTGCAACCAGATTCAAAACCAACCATATTAGTGCATTTTGAAAGACATGTTATGTTATAATAGTTTCTAATATAACTTGGGTAATGGTGCTATTTTGAGAGTTTGCAGAGCATTCGCCACCCCCACCAGACCTCACGAGTCGGCTTGGGCCACCCCATAGTCGATAAGATTAACTAATGGGCCAACTGAATTTCCATAAGTTCAAGCTTGGGCCACCCACGGTCATAACAATAGGACAAGGCCCAAGTCAGTACTAAGTAATAGATAAGACACATGTTTTAGTATGTCATACTCGATTGGAGGAGATTAATGTGATAGGGTCATTAATAGATATTGGTAAAGGTTTAGCAACAGGACCAAATGATGGGGTACAATCTCAGTTGAACTTCAATCTTAGTGTGTAAGTTTGACATGCAACATGGTCTAAACTTGATCACGTGGGAAGGCTCTAGTGTCACATCCTTACAGCTGGAGGGCACCAACCAAATCATTACTGGGCTTGGTTGGAGGCCCTATGATGATGAATCATCTTTATTCATCTTTTCCATTTGATTCGTACAGATCAGAGAGATCATCTCTGTTCTTTCCTTCTCTTTTTTTTACACACAATTACACAATTGTCTCGCTATCTATAGTGCAACTTGATTACCTTTACTTACCCATCTTTCTCTCTCTCCTCTTGCATCGTCTATGATCCATTTAAGAAGACAAGTGGAGCTTTCGGATTGCCAAATGCAATAGAATCAAGCTAGGTAGAGACTTAAAAAGTCTCTCTTTGGCAAATGGCAATGCGTCAGATCCATTTTGTTATTTTTTTTCAAAGAAATTATGGTTCTCAAGTTAGGCATGCGAGAGAAAGAGACAAACCTAATTACTTTGGTAGCCACTCGAATAGTAAACTAATAAAGGAAGAGGTTTTTTTAATTTCTTAATCTCATCTTTCACTTTGTGGGTCAGGTCGAGTTTCCAAAAGTCAGAGATTCAATGTATTTCTCCTTGATTATGTCAAAAAAAATTTTCTAAAAGAAGATGAAAAAGATAAAAGATGGTCGTCCTTTCCTCTAAGTTGTCTTTCATTCCTTCTTCCTTCAAATCAAGGCTTTCACATTTGAATTCCAAATGGAATAGGAAAGGTAATGACCTGAACATTTGAGGTGGATCACTTCAAACTAGGTCTACTTCTTTTTGTTGAGTCACGTTATCAAATGATTCAACGGTTGGACTGGCATGTGAAAACTGCTTGTCCAAGAAGTACAGCAGGGTCTCAACTTGATAACGTGAGAAACTTGGTCTGTTCCCTCTCTCGTGTGGCATCGTTACAGCTGGAGGGCACTAACCCAATTAATGGGCATGGTTGGAGACTCTACGAATCAACTTTAATCTTTTCATCTCCTCCTCCTCTTCCCTCTTTTCAGGTCTTTTTCTCTCACTTGTCTTGCATCATCTTTGATGGAGAATATCTTTAAATGGATCAGTCCTCAGATATCCGAAGAAGTGAGTTATGTGAGAAATCTCAAAAGGAATGTAGAAGATCTAATGGAGCAAGCCAAAACGCTGAAAGCCCAGTGCGACGACATGGAGAGTGAAGGACGGGAAGCCTCAAGAAAAAGAATGAGGCTCACCAACCAATCCCAGACCTGGCTCGGTCATGCCCGAGCAAACCTAACTGAAATTGAAAACATCAAATCAGAGTTCGATCGAAGGCAAGCTTCCACCATCAAATTCTTCTCCAACCTTTCGTCTACCTACACACTGGGTAAGAGGGTTGTTGAGAAGCTCGAATCTGTCCGACAAGACCTCAATAAAAGAAGCGGCATCAAACTTCTAGCCATGTCTTCACCACCAAGGGTGATGGAGATGGACGTGCCCACGGTTGGTCAGAGCTCATCTCAACAAACCATTGAGAAGATTTGGGATCTCTTGCACGACGAGCACACCAGCGTCATATGCGTTTATGGGATGGGTGGAATAGGCAAGACCACGCTCATGAAAGCCATCAACAATAAGCTTCAAGCTACCGGAGAATTTGATTATGTGATTTGGGTGACAGTGTCCAAGGAACTCAACTTGCAAAGGATTCAAAAGGAGATTATGAGAAGGCTGCATCTGAAATTTGATGAAGATGATTCCTACAACAGCCGATCCATGCAATTGCATCAATATCTGACTGATAAAAGGTGCATGCTAATCTTAGATGATCTCTGGGATTGTATCGACTTGTACACAGTTGGGATTCCACCCAATAAGAACAATAGATCCAGAACTGCAATAACTACACGACTTTTTCAAGTGTGTAATGATATGAAAGCTGATGCCAAGATAAGAGTGAATGCTCTTACGGAAGCCGAAGCATGGGATCTATTTGCTGCCAATGTTGGAGAGGAAGTAGCCCACCAGCTTGACATTAAAGACATTGCTAAAAATGTTGCGATGGAGTGCGGTGGTCTGCCATTGGCAATCATCGTAGTTGCAAAGGCGATGCAGGGAGAGAAGAAGAAAGAGCTGTGGGAAGACGCTTTGAGGGCATTGAGAGCGTCGGTGCCTGAGATTAGAGGCATGGAACCTCAAGTGTTTCGACCTTTGAAGCTGAGTTATGACGACTTAAGAGATGAAAAGGTAAAGATGTGTTTCTTATACTGTTCACTATTTCCAGAAGACTATGAAATAGGTGTCAAACGTCTAGTTGACCTCTGGATAATGGAGGGATTTATTGATAATGTCGATAGCTTGGTAGATGCGTCAAATAAGGGGCACCGTATCATTGAAGATCTCAAGCGTAGATGCCTTTTGGAGGAAGGAATTCAAGATGATGGTGTTTGTGTTAAGATGCATGACATAATTCGCGACTTGGCGCTGTATATCGCATCATCATCTTGCAATGAAGGCCCAAAATTCTTGGTTAAAGCTAACGTGGGGCTAAATGAGCCACCCCCTGAGGGAACTTGGAGAGAGTTTGAGAGAATTTCGTTGATGAGGAATGTCATCACTGAACTTCCCATTAAGCCTGAATGTCTCAATCTTATTTCACTGTTTTTGTCAGAAAATGGCCGCATCACTGCTGTCCCACATAGCTTCTTTGAACTCATGCCTGCTTTACAAGTTCTTGATCTATCTAACACTACCATCACGTCATTGTTGGTATCTTCACATTCCTTGTTGAATTTACGAGCACTTAACTTGAGGCATTGTTACAAATTAACAGAGGTGCCATTATTGGGGCAACTAAAGGAGCTTCAATTTCTAGATGTAAAATCATCTAGCATCAGAAGTTTGCCCAAAGAAATGCAAAACTTGGTTAAACTTAAGAAGCTAAACATGTCAGAAATATTTGATTCATTAACAATTCCATCCAATGTAATATCTGGGCTGGCTAGCCTGGAGGATCTGCGCATGCACGGGACAAATGTAAATTGGGCAAAAGGAAGTGAGCTTGCAGTGGAGAATGACGTCACACTTGGTGAGGTGGAGAAATTGAAACGGTTGACTATTCTCAAGATCACCATACAAGACTTTGATTGTGTAGAAAACGATGTGTTTCTTCAGCAATTGCCAAAATTGGAAAAATTCAAAGTTGTCATTGGCCCATCTGGTGTAAATCCTCTCAATATACTTGATTGTATGAAGAAGGTGCATATATATGGTGGCAACATATATTCTTGTGAAGTAGAGGTGATGGTGACACATACAGAAGGTTTAGAATTGTTTGATGCTGATGTAAAAGATGTTTCTCAGTTAGTGGGTGTTGCAAACGGCTTAAGAATGCTTACTATCGATTGGTGTCGGAAAATGGAATGTATTTTAGATTGGAGTGATGTTGGAGAAAATGCACTACAAAATATTGAGAAACTACGTCTCTCCCTATCAAGCTTACAGAAGCTATTTAAAGGAGAAGTGCCACAGAGATGCCTACGGAAGCTGAATGAAATTGTTCTGGGTGGTTGTAACAATCTAAAAAGTCTCTTCTCCTCTGAAATGGTGCAAAACTTAGATCAATTACAGACCCTACGTGTGATGAACTGTAATGGATTAGAGAAGATCATAGAAGGTCATGACAAATCCCTACCTGAGAATCCATTCCCACAACTACGCAATTTCGTACTATTTCGATTACCCAAACTGAACAGTATAATTCGTCGTGACACATTGGCCTTGCCTTCATTGATAAAGCTAGAAATATTTGAATGTCCAAACTTGTGGCTTCCTAAGCGTCCCGACACACCAGATTGGCCAAGTATCACACCAGGAAATGCAACGTGGCAAGCTAATTCACAGCAGTCGGAACAGATGCAACGGTAAAGCTTTTCTTTCGTGTTCTTTTTCCAGTTTTTATTTATTTATATATATATATATATATTTTTTTTTTTTTTTTTCATTTTTGACGTTCTTCCTCTTAAATACTCAATTCAAGGGATTAGGATGATCCAATGAACCTGAAGTTTTGTACACAGGTAGGTCCATTAAGGTGTTATCATTCCCATCCTTCCTCATGATTTATGTGGCCAATCATGGGCCCCACTAAGGGGACAGAATGGAGCTCACAGTATAAGCCTTATCTGAAAATTCAATGCCTTCTAAAAATGATTAAAGCTAAGGGCCACATATCCAGAGGTTAGGGTGATCTGATCAGATTAATATTTTTCACACTCCTAAGGCTCATTTTGATCCTTCCATCCTCACCTCCCCTGTGATTTGTATAGTCCCATGTGGGCTCCGCAGGTAGGCTCCTATAATACTATAATACAATGTGCAAAGAATTCTTATTAAAATAAAACTAGGTATATTTACACCTATATATGGATGACAGGAATATTGATAACATGAATTAAAAACTTAAATTTTCTGTGTTGTCTTAAAAAATGACAAAAAAATGATAGATATTTCAGTAAAAAAATTTCAATATACAAGTATATTCTGACTTCATTTTTGTTCAAAAGTCTTAAATAACAATTATATATAACTGCAAAAATGACAATTCATTTAGGTCATAGGCCAGCTCAAGCTAATTACATCCAAATTATAGAGCGGCCAACCCAAACCCAACCAAAATCAAGGTCAACTGGACCGGACTCAAGGAGCTTTTTCCTTTTTCAACCTAAGTTGGCACATCACAGTTAACCCAAGCTAGTAGAGAAATATGGAAATATATAAAATACAACAACTAAAGCTTTACTTACTAACTTCTAAACTTGTAAAAAAGCTACTAATAATTTTTGTGATACAATTGATGTGATAGGCTCAACTGTTGAAAATTAAACCAAAATAAATCAACAAAATAATATTATCTAATTTTTAAATTTTAAGATTTTAACTAATGCTAAATGTGTAAGATTACACTATTTGTTGTGTACCTGCATTTTTATATAAATCATCAGTGGTCTAATGCAAATATTATTTTCTTTGCCATGCATTCTATATGAAATCCATCATGTGATAACCTTCAATGTTCTCAATCAGAATTCATCCATACAAAAGCTCTCATACATGCTGCCAGATGAAGAATCGGATTAGGAAGAGTCATGATAAAAATAAGTCGAATTGATCAGCCCAAGACATCGAATTATCTTCCACCAGGAGTAACATTCAATCCGATTGTCAGATTCATATCATTTGAGGCATTTTGACAACGCAAAATTTTCACCTTTTTCATGGGTAAGATTTCAAATCTGTCACTTACTATTTCCAGAGCTAGGCATGGATTTTTTCTTACTATTTCAGAGCTAGGCATGAGCTTCTTTTAAGAGAATTATAATTCACATGTTATATGGATTACCTTTCTTATTTTTTAAAGCGAATTATAGTTCACATGTTACATTGATTATGTAGAAATATTGCTTATGTGGTTTAGAGTTCAATAAGTGATCTTCACTACTTTTAATGGAATTACTAATTTAAGAAGTACACATTTTTTTTTTTGGGAGAAGGAATAATTTATTATACAAAATTACAAAGGATTAGTTAAATCCGACAACTAGTCCCGGTAGTAATTAGACCATTTCATATCTGCACTTTGAAAGACTTGAGCTATAAGATTCAATTCCTAAATCAGTCTTTAGCCTTTTGGGATCTACTTTATTCACCACTCGTTAAGACTATGGTAATCACCACAATCCAACAAAACCTCACCATATTATTATAGATAGATTGCATATGAGAAGATTAAACAGTACATGTAGCAGAGAGCAAACAAGAAGAAGAAAACAGTTAATGATAAAAGAGGAATTGTAAGACTCCTTAATTAGGATGCGTACAGCTACAACTTGCCTTTGTGTGCTAATTGCAACTCTTTGATCCAGAACAAACTTAGATTGTCCTAGCTAGTAGTCGTATTTTAGCATGGTGCACAATAACCAATTATGTTGTCAATACACTTGTTATCATTGGCTAGTTACATAACCATAAAACACAAAAAATAGAGAAAGCAACTGAGACACATCACACATCACAATGAATTGTGCAATTGAGAAGATTAAACAATACATGCAACTCACACATCACATTATCACAATGAATTGTGCAATTGAGAAGATTAAACGATACATGCAACTCACACATCACATTATCACAATGAATTGTGCACTTGAGAAGATTAAACAATACATACTGCCTCAAGCTCACAAAAACAAGAGACCTGAGATTCAAGATGCATATTGCTTCCACACCTCTGCACACTTTCATACCCCAAGTATGGTGTTTATGTGCCTAGAACTCCCATGTTGATCATTGGAATTGAAGTGCGGGATGAGAACTACATATTTCTAACACTTTGCTTACTTTTGAAAATTGCATCATTTTATCTATGCACATTTGCGGGATGAGGATAGGTATTCAGTGAGTAGAGGTGCTCCCAAGAACCTGAAAGATGTAGAACGCACTCGAATGACAGTAAACAAAACTCCTGGTGAGCATGTATTGGGATCATGGGTTGCCTGAATGATGAAGATATTAAATCATACGTTGCATTTCCCCGTCATTTTCTCTCAAGTAGTGCGCTCCAATGATCCCCATATCGAGGCTCCATTTGACAACCTAAACAATTCCTACAAGTGAATCAACAAAGGTTGTAATCCAAAATTGCAACATTGGATTCCTGGTTAGCAAGGCCTTAGAAAAGCTCTTTCTCAAATTTCTAATCTAAACTTAAAAACTAAAGACCTACAGAGAAATAATAAAATTCAGAATGTTTTTATGATCTCCTATATATTCAATAATCCAAAGGATGCAAAAGAAATTCTTAAAATCTATATTCCGAATTCACAACTGAAAGATAAGAGAGTGTGGCCCTTTTCTAAAGATGAGAATCTCTCTACTAAGTCAGCCTATAAAATCCCCTCACAATCTAACAATAATATGAATAGTGATATGATAAATGGAAAGCAGATTTGGAAAGATTCTTTGCCGTAAAGAATCATTCTCTTTGGTTGGAAATGCCTCCATAAAGCTATTCTTATTAGGAAAAGGCTTGCTCCTAGGACAACTTTATGTTCCACTATTTGTGATTTTGAGGAAGAAACAATAGAACATTTTCTTTTGTGATCATGCTTAGGCAATTTGGTTTGGTTCCAACATTGGCTATCTATCTCATTTTGATAGAAATGTTAGTAATGTGGAATGGTGGAAGAAGTTAATGGATTTAAAGAATATGACTTATTTAAAAGGAGAGACCAATCTAATCTCATTTGGTTTCACAAGGCGGGCACAGAGCAATGAATTAACCCTGACAAGATTATTAGTTTTGTTCAGAATATATGCAAAGGTTCCAATATAGGAGAGCATGGTAAAGTTTTATCTCCTTCCCCAGTAGCGGTTAGGATTTTTGTATTCATGGATGCTGCTTTTAATATTAAAGATGGAAAATCTAGCTTTAGTATTTTCATGATAAGAAATAATAAACCTTTGGTCGCAGGTGCTCAATTTGGACCAAGGATCTTTCCTCTAAAGAAGTAGAGGCGTGGGCTGTTCTTCTTGCATTAAAGTAAGTACAAAGCAGCGGTTTTCCTGAGATGGTGCTGCTTTCATATGCGAAAGTTGTTGTTGTATGCATTAACGGGAAAGCTGACTTGGTCATCAACCCTATTGTTTTGGATATTAAAATTTTGAGTCTTTCGTTTTCTTCTATCAAGTTTTTACATATTCCAAGGACTGTTAATGAGGTTGCTTATCTTTTGGCCAAGTATTGTCCTTCCATTGGCAAGAGTATTTGTTGGTACTTTTGTTTTTCAGATTGGGTATGGTCTAGGATTTCCTCCCCTTAATTCCTGATCTGTTGGTTTTGTTTTTGCTACCTTCTGATTTTGATGAAGTTCAATTTCCAAAAAAAAAAGAAAAAAATCATTTCATAACTAGCAAACCAATTAGATCAACCACATGAATTGAAGCTAACTATGAAGAACTACCACGAACCCCCAATTGTGATAAAGAACCACACGTGACTATAGTTATGTTTTTCCCAATTGTGATAAAGAACTATGCAGGTAACTATAGTTATGTTTTTCTTTCTTAATTACCCATTTTATGGCTAGTGAGTAGTGAGTGAGCGTTGGGATTAATGGAACTGGGGGAGGTCACCATCTGATAAAGTATTACAAGGTCAAGTATCTGTTGCAGCTAAAGTCAATGAAGCTGTTGCAACAGTCTTCCTATACTCGTGTGCACTCATTTCAAATATCAAGGACTGTTATTACAGTAGTCATACAGAATGTATATATAAACAACTCTCAATTAGTAAACAAGTG
The DNA here is from genome assembly GCA_003546025.1 of Camphora micrantha. NCBI lineage: Eukaryota > Viridiplantae > Streptophyta > Magnoliopsida > Laurales > Lauraceae > Camphora > Camphora micrantha. The sequence goes on from QPKB01000007.1 coordinate 9,543,534, forward strand.
AGAAGAGAGACCGAGAATTTCATTTGCTGTTTAGTTGTTTTATTATGTCAATCAATTGTCGACAGAAATTACCTTCTCCCAAACTGCATACATTTAGGCAAATTAAATCCATGTTGGGGTATCTCATATCAATGTTCTTAAAACCCAATCTTATTTTACATTGCGAGAACCCAATTATTTTCATGGATCATTTTCTTATTTGAACTTTTTATGAATTTCGTGGAGAATAGGATTTTACTCTCCATTATCCAGACTGTATCAAGTGGGACATTGACCATATAAAAGAGAGTTGCACCGCCTGCACATGTGTAGGACTAGTAATCTTTGTCAGTAGCACTGTGTGATAGGTGTGGGCTGTTTTTTTTTGTTTTTTTTCTAATTTGAATTTCTAAACATTGAAGAAGATTGTAACTGTAGTCATCGCTGAACTTGAAGTTTTCATCAGTGAATGATACATAATTTATGTTGTTGAGTCTCAATAATGAGTCTCCCTAGGGGGGGCGCAGTTCCCTTCTGGTTCCACCCATAATCAGGATCCGAAGTCTTAAATGTTTCACAAATGCAAATATAACCATTAAATTTTCGAGGCTTCGGTTATAGTCATCAGATTACACGGATATTTGGCCAACCTTTCATTTGTGTTAAGAGCTTCCAATCCTACCTTCTCCACAGTACACAAGGTTATGGGTTTGAAACATGTTGCCGATAGAAAGGGGAAAAAAAAAAACCCAGAGATAAATACTTTAAAAACAAAAAAAGCAAGCACACCCAAATTCACCCACTAGAAGAAATGTATCTCTTCCAAAAGGGACTAGTACCGCTCATATTTATTGAAGCTCTAAAATACAGGCTTGCAAGCATCAATGAATTGATGGCCAAATAGTGGTTCCCATTCAACCACCAACAATGGGAAGTGAACCCCACTCTATCACATCAGCTCCCAAACTCAAAGCAAGAAGCTCAAAATTGCATCCCATCCTACATTGATTGGGAAGTTCTATATATTTTTCACCATTAGAAGCTACAGTTATGATATCTACCCCATCCTCTGCTACTACGCTTTAATAATAGCTAAAAAACCAAATCCCAGGTTTAGGTACTTCATTGTGTATTGCCTGTAAAATGTTCATAATATGCAAAATTTTACACCACAACAAAAGTAGATAATTATGTAATAGTCACTTGCACTAAATGTCAAGGAACAAGTAGTTCACTTACCTTGCCATAATCATCAATCAGGATCGCCCAAGTTAAAAAATCTCTCTCCGGGATATCATCAAATAGCCCTTGCGCCTCTCCCATTTTTCCCAATATTGCATACCCACCCAGCATAGAATTCCAAGAAACCAAGTCCCTATCAGGCATTTCATCAAGCACCACTCACCCCTCTTCCAAATCCAATGCCAATCCACATGCATTGAGAACAAATGGGTAAGTGTGGAAGACGCCATCCCTCATCCTACGATAGAAGACGAGCGCTGGAAAGGAGCAGGGCCCGCAGCGCGGCCTTGGATGATGGAGTTGTAGATGAAGGAGTTGGGGTTGGGGACATGGGCGAAGACGAGCTCAGCATAGGCCAGTGATGATAGGGTGAGCTTGGATTTGGAGGATTTGGGAAGGGGTTTTGGGCGTTTGGAGGAGAGAGATGAGGACTTGTTACCGTCTTCTCTTATGCTGCTTTTAGGAAACAGGTGCAAAAGCCTCTGATGGTTTTCTAGTGAAATCAAAAGGATTTATGTTGGATGCAGTCGCATGTTAAGGCGGTCCAAAGGACTTCTCTGATTCTAGCTTTTCTGGGACTTCTCTGATTGCGGGATGGAAATTGGGTGGATTCTTGGCAATGGGGAAAATATCTAGATTTCAAAATGCAGTTGGATCCCTTGCGAAGGTGGTTTTAGAATATCCATCTCAGCTGTCTCTAATTAAGTTGTTGTTTTTAAGGATGTTTTTTTATCAGAATAAAATTCTGAAAATCCACCTTCTTAAAAATACCTTTAACAGTGGTGGACCCAGCATTTTTGTTTAGGTGGGGCGAAACTTTTATTATAATTTTTTCACATTAATAATAGCTAGCGAAAGAAAAAATGTATTCCATTTAAATAGACACAAAATATTTAATCATTAATCATAAAAGATAGGGAGAGAAGGGGGAGAGGGAGAGGCGACAATGACATAGTCACATAGAGAAAGAGAAAGAGAGTTCACAGAGAAAAACGCATACGGAGAGTGAAGGGGGAGAGAGAGGCGACAGAGCTAGAGAGAAGATGATAGATTTACCTGAAGCCGAATGAGGAACAATTGTCACAGCTTTACAAGCATCCGAAGAGAAGTGATGCACTCCAAGGAAGAAGCCAAAAGGGGCTCGTTGAGATTAAGAGTCAGAGGAGTGAAGAGCAGAAGAACGAAGTAGGGTTTTTTTTTTTTTTTTTTCCTTTCTTCATTCATCAATTTTGATATGGGGCAATGGACTTAAATATATGGGGCATGGGCCAATAGCCCAATAGAATTTATAGGAATTTTCAAATTTGACCTGGGGCGGCCGCCCCAGGTACCAAAAGAGTGGGTCCGCCACTGCGATAAACATTAGACTTTTGTTCGGAGTTGTATACCATTGATGTTCTTAAGCTAGTAATTAAGGCTAAATTTGCTGCTATTTGTTGGCAGCTTTCTCTTGTGCTTGGGATAACTTGAACAAGTACTTCTGCCTGTGAAGTTTGACCGTATTAACTTGCCAATTTTGCAGCATTTTGCTTTATCTGCTGTGGAGCTTGGATCATTGATAAGCCTAGGTCCTACTGACTCTTGCGAATTTTTTCATGACCCTTCAATGAAAACAAGGTTTTTTAATAATAACAAGAGGTAGTAAGAGAACACATAATTTGGATTGATTGATGACAATCAATAGGGTTCGGATATTCTCTGTATTAGATTGATTGATATCAAGACACTATTGACAATCAAGTCTAAATCTAGAAAGAAAAATAAGGTTTGGAAAGTAAGCTCTTATTAGTTATTTCTGACTTTCGAGTTCACTAAAACATTAATGTGATGTTGGGAAGGAAAAGGAAGATGGCAGATCTATGCCCAAGCTCAACTTGGTTACTCGAGGCCCAAGCCCAGCGATAATTCAACTCGCATTTCAGAGGTCAGATCTATGCCCAAGCTCAAGCTATTTCAAGCCCAGATCGAGTTTAGTTTTGTTATAGCTTGGACCATGTGAGCTTAGGCTTTGCCTGGCCCAAGTTGCACCCTAGGGACAATAGATGTCTGATTGTGTGCTATTTGCTGGTTGAAATGGTGTATCTATCTATCTCTGAGTGTGAGTGTGGTTTATACATGGAGTGCCTTTCACACTGTTACTGTTCCGAATTTAGCTTTCCTAATCTGAGTGGTATTTCAGACTGAGTGTGTGGTTTACACATGGAGTGCCTTTCACACTGTTACTGTTCCAAATTTAGCTTTCCTAATCCGAGTGGTATTTCAGACTGATTTTTTTTAAAATATTTCTTCCATTCTCAATAGTGAAATCTCTGATATCTTGGACTTGGAGCACTTCAAGAGAACTCTTGCAAATGATGTACGGATAGTTTCTTCTCTTCCTTCAACACATCTAAGGTCAAGACCTGTTGGAGAGAAGCGAACACCTCTTCATGTGTCCGCAGAATGGATACGATCCAGATACTTAAAAGCGGGTATGATTATCGAGATCCTCAAGCAATTGGCTGTCCACTTGCTATACATATTTGTCTTTCATTTATAATTTAATTTATTGAAAAGATTCTAATGTTGTTTTTGTCATTGCAGATTGATGGACGCTTAGGGGGTGGTTGCAAATTTCTGGGGTTGTTTTATTCTTTTTAGTTTTATTGGACATTTATATGGGACTATATCATTTAAACAGGTTTACAGGAAAATTTTATAGAAAAAAGAAATATATTTTTAAAAAATATATTTATACTTTTACCGACGTTTTTTTTCGTCGGTAAAAATATTTTAATTTTTTTATTTTTTTTCCTGCCCACGAAAATAAAACATCGGTAAAAATATTATTGTTTTTATTTATTTTTCTTTCCCTTTTTCCGACGAAACAATAACGTCGGCAGAATGCTTTTTATTTTTTATTTATTTTGCGTTTTATTTTACTGACAAAATAATAATGTCGGTAAAAATTTTTAAATTTTTTATTTATTTTTATTTTCATTTTACCAACGAAATTAAAACGTCGGTAGAAGTTTTTTATTTTTTATTTATTTGTCCTTTTATTTTGCTGACGAAAATAAAACGTCGGGAAAATAATATTTATTTTTCATTTGTTTTGCGAATTCTTTTGCCGACGAAAAATTAACGTCGGTAAAAGTTTTTTCATTTTTTACTTTTTTTTTGTGTTTTGCAGACGAAAATAAAACGTCGGTAAAAATTAATTTAAATTTTTAGAATAGTAAAATGAATTTTCCGACGTTTTTAAAACGTCGGTAAAGGTAACAAATCGTCGGTAATTCTCTAAGATTTCCCAACGGAAACATATTTCGTCAATAAAATGTTTTGTCCACGTCGGTAAAATGAATTTACCGACGTCTGGCCGATGAAAAGATTTTCGTCGGTAAAGATTTTGCCGACGTTTTAGTGCATTTTGGCGACGGTATATTGCGTCGCTAAAAGTACGGTTTCTTGTAGTGGTGGTACCATGGCTCATTTTTCCACCCATTTGTGAGAGCCCCACTCATGATTAGGAGCCCAGGTTTTCCCATCCATTGTAACTTAATGGGTTTTTACCATTTTATGTCAATGGATGTAAGCCCTCACTCATTTTCTTCCGAGTAGAAAGAATATTGATACTAGACTACCTAGAAAAAGAATAAATAAGGTGTAAATAATTATATATAGTAAATCAATGTCGTTTTTGTGAGAAAGCGACACGTGGCGGAAGGGGGCTTCCTTACAAAGCGACACGTGGCAACAAGAAATTAATCTCTTTGAATTATCCTAAAATCTCTCTCAATGAGATCCCTATTTTATCCTAAAATCTCTCAGTCCAAGTCATCTATTTATTTCCCCTAAAATCTCTCATTCTACATTTCTATCCTAAACGTATCTCCTAAAATCTATCCATCCGTATGCCCTAAAATCTCTTTTAACCACATCATATGAGGTTTCCACACGTCACTAATATGAACATCGGCCTATCTACGTGTGACCAATTGGACCCATTCCATCCATGTGTATAACTATGTAAATGGGATCCAATAGAACTATATATGAGCCACTAAATCCAATCCACACGCATATATAGACATCATATACATGGGACACAATAGATGAAGATTAATTAAACTAAATACATGGGACCCATTTCATGAAAGATTGACCATTTATATATGTTGTGGATCAGCTAGATGAAAAACATTTCTATTTGCTCATCTGAACACCACACTAGGCCTATCTACATATGACTGACTAGAGCCAATCCATCCACTGTAACCTACTAGATCCAAGCCATCCACCTATATATAAAAGCCAATTCCCACAAGAAAAATTTTTAAGGCATGTAATTGAAAGAGGTTATATTTTGATGACGAGGCCGGTTTATTTAGATTTATGTTTTTTTATGTTTCTGTTTATTTTTTATATTCATTCCTTTTTTATTAATGTTTTTTATTTTTGTCATGTAGTTCTATTTTTATTATTATGTTTTGATGACGAGGCCGGTTTATATTTTGTGGACCCGGTAAGAGAATTTTTGAGACTTGAAATTGATAGAGAATAACATTAGTGGGCTCACTGAGTGCAATTTTAAAGTTTAGGCCTCATATAATCAACACTAAGTGGGTTGTAAGTAAAGGACAATTCCCACAAGAAAATTTTTAAAGCATGTAATTGATAGAGGTTATATTTTGATGAAGATGCCGGTTTATTTAGATTTATGTTTTTTTATTCTTTCTATTTATTTTTTACATTCGTTTCTTTTTTTATTAATATTATTTATTTTTGTCCAGTAGTTCTATTTTTATTATTATGTTTTGATGACAAGGCAGGCTTATATTTTGTGGACTCGGTAAGAGATTTTTTGAGACTTGAAATTGATAGAAAATAACATTAGTGGGCCCACTGAGTGCAAATTTAAAGTTTAGGCCTCATATAATCAACACTAAGTGGGTTGTAAGTAAAGGACAATTCCCACAAGAAAATTTTTAGGGCATGTAATTGATAGAGGTTATATTTTGATGACGAGGCCGGTTTATTTAGATTTATGTTTTTTTTTTTTTCCGTTTATTTTTTACATTCATTCCTTTATTATTATTATTATTTATTTTTGTCATGTAGTTCTATTTTTATTATTATGTTTTGATGTCGAGGCCGGTTTATATTTTGTGGACCCGGTAAGGGATTTTTTGAGACTTGAAATTGATAGAGAATAACATTAGTGGGCCCACAGAGTGCAAATTTAAAGTTTAGGCCTCATATAATCAACACTAAATGGCTAGTAAGTAAAGGACAATTCCCACAAGAAAATTTTTAAGGCATGTAATTAAAAGAGGTTATATTTTGATGACGAGGCCGGTTTATTTAGATTTATGTTTTTTTATTTTTCTGTTTGTTTTTTACATTCATTCCTTTTTTATTAATATTATTTATTTTTGTCCAGTAGTTCTATTTTTATTATTATGTTTTGATGACAAGGCCAGTTTATATTTTGTGGACCAGGTAAGAGATTTTTTGAGACTTGAAATTGATAGAGAATAACATTAGTTGGCCCACTGAGTGCAAATTTAAAGTTTGGGCCTCATATAATCAACACTAAGTGGGTAGTAAGGAAAAGCCAATTCCCACAAGAAAATTTTTAAGGCATGTAATTGATAGAGGTGGACCCCATAAAAAAACTTTTTTATTTCTTTAAATTAATAGAATAGAGAATATTTTAATGAAGGAAGAAGAATTGACGATTGATTTAGATTTATATATAAGATTCTTTAAGAATATTTGCCTTTATAAAAAAAAAAATTCATGCCTCTCATATGCATTTGACTAACAATTACTTCCTATTTATATTTTAATTTACTTTTAACTAACCTCACTCTCTCTCTATCAAATATCCACGCCCCATGAATGGGAAGGCAAAAGGTATATGGGGTTCTCCAAAAGATGGTGACCAATCTTGAATTTCCTATATAATTGTATTAAATGTACTTTGTTTGTTTACTTGGTATTTACTTTCAATTTAAATTGGATTTTTTTTCAATGAATTAAAAGCTCGTGTTGGACTCGGGCACTGAAGTACTAGAGTAGTACATTTTATGGGTAGGATTGTTTTTACGAATTCATGTCTTAATCGTTATACTTTTGTTTTTGGCTCATTGGCCAGCTATGGCTTGGTCCTTAGAGACACATCAACGTTTTGGATTAATGATTGTAGATTTTGATGTATGCAAATTAAGACATTGTGATGCTAGTTGGTTTTTTTTTTTTTTTTTTTTATAAGCATTTCTCTTTGCCCATTTTGGGAGAAATTCCTAGCTCCGCTGCTGGATGGGGATATCCATACTCATCACATGTTTAGAAAAAGGAAGAGGAAGAAATTAAATACAATTAAGATTTTATATTACATTTTACTTTTTACTTTTCAATACACACACACACACACACACCACATTCACATTCCACAATTCACTTTGCCTTTTATATCCACGTTTTGCATTCCACCTTTCACTTTCACATTCCATATTTTAAGTTACATTTGACATTTCATATTTCACTTTTACATTTCACATCACTTTCAATCACAAAATTGTGCTCACATAGATTGGATTTGTACCCAAACTATTACAATCAAATGTGAGAATTTCTAAGGGTGGCAGAAGTTGCGCCTTAAGTATACAATTATCAATATGACTAGAGGGTCTAACTTGACCACCAAAAGACCTCTTGAGTAATGTTGTTGATTCTATAAAAGAGTATGTGATTGTGTTTCTTAGGATCTGAATTAGGACTTGGAGAGTTAGGATTTGGAACCAATATTTAGGGATTAAGGTTTGGAATTAGAGACTGTCTTTTCTTTTTTTTTTTTGAAGCGTTTCAAAAAAAAAATACTGTTTAAAACAAATTAGGTACTGTCTTGAATCATCAAGACCCATTAATAAAATTACAAGTGACAACAAATCTATCCATAATTCTAAAAACTCCAACAGGTAGAATCCCATGAAGAATATTATTTCTTAAGAAACAACGGGTGGGGCGTCTACTGGTTCATAACCTTTATCCCCCTCATGAAACTTGCTTTCCTGACTCCTTCATCTGGGAAATGCCCCCACTGCCCATTGGAGGACAAGCATTTGTGGGCCTGTAAGTCTCCCCTCCCCAGTCAGCCCTAGTAGCCAGCAGGACCGGAGCCTAATACTGGGAATAAGTCCCTGGGAGAATACCCCAATTCCTTATTATCGTTGTCGTAGACCAACCCCCAGTTTCCATTTGCATCCTGTTACAAACAGCATAGAATAAATCATTAGGCCGAATGTTTTACTGTAGAGAATCAAATGGGTATCCAGTTATATGATTATGCCAAGCCTCTTTATCCTTCAGTAATAAAAAAAGAGAGGCACCATATAGAGCCAAGTTTGGGATCTTGCAACTATAGATTCAAGACTGTGTGGGGGGCATTTCCGTAATTCAAATATAAGCCCTGATCTCAGTAAAAGTACCAATCAGGCTTGTCTTGATCTCGGTCCCCTAAGTTCGGTAACATCAGCGCTCCGCACCAGACTTGGGCTAGCTTCGGTAAAAGTATCAGCTGACCTCGTCTCATCCTATACAGCTCGGTAATGGTACCAAGGCCTGCGCAGTTCGGCAACAGTGCCAAAGTGAATTTGCAATAAGGCTATACTTGACTTCGGTATCCCTATCAGCTCGGTCAACTGAGGTGGGTACTAGATGTCATTCAGCATTAATGAAATTGCGACTACGTGCTGACTGATAAGATGGGCGCTGGATATAAATAAGACGTGGACCTTATCCAACGATCACATCAGCAATCATGCAAAAGATCAAGGTATGGTCCGATGGGACAATACCTCTACCTACCTCCACTAAGGAGAAAAGGTATGCCCCGATGGGACAATACCTCCACCTACCCCCACTAAGGGAGGATCTGAGGTGACCAACGCCTATATATATGCATAAGGTAAAACCAGCAAAGGTATACAAACATAACACACCCTTAGCTTTCTCTCTCTCTCTCTTTCTCTCCACTCATTCACCCTTTTGTTGAGTTGTTAAATTAACTTAAGCGTCGGAGTGCCTTCAGCTGGCCACAGCCAGACCCTCTAACCTTCTTCTTTCCCTTTCAGGCTTCAGGAGCTACTTTCTTTTCTATAAGCTTTACAGCAAATCCTATTTAACTAAGTCTGTAATTTTTAGACACTTACAATTGGCGTCGTCTGTGGGAAAAAGATTTAAAAATACCATGCCTCCGAAGGCCAAGAAGATCGACGAATCATCAAGAACCTTGTCAACGCCGCAGTCACCGGTGCTACAAGAAAGAGCGCCGTCTCAGGCACGACTGGAACAACGAGAAGCGATCCTAACGCAATCTTCGTGAGTGTTGCAGGAAATACCACTATCAAAGGCACGAATGGAGTGACGAGAAGCAACTCTAGCCCAGCTGCCGCTGGCATTGCAAGAACAATCGCCACCCTCCCGTCAGAGGAGGACCGACGGCAAAACTCGTCTGACAAGAGCTTCCCAGGCAGGAACTTCAAGAGGAGTGACAGCGGCCCCCCGGCAAGATAATCAGTTGACCAAGCGTCCGCAACGACGACCGCCGCCCTCTCTTCAGAAGAGGATCGGGGGCAAATCTCGTCTGGAGGGAGCTCTCCAGCGAAACTGGTCCCTGACACCTGTCATATCTCATCAAACTGAAGAAGACGACGAGGACAATGACTACAATCCTCTTACTGAGGACGTCAGAGTCCAAAACGTCGTTATCCAGGAGAATGACAAATTGATTCATCAGTTTCAGCAGCAGCTGCAGGAAAAAACGAAGAACCAGGCTCCACCTCCCAGGCTCCAGTCAGTTGGGCAGAGGCAAGTCCTGGATAAAACAAAATACGCCGTCGAGCCTATGATGAAAACTTGAGCAACAGCCACCCAAACAATGCTAATGAAGGCTGAAGTGATGGCCAGAAGATAAGGATGATCTGCCTGAGTGGCTTGACTAATACATCGGGCAGACTGTTCAGCGAAATATGGAGGTGGCTGGTCTCGCCCAAGCCCGGTTAAATACTTATGACTCGGGGGATCTCGGCACGTCTCCCTTCTCTCGGGAGATAACTGACTTTCCTCTCCCTGAGAGGTTCAATATCCGAGGTTCACCCTTTATGATGGAACCTCAGACCCTGCAGCCCATCTCCGACACTTCACCCAGCGAATGTCGATCTGGGGTGATGTCGGACACTTAAACTACAGAGTATTCTCCTCCAGTCTGGGAGATCTCCCCCTTAGATGGTTCTGCGCGCTCCCGGAGGAGTCGATCTCAAGCTGGTAGCAACTCAGAGGCTCCTTCTTGGAAAAATTCCAAGCACATAGAGTCATTCCGAGGACGAACAATGACCTGATGGCCATCAGAATGAAGGAGAAAGAAAACGTCACTCGACTCATCAAGAGGTTCTGGACCATCTACAGCCAGATCGAGGACGCCAATGAAGAAGTGGCCGTCATATGCTTCAAAGAAGCCCTGCTACTCGGCAATGAACTCCGAAAGGAACTTGTTCGATATCCCGTGGCCATGATGAAAGCGTTAATGACCCGAGTGAATCAGTTCATTGAGCAGGAGGAAGAAGAGACCCGAGCTTGGGAGAACTATGGGCTCAGACGCAAAAGCACTTGGCGCGAAGATAGACCTCCTATGACGGTCAAGAAACCGTTTCAGAGGGAGGAGAAAAATCGTGATAAAGCCTCCTTGAGCGTGTTTATGGTCTCGGCACCCACCTCGGGAGCAAAGAAGAAGTCTAAGCCATCTGTCAATTCCTATAAGGCTGCAAATACGATATTCAAGGAACCAATCTACAAGGTTCTCAAAAAGATCAAAACACAACCATTCTTCAAATGGCCCCAGCCAATGAGGGGTGATCCTTCCACCCGCGATCAAAATAAGTTCTGTGCCTTCCATAAAAAAAGGGCACAACACAGAAGACTTCATGTCCCTCAAGTCTCATCTTGAAAGGCTCGTTAAAGACAGACATTTGAAGGACTACGTCAAAGACGAGAGCAGAAACAATAATGTCCAAGCTCATCAACACCAAAATAATGAAGACAGCGATGAGCCGGAGGGCATAATAAACGTCATTCACCTAGCTCCCACACCAAGGGGGAGCAACCAGGCTCGCACCGAGGCCAGGAGTGCCTCACACAATAAGCAAGTGATGACAACCGAACTGGAGTCATCCGCAAAGAAAGCTTGGATAAAGAAGCCCAATTTTTGGTTCTCAGATAAGGACCTAGAAGGGGTCCAAATCCCCCATAATGATCCACTGGTCCTGACCCTGAAGTTGAAAAACTACTTGGTGAAAAGGGTGCTTGTGGACCCCAGAAGTTCCTCAAAGATCCTTTACTACGATTGCTTCAAGAGGCTGGGGCTCAAGGAGGAGGATCTGCAAGAATCACGCACCCCCTTGATAGGCTTCAGCTCAAAGCCAGTGTATCCCAAGGGAAGGATCACCCTAAAAGTCCAAATCGGAGGAGCTAATATGCAAGCCGACTTCCTCATGGTGGATGTACCATCACCATACAATGCAATAATAGGAGGACTTGGCTGCATAGCATGAAAGCCGTAACTTCCACCCACCATCAGAAGCTCAAGTTCCCATTGGAGAGCAAGGATGGAAGAGTTGAAGTAGTCACTGCCAGAGGTGATCAGGAGATGGCCAAACAATGCTTGATGACCATGGTGCCCGACGAAGCAGAGCCCACCTAGGTTCATATGGCCGAATTGGAAGTAGAACTGGATAACGTTGGCCGAGCTCCAGAGCAAAAAAACATTGAAGACTTGGCCGAGGTCCGGATCGATCCAAACGATCTTGAGAGGTATTTCCTGCTCGGAAGCCAATTGACCAAGCCAGAAAGGTCCGAGTTGCTAGACTTCATGTTACAAAACAAGGAAGTTTTTGCTTAGACCCCCTACGAAATGCCCGGGATCAACCCAGAAATCATGCGCCACAAGCTAAACGTGGACCCCAAGCACGAACATGTCATTTAGAAAGCTCGCAGAATGGAGATACAACAAACTGAGGCCGTGATTGAAGAGGTAGAGAAACTACTGGAAGCTAAGCGATCAAAGAAGTCCACTATCCCAAGTGGCTAGCTAACACAGTAGTTGTCAAGAAGAAGAACGGGAAGTGGAGAGTTTGTGTGAACTTCACTGACCTAAATAAGGCATGCCCCAAGGACAGCTTTCCACTCTCGAAGATAGACCAATTGATTGATGTAAGAGCCGGGCACGACAGGATGAGTTTTTTCGATGCTTACGAAGATTACCATCAGATCCCCATGAGCAAGCCTGATGAAGAAAAGACTGCATTTATAACGCCCAGAGGCATCTACTGTTACAAAGTGATGCCCTTGGGGTTAAAGAATGCAGGCGTAACTTACCAGAGGCTAGTGACGAAAATGTTTCAGGCTCAGGTCGGCAAGACAGTGGAGGTCTACATTGACGACATGGTCGTCAAGTTCAAAAGGTCACAAGACCACTTGGCCGACCTGCGTCAGACGTTTGACATCCTCAAGAAGTTCCAGCTCAAGTTGAATACATCCAAGTGTGCGTTTAGCGTCGGCTCCGACAAATTCCTGGGAAGCCTCATTACAAGAAGGGGAATCGAAGCCAACCCGGACCAGATTTCGGCCATCCAGGCTATCCAGTGTCCTACCATGGCAAAACAAGTCCAAAGGCTCACAGGGATGGCTGCCGCACTCAATCGCTTCACCAGCCGAGCTTCGAACAAGTGCCGCCCATTCTTCCAGCTCTTCAAGAAAAGTAAGAAATTCCAATGGACTCCAGAGTGCAACCAAGCCTTGCAGTTACTCAATTGCTACTTATCCTCACCTCCCCTGTTGTCTACACCAAAAAGGGTGAGGTACTCTATCTATACCTGGCGGTCTCGGATCATGCAGTGAGCTCGGTACTCCTCAGAGAAAAAGACAAGCAACAAAAGCCAATCTATTACATGAGCAAGATCCTACTTGATGTCGAGACCAGGTACTTGCCACTGGAGAAACTCGCATTGGCACTCGTTAGTGCCTCTTGCAAACTCTCACACTAATGGTGGTTGCTACGGAACATCCACTCAAGTCCTTTTTCAGAAAGGCCGACTTCTCTGGAAGAATTTCAAAATGAGCCGTCGAACTAGGGCAATTCGATATCCGATATCAACCCAGAATGGCAATTAAGGCCCAAGTTTTGGCAGACTTCATCGTGGAGTTTGCTCCTCCTAGTTCGGCACCGAGACAGCTCGACACCGAACTGGGGGGCAATGAGGAAGAGGTCACCAAGATGGAACAAGAAAAGACATGGGAGTAGTTCCTGTTGGAACTTGTGTATGCCCTAAAGCCCACTGACAGCACTCACATCTCTGTTACTGGATATTTACTGGTTATTTATTAGAATTATTCTTTTTTCTCTTACTGCATGTATATATGTATGTTTGTGTAAGGTCCATTGTTTCTAGTAAATGACTTGGGTGTGTAGTGGCTACACACAGACAGGTCTGAGTCATGGACACTTGAAACAATAAACTAGTTCATAACTGAGAGATGGAGTTGGGCACTTCATCTTGGTATAAGTTATAGTGAGATACTCTCTTGTATTCAGGGTGACTTACCTTAGTCACGAGAGGCTTTTCCGGATTTATCTCATTAGTGCATATGTCATGCATTGAACAGGACCATTGTAGGTGTGATCTCTAAAATAGTACTATCACTGAGAGAGATCAAGTCACCTTATGCTACTGAGTGACCAGTGCTCTTAATCTTGAGCATATGTGGATGAACTGACAAAGTCGAGTTTTTGTGCTTTAATTCACTATGGGTGAGATCCTGTTCATGGGTCGACAGCTCTGTGTTTTGGGTACTCGGGCTTGATTAGTTGGGACGTGCAGATGCAATAAAGAATCTATGCCATCTTGTGATGGAGTGATCGTCCCCTTAGAATTATCCAATTAATCATCAAAATCTAAGATCTTAGTATATGGATGTTCCATATGGATATTGAACTTGTGGGTCGCTCCCTGGACCAAGAGAATGATATCCGGATGATGATTAAGTCAAGTATATGAAGTTCTAAGGTTGAGATATAATCAAGAATGTTGATAGTACATCGGATAACCTGACTTGATTATGGATGTTACATAGAGGGGCATTTCGGTCATTTCACTTAGTAGGTCGAAGACGAATGTCATTTCCTGACGAGCTTAATTCATATTTAATATTTGTCCTTGGAGTGCAACCATAACTCTTTAGTGGAATGAGTTAGGGTTAAAATGATCTTAATGTTGCTATGGGGTTAGCATGGACATTTTGGTCATTTTGGGAGCCAAGGGCAAATATGTCTTTTGGTCCCTTCTCTAGCCACTTTCCTATATTGGCATGGTTTCCTAATTTGTTTGGATGATATGTGGTTGAATTATTTTTGTGGAAAAATATTTTTGAGTTTAAATTCAAATAGGCCTTTGATGGCATACATGAATTTACCTCTAGCTAGCTTATTTATTGACTTGTGGGCCATGGTGTGTTTTTCTTTCTTGTGAGCCAGCCATAAAGGGGGTCCCTTGTATGAGGTTTCCAATCTTTAGTAAGTTTCTTTACTTGGAAGGTTGGACTCCTCATTGGGTAAGGATTCCTATAATAAAAGTTTCCTAATTGTTTTAGAAACTAAAAATTAGAAAGTGTTGCACACCTAAGGTAGCTTGTTGCTATTTTTGTGGGATGGACCTCTTAGTTTCCTATTTCTAATTGGAGAGAACTTAGAGAGCAATAAGCCATCCATATTTATCCCCTTTTGGGCGTGCAAGAGGGGAGAGGGAAAATCAAGAGGTAGAGAGGAACCCTAGGTGTGCGACAAGAGAGAAGAAAACCCATGGCTGCCCACACTTTTGCAAGATGCCCTTTGCCTTCTTCTTTCTTCTTTTGAAGAGAGAAAATCAGTTCTTTTTTTCCACAAATTATAGTTCAGAAAAACCTCTTAAGGATTCCATAGTTTGATCCCACCATCATAGCCAATCTGATTGGGTTGTGGAATAGAGGAGAAGATCAAGGGGAAGGTTACTGCAGAAAATTCCAGCAACTTGTCTTGCTGATTGCAAGCTTGTAATCAGTCTTTTGGATCTTTAGTTTCAGATTTTGAAGTCTTCAAATCATCAAGGTATTAGTCCTCTCTTATCTCCTTTTAATTATACACTTGTTGATCATGATTTCATGGCGTTATTATGCGAATATTAAGGCTGATTTGCGCTGTTGCTGATTTAAAAACAGCCATGGACGTCCCTTTCAAGGGATTTCAGATCTATATTGCATAAACTTTCAGTTCCTTGATACAGCATGGAAGGTCTTCATCGACGGATCCATAACATCGAAAAGGGCTGGCGCTGGCATAGTCCTCCAGTCTCCGAAGGGCCTTGTCATCGAACAAGCCCTAACTCTTGACTTCAAGGCGTTAAATAACGAAGCTAAGTACGAAGCATTAATCGTAGGGTTTGACGGCGCCAAAATCCTGGGGGCACACTAGCTAGTGGTCTTTAGCGACTTATAATTGGTGACGAGCCAGTTAAATGGAGACTATCAGGCTCGCGATGAAAGAATGGCGGCCTACCTTACTCACTTAAAGCGGCAACTTTCTCAATTCACCAGAGTTGAAGTCAAACAGATCGGCATAGATTCCAACTCTCATGTCGACGCTTTTGCCAGCTTGGCCTCTGTCGTTGAAGCCGGAAGAAAACGAATAGTTGAGGTGGAGACATTGAAAAGGCCAAGTATAGAACTCCAGCCACCTCAGCAATTCTTATGTGCCGACCTCGGTCCAAGTTGGATGGACCTGATCATCGCCTACCTGAAGGACGACCACCTCCTCAAGATAAGAACGAGGCTCACAAGATCAGGCTGAAAGCAGCTCGGTTTTGGTTGTCTCCGGATAGCAAGCTCTACATGAAGTCCTTCACCAGCCCTTACCTCTAGTGTGTCCACCCGAGCAAAGTCGAAGACTTCCTTTATGAAATTCATGAAGTAATTTGCGGAAGCCACATCGGAGGTCGGTCACTTGTGTACCGACCCATCAACCAGGGCTACTGGTGGCCCTATATGCAAAAGGACGCCAGCTCAACGCCAGGAAGTGTGAGAGATGCCAGAAGTTCTCACACTCCCTCCATTAACCAGCACAGGACCTGAGCCCACTTACTAGCCCTTGGCCTTTCGCTCAATAGGGGTTGGACATCGTGGGACCACTTCATCGAACTCCCGGGAATAAGAGGTGGCTAATAGTGGCCACCGATTATTTCACTAAGTGGATAGAGGAGGAGCCACTGTCCTCTATTACCGAGCATGAAACAAGGAACTTCGTCTGGAAGAATGTCATCACAAGATTTGGGGTGTCACGAGCCCTGGTCTCAGACAGTGGGACTCAATTCGATTCCAATTACTTCAAGAACTTCTGCCAAGAGCTCGGTATCAGAAACTACTATTTAACTCCAGCCTATCCACAGAGCAAAGGTCAGGCCGAGATTTCAAACAAAGTGGTGCTCAATGGACTCAAGAAAAGGCTCGATCGAACAAAGGGGAGATGGGTGGAAGAACTTCCAAGTGTCCTTTGGGCATATAAAACTACTCCAAGGCGATCCACTTGGGCAACATCCTTCTCCCTGGCCTATAGAATGGAAGCCGTGATCCCTCTTAAGATCGGTCTTCCAATCTTGTGGTCCGAACCCTTTGACCAAGGCAAAAATGAAGTAAATCTGGCCCAAGAACTCGACCTAGCCGAGGAACGAAGAGATGCTGCGTCCATCCGTCTTGTTTCCTACCAGTGAACATTGGCCAGAAGCTACAATCAAAGAGTCAAAGAAAGGAAATTTGCAGTTGGAGAACTAGTCTTAAAGAAGATGCTTCCTGTAGACAAAAATCCCAATGAAGGGAAGCTGGCACCAAACTGGTATGGGCCATTCAAAGTGATCTCGACAACAGGACAATCAGCATACAAACTTGAAGACATGGAGGGTAGAGAGTTACCACGCCCATGGAATGCTACACACCTCAGGAAATATCACTTCTGAATTGTATTCAATTCTTGAAATCAATAAAAGGAATTCTCGCGGAAGGATTGTGCTTTATTGTTTCTCGCCAAATTACGGAACTCGGCAGCTGTCCCAGCTCAGTTATGGAACCAGCTATGCAATATCGGGTCGGTTACGGAACCAGCCATGCAAAATACTCGGCGATATAAGTTTCGGTTATAGAACCAACTACACGCCAACACCTTGTAATGGAACTCGGTGGTCTCAGCTCGGTTATGGAACCAGCTTATCTTAGCTTGGTTATGAAACCAGCTCGGCTAGGTTATGGAACCAGCCAATCACCGTGTTACAGAACTCGGTGACTCCATCTCGGTGGCTTCAGCTCGGTTATGGAACCTGCTGCATAAAACCACGGAGCTACGAGGCAAAACGACAATACTAGCTCGGTCACGGAACCAGCTATGTCGAAACTACACTATAGCTCGATTACGGAACCGGCCACGCAAAGCACCAAGTCATAGGACTCAAGGGGAATCAATACATTGGTTATGGAACCAACTACGCGGAACATATTTCGAGTTACGAAACTCGTTTACGTGGGTGTTTCCTGAAGAATGGAAAAGAACTTGGTCCAGATTACCTCTTCTAAAGTTCAGAGCGAATTTGATGCAAGTCCGTTTTCTTGAGTTAAGGAACGTAAGAGTTTTAGCGGGTTCCGGTTATTAAACTTGGAAGAAACACACGTAATTCTCAAAAGAAAATGTACAGTTGCAGGCATGAAAAAAGAAGAATCTTTATTGATGAAAAAGAGTACAGGGTACAATTTTACATTTTCAAAAGAAAAGAAAGATACATCAGAAAGAAGAAAAAGAGACTTAGGCAGCACCGGCATCAACAGCAATGTCGCTAGGAGGAGCTTCCGATGGAGGAATCGAGGCAACTTCAGAAGGGACCTCGGCTGGAGGGGCTTCAGCAGGGACTTCTGGAGGAGCTTCAGGAAGAACGTCAGCGGGAGTAGAGAGAGGTATAGAAATCTGCTTGGTTGCCTAATCTTTTAGCTTAGGCAGGTCCTGGTATATAAGGTGATCCTCGGGGATCCCCATCTTCTTCAGTACGGCCTTGCACCCATGCTCGAACAGTTGTGGACCTAGCACATCGACCTGAGCGTCATAGTCTCTAGTTGCCTCCGCCACCCCTCGCGGTAGGCAGCCTCCATTTTAGCCTCGGATGAAGCTTCGAGGTCAGCCTTTTCCTTCCGCACGGCCTCGAGCTCAACATTCTTCCCTGCTAGCTCGGCCTTCCTCTCCTCCAACTCGGCCTCGAGTTGGATCACCCTGCAGACTGCGTTCACAGCGTGTTCGAGGTCCTTCCCGAGGTCGAAGTTTTTCTCTTCCTCGGCCTTCAGCTTCTGGCAACTGCCCTCCAAGGCCTTCGCAAGCCTCTTCCTCTCTGCATCCAACTGCTTGATCCGGGTGTCTCTGTGCTGGACTCTGTCCAGAGCCACCTTCACTCATTGCACGATCTGAGAAAAGAAGACAAAGTGTCAGATAGAAACAACCAAAGATTAAGTAATCTGTGATAAAAGGAACTTACCGAAAATGGAAAATGCAGCGTGTTGATCAACAACGACGCATCGTCTATACCCTGCAGCCTCTGTATATCAAGCGGCAAAGCACAAGCGTTTGCGAACGTCGCTGCGGCATGAGGGTTGCCGTGGAGACAGTCCTCCACTGTCACCAGCCTCCCTAGCCCGAGCGAAAAGAATGGCCTCCAATAGGCCGGCCCCACATGCTGAAGTGCCGAGTCTTGACCAGGGGCCTGCTCCACTGAGCCCTCATTTCTAGGCCGCTTCTCCGAGGCCCTCTCCCTCGCCTCCTCGGCAAGACGCTGCTGGTCCGCCGAACCAAGCCTCTAGAACCTGGCCCTCTTCTCTGGCCGAGTCTTTTCCTTCCTGGTCTCGGCGAGGCGCTCCTGAATCAAAGTACCGGCAGCAGCAAAAACCCTAGCAGTGCCCGAGCTTGCAGAGGCGGGATTTTTATCGGCGACGAGGGGATTGGAAGTAGAAGCCTCCTCTCCAAAAAACTTATCCCCCAACTTTTTCATCTGTAGGGGAGGTCGGCCGGGTGGCATCCTCTCTTCTTCCGAACTTGGAGAAATGTAGGCTTCAACGACTTATTGTAGATCGACCTCCGGCTCAACTCGTGAAGAAGAGGCCTCAGCACCCGAAGCTTTTCGGCGCTTGAGGTCGGCAGGCGCGTCCAAGAGCTTGTCTGGCTTCCTCTTGATGTAGGGTACAGTACCTCGGTTCATACCTAAGAAGCGACCAGGTGGCCTGGGTGTTGTGACCCTTATAGTTGCACATCGCCCTTTGCCAATCGCTGTTTGGCTGCCAACCTGATGCGCTGGCCTCGCGTTTTCTCTGCCCGATCTCTGCGCGGCAAATATAAAGGCGTCAGGTCAGCAAAACAAGAAAAAAGTGGAAGACGAAGACATAGAGGAGGTCGGTATTTACTTAGACGAATCCCGAAATGACGGGGTATCCTGTACCGCCTCTCCGCTGCGATTTCATTCTCCCCGAACTCCCAATTGCCGGAGACGAATAGACGGTCATCTCCGGCATGTCGGCTCGAGTCCTCTACGTCGGTAATGAACTGCTCCCGCCCTGGCCTCCCCCGGTGGTAGAAGTAGCGACCGTCCCCGACCGACTTGCACACATCATAGGCGTCCTCGATATCATGGACACCGAGGTTGATCCCCAAGATCTTATTGAGTTCTACAGCACCCATTATTATTTTATAGCCATTGGGCATCAACTGGCAGGGGTTGAGATGCCATGCTGATAAACAGGCTCTAAGAAGGGGTTAACTGAGAACCTAACCCCACCTTCAACTATAGCAATAAGAAGAAATGGCATGCAGCCATCATAGAAAACGAAACCATCAAAAAGGTCATCAAGTTCATCTAACTTGGTCCGGACATCACTGGGGATGCCATACATCTCCCTGAAGGCGGCCATGGCCTCAGGGGTTTCCGCCCAGTCCCTATAGGCTCCCATTTTTCTAAAAAACAAGTAGACAGAAACCCTTGCCAAAAGACAGAAACCCTAACAATGAAGACGAAAGTGAGGAGAAAAGAAAAAAAGGGGAAGAAGGAGACTCACGAAGGCTAAAAGAGTACGGAGTCTCGACGGCAACAAAAGTTCTCTCTTCTCTGCTCTCTCCTCTACAAAAGCTCTGTCTCTTAACAAATGCAAAAATAGAGGAAGGAAGGTGCAGTACCCCTATTTATAAGAATAAAAGGGCATCTTTTCGGATTTCGAGAACGCACGTGAGATGCGTCACCTCGAGCACTGTACACGCATCTTCGAAGACGTTAGAAGCCCCATCAGGCAGCGACACGTGGCACCGTCGGTTCGCTTCCCACATCGATCAAAACGCCTCACTCACTACCTTCATTAATTGACTAGGGTAGACAAAATGACAGTAACGTACTAATTGATCACCTCGGGCAGACGAAGCGACAACGACATTAATTACCTCGGGCAGATGAAGCGACATCATAAGGGTCATGCATCAATAATTGTAGGCAACCCACATCAAGATGAATGAGCTCTCCTATTTCTATACTTAGCTCCAGACCTCAAAGAGTTGAAGAACTCTAAAAGGTCAAGAGCTAGGGGGCAATTGTGTGGGGGCATTTCCGTAATTCAGAGATAAGCCCTGATCTCGGTAAAAGTACCAATCAGGCTTGTCTTGATCTCGGTCTCCTGAGCTCGATAACATCACCGCTCCGCACCAGACTTGGAATAGCTTCGGTAAAAGTACCAGCTGACCATGTCTCATCCTATGCAACTCGATAATGATACCGAGGCCTGCACAGTTCGGCAACAGTGCCAAAGTGAATCTGCAATAAGGTTGTACTTGACTTCGGTATTTCCATCAGCTCGGTCGACCGACGTGGGTACTAGATGTCAATCAGCATTAATGAAATTGCGGCTACGTGCTGACTGATGATATGGGCGCCGGATATAAATAAGGCGTAGACCTTATCCAATGATCACATCAGCAATCATGCAAAATATAAAGGTATGGTCCGATGGGATAGTACATCTACCTACCTCCACTAAGGAGAAAAATGTATGCCCCGATGGGACAATACCTTCACCTACCCCTACTAAGGGATGATCTGAGGTAACCAACGCCTATATATATGCATAAGGTAAAACCAGCAAAGGTATACAAACATAACACACCCTTAGCTCCCTCTCTCTTCCTCTCCACTCATTCACCCTTTGTTGACTTATTAAACTAACTTAGGCGTCGGAGTGCCTTCGGCTGGCCACAGCTAGGGCCTCTGACCTTCTTCTTTCCCTTTCAGGCTTCAGGAGCTACTTTCTTTACTCAAAGCTTTACAACAAACCCTATTTAACTAAGTCCGTAATTTTTAGGCACTTATAAAAACCAACCATATTAGTGAATTTTGAAAGACATGTTATAATAGTTTCTAATATAACTTGGGTAACTGTGCTATTTTGAGAGTTTGCAGAGCATTCGCCAGACCACCAGACCTGACGAGTTGGCTTGGGCCACCCCATAGTCGATAAGATTAGCCAATCGGCCAACTGAATGTCCATAAGTTTAGGATTGGGCTACCCACGGTCATAACAATAGGCCAAGGCCCAAGTCAGTACTAGTAATGGATTAGACACATGTTTTAGTATGTCATACTGGATTGGAGGAGATTAATGTGATAGGATAATTAATAGATATTGGTAGAGGTTGAACCTATTTAGCAACAGGGCCAAATGATGGGGTATCATCTTAGGTGGACTTCAATCTTTCTTCACTTTCTCTCCTCTTTCTCTCCTTTCTTCGCAGGGAGCGGTTTCTTCCACGATTCAATATTAAAAAAGGCCCGTCTCATTGGACTAGAGCAGACAGTCGAGATTTAAGGTGAGTTTTACGATTTGGGTCATATTCAAAATCTCTTCTTTTCGACAGATTTTGTAGAATGCGTAATTGGCTTTTCTGGGGTTTATACTTGGATAAATATCAGATTATGTGTTTTAAGGTTGATTGAAAGAGAGAGTAGAGATTTTGAGGATAAGGGGAAAAGATCCATCTTTTATTTTTGCTGTTTTGCGGTCACAGATTCTTAAATCTGCTTCTTCTCCTGCAGGTCTTTGGTTTGTCATCCGTTCCCTGTGAAAAGATTTCTCTTTTTCTTTTGCTGCTTCATCTCATTAGGATCTGACAAAATCTGCCCTTGTTTTTTAGTAGAAGACCTAGATCTTATGTCCCTTTCACTTTTTCAAATCCACCCCAACACTCTTTGAGATTCCCAAACCCCAAAACGACGTTCTTTTCCTATTTCCCCTTCCCAGTTCCCACCCTGTTTTTCTAAATATTCCATCTCTTACTTTTCAATTCCTTCAAAAATCCCAACTTCAAAGACCAAGACATCTAGTTTCCTGATCAAGGAAAGACCCCTAAGTTCTATTTACTTCATTGAACCCAAATCAAGCAATTAAAGACCTGAAACTTCATTAAAGAGCCAAGAGACTAGAGCTGCAAGCTGCTTTTACGACTTCAAAGCAGTCTCCCTTTTGATTCTTCCCTCACATTTTCCAAACATTACAGAACCTTCCCGAAAACTACCCGATTTCAAGCAATCTATCAAGCTAAAATATGTGAAGCTTGGTTACCATTACCTCATCACCCATGAAATGTACCTCTTTCTCTTGCCTCTCTTTGTCCTGATTGCAGCCCAGCTCTCAACCTTCTCTATTCAAGACCTCCATGATCTCTGGGACCAACTGCGCTACAGCCTCATCTCTGTTATCCTGTGCTCGACGCTCCTTGTCTTCCTCTCCACCCTCTACTTCCTCACCCGCCCACGCCCGGTTTATCTCGTGGACTTCGCCTGCTACAAGCTCGATGATGCACGCAAATGCACCAGACAGATCTTCATGGAGCGATCCTACAGCTAGAGGGCACGAACCCAATTAAGCTTTCATACGAATACTGGGCTTGGTGCAGATCGCATCATCTCTGCTCTTTCCTTTTCCTCTTCTTTTCACACACAATTGTCTCTCTATCTATAGCGCAACTTGATTACCTTAACTTACCCATTTCTCTCTCTCTCTCTCTCTCTCTCTCTCTCTCTCCCTCTCCCCTCTTGCATCCTCTATGAGCCATTGAAACATACAAGTGGAGCTTTTGGATTGTCGAATGCAGTAGAATCAAGCTAGGCAGAGACTTAAAAAAGTCTCTCTTTAATGCACAGGTAATGCACAGGAGTCGTCAATTTTGGTTGCACATCCTTGGTTCAAACCACTGATCTAGATCCAAATATTTCTGAATCCAAAAACCAATTTCAAAATTGATACCGTTTATTCTTGCATTGTAGACGTCAGATATTAAAAAAGTATGTTACCCATCGGTAATTGGGCGCGTTTGGATGTATAGTGAATTAAAGTAAAGTGAGGTGAAGCATCAAATTAAGAGGGAATAAAATATAAGGGATTATGATGATATTTTATTTTTAGTTGCTTGGTATGAAATCTTTACTTTTCATATAGAATAGTGGCGCTTTTATGTCTTTTAGTGGAGAAAGTATATTGCTTTTTTTACTTTTTTTTTTTTTTTTTTAAGTTGAAAGGAATTTTGAAATTATGTACTTTTGATATAACTCATTGTCTTTTCTTTTCTGGATAATGGAGGCTTTACCTTACCTCACTTCACTTCACCACACATCCAAACACACCCGGATGACAAATGACAATGCGTCTGATCTTTTTTTTTTCAAAGAAATTATGGTTCGTAAGTTAGGCATGCGAGAGAAAGAGACAAACCTAATTACTTGGTACCCACTCGAATAGTAAAGTAGGGCTAGTTTGACACTTTACTAACATAGTGAAAGTCAAGTAAAGCCTTCATTTATTAGACAAGATGTCACATGAAAAACACTTTAATTCAAAACTCCCTTCATCTTAAAAAAAAAAAAAAAGTTAAAAAGCGACCACCTTTATCCACTAAAATATAAAAAAACTCCATTTTTTCATAAAAAAAGTAAAAAGATTTCATTTTAAATAACTAAAAATAAAACATGATAACTCATTTATATTTTATTCTTTCTTTAATATCAACTTTACTTCACTTGAATCTATTAAGACACGTTTGTGTACACACCCTTTCCGCGGAAAGAAAAAATTGTCACTTCAGCAAATTCTATAGAAATGAAAACCTCGAAAAAAGATTTTCATAGAATTTAGAAATTCATGTTTGGTGCAAAAAAGAGTTTCATCATTGAATTGATGCTAATGTTGTTTGGTGCGGCTGTTGATTTCTTATAGAAAATTAAAATTTCTTATTTGGTGATATAATTTTTTAGAAGAAAAATAATATAACATATAGATATTATTTATTCAACATTAAATAATAATTTATATAAAGAAATAAAAAATGAAAGATTTGTTGGATTTTTGGGTTGAAATGGACGAAAGTGAGGAAAAGAATATGAAGTTTTTCGAGAGAAATTTATTTTCCATACTCCCCATAGGAAACTTATTTCCACAATTATCAAAGAAAATACTGATTAGACAGGAAAGCATTTCCGTAAAATTGTTCTACACGACAAATGGAATTTTTCGTAAAAATCATTTACTTTTCCACATAAAAGTGTTATACAAATATACCATCAAAAAGTCTACATTCCCCATGGGAGTCGTGCTCCAACCATTACGGCTGATATGCCATTAATAAAAATGCCAAACCGGGGAAAAGAAGTGGTTTCTTAATTTCTTAATCTTATCCGTCACTTTGTCTGTCAGGTCAAGTTTCCAAAGTCAGAGATTCAATGTATTTCTCCTTGTTTTTGTCATTTTTTTTTTTTTTCAAAGAAGTTGAATAAGATAAAACGATGCTCGTCCTTCCCTCTAAGATGACTTTCACTCCCTCTTCCTTCAAATCAAGACTTTCACATTTGAAAGAATGATAGACTAGATGGATAGAGCATCCTATGCTCGTCGGCCTTTCTTCCCTCTCTCTTTTGTAGTAATGTTTTTATTTTATTTTGTGCTTATTTCCTTTTTTCATTTCTGAAAAGGAATAGAAAAGGTAATGACCTGACCATTTGAGGTGGATCCACCTCAAATCAGGTGCTTTTCCTTTTGTCTTATTAAATCATTCAACGGCAGGATTGGCATGTGAAAGCTGGTTGAAGACGTATAGCAGGGTGTCAACTTCAAAACATTGGAAAGTTGGGCTGTGTTCTCTCTCGTGTCACATCCTAACAGCTGGAGGGCAAGGCACAAACCCAAGAAACTTGGTCTGTGCTCTCTCTCTTGTCACATCTTTACAGCTGGAGGGCACTAACCCAATTAAGCTGTCATACGATTAATGGGCTTGGTTGGGGACTCTATGATGATGAATCATCTTTATTACTCTTTTCCATTTCACTTTCATTTAGAAAACAGATCGCATCATCTCTTCTCCTTCTTTTTCGGCTTCTCTTCACACAGAATTGTCTCTCTATCTGTCTATAACGCAGCTTGATTACCTTGCTCATTTATCTTTCTCTCTCTACTCTTGCATCATCTATGATGGAGAAATTTTTAGAATGGATGGGTCAGATCTTTCCAAATACTCAGATCTCCGAACAAGTGGGTTACGTGAGGAATCTCAAAAGGAATGTAGAAGATCTAATGGAGGATGCCAAAACACTGAAAGCCCAGTGCGACGACATGGAGAGTGAAGGACGGGAAGCCTCAAGAAAAAGAATGAGGCTCACCAACCAAGCTCAGATCTGGCTCGGTCAGGCCCGAGCAAACCTAACTGAAATCGAAAACATCAAATCAGAGTTCGATCGAAGGCAAGCTTCCAACAATGGATTCTTGTCCAACCTTCCGTCTACCTACACACTGGGTAAGAGGGCTGTTGAGAAGCTCGAATCTTTCCGACAAGACCTCAATAAAAGAAGCTGCATCAAACTTCTAGCCATGTCTTCACCACCAAGGGTGATAGAGATGGATGTGCCCACGGTTGGTCAGAGCTCAGCTCAACGAACCATGGAGAAGATTTGGGATCTCTTGCACGACGAGCACACCAGCGTCATATGCGTTTATGGGATGGGTGGAATAGGCAAGACCACTCTCATGAAAGCCATCAACAATAAGCTTCAAGCTACCGAAGAATTCGAGTACGTCATTTGGGTGACTCTGTCCAAGGAACTCAACTTGCAAAGGATTCAAAAGGAAATCATGAGCAGGCTGCATCTGAAATTTGATGAAGATGATTCCTGCAACAGCCGATCCATGCAATTACGTCAATATCTGACTGATAAAAGGTACATGCTAATCTTAGATGATCTCTGGGATTGTATCGATTTGCACACAGTTGGGATTCCACCCAATAAGGAAAATAGATCCAAAACTGCTATAACTACACGACTTTTTGAAGTGTGTAATGATATGAAAGCTGATGCCAAGATAAGAGTGAGTACTCTTACGGAAGCCGAAGCATGGGATCTATTTGCTGCCAATGTTGGAGTGGAGGTAGTCGATCAGCTTGACATCAAAGATGTTTCTAATGACGTCGTGATGGAGTGCGGTGGTCTGCCATTGGCAATCGTGGTAGTTGCAAAGGCGATGCACGGAGAGAACAAGAGCAAGCTGTGGGAAGACGCTTTGAGGGCATTGAGAGCGTCGGTGCCTGAGATTAGGGGCATGGAACCTCAAGTGTTTCGACCTTTGAAGCTGAGTTATGACGACTTAAGAGATGAAAAGGTAAAGATGTGTTTCTTATACTGTTCACTATTTCCAGAAGATTTTGAAATAGATGTCAAACATCTAGTTGACCTCTGGATAATGGAGGGATTTATTGATAATGTCGATAACTTGGTAGATGCTTCAAATAAGGGGCACCGAATCATTGAAGAACTCAAGCGTAGATGCCTTGTGGAGGAAGGAATTCGGCGTGGTAGTAATGCTGTTAAGATGCATGACATAATTCGCGACTTGGCAGTATATATCACATCATCATCATGCAATGAAGGCCCAAAATTCTTGGTTAAAGCCGGCATTGGAGAGGGACTAAATGAGCCACCCCCTGAGGGAACTTGGAGAGAATGTGAGAGAATTTCGTTGATGATGAATGACATCACTGAACTTCCCGTGAAGCCTGAATGTCCCAATCTTATTTCACTGATATTGACAGAAAATCCCATAACTGCTGTCGCTCATAGCTTCTTTGAACTCATGCCGGCTTTACAAGTTCTTGATCTGTCTTGCACTTCCATCATGTCATTGTCGGTATCCTCATCTTCGTTGTCGAATTTACGAGCACTCATCTTAACAGGATGTCGCACATTAACAGAGGTGCCATTCTTGGGGCAACTAAAGGAGCTTCAATTTCTAGATATAAAATCATCTGGCATCAGAAGTTTGCCGGAAGAAATGCAAAACTTGGTTAAACTCAAGAAGCTAAACATGTCAGGTTTATTTAACTTAAGAACAATACCATCCAATGTAATGTCTGGGCTGTCTAGCCTGGAGGATCTGCGCTTGCAAAAGAAAAAGGTAAATTGGGTAAAAGGAAGTGAGCTTGCAGTTGAAAATGGCGCCACACTTGGTGAGGTGGCGAAACTGAAACGGTTAACTATTCTCAAGATCACCATCCAAGACTATGATTGTATGGAAGAGGATGTGTTTCTTCAGCAATGGTCAAAATTGAAAAAATTCAGAGTTTTTATTGGTCCATCTCAAGTTATGGGGCGTAATAAAATGGATTGTATGAAGCAGGTGCATATACATCGTGGCAACAATTATCCTCGTGGAGTTATGGTGATGGTGACACTTACAGAAGGTTTAAAATTGACTCGTGCTGGTGTAAAAGATGTTTCTCAGTTGGTGGGTGATGCAAACGGCTTACGAATGCTTGATATCGGAGGGTGTGAGGAAATGAAATGTATTTTAGATTGGAGTGATGTTGGAGAAAATGCACTACAAAATATTGAGAAACTACGTCTCTCGTCCCTATCAAGCTTACAGAAGCTATTTAAAGGAGAAGTGCCACAAAAATGCCTACGGAAGCTGAATGAAATTTACCTGGGTCATTGTTACAATCTAAAAAGTCTCTTCTCCTCGGAAATGGTGCATAACTTAGATCAGTTACAGACCCTTCATGTAAGGTATTGTAATGGATTAGAGGAGATCATAGAAGGTCATGACAATTCCCTACCTGAGAATCCATTCCCACAATTACGCAATTTCAAACTAGAGAAATTACACAAACTGAAAAGTATAATTCGTCGGGACACATTGGCCTTGCCTTCATTGATAAAGCTCGAAATAGATGAATGTCCAAATTTGAGGCTTCCTAAGCGTCCTGACACAACAGATTGGCCAAGTATCACACTGGGAAATGCAACGTGGGAAGCTAATCCACAGCAGTCGGAACGTATGCAATGGTAAAGCTCATCTTTCGTTTTTTTTTTTTTTTTTCCAGTTTTTATCATTCTTTTTTTTTTTTTTTTTTATATCATTTTTTTAAGTTCTTCCTCTTAAATACTCAATTCAATGGAAGGGGTTTGATACCCATCCAAATGTCAAGGTGTTAGATGACGCAGGTGGGTCCATTAAGGTGTTATCCTTCCTCATGATTTATGTGGCCAACCATGGGCCCCACTAAGGGGATTGCATGGAGCTCGCAGGATAAGGGACTTGCAGGAAAGGGCCACAGATCAAGAGGTTAGGGTGATCTGATCAGATTAATTTTTCACACTCCTAAGGCTCATTTTGATCCTTCCATCCTCGCCTCTCGTGATTGGTATGGCCCCATGTGGGCTCCGCAAGGCAGGCTCCTATAATACATATGTGCAAAGAATTCTTACTAAAATAATACTACGTATATTTACACCTATATATGGATGACACGAATATTGATAACATGAATTAAAAACTTAAATTTTCTGTGTCATCTTAAAAAATGACAGAATGATAGATATTTCAGTTAAAAATTTCAATATACAAGTCTATTCTGAATTCATTTTTGTTCAAATGTCTTAAATAACAGTTATGTATAACTGCAAAAATGACAATACATTTAGGTCATAGGACAGCTCAAGCTAATTACATCCAAATTATAGAAGGGCCAACCCAAACCCAACCAAAATCAAGGTCAACTGGACCGAACTCAAGGAGCTTTTCCTTTTTCAACCTAAGTTGGCACATCACAGTTAATCCAAGCTTGTAGAGAAATATGGAAATATATAACATACAACATCTAAAGCTTTACTTACTAACTTCTAAGCTTGTAGAAAAGCTACTAATAACTTTTGTGATACAATTGATGAGATAGGCTCAACTGTTGATAATTTAACCAAAATAAATCAACAAAATAATATTATCTAATTTTTAAAATTTAAGATTTTAATTAATGCTAAATGTGTAAGATTACACTATTTGTTGTGTGGCTGCATTTTTTTTTTATTAATCATCAGTGGTCTAATGCAAAGATTATTTTCTTTGCTGCGCGTCGTATATGAAATCCATCATGTCCTTCAATGTTCTCAATCAGAATTCATTCATATAAAAGTTTTCATACATACCGCTTTAATGACCTTGGATCTTAGAATCTTTGCTTGTATGGATGTAGGCCTTGCTTGATTTACATATGTGGGCCACCCTTCTAAATCCCAAACTTTTCATATCTTACTCATCTGTTGAACATCATGTATTTAAATATGCTATAAAATATATAAAAGCTTGAGTAAGGTTTGATGTTTGACTTGAGCTCAAGATTGGTATACATTTGATTTGACTGCTGTAAAGCTGAAGCTTACTTGTCCATATTCAAGCCAAGATCAAGTTCAGCTAAGCTCAACTCTGCTTAAGTTCCGTTGTCCTGTTTATTTTAATCCAAGGGTAAGCTGTGTTAAACTTGACTTAGATCTGCTCATTTATAACCTTACTAATTGAAAGTTATAATATAATGGATCATGAATTATATAGCTTGGTGAATATGCCCACCCCCATGAGAAACAAAAACTGCATAATGAAAATTCTGTTATTGTGCCATTTCTGCCCCCATTTCATTGAAATCCGATTGCGTACTTCATTTTCTGCTTTTTAATTCAGATGTTTATTGGATTGCTTTTGGATTTGGCTAGGTTCCACAGATTGAGAAGATAGTGTTGAATTGTGGGATGGGAGATGCTTCACAGAATTCCAAGGGTTTAGAAGCAGCAATCAAGAATATGTCACTTATTAGTGGTCAGAGGCCTGTGAAGACGAAGGCAAGACAAGTTATTGCCAGTTTCATGCTGAGGGAGGGACAAACTGTCGGCATCATGGTTACACTTTGAGGAAAGGTGAGGTTTTCCTTGTTGGATTTTGGTATCATTCATATTTTGTTTGGAGTCCTTCATGTGTTCCTTGGATTTATTTAATATTACAATTGCCAGTTTCAAGCTGAGGGAGGGACAAACTGTCGGCATCATGGTTACACTTAGAGGAAAGGTGAGGTTTTCCTTGTTGGATTTTGGTATCATTCATATTTTGTTTGGAGTCCTTCGTGTGTTCCTTGGATTTATTTAATATTACAATTGGAGGTTCACATTTGGATATGTATCTATTATCTATTATCTATATCTATATCTATATCTATAATAAAAGAGGCAATGTGGCATAGTTTTTCACCACACCACTGTAGGGCCCACCTAAAATATTATAATAAAATATAATAATATATTTTTATTATATTATAATAATAATAATATAATGGGGAAATTACTGTACGGAAGCTCTTAAATCCCCACAATTACCCAATACAAGATGAGAAACTACGAATTACCCATGAGCAGATCGTACATGAAAGGATATTGACAGTTGGACAATTTCACCCTTTTTCCTGCGATATCCTAATCCAATAGGATATCCCAAGAAAGTGCGATATCGCAGTGTTCGATATCCTACACTTATAGGATATCGCACCGTTCGATATTCTATGCTTATAGGATATCACATAGTTAACTACTCCCATATATATAACTCATTTTTACACAACGTAGATAACTCCGTTTCAAAAGACCTCTGTTTTCAAAAACTGCAGAGCTCCGTTTCCGTTTCCATCTTCGTTTTGTCTTGTGGCTTACTATAGGATATTAAGATTGGGAAAATTACCATACAGAAGCTCTAAAATCTCACATTTACCCAAAGAAAGATAAAAATTTACAAATGACCAAAGCAAAGATCATACATGAAAGTATGATGATTTTACCCTTTATCCTGGGATATCCTAATAGTATAGGATATCCCAGTTTTCGATATCTCAAGCCATTAGGATATTGCACCGTTGGATATTCTAGATATACAGGATATCTCCAAAAAAGTTTTCATCATTCGTCTTTCTACCAGGTAAAACAAGACGAGGAACTCGGTAAAAACCCATTTTACTGTGAATCTGTGACCATCATCCTCCTTCGATCCTCCCATGGTTTTTCCTCGTTGTTTTTCTCATCGTCTTATTATGGATTCTGCAGGAACACAACCTTTCACTCCATTCTCTTTCATCAGTAGCTGCAACGTGGTGGATCTTCAAGTTTCTATGGTTTTACTGTGGGAAATATACCCAATCGTTAGAAGTTTAAGGTAAGGGAAAGAAGTATTCCTTTTCCTTTATCTCTCTATTTGTTTTTGTCTTTTTCTGGATTAGGGCTTGTTTTGAGGCTGGGCATTTGGGTTTTTATTGTTATTTGGAGGTTGCATCGTGTGATGTTGCTACGAATCTTATTTTTTCTTCCACTCTTTTGAGTATTGGAGAGCCCTTGTAAAAAAAATTGGTATTAGTGCTGTTGTCCGCTTATTTTACCATTTTTCCATGAAACTTTATTGCTCTCCATGTTTTACTTTTGGGCTTAAAAGGCTGAACACTCACAAAATGATATATCAGCAGATTAAAACTTTTCAAGTAGTACAGGCTAGTTTGAATGCTACTTCATTCAAAATTAGTCCAATAAATAGGTGCCCTTCCATCTCCAGATTATCACTCACACAGCATAGTGGTCAATGTTTAAAAAAAAACAAACAACCACCATGGCATGGCTCCCTCCCTGACTGAATTTTCGTCTGACCACTCTTTGAAAAATGGTATATTGTGGCTTCAACTATTGAAATTATGTATAATGTACATAAAAATGAGTGTCATAGCACTGCTATTCTGATGTCTGAGTTGATTATGATAGATTGTTTTTTTTTTTTTTTTTTAATGTTAGATTGGCTGTTAAATTGCATTATATTTTTTCTCAAATGTTATCTTCACCTGATTTGAGTAATGATTGGCAGATGGAACCATTTCAACCTGGTCCCATTGATTCATCTGTTTTATCAGACCAAGATAATCACGTATCTACGTCAATATGGAATGACAAGGAACCTGGTGTTTACGGATGTATTCTTGCTAATCCTAAGAGTGGAATTTGGAAATTAAATGAAATACAATGCAACATTGTGAAAAGAATTGGTCTCTACCATCTATCGCAGATTTGTCATATGTGAATCGATCATTCTCTGGTAAGTGCATTAATTGAAAGGTGGAGGCCAGAAACAAATACCTTTCATTTTTTGTCCGGAGAAGCCACTATTACATTTGAAGATGTGGCGTATATTTATGGCCTACCCATTGATGGTCCACCAGTTATAGGACGCACTTATACGAAAAGACCCATCATTGAGGAAGTATGCAATACACTCTTAAGAAAGGTGCCTAAACCAACGGACATCGAGGGTGGATAGTTGAAACTCACATGGTTTCATAAGAACTTCGTTGAGCCCCCAGAAAATGCGTCTGAAGATGATATCGATAGGTATACTAGGGCATATCTCTTTTGTCTTGTTTCAACCCAAATTTGCGGGTTTACTTCGAGGTCAAAGGGGGCTGCCTACCTTCTTGAATTATTTGAAACCTTCCAAATATATGCATGGGCTCCTGCTTCCCTCGCAAATTTATACAGAACACTGTCCAAGGCCACCCATGTGAAGGATGGGATAAGAGCAATATGTGGGGCCCTCCAACTTCTTCAGGTAAATAATAACTACTACGTATATTGCTTGATTACAATAAATATTTAACGAAACCAAATTTATGAATTGATGATATTTCGACAGATATGGGCATATTCCCGAATGAGAATTGGACGTCCAATCAAACGAAATATGGAAAATATCAAATTCGAGTTCCCACTTTTTAAAATGTGGGAAAAAAGACTGAAAAATCACTTTTCGTTAACTACTGTTGAAGAAACTCGTCAACAACTCGATCAGCAAGGCATTGATCAGGTAAGTTATTTCGGTTATCTCTGTCTTCTTATCCATTTTTCCTCTTAATATGAAATAACGAAAAATTTATTGCAGTTTGAGTGGCAGCCTTACCTCCAATTTGCTAAAGAGCTGATCAAACAGGTCTCAGAAGCAGATAATTGTCTTTTTACAGTATGTACAGAAATGATCTTTTACTCGATTGTTGAACCTCATAATGCGGATCGAGTAATGAAGCAATTTGGATGGAGATAAATCCTACCTCCACCACTCCATTCAATTCCTTGGAGAGATGAAAAAAGCTCAAATGTTACAATGGATTATAGAGTTAAGCTGAAACAACAAGTACAAACATGGCAAAATAGATTATCATTAGTTATTGATGGAGAGTACGATGAATTGGTCGGTAGACATCCTGATGAGTACTTTGCTTGGTATCATCGTATCACCAGACTGCGTGTCGGACGGCCGCCACAAGGGAGGAGAAATCCGCAATATGAACATGCAGTTGAACCGCATTCTCTGGGGGCTCAACGAAGTTCTTATGAAACCATGTGAGTTTCAACTGTCCACCCTCGATGTCCGTTGGTTTAGGCACCTTTCCTAAGAGTATATTGCATACTTCCTCAATGATGGGTCTTTTCGTATAAGTGCGTCCTATAACTGGTGGACCATCAATGGGTAGGCCATAAATATACTCCACATTTTCAAGTGTAATAGTGGCCTCTCCGGACAAAAAATGAAAGGTATTTGTTTCTGGCCTCCACCTTTCAATTAATGCACTTACCAGAGAATGATCGATTCACATGTGGCAAATCTGCGATAGATGGTAGAGACCAGTTCTTTTCACAATGTTGCATTGTCTTTCATTTAATTTTCAAATTCCACTCTTAGGATTAGCAGGAATACATCCGTAAACACCAGGTTCCTTGCCATTCCATATTGATGTAGATACGTGATTATCTTGGTCTGATAAAACAAATGAATCAATGGGACCGGGTTATAATGGTTCCATCTCCCAATCATTACTCAAATCAGGTGAAGATAACATTTGAGAAAAAATATAATGCAATTTAACAGACAATCTAACATTAAAAAAAAAAAAAAAATCTATCATAATCAACTGAGACATTAGAATAGCAGTGCTATGACACTCATTTTTATGTACATAATACATAATTTCAATGGTTGAAGCCACAATATACCATTTTTCAAAGAGTGGTCAGATGAAAATTCAGTCAGGGAGGGAGCCATGCCATGGTGGTTGTTTGTTTTTTTTAAACATTGAGCACTATGCTGTGTGAGTGATAATCTAGAAATGGAAGGGCACCTATTTATTAGACTAATTTTGAATGAAGTAGCATTCAAACTAGCATGTACTACTTGAAAAGTTTTAATCTACTGATATATCATTTTGTGAGTGTTCAACCTTTTAAACTTAAAAGTAAAACATGGAGAGCAATAAAGTTTCATGGAAAAATGGTAAAATAAGCAGACAACAGCACCAATACTAAATCTTTTTACAAGGACTCTCCAATGCTCAAAAGAGTGGAAGAAAAAATAAGATTCGTAGCAACATCACACGATGCAACCCCCAAATAACAATAAAAACCCAAATGCCCAGCCTCAAAACAAGCCCTAATCCAGAAAAAGGAAAAAAACAAATAGAGAGATAAAGGAAAAAGAATTCTTCTTTCCCTTACCTTAAACTTCTAACGATTTGGTATATTTCCCACTGTAAAACCCTAGAAACTTGAAGATCCACCATGTTGCATCTACTGATGAAAGAGAACGGAGTGACAGGTTGTGTTCCTGCAGAATCCATAATAAGACGATGAGAAAAACAACGAGGAAAAACCATGGGAGGATCGAAGGATGATGATGATCACAAATTCACAGTAAAATGGGTTTTTACCGAGTTCCCCGTCTTGTTTTACCTGGTAGAAAGACGAATGATGAAAACTTTTTTGGAGATATTCTGTATATCTAGGATATCCAACGGTGCAATATCCTAATGGCTTGAGATATCGAAAACTGGGATATCCTATACTATTAGGATATCCTAGGATAAAGGGTAAAATCGTCATACTTTCATGTACGATCTTTGCTTTGGTCATTTGTAAATTTTTATCTTTCTTTGGGTAAATGTGGGATTTTAGAGCTTCTGTACAGTAATTTTCCCTAATATAATATCTATATCTTTAGTTTCTATCTATTTCAAACAAACTTTTTCACTACACTATTGTGGGGCCCACCCCCAAATATTATAATATCATATAATAATATATTATTGTGAGAAATTGTAAACTTTTTCACTACACCTTTGTGGTGCTCAACCCCAAATATTATAATGCAAACTTTTTCACTACACCATTGTGGGGCCCACTCCCAAATATTATAATATATTATAATATATTATTTTAAAAAGTTGCAAACTTTTTCACTACACCTTTGTGGGGCCCACTCCAAAATATTATAATGCAAACGTTTTCACTACACCATTATAGGGCCCACCTCCAAATATCTACTATCTACTAATATTATTATAAAAGAGGAAAAGTTGCAAACTGTTTTTCACTACACCATTGTGGGGCTCACCTCCAAATATTATAATATAATATAATAATATATTATTATGAGAAATTACAAACTTATTCACTACACCTTTGTGGGGCCCAACCCTAAATATTATAATGCAAACTTTTTCACTACACCATTGTGGGGCCCACCCCAAATAGTATAATATAATATAATAATATATTATTAAAAGAAATCACAAACTTTTTCACTACACCTTTGTGGGGCCTACTCCCATATTGTAATCTATCTACAATTTTATCTTATCTTATCTTATCTTATATCTTATATCTTATATCTACTACTATTATAAAAGAGGGAAAGTTGCAAATGTTTTTCATTACACCATTATGGGGCCCACCCCAAATATTATAATATAATATAATAAGAGGAGATATTGCAAACTTTTTCACTACACCATTGTGGGGCCCACCCCCAAATATTATGATATAATATAATATATTATTTTAAAAAATTACAAACTTTTTCTCTACACCTTTGTGGGGCCCACCTCAAAATATTATAATGCAAACTTTACCATTGTGGGGCCCACCCCCAAATATCTACTATCTACTACTATATCTACTATCTACTACTATTATAAAAGAGGGAAAGTTGTAAACTTTTTTCACTACACCATTGTGGGGCCCACCCCCAAATATTATGATAAAATATAATATATTATTTTGAAAAATTACAAACTTTTTCTCTACACCTTTGTGGGGCCCACCCCAAAATATTATAATGCAAACTTTTTTCACTACACCATTGTGGGGCCCACCCCCAAATATTATGATATAATATAATATATTATTTTAAAAAATTACAAACTTTTTCTCTACACCTTTGTGGGGCCCACCTCAAAATATTATAATGCAAACTTTACCATTGTGGGGCCCACCCCCAAATATCTACTGCTATATCTACTATCTACTACTATTATAAAGAGGGAACTTTTTTCACTACACCATTGTGGGGCCCACCCCAAATATTATGATAAAATATAATATATTATTTTGAAAAATTACAAACTTTTTCTCTACACCTTTGTGGGGCCCACCCCAAAATATTATAATGCAAACTTTTTTCACTACACCATTGTGGGGCCCACCCCCAAATATTATGATATAATATAATATATTATTTTAAAAAATTACAAACTTTTTCTCTACACCTTTGTGGGGCCCACCTCAAAATATTATAATGCAAACTTTACCATTGTGGGGCCCACCCCCAAATATCTACTGCTATATCTACTATCTACTACTATTATAAAAGAGGGAAAGTTGTAAACTTTTTTCACTACACCATTGTGGGGCCCACCCCCAAATATTATGATAAAATATAATATATTATTTTGAAAAATTACAAACTTTTTCTCTACACCTTTGTGGGCCCCCACCCAAATATTATAATGCAAACTTTTTTCACTACACCATTGTGGGGCCCACCCCCAAATATTATGATATAATATAATATATTATTTTTAAAAATTACAAACTTTTTCTCTACACCTTTGTGGGGCCCACCTCAAAATATTATAATGCAAACTTTACCATTGTGGGGCCCACCCCCAAATATCTACTGCTATATCTACTATCTACTACTATTATAAAAGAGGAAAAGTTGTAAACTTTTTTCACTACACCATTGTAGGGCCCACCCCCAAATATTATGATAAAATATAATATATTATTTTGAAAAATTACAAACTTTTTCTCTACACCTTTGTGGGGCCCACCCCAAAATATTATAATGCAAACTTTTTTCACTACACCATTGTGGGGCCCACCCCTAAATATTATAATATAATATAATAATATATTATTATGAGTTTCTACACCATTGTGGGGCCCACCCCCAAATATTTCTATCTACTATACTACCCTTATAAAAGAGAGAAAGATGTAGTCAAGTTGTGGGGCCCACCCTTATTTTATATCTCTATATATATATATATATATATAGCCCCACTTATCTCTATCTATCTATCTATCTATATATTATATATTATATATTATATATCTCTTCTCTCTATCTCTATCTATATCTACATCTATACCCTTATATCTATTATATTATAATTATATATTAAAGAGAGTAAAATATAAGTACTTTTTCACTACACACTTGCCCAGTAAAATGCAAGATGTGGGCCCCACTTATCTCTATCTATCTATCTATATATTATATATTATATATCTATATCTATATCTGTACCTTATATAAAAGAGAGTAAAGTGTAGTACATTTTCACTACACACCTGCTCAATAAAATACAAGATGTAGGCCCCACTTAGTATTATTCTATACCCTTATATTAAAGAGAGTAAAGTGTAGTACATTTTCGCTGTACACCTGCCTAATAAAATACAAGATGTGGGCTCTACTTAGTATTATATTATTATATGATATATATCTATATCTATACCTTATATAAAAGAGAGTAAAGTGTAGCACATATTCACTATACACATGCCCAATAAAATGCAAGATATGAGCTCCACTTAGTATTACATTATTATATTATATCCATACCATATGATAAAATAGATTAAAATGTAGTACGGTTTCACTACACACCTGCCCAATAAAAAAGA
Source organism: Camphora micrantha (assembly GCA_003546025.1). Taxonomy (NCBI): domain Eukaryota; kingdom Viridiplantae; phylum Streptophyta; class Magnoliopsida; order Laurales; family Lauraceae; genus Camphora; species Camphora micrantha. The sequence continues at coordinate 9,582,281 of QPKB01000007.1, forward strand.
GAGTAAGATGTAATAAGGGAGGAAATAGAATGAGATAAAGAAAAGAGATAAGAGAGAGTGAATCGGATGGATAAAGGTGGGGACATAATGAGAATTTCCCAATTTATCTAAAATAGACTTTGGGTCAGGCTTGGATTTAGCGGGGTTTTGAGGATTTGGATCAAGATGATCTAGAAGACTAAAGTTTAGGAATTAAAAATACCTACCCAAAGGTACCATAATCTCAAAAATCTAAAATCACGAAAAAGCCCCCTAAATTCTCTGAAAAATTGCTAACTACCCCCTACTATACCCAAATGAACCCAAATCTATATTAAACTTGGCATATACGATCCTAATAATTTTTTTAATCTCTTCTATTGAGTAGATGCTGATATTTTAAACGTAATAAAATTTCGTTTTAATACATTCCAATAAATTGAGTAATTTTTTTTCGATTTCTTTGTTTTTTTAAAGGTGATGGAGAAAAGAAAAGGAAAATGTGGATAAGATTGGTATCTATCTCAAATTAATATCTCAAATGTTGTTTTTTTCCCTATTAATATCTTTATTTGTAAGCTTTCATTTAACTGAACTTCTATGATTACTTTGTATTATCCTTTTCTTACAGGGCATAAAATATAGCACTTTGTATCAAGCAAAATAAGATGCTAACTCTTGGAGAGGTATTGCCTCTTTTTACCTGATAGTGGTCCGTCTTATAAAATAAAACAAAGCACATGTTAAATACTAATATTGATCAACATGTGCTCTGCAAATTTTACCCGTCAGAATTCATATCATAGTTCCACCATTGTTGATCTCTGTCGCTTGAAGACAAGCCGGATTACTTTATTATTCTTGACGATCAGTGTGAGATGTTATTCTTCTTTGTAAGTTAAGACTAAAACCACCATCTCAGTTTTATTATTCTGATGTCCTTAGGTAAGATATAATTATTTTTTTCCTTAATAGAATCTGATTTTGTAGTGAACATATAATGCTCATGGTAATTGGTTAGAACAATAAGCTCATCTGATTCTTAGTTTTTATTTTTATTTTTTATAAAAATTGCAGGTTATCAATTTGACTATGCTTTCGACTGGACTCCAACTTTAGCAGGTCAAGTCTACTAGGAAACTGATAAATCGACCTGACAGATTAAGTAAAGTAAATTTAAATTTCTTTGTACACATTCATGATAAAATATCTAGAAATATGTGATTTATATTCTCAAAAAATTATATAAATTCCATATTGATTGTCTTTTGAGATCTCAGTTTTCTCACTATATCATCGTTTTATTGTTTCCAAATGTATAGAAAAAAAAATTAGTTTCAGTTGCATTTGGACATTGCACGGGCCTTGCAATTTACAATCACTCATTTTCTGTTGAAATTTTATTTTTAAATGTATCGAAGCTTCTACTGAATTTTTTAAAAACTTTATTTTTTTTTAATTTTCTTAGTAAAACTATGTGTTTGGTGCACGTGCATTACACGTGTAGGGCTCCACTAGTACTATTATAAAAGAGGGAAAGTTGCAAACTTTTTTTACTACACCATTGTGGGGCCTACCCCCACATTATAATATAATATCATAATATTTTATTATGAGAAATTCCAACTTTTTCACTACACCATTGTGGGGCCCACCCCCAAATAGTATAATATAATATAATAATATATTATCATGAGAAATTGTAACCTTTTGAACTACACCATTGTGGGGCCGCCCCCAAATATTATAATATAATATAATAATATATTATTATGAGAAATTGCAAACTCTTTCACTACACATTTGTGGAGGGCCAACCCTAAATATTATAATGCAAACTTTTTCACTACACCTTTGTGCCTCCCCTCAAAAAATATATATATATATATAAAATATAATAATATATTATTATTATATTATAATAATAATCATATAATATCTATGCCCTTATTACAAAAGAGAAAAAAGTGTTATGCTTTTACTCTATACATCTGTGGGCCTCACTTAGTATTATGATATTATATATATAAAATAAAAGAGAACTACACATGTGGGCCTCACTTGGTATTATTATATTATATTATATTATATTATATTATATTATATATATATATATATATATGAAATAAAAGAGAACTACACGTCTGTGGGCCCAACTTAGTAACCAAACTTAGTAGAACTTGTCATGCTTTTTCTCTATATCTAGACATCTGTGGGGCCCACTTAGTATTATTATATTATAAATATATAATACGAGAGAACTACATATCTGTGGGCCCCACTTCGTATTATTATATTATATATGTATTAAATAAAAGAGAACTACACATTTGTGGGCCCCACTTAGTAGAAGAACTTGTCATGCTTTTTGTCTATACATCTGTGGGCCCCACTTAGTATTATTATATTATATATAATCAAAGAACTACACATCTGTGGGCCCCACTTAGTATTATTATATTTCAATGAAATTCTTAGCTCAAATGATCATGAAAAGGATTGTGTTTGAAGAACTTGTTCATTCGCTGCAAGAACTCAAATGAGAAATTTCAATTGAGATTTTCATATGTAGAAAATTTCAACTTCGATCGCAATGCCTGTAAAGATACGATTTGCTTGTCAGAGGAAGAGATGAGAATGCCAAAGATTGATTAGGATTCTTGTGATTTGTTGCTGATTCGTTTAAAGCTATGAGTTGGGTATTGTTTTTGTTGGTTAGTATTTTGTTTCATTGAATTTGGTATGTATTTCGCGCTAGGTTTTAGACAAATTTTAATGGGAAATAGGCCAGACTATCAATCTATATTGAAATTTGTGAGTGTTTTGCCTAATCATGTATGGCCATTAAAGGTTGGTTCTCAGCTTTTTTTTTTTTTTAATTAGTTTCCTTCCAAATATCTTGTTATTCAATCTTCTTTTTTATTTTTTCTATTGAAGCTTTTACTAAATTTCACAAGAACAATGAGTGATTGCAAATTACTTAATTTGTTACATGGTCATTCTCCATTGGGATAGTTAATATTGAGTTTTTCAATGATTTTATTTTTTCAGATTATCATACTTAAAGAGTATGTTCCTTGCACGTGCAGGGCTCCACTAGTCTATTTGCAATGCTTTTATTCTATGGGCCACGGATGGATGGCTTCAACCATCCATTTTTTTGTCGACATATTTGTTAAAACTCATCGGAAAAATCTAAAACCCTACATTTTTTATTCAATTCCTTGGTGCTCCTATCCTCTTATTATTTACATTCATCTTGATTAATATTCACCGACCTTAGATGGTCCTAGTAGTCGTATTTTAGCATGTTGCACAATAACCAATTATGTTGTCAATACACTTGTTATCATTGGCTAGTTACACAACCATAACACATAAAAAACTTGTGATAGTACATGCAACTCACACATCACATTATCACAATGAATTGTGCACTTGAGAAGATTAAACAATACATGCAACAGATGGCAGGCAATAGTGAGAAAATGATTTTATTGTGATAATGTGAATCGCAGTATTGCCTCAAGTTCGCAAAAACCAGAGACTTGAGATTCAAGATGCATATTGCTTCCACACCTCTGCACACTTTCATACCCCTAGTATGGTGTTTATGTGCCTAGAACTCCCAAATTGATCACTGGAATTGAAGTGTGGGATGAGAACTACATATTTCTAACACTTTGCTTACTTTTGAAAATTGCATCATTTTATCTATGCAAATTTGCGGGATGAGAATAGGTATTCAGTGAGTAGAGGTGCTCCCAAGAACCTGAAACATGACAGTAAACAAAACTCCCGGTGAGCATATATTGGGAATTTGGGATCATGGGTTGCATTTGTCTGAATGGTAAAGATATTAAATCATATGTTGCATTTCCCTATCATTTGCTCTGAAGTAGTGCGCACCTCTGATCCCCATATCGAGGCTCCATTTGACAACCCAAACAATTCATACAAGTGAATCGACAAAGCTTGTAATCCAAAATTGCAACATTGAATTCCTGGTGAGCAAGGCCTTAGAAAAGCTCTTTCTCAAATTTCTAACCTAAACTTAAAAACTAAAGGCCTACAGAGTAATAATTCAGAATGTTTTTTTTTTTTTTTTAATCTCCTATATATTCAATAATCCAAAGGATGCGGAAGAAATTCTTAAAATCTATATTCTGAATTCACAACTAAAAAGATAAGAGAGTGAGGCCCTTTTCTAAAGATGGGAATCTCTCTACTAAGTCAACCTATAAAATCCCCTCACAATCTAATAATGATATGATAAATTGAAAGCAGATTTGGAAAGATTTTTTGCTGTAAAGAATCCTTCTCTTTGGTTGGAAATGCCTCCATAAGTATTCTTATTAGGGAAAGGCTTGCTCTTAGGACAACTTTATGTTCTACTATTGCCTATTTGTGATTTTGAGGAAGAAACAATAGAACATTTTCTTTTGTGTGCATGCTAGGGCAATTTGGTTTGGTTCCAACATTGGCTATCTATCTCATTTTGGTAGAAATGTTAGTAATGTGGAATGGTGGAAGAAGTTAATGGATTTAAAGAATATGATTTATTTAAAAGGAGAGACCAATCTTATCTCGTTTGTTTTCACAAGGTGGGCACAGGGCAATGCATTAACCCCGACAAGATTATTAGTTTAGTTCAATATACGCAGAGGTTCCAATATAGGGGAGCACCGTAAAGTTTTATCCCCTTCCCCAGTAGCGGTTAGGATATTTGTATTCTTGGATGCTACTTTTAATATTAAAGATGGAAAATCTAGCTTTAGTTTTTTCATGATGAGATATAATAAACCTTTGGTTGCTATTGCTCAATTTGGACCAATGATCTTTCCTCTATAAAGAAGTAGAGGCGTGGGCTGTTCTTCTTGCATTAAAGGAAGTACGAAGCAGCGGTTTTCCCGAGATCGTGCTTCTTTCATATGCGAAAGAAGTTGTTGTATGCATTATAATGGGAAAGCTGACTTGGTCATCAACCTTATTGTTTTGGATATTAAAATTTTGAGTCTTTCATTTTCTTCTATCGAGATTTTACATATTCCAAGGATTGTTAATGAGGTTGCTTATGTTTTGGCAAAGTATTGTTCTTGCATTGGCAAGAGTATTTGTTCCTACGTTTGTTTTCCAGATTGGGTATGGACTAGAATTTCCTCCCCTTAATCCCTTCTGATTTCGATGAAGTTCAATTTCCAAAAATTAAATAAAAAAAGTCATTTCATAACTAGCAAACCAATTAGATCAACCACATGAATTGAAGCGAACTATGCAGAACTACCACGAACCCCCAATTGTGATAAAGAACTACGCAGGTAATTATAGTTATGTTTTCTTTCTTAATTGCCCATTTTATGGCTAGTGAGTAGTGAGTGAGCGTTGGGATTATTATAACTTGGGGAGGTCACCATCTGATAAAGTATTACATGATCAAGTATCTGTTGCAGCTAAAGTCAATGAAGTTGTTGCAACAGTCTTCCTAGACTCGTGTGCACTCATTTGATCCTTCAGGCAGTTCTGATGATTTCAAATATCAAGGACTGTTATTACAGTAGTCATACAGAATGAATATATAAACAGCTCTCTATTAGTGAACAAGTGAGAAGAGAGACCGAGAACTTCACATTCTATTTGGTTGTTTTATTCTGCCCATCAATATTTGATTGACAGAAATTACCTATTTCTCCCAAAGTGCATACATTTCTCCAAATGTCTAGACAAATTAAATCCATGTTGGGGTATCTCATATCAATGTTCTTATTTGAACTTTTTTTGAATTTCATGGAGAATAGGATTTTACTCTCCATTATCCAGACTGCATCAAGTGGGACATCGACCATATAAAAGAGAGCTCCACCGCCTGCACGTGTAGGACCAGTAATCTTTGGTTTTTTATTTTTATTTTTTAATTTGAATTTTTAAATATTGAAGAAGATTGTAACTGTAGTCATCTTTGAACTTGAAGTTGTTATCAGTGAAATGATACATAATTTATGTTGTTGAGTCTCACTAATGAGTCTCTCTCACTTGGTTTGATTATGTAGGTTCCATTGTGAATGTCTTTCACGCAATATAATGTCCCTCAAATGAATGTGGTTTCCTCGCAAATCTCTTGGATGCCTTTTCAGAATATCTTAAATATTCAAGAATATAATTTTCTGGATTGTTGGCCTAAAAAATTGGTCAGATGAGAAAACTAAGAACTGGCCACAACTATCAAATAGATTTAGTTCTGAGGGCTCAATTTTATGCTTGTTAGGGATTGGTAAAATGGGATATATGAGAAGGTCTCAAGGCGGATCACAGAATTGTATACAAAATGGGTGGGATCATCCAAATCCAAAGTCTTAAATGTTTTCACAAATGCAAATACAACCATTAAATTTCGAGGCTTCTAATTAAAGAGATGGTTATAGTCATCAGATTCCACGGATATGTCCTCATTAAAGAGATGGTTACTTAGTTCATCAGCAATGTCCAGATTGCATCGACAATGGGAAGTGAACCCCACTCTTATCACATCAGCTCCCAAACTCAAAGCAAGAAGCTCAAAATTGCATCCCATCCAACATTGATTGGAAAGTTCTATATATTTTTCACCATTAGAAGCTACAGTCATGAAATCTACCCAGGCATGAAAATCTGGGCCGGGCCATGCCGTCACAGCCCACTCAATGCGGGCCCTGTTGTGCCGGGGCCGGACCGTCACGGCCCATCAAACTTTGACAGGACGGGCCATGCCGTGCCGTGCCCATTGCCATGAGGGTCAGCCCAGCACGGCCCAGGGCACGACAGCCCACTTCTTCTTTTTTCAGTTGGACTTCATTTGGACTTGGATTTGGGCTCTTCTTCCTCTTTTTCCTTTTTTTCCACCCATATGAAGTGATCAGTAGAATTCACATGGTCACTACTATGGATAGGCCACAATCAATGGATCACATTGAATTTTTTTTTCTCCTACTCTGAATTTGCCAAATGAGATGATATTTGAAGAGCAGCAGCTCATCATCCAGGCCCATCACATGATAGTGGAGCTAGACTTGTGTGCAGACGGGCCGGGCCATGCCTCCCAAGGGCTTGGGGCCCTGGCCTAGCACAGCACTAATTTTATCCATGCCGTGCCGGGCCGTGCCTCGGGCCTGAGCAGTGGGGACTGTCGGGCCGGGCCAGGCCGGCCCGTTGACCAAGTCAACAGGCCCATTCATGGTTTTTCCATGCAGGGCCCGTGCTGGGATTGGGCCGCCCGCCCATATTTACACCCCTGTATCTACCCCATCCTTTGCTATTAGGCTTTGATACCAGATATAAGAGAAATACATGAAGATTAATGGTAGCTAAAAAACCAAATCCCAGGCTTCCGTACTTCATTGTGTATTGCCTGTAAAATGTTCATGATATGCAAAGTTTACACCACAACAAAAGTAAAAAATTATGTAATAGTTCACTTACCTTGCCATAATCATCAATCACGATCGCCCAAGTTAAAATCTCTCTCCCATAATCATCAAATAGCCCTTGCGCCTCTCCCATTTTTCCCAATATTACATACCCTACCAAGAAACCAAGTCTCTATCACTTAATTGTAGGTAACAGGTCCCCAAGTTGGCAAGATGATTCATGTGATGATCATGTCCTTTTCAGATGTCTCACAAGATCTGGGTTTTAAAAGAACATTGGCCCAACCAAGCCCAATAACAAACACCAATGGTTACTACATATGGGATAACCCATTTCATATAGACTGGAGAAGACCTTGCCAAAAATCCAACGAAGTCCATATCACTAGTGGGCCACCCATGCATACTTAACTGATCACCTAACTATCCATTACTTAGATCATGTGTGACTCATTGTCAAATGAATCTCCCTATTTTGCCTGGGTCATCTACACAGTGGGGCCCACATCTTTCAACAAAAATGAAAAAGATGGATATTTTAAATGCCATCTGTGGGGTCTTTGGTTTTGCTGTATTTAATCCATGGAAGGACCATTTAGATGAGCAAGACTCTGGATGAGAAAGATTGAGAGAGAGAGAGGCATGGCTAGGACAGTTATGTGGGACTTTTTCTGTTATATATAAATTTCCAATTAAAACAAAAACAAAATTTTGTTTTGTATAACAGTGGGGCCCCATTAAAAGGAGCATTTTTCTAAAGAAAAAAGCTCCACAGGAGTTTTCTAGCACTCCTCTATGTATAAATTATCTTACAGTAGAGAGAATGATCATTTCACAGCATGTTTGGTAACAAACGAGTAATCCAAGAGAAACTCGTAGGTTTTCATTACTGCCTTAGGAAAAGGGATTCCTCACTGCAACCAGAAACATGTGGTTGGATTCTTGTTTACATATGTCCGGAGTCCCAAAGTCTAACGGTATGAATAGGTTTGGTCCTTATCTTCAAACCATTCAGAAGTGTTATAGGAAAAAAATTCTATGAACTGACTAGTCAGATCAGGTTGAATTAGATCTTTGTTAGTGACACTATAGTGGAATAAGCTATTCGCTGAGTCAGTAGTATGACCTGGTTCAATTGAAAAAGTAGCCTATCTGGGTTAGAGCTAACCATCAAGTCAAGCAATTCGACCCTGTTCCAAGTTTTGGATCCAAGAATGGATCATTTGTCGGATCAGAGCTAAAAAACTGTAAGTCCTCATTTGTCGGATCAGAGCTAAAAAACGGTAACTCCAGATTTTGGATTAGGATTCATAACAAAAGGATCAAAGGATTCTGACTTAAGACTACCTCATATGCATAACCCTTACCGACAAATACACCTTTTTTAGTGATTACAAACTGGTTGGATTCTATTGCCTGTTTAAATTCGGCCTTATTCAGAAGATAACCATACACAATGTTTTTTCTCAATTCTGGTATATAAAACACATTCAGCAATGTCACTGTCTTCTCAGAAGTAAACTGAAGTTCAACCTTCCCTTTACCGAGTACTTGAGTAATAACGGTTGTTCCCAAAGCGAGCTTACAATCATTTGTGACCTTCTCATAGGTCTTGAACTCACCTCTGTCAAAGGTGACATGAGTGGTTGCACCAGTGTCAATCCACCATCCTTCGCTCTTTCCTGTGCTGACAGCATTTACCTCAAAAATAACAACAACAAACTGTTCTGCTTCAGTAACATTAGCTTGAGGTTTGGTTGTCTGAGATTGTTGTGGACATTTCTTTCGGTGACGACATTCTCTTGCAAAGTGTCCCACCTTGCTACAAACAAAGCAACTGCCTTTAGCCTGTGGCTTGACAGTCCCTTGATTTTTACTGAACTTTTTGTTCTAGTTTTGGTTCAGATTCTTCTTCTTAAAATATGGGTTATATTTTTTATTCCTACCTAGATGTTGATCAAACTTCCCTTTCTTTTCACCATCAACTTGGGATTTAGATTTAGCTAAGTTTATCTTGCCACCATTCTCAGCCAAATCCTTTTGATCACTAATCCGGACTTCTTCCTCAATTCTCAAGTAGCGTTGAAGGCGCTCTAAGGAATAATCATTTCTCTTGTGTCAAAGGATTTTTTTATATATCCTTCCAAGTGGGTAGTAATTTTTCAATAACAGTAGCCAATTGGAATTGTTCATCAATTCGGATCCCCTCTTTAACAATTTCATTAACAATTGTTTGTAAGTCATGTACTTGAGAAAGAATGGGCTTGTCATCTACCATCTTAAAATTCAAATAGCGACCAACTGCATACTTCTTAGCCCGAGACTCTTTTGTTTTATATTTTTTTATCAAGGGCTCTCCAGAGTTCTTTAGTAGATCGGGCTTCAGAATACATATTGTATATGTTGTCTGTTACCAAGTTCAGAATTTGACTTTTGCACAAGTAATCATGCTCTTTCCACTTCGTCCGTGCATAAGAGACGCTTGGTCCTTCTTCACATTCAGGGCATGATTCGGTAAGGACATAAGCAATTTTCAAAGATGTCAGCAGAAATAAAACTTTCTGCTGCCAACGTCGAAAATTAGATCCGTCAAAACTGTCCAACAGAACTAGGTCCTGATGCATGAATTTGACAGCGGAAGTAGCCATGGTATTCGTCCTAAAATTGTTGGAAATGTTACAGAAGAGGGACAGATGTCAAACAGAATTTAAAAGAAACAATAGTACCCGATTGTTGAAGATTGCAACTGTGATTTATTGGTAGAATGGATTGTTGTTCCGAATGGACTGTTGGCTGACTTCTTTTTGGAATGCTCAGAGAAAAACAGAGGATCAGGGAAGAAGAGCTTGACTCACCTGGCTTGGATTTGCATCCCTCGAGTGATCGCGAGCGCACGCCCGATTAAACATTTTCCATATCCAGCACCCCGGGTCAAGCCTAACTCGCGTACGCGCATAGGGCTCATGGCAAAAGCCTTCAAAAGTTCTTAAAATATATAGTAATGGAAATACGTATAAAGCCTCTTGAAAAGTTGAACTTTAGCAATATGGGATGAGTTCTTTCCAATAACCTACAATACCCATAAAGCAAAAGAGCAAAATGACAAAACACCTTTTACAAAAAACACCTATAATATTTTAGAAACAACAAAAAACCCAACAGAGCTTTCTCATTTCCAAATGCAATAGATACGAGCAAACAATGCAGAGACTTAAAAAGAGTCTATTTAATGAACATGAGTGGTCAATTCTGGTTCCACATCCTTGCTTTCAACGTGTTGGATCTAGATCCAAATCTTTCTAGATCGAAGAATAAAAACTTCCATAGTTCATATTAATTTTTTTTGCATTGTAGAAAGCAAGTTACCCAGTAGGTGATCGCAATGAGTAAGTTAGAAATCTTTAATTGTTGGGGGGCAGGTGGAGGCCCAAGGTCAAAAGTTGTTGTCGTTTATATCATTTTGTTTCGAAGAAGATACCCAACTTGTCAACAGAACCCGAGTCTTTTCTTCCCCTTTCTGACCTGCTCCTTGTAGAGAACTTAATTCTTCCCTCTCTTCCCAAAGTCATATGTTTCTCTCATTGTTTTTATCATTTTGTTTCAGCGAAGACAAAAAGGAAAAGAAGCTCGTCCTTTCCCTTTATTTTTGTTCATTAGCCCAAAGTCATTTCCCCTAAAAAGTCCTTCATTCCCTCTTCCTTGAAATCACGGCTTTCACATTTGAAATAAAAATAGAACTAGTCGTCGTCCTTTCTTCCTCCTCTTTTGAGGCTATGTTTTTATTTTATTTTATGTTTATTTATTTTTCCTTTCTTTTTAAAGAATAGAAAAGGTAAATACCTCACCATTTGAGGTGGATCCAACTCAAGTCAGGTCTTCTCTCTTTATCAAGGCATGTTATCAAATTATTTAACGGTTGGATTGGCATGTGAAAGCTGGTGCGAGACGTACAGCATGGTCTCAACTTGTTCACGTGGGAAAGCTGGTCTGTGGTCTCTCGTATCAAAGCTAGAGGGCACGAACCCAATGAAGCTCTCATACCATTACTGGGCTTGGTTAGAGACTCTATGATGAATCATCTATATTAATCTTTTCCATTTCATTTATAAAGCTCGCATCATCTCTGCTGCTTCCTTTTCCTCTTCTTTTCACACACAATTGTCTCTCTATATATAGCGCAACTTGATTTCCTTTAACTTACTCATCTTACTCTCACTCTACTCTTACATCGTCTATGATCTATTTAATTAGGGCTGTACAGAAAATTTAGTGTCACCTCAAACCTAACCAGGCGGTTTGGATCAATTTTATAGTAGATCGTTTCAGTCTATGGTTTGAAAATCGTAGAAACCATTAAAACTGATTGATTATCAATCTGAACCCCCGGTACACCGCCTCAATCGAACCGACCGGTATATTATGTAATTTGAGTATTTGACTATTTAGATTTTTGGATTTCATTTGGATAGAATTCGACAACTCATACTCCTCTTTTCGAGGTGTCATCATTTTAAAATTTTCAATTTCTGATTCTAAAAAACATAAAATAAAAATAAAAATAAATAGTTTAAGTGATCGACCCGAACCGGCCCTCTCTATCTTCGGATTGGATTGATTAATGAAAAGATAAAAGGTTCGATTTGATGGTCAGCTTTAGTGCTAAATTGATCCGAATCACCCATGTACAACCCTACATTTAAGCATACAAGTGGAGCTTTTGAATTGCCGAATGCAAAGCTTTGCAGACCTAAAAGGTCTCCTTTTAATGCACATGAGTAGTCAATTTTGGTTTCACATCCATGGTTCAAACTACTGATCTAGATCCAAATCTTTTTGGATCCAAAACCCAATTTCGAGATTAATACTGTTTATTCTTGTAGAGATTTAGAAAGCACGTGACCGCGCGGATGTTTTTTTTTTTTTTTTTAGAGGATTTAACTGAAAAATCTCCTTAGACTTATTAAAAGCCAAAAACGCTATCAACATGTTATATAGACCATAGTAGACCCAAAGGCCCTGTTTGATTTTTTTTTTTTTTTTTTTTCTCTGAGTAGGGATATCCTTGCTCCTTTTACCTTAAAAGATCCCAAACCCAAAACTCTTTTCCCCATTTTTGTTCTTTTGCCCATTTTCTCTGAGCAAAGACTCATCTTCTTTGAGTAGGGAATCATTGAAGAAGAGAAGCATCAGCAGGACTTTATAGATCCCTTGATTGAAAAGGGCAAATCGATGAGAAAAAAAGTGCATCACCGACACTTCCTCTTTCTTTACCATTCTCAGAACTAGATATTCATATCCAAGTCCAAATCCAAAACCCTCATATCTTCTCCATACAACATATGTAACACGTGCCCATTTTAATATTTTTCATTTAACTTTTCTTCATTACTGTTAATTTATTTTCTTTTTTTGTCTTTTAGAGAGAAAAGTAGAGCAGGAAAAACTCTTCTTCTTGATAGCTTATCCTCTCATGCCCGTTTTCGTACTGTGGGCAGGAAGCAGGGATAGCCCTACCCTTCTGAGTGCTGTGGGTAGGACAAGCCCAGATAGAGTTCCATAAGTATGAATACAGCTAGCTAGGCGGGGACAATTTTGTAACGGACACATTAGACAATCCACATTCACACATAACTTCCACCTTCATGTCCATTTCTATGTAAGCAAATGCCGCTGTCCAATTCTATTATCTTTTATTACAGCCAAAGCCAAATCCCATTTGTATTACTAAAATGTTATTTATTTATTTTTTGTATAATAAGGAAGTTAATGTGGACTACCCATCTCTTTAATGGAGTAAATATTAATATCAATCAAGGAGATGGAAGCTTTAATAAGTAGTTTCAAACATCAACTTTTTGGGTGAAACATAAACACGTGGAGATTGTGCTTGTAGGCTTAATTAAATGTAAAAAAAGTAAATCTAAAATATCAACCTCTTTAATGGAGTCCAAACCTTTCCGTTTAAAAAGGTAAATAACATGATTTTCTCTAAAGTGGAAGAGGGGTTACAGAGAGACTCGTCTAGATCCCAAAAAAGGTAAATGGGAAAAGGAAGTTCGGCATTCTTTATGTTGTAATGAATAGGGATATCCCCACTCATTTACTTAGAATGAACTGCGATATTCCCGCTTAGCACCAAAAAAAAAAACACTGGCGGGAGGACCAAACCGGTTTATGTAACACATTGATGGTATTTTCAGCTTTTATCAAGTCTAAAGGTATTTTTCCGAATAATTTTTTTTTTTTTTTTGTTTTTTACTCAAAGAAGTTCTGGTTCGTTAAGTAAGGTATGTTGGGTATGTGAGAGAGAGAAAAACCTAATTATTAGGTAGCCACTGGAATAGTAAGCTATCCAAAAGTCTAAGTGTATTTCTCCTTGCTTTTGTCTTTTTCTTTCAAAGAAGAGAAAAAAAAAAAAAACCCTAAAAGGACCTTGCTCTCGTCCTTTCCCTTTATTTTTTAATTTCCCTAAATGGCCTTTCCTCTAAAAAAAGGCTTTTCATTCTAAAAGGCCTTTCACATTTGAAATAAGAATAGGACTAGATAGAGCATCCTATGCTCCTCGTCCTTTCCTCTTCTTTGGAGGCAATGTATTTATTTTATTTTATATCAAGTCTTGTTACCAAATCATTCAACGGTTGGATTGGCATGTGAAAGCTGGTGCAAGACTTACAGCATGGTTTCAACTTGATCACGTGGGAAAGATGAGCTGTGGTCTCTAGTGTCAAAGCTGGAGGGCAAGAACCCAATTAACCTTTCGTACCATTATTGGGCCTGGTTGGAGACCCTATGATGAATCATCTTTATTAATCTTTGAACCCTGCTACTTGTCCCGGGTTCTGGACAGAACCCGGGACAAACTCACCCCTGGGGTCCGTTGGATCCCGGGGCTCCTGGGATCCAACGGACCCCAGGGGTGAGTTTGTCCCGGGTTCTGTCCAGAACCCGGGACAAATAGCATTTCCGTTAATCTTTTCCATTTCATTCATACAGATCGCATCATCTCTGCTCCTTCCTTTTCCTCTTCTTTACGAACACAATTTTCTCTCTATCTATAGCGCAACTCAATTACCTTAACTTACTCATCTTTCTCTCACTCTACTCTTACATCGTCTATGATCTATCCCTGCTCAGAAATTATAAAAAAAAAAAAAAAAAAAAACCGAAGAAAATAGAGAAAAGTATTTTGAGTGGGTTTTAGAGAACACGTGAGCGGGGATATCTTAAAATAAAGAAATAACCGAAAAGGGCCCCGAAGGCCACTATGGCGGATAAATATATTTTGGGTTCTTTTTTTTATCTCCACTATGTCTTAAGAGGATTTTTTTCAGGTAAGATAGTCTATAATCTAGCTTTACAGAGACTTGAAAAGTGTCTCTTTAATGAGCAGGAGCAGTCAATTTTAGTTGCGTATCTTGGTTCAACCTAATGAATCTAGTTCCAAATCTTTCTTAATCCAAAGTTTTTTTCATAATTGATACTATTTTGTCTTGCATTGTAGACATCAGATATTCAGAAATCATATTATCCAGCGGCAATTAAGAAATAGCAATGCGTCATATTTGTTTTTTTTTTTTTTTTTTTTTAGAAAATTTCTGATTCTAAGTTTAGTATGCGAGACAAAAAGAAAAACTCAGTTACTAATTAACCAAGGAAGAGGGGTTTCTAATTTCTTAACCTTATCTTTTTCACCTGGTGGGTCAAGTAGGCTTCCTAAAGTTATTAGCCAAGGAAGAGGGGTTTCTAATTTCTTAACCTTATCTTTTTCACCTGGTGGGTCAAGTAGGGTTCCTAAAGTCAAATGCTTTTTTGATTGTTTTCGTCATTTTGATTAAAATAAGATACAAAGCTAAAGATGTCCGTCCTTGCCCATTATTTTTTTAACCATCCCCATGCTCATTTCCTCGAAAAAGTCTTCCATTCCCACTTCGTTGAAATCGAGCCTGTGAGTGGAAAGAAAAATAAAAATAGGCCATCCTATGCTCGTCGTCCTTTCTTTCCTCTTTCCTCTTCTTTTGAGGCAACGTTTTTATTTTATTTTTATTTTATTTTTTTTTCCTTTTAAAGAATTGATAGAAAAGGTAAATACCTGACCATTTTGAGGTGTATCCCACCTGATCATTTTAGATAGATCCAACTCAGGTCAGGTCCTCTTCTTTTTATTAAGTCGCGTTATCAAATGATTCAACGGTTCGATTGGCATGTGAAAGCATGGTCTCAACTTGATCACGTGGAAAAGCATGGTCATACGATTACTGGGCTTGGTTGGAGACTCTATGATGATGAATCATCTTTAATCCTTTCCATTTCATTTCTTCATAAAAGATCAGTTCTATTGACTAGGGTTGACTGGCATGGTGGGGCGTTCCTGTCATCTGGACTGGGCCCCACCTGGTGGTTGCTGAAGTTGCCATGGGTGCTTTGTTACCATATGTCCAAAGTCAACAGTATGAATAGGTTTAGTCCATGTTTTAAGGGCCACTTGCCCATGGCTTTGTACAACCAGTCTGGGTTTTATTCTGGTCGACAAGCAATGCACAAGTGTTACTAAAGAAAAAAACAAAAAGTTTGGCATCAGGTATCTGGGTTTTATTCTTGCAGTGTAGACATCAGATATCTTTCACCTGCTTTTTGGCTTGTTTGGCAACTCTATTAATAGAGTCAAGTAAGGCATAACATCTATTTCTCAAAAAAAAAAAAAAAAAAAATCCATCAAAAGGATTTTAATTCAAAATTTATATCATATTTTTTTTTTTAAAAGTCAAAAGTAACCTCATTTCTCAACTAAAAAAAAAAAAAAAAACTCCACAATCAATACAAAAAGTCAAAAAATTTCATAATAAACAACTTAAAATAAAGTACCATCATAAATCACTTATATTTTATTTTTTATTTACAATAATCTTTATTTTACTCAATACCGTTAATAAAGCTCCAAAACAGTAAAGTTCCCAGAGTCAAATGTTTTTCTCATTATTTTTGCCATTTTATTTCGAAGAAGATAAAATTAAAGCACAAGATGCCCGTCCTCTCCCCTTATTTATTTATTTTTACCCCAATTGCCCTTTCCTCTGAAACGTCTTTCATTCCCTCTTCCTCGAAATCACGGCTTTCACATTTGAACTAAGACGGATTCTAAATGCAAATGCAAAATTGCTTCCTGTAGATGCACCTCCTTCGAAAAAAGTACAATTTCCCATTTGACGTGACAACTTAGGGAGGAATGGTGAGAATGGATATAAAATTGAGGATATTTACGGTTTTGCCATTGGGAGAAGGGAGTGAGAATGGATAAAAAATTGAGGATATTTACGGTTTTGCCATTGTGGGAAGGATTGAGAATGGATAGAGAATTGAGGATATTTACGGTTTTGCCATTGGAGGGAAGAGAGTGAAAGGCAGTCGGTCCGAAATTTTTTTATTATTAATTTTTGACTCATTTAAAATTTTATTTTACTTTATTTTATTTGATTATTGTTATTTGGAATGACACTTATATTTCCTAAATTATAATTATC
This sequence comes from Camphora micrantha, assembly GCA_003546025.1. Classification (NCBI taxonomy): domain Eukaryota; kingdom Viridiplantae; phylum Streptophyta; class Magnoliopsida; order Laurales; family Lauraceae; genus Camphora; species Camphora micrantha. The sequence continues at coordinate 9,599,178 of QPKB01000007.1, forward strand.
TATTGACTAAAAAATTTAATTAATTATTATTTTAGATAAATTATAATTAATAATGAAAAAAAGAAAAATATCCCTTAAAAAGAAATTAAAATAAATACCTAAAAAATGAAATTAATGATAAAATGCTTATTTTGATCCCTAAACAATAGAATTTGGCTAAAAACACACGTACATCATCGCACGATGTGAGATTAGTTAAATTTATTTCGATGTTTTCAATCAAATTAGAGGATTCGAGAAAATTTAGGAGAACGTCAGTTCTCTGACATGTGAATAATAATTTGTATATTTCTGACACATGTAAGATCATTTTCAAGTTAATAATAATTACTATATTCCTAACATTTACAAGACAATTTTTTATATAAATAATTAAGAGATTCCTGACCTTTAAATCGGAGAATGACGGTTCTCTGATATGTGAATAATAATCTGTATATTTCTGACACATTACGTTTCTTCTTCTACGGTCTGCACCACCACCACCACATGAACAAAATGTAATTTGCATTGGATATGTCAATCAGAACCACTTTGTGGAGGTATCCTTGGTTCTCAATCCTCCAATGCCCTCTATCATGATCCAATGGAGTGTATACAGACACCAATGTGCAGTATAATGGGCTTTAATTTATGAACAAAACTTTGAAGACTACAAGCGGAAATGGTATCCATCTACTGTATCACAACCTACTGTACATTTGAATTCTGATTAGTATTGTTTGAAGACTATTTTATTGTTGATTCAAATTAATATTGTTCGAAGCCAATCTAGACCATCCATTCTATGTTTTTCTATTTTCTATTTTTTTTTCACTTAGTAATTTTGACTGTGTTTGATTTAATAATTTTTTATTTTTCGTTATCATTTATTATCTTAACATTATCTATTTAATAATTTTTTAAATCTTTCTTAATCAAAAGATAACCACAAATTATAAGATATAATCCTAAAACAAGTAATAATAATAAAAACAAAAAAAGAAAAAAAAATGATTTAGACAAAAAAAATAAAAGTAATAATAATATAACCAAAAAAATAAAAAAATACGATTTAGACAAAAAAATATCAAAAATTATAAGTAATAATAATAAAACAAAAAAAATAGAAAAAACAGATTTAAACAAAAAAACCAAAAAATATAAAGTACACAAAAAAATTCAAAAAAATTTGTCAATCACATCATAAAGTAAATAGAATAAAAAAATTAAACAAAATAAAATTAAAGAAATTATCATCTCCTTCTTCAAATTATCTTCTCCTTTTTCAAAATTATCATCTCTCTACGTTTTGAGCTCCCATGTCACATTCCACTCTCTTCCCCTTTAATGGCAAAATCGTAAATATTTCTAATCTTCTATTCATTTTCATCCTCCTTTCCTCTGTACTAAAATTAAGTTGTCACTTTATTGCATTGTTTGAAGTGAATTGGCCTTTGGAAAATGTGCATCTACAGTCGTACATCTGCATGTAGCAATAACCCATCTGTGTTTAGATGTACCCTTGAACTAAAAATATAACTGGAGAGAGCATCCTATTCTCCTTGTCGTTTCTTTCCTTTCTTCTTCTTTTGAGGCGATGTTTTTATTTTATTTTATTGTCATTTCCTTTTTCATTCTTTTTTAAAGAATAGAGAAGGTAAATGCCTGACCATTTGAGTTGGGTCCAACTCAAGTCTCTTTTATTTTTATCAAGTCATGTTATCAAATCATTTAATGGTTGGATTGGCATTGGAAAGCTGGGGCAAGACGTACAGCAGGGTCTCGACGACTCGACTTGATCGAGTGGGAAAGCTGGTCTGTGCTCTCCAGCGTCGCATCTTTACAGCTGGAGGGCACGAACCCAATTAATCTATCATACGATTGCTGTCATGTGTCATCCCATCTTCTCTTCTCCTTCTTTTTCGTCTTCTCTTCACACATCAGTTTCTCTCCATCTATAACGCAGCTTGATTACCTTATTACTCATCTTTCTCTCTCTACTCTTGCATCTTCTTTGATGGAGAATCTTTTAGGATGGATCGGTCAGATGATTCCAACTTCTCAGATCTCCGAACAAGTGGGTTACGTGAGAAATCTCAAAAGGAATGTAGATGATCTAATGGAGGAAGCCCAAAAGTTGAAAGACCAGTGCGACGACATGGAGAGTGAAGGACAGGAAGCCTCAAGAAAAAGAATGAGGCTCACCAACCAAGCCCGGACCTGGCTCGGTCATGCCCGAGCAAACCTTACTGAAATCGAAAACATCAAATCAGAGTTCGATCAAAGGCAGACCTCCAACAACGGATTCTTCTCCGACCTTCCGTCCGCCTACACACTGGGTAAGAGGGCTGTTGAGAAGCTCGAATCTGTCCGACAAGACCTCAATGAAAGAAGCAGCATCGAACTTCTGGCCATGTCTTCACCACCAAGGGTGATGGAGATGGATGTGCCCACGGTCGGTCAGAGCTCATCTAAACGAAACATGGATAAGATTTGGGATCTCTTGCATGACATACACACCAGCGTCATATGCATTTATGGGATGGGTGGAATAGGCAAGACCACTCTCATGAAAGCCATCAACAATAAGCTTAAAGCTGCCAGCGAATTTAAGTATGTGATTTGGGTGACTGTGTCCAAGGAACTCAACTTGCAAAGGGTTCAAAAGGAAATTATGAGCAGGCTGCATCTGAAATTTGATGAAAATGATTCCTACCAAGACCGATCCACGCAGTTACGTGAGTATCTGAGCAATAAAAGGTACATGCTAATCCTTGATGATCTCTGGAATCCAATCGACTTGAGTGAAATTGGAATTCCAACCAATAAGGAAAATAGATCCAAAATTGCCATAACTACACGAATTGCAAACATGTCGGCGGTCCAAGTTTGTAGTGATATGAAGGCTGAAAAGATAAGAGTTGAAGCTCTCACTGAAGATGAAGCTTGGGATCTGTTTGCTGCCAATGTTGGGAAGGAGGTAGTTCATCAGCCGCACATTAATGATGTTGCTAAGAAGGTCGCGATGGAGTGCGGTGGTCTGCCATTGGCAATCGTGGTAGTTGCAAAGGCAATGGAAGGGCAGAATAAGAAAGAGCTGTGGCAGGACGCTTTGAGGGCATTGAGAGCGGCGGCACCTGAGATTGAAGGCATGGAACCTCAAGTGTTTCTACCGTTGAAACTGAGCTACGACGATTTAAGAGATGAAAAGGTAAAGATGTGTTTCTTATGTTGTTCACTATTTCCAGAAGATTATGAAATACTTGTCATATGTCTAATTGACCTCTGGATAATGGCGGGATTTATTGATAATGTCAATAACTCGGTAGATGCGTCAAATAAGGGGCACCGAATCATTGAAGAACTCAAGCGTAGATGCCTTTTGGAGGAAGGAATTCGAGATGATTGTGTTAAGATGCATGATGTAATTCGCGACTTGGCACTATATATCGCATCATCTTCTTGTAATGAAGGCCCGAAATTCTTGGTTAATGCTAACGTGGGACTAAATGAGCCACCCCACGAGGAAACTTGGAGAGAGTTTGAAAGAATTTCGTTGATGATGAATGAGATCACTGAACTTCCCATTAGGCCTGAATGTCCAAAACTTGTTTCACTGTTTTTTGATAGGAATCCTATCACTGCTGTCCCTTGTAGCTTCTTTGAACTCATGCCGGCTTTACAAGTTCTTGATCTATCTGACACTTTCATCACATCATTGCCAGTATCCTCATCTTCTTTATTGAATTTACGAGCACTCATCTTGAGAAGATGTTGGAGATTAACAGAGGTGCCATTCTTGGGGCAACTAAAGGAGCTTCAATTTCTAGATATAAAATCATCTGGCATCAGAAGTTTGCCCAAAGAAATGCAAAACTTGGTTAAACTTAAGAGGCTAGACATGTCATGCATATTTAATTCATTAACAATTCCATCCAATGTAATGTCTGGGCTGTCTAGCCTGGAGGATCTGCGCATGCTCGGGACAGATGTAAATTGGGCAAAAGGAAGTGAGCTTGCAGTTGAAAATGACCTCACACTTAGTGAGGTGGGGAAATTGAAACGGTTAACTATTCTCGAGATCACCATCAAAGAGTTTGATTGTGTAGAAAACGATGTGTTTCTTCCGCAACTGCCAAAATTGAAAAAATTCGAAGTTCTAATTGGCCCAGTCCGACCTAATCATTTCAATGTGCTTTATTGTATGAAGAATGTGCATATAAATGGTGGCAACAATTATTCTCGTGGAGTTAAGGAGATGGTGGCACGTACAGAAGGTTTAAACTTGTGTGATGCTGATGTAACAGATGTTTCTCAGTTAGTGGGTGATGCAAATGACTTAAGAATGCTTACTATCGATACGTGTACGAAAATGAAATACATTTTAGATTGGAGTGATGTTGGAGAAAATGCACTACAAAATATTGAGGAACTAGATCCCTACAACCTGCCAAGCTTACAGAAGCTATTTAAAGGAGAAGTGCCACGGAGATGCCTACGGAAGCTGAATAAAATTGTTGTGTCAAGTTGTCACAATCTAAAAAGTCTCTTCTCCTCTGAAATGGTACAAAACTTAGATCAGTTACAGACCCTTGAAGTGCACTATTGTGATGGATTAGAGGAGATCATAGAAGGTCATGACGGATCCCTACCTGAGAATCCACTCCCACAATTACGCAAGTTCACACTAAGGGGCTTACAGAGTCTGAAAAGTATAATTCGTCGTGACACATTGGCCTTGCCTTCATTGATAAAGCTCGCAATTATTGAATGTCCAAATTTGAGGCTTCCTAAGCGTCCTGACACAGCAGATTGGCCAAGTATCACACCCCTTGCACTTAACAATCTGGAAAGCTAGCAGTCGGATATGCACAAAGCTCAGTGTTTTTTTTTTTTTTTTTCCATTTTTTTATTTTCATTTTTGATGTTCGGAAATACTATGCAGATGTCAAGGGGTTAGGATGATCCAATGGACCTGAAGTTTTGCACACAAGTAGGTCCATTAAGGTGTTATCATTCCCATCCTTCCACATGATTTATGTGGCCAACCATGGGCCCCACTAAGGGGACAGCATGGAGGTCACAGGATAAGAGACTTGCAGGAAAGTAGCCTTATATGAAAATTCAATGCCTTCTAAAAATGATTAATGCTAAGGGCCACAAATCAAGAAGTTAGGGTGATATGATCAGATTAATATTTTTCACACTCCAAGTCTCATTTTGATCTTTCCATCCTCACCTCCCCTGTGATTGGTATGGCCCCATGTGGGCTCCACAGGCAGGTTCCACCTCCCCTGTGATTGGTATGGCCCCATGTGGGCTCCACAGGCAGGTTCCTGTAATACAATGATACAATGTGCAAAGAATTCGTACTGAAATAAAAATATGTATATTTTTACCTGTATATATATAGATGACATGAATATTGATAATATGAATTAAAAACTTAAATTTTCTGTGTCGTCTTAAAAAATGACAAAAAATGATAGATATTTCAGTAAAAAAAATTTCAATATACAATTCTATTCTGAATTCATTTTTGTTCAAAAGTCTTAAATAACACTTATGTATTACTGCAAAAATGACAATTCATTTAGGTCATAGGCCAGCTCAAGCTAATTACATCCAAATTTTAGAGGGGCCAACCCAAACCCAACCAAAATCAAGGTCAACTGGACCGAACTCATGGAGCTTAATCCATTTTCAACCTAAGTTGGCACATCACAGTTAATTCAAGCTAGTAGTGAAAAATGGAAATATATAGAATACAACATCTAAAGCTCTACTTACTAACGTCTAAGCTTGTAGAAAAGCTACTGATAAATTTTGTGATACAATTGATGTGATAGGCTCAACTGTTGATAATTTAACCAAAATAAATCAACAAAATAATATTATCTAATTTTTAAATTTTAAGATTACACTATTTGTTGTGCAGCTGCATTTTTTTTTTTATATTAATCATCAGTGGTGTAATGCAAAGATTATTTTCTTTGCCGCGCATTGTATGTGAAATCCATCATGTGATATCCTTCAATGTTCTCATCAGAATTCATTCATATAAAAGTTTTCATACATACCGCTTTAATGACCTTGGATCTTAGATTCTTTGCTTGTATGGATGTTGCCCAGATGAAGAATGATATTAGGGAGAGTCATGATAAAAACAAGTCGAATTGATCAGCCCAAGACGTCGAATTATCTTCCAACAGGAGTAACATTCAATCCGATTGTCAGATTCATATCATTTGAGGCATTTCGACATTGCAAAATTTTCACCTTTTTCATGGGTAAGATTTCAAATCTTCGTCACTTACTATTTCCAGAGCCATGCATTAATTTTTTTCTTTTAGTATTTCAGAGCTAGGCATGAATTTCTTTTAAAAGAATTATAGTTCACATGTTATATGGATTACTTTTCTTATTTATAGAAGCGAATTATGGTTCACATGTTACTTGGATTATGTAGAAATATTACTTCTGTGGTTTAGAGTTCAATAAGTGATCTTCACTATTTTTAATGGAAGTTGACCCTGTGCTTAAGCTTCGTAGGCATTTTTCCCAAATATGTCAAAACTTTTTCTTCTTTTCTTTCCTTTTTTTTTTTTTTTTTTTAATTTGTTAAGGTTCAACAGTTATCTTCAACTTGAAGAGGAACACATTTGCTTGAGCTTCACTGGATGAGTTAGAGTACGTATATGGCCTTTAGGAGCCTTTACACCACAAAGTTAAAACAAAAAAAGCCAGAGCTCTATCTCAGGCTAGGATAGTGCTGATTACATAATGAAAAGAAAGAATCAAGAGCAGAGCTATGAAACGAAGAAGTCATTTTACCAAGAGAGAGGGAGGCATCAGCCATAAATAAGTTAAATGCAGCCTCTTAAGATGGCTTCCTATTACTGAACACTGCAAGATTTCTAACCTTCCATAAGCTGAAGAGGGCCAAAAGGAATAGAGCTCCCAGAACCATTTTTGCTTTGTAGCAAGAATTAACTGAAAGGAAAGTCCATTTGGTTGAGGCAGAACATGAAGAATGGACATTGATGTTGCCTTGACACTCAAACCAGTCCCAAAAAGTTGCTGCAAAAGGGCAAAGAAAGAACATGCTGTAGACTGTCTCTTGATGTTTGCAGCAGGGGTAGCAGGAAGATGCCAGCTGCACTCCGATGGACTTCTTAAAAGAAGAATTTCTACTATAGACTTCTTAAAAGCCACATCAGAGAATATGTAGATCATATTTAGAGAGGTGTTTATAAGATCTCGTTGAGCCCATAAAAGTGTCCTTTATCATTATATTCTTATATATAGTGAAGTTTTAGGTCATTTTCAATAGATTAATCAATTCTACTTCTTAATTAGTTAGATTTTTACTTAAGTTTTTGTGCAAGTTTTAGGGCCTATTACTTTATTAGAATTTCTGAAAATAATTTGGCATGTTGGGATTTTATTAGTATTTGTAAAGTTAAATTTGTGGCTTTACGTGATAGAAAACAAATCAAAACTAAAAAAAAAAAAAAAAAATGCTCGTAAAGTCACTGTTACCATAAAAACTATACAAATACCACTCTTACCATTGTTGCAATAATTTTAGGTCTAAAGCCAACATTTAATTTTTTTTTTTTGGGAAAGCAAGGCAAACAAAAAGACCTGTATGCTACAAATTGTTTTAAACTACAAACCAAATTAAAAAATTATAACTATAATGAACATTTGCTGATCTTCCTGCCTTTCACCACTTTTGGCCTTAGTCCTTTAAATAGTAAATTCCATGTTGTAGAAAAAACTCGGAATTCAATAAGATATAATACAATTGAATCAGCCTTTAGCTTTTTGCGATCTACTTTATTCACCACTCGTTAAGACTACGGTAATCACCACTATCCAACAAAACCTCACCATATTATTATAGATAGATTGCATGTGAGAAGATTAAAATGTACATGTAGCAGAGAGCAAACAAGAAGAAGAAAACAGTTAAAGATAATAGAGGAATTGTAAGACTCCTTAATTAGGATGCGTACAGCTACAACTTCCCTGTGTGTGCTAATTGTAACTCTATGATCCAGCACGACCTTAGATTGTCCTAGTAGTCGAATTTTAGCATGGTGCACAATAACCAATTATGTGGTCAATACACTTGTTATCATTGGCTAGCTACACAACCATAAAACACAAAAAACAGAGAAAGCAACTGAGACACATGTCACACATCACATTATCACAATGAATTGTGCACTTGAGAAGATTAAACAATACATGCAACAGATGGCAGGCAATAGTGAGAAAATGATTTTATTGTGATAATGTGAATCACAGTATTGCCTCGAGTTCGGAAAAATCAGAGATCAGAGATTCAAGATGCATATTGCTTTCACACCTCTGCACACTTTCATACCCCAAGTATGGTGTTTACGTGCCTAGCACTCCCAAATTGATCACTGGAATTGAAGTGCGGGATGAGAACTACATATTTCTAACACTTTGCTTATTTTTGAAAATTGCATCATTTTATCTATGCACATCTGCGGGGTGAGAATAGGTATTCAGTGAGTAGAGGTGCTCCCAAGGACCTGAAACATGTAGAACGCACTCGAATGACGGTAAACAAAACTCCTGGTGAGCATATATTGGGATCATGGGTTGCATTTGTCCGAATGATGAATATATTAAATCATGTTGCATTTCCCCATCATTTGCTCTGAAGTAGTGCGCACCTCTGATCCCCATATCGAGGCTCCATTTGACAACCCAAACAATTCATACAAGTGAATCAACAAAGGTTGTAATCCAAAATTGCAACATTGGATTCCTGGTGAGCAAGGCCTTAGAAAAGCTCTTTCTCAAATTTCTAATCTAAACTTAAAATCTAAAGACCTACAGAGTAATAATAAAATTCAGAATGTTTTTATGATCTCCTATATATTCAATAATCCAAAGGATGCAGAAGAAATTCTTAAAATCTATATTCCGAATTCACAGCCGAAAGATAAGAGAGTGTGGCCCTTTTCTAAAGATGGAAATCTCTCTACAAAGTCAGCCTATAAAATCCCCTCACAATCTAACAATAATATGACTAATGATAAGATAAATTGAAAGCAGATTTGGAAAGATTCTTTGCCGTAAAGAATCCTTCTCCTTGGTTGGAAATGCCTCCATAAGGCTATTCTTATTAGGAAAAGGCTTACTCCTAGGACAACTTGATGTTCTACTATTGCCCTATTTGTGATTTTGAAGAAGAAACAATAGAACATTTTCTTTTGTGGTCATGCTAGGGCAATTTGGTTTGGTTCCAACATTGGCTGTCTATCTCATTTTGATAGAAATGCTAGTAATGTGGAATAGTGGAAGAAGTTAATGGATTTAAAGAATATGACTTATTTAAAAGGAGAGACCAATCTTATCTCGTTTGTTTTCACAAGGTGAGCACAGAGCAAATGCATTAACCCTGGCAAGATTATTAGTTTGGTTCAGAATATATGCAAAGGTTGTAACAATATAGAGGGGAGCACGGTAAAGTTTTATCCCCTTCCCCCGTAGTGGTTAGGATTTTTGTATTCATGGATGCTGCTTTTAATATTAAAATGGAAAATCTAGCTTTAGCTTTTTCATGATGAGGTGTAAGAAACCTTTAGTTGCAGGTGCTCAATTTGGACCAAGGATCTTTCCTCTAAAGAAGTACAGGGGTGGGCTATTCTTCTAGCATTAAAGGAAGTACGAAGCAGCGGTTTTCTTGAGATCGTGCTTCTTTTAGATGTGAAAGAAGTTGTATGCATTAACGGGAAAGCTGACTTGGTGATCAACCCTATTGTTTTGGATTATAAAATTTTGAATCCTTCGCTTTCTTCTATCAAGTTTTTACATATTCCAAGGACTGTTAATGAGGTTGCTTATGTTTTGGCCAAGTATTGTTCTTCCATTTGCAAGAGTATTTGTTGGTACGTTTGTTTTTCAAGTTATGTATGGACTATGATTTCCTCCCCTTAATTCCCGATCTGTTGGTTTTGTTGTTTTTACCTTCTGATTTTGATGAAGTTCAATTTCCAAAAATAAAAAATAAAAAAAAATCATTTCATAACTAGCAAACCAATTAGATCAACCACATGAATTGAAGCGAACTATGAAGAACTACCACGAACCCCCAATTGTGATATAGAACTACGCAGGTAACTATAGTTATGTTTTTCCCAATTGTGATAAAGAACCACGCAGGTGACTATAGTTATGTTTTCTTTCTTAATTACCCATTTATGGCTAGTGAGTAGTGAGCGAGCGTTGGGATTATTGGAACTGGGGGAGGTCACCATCTGATAAAGTATTACAAGGTTAAGTATCTGTTGCAGCTAAAGTCAATGAAGCTGTTGCAACAGTCTTCCTAGACTCGTGTGCACTCATTTGATCCTTCAGGCAGTTCTAATGAATTCAAATATCAAGGACTGTTATAAGAGGTAGTCATACAGAATGTATATATAAACAACTCTCTATTAGTGAACAAGTGAGAAGAGAGACCGAGAATTTCGTTTGCCAACAGGTGGTTTTATTCTGTCCATCAATATATTATCGACAGAAATTACCTTCTCCCAAACTGCATACATTTCTCCAAATGTCTAGGCAAATTAAATCCATGTTGGGGTATCTCATATCAATGTTCTGAAAACCTGATCTTATTTTACATTGCGAAAACCTAATTATTTTCATAGGGCATTTTCCTTATTTGAACTTTTTATGAATTTTGTGGAGAAAAAGAACTTCTGAGAATACTGCATAGGATTTTACTCTCCATTATCCAGACTGCATCAAGTGCAACATTGACCATATAAAAGAGAGCTGCACCGCCTGCTCATGTGTAGGACTAGTAATCTTTGTCAGTAGCACTGTGTGATAGGTGGGCTGTTTTTTTATTTTTATTTTTTAATTTGAATTTCTAAACATTGAAGAAGATTGTAACTGTAGTCATCTCTGAACTTGAAGTTTTCATCAGTGAATGATACATAATTTATGTTGTTGAGTCTCAATAATGAGTCTCTCTCACTTGGTTTGATTATGTAGGTTCCATTGTGAATGTCTTTCACCCAATGTAATGTCCCCAAAATGAATGTGGTTTCCTCACAAATCTCTGGGATGCCTTTTCAGAATATCTTAAATATTCAAGAATATAATTTTCTGGATTGTTGGCCTAAAAAATTAGCTGGTGGAAATGGGTGCCACATTGCTTCAACCTACTGGATCTAGATCCAATTCTTTCTAGATCAAGGAAGAATTTCCATAGTTCATACCCCTTTTTCTTGCATTGTAGAAAGCAAGTTACCCAATGGCCGATGGCAATCAGTAAGTCAGAAGTCTTTATTTGTTGGCGTGGTCGTTGTTTTTGTCATTTTGTTTCAAGGAAGATACCCAAGTTGTCATCAGAACCCAAGTCTTTTTCTTCCCCATTTCTTACCTGCTCCTAGTAGAGAACATAATTCTTCCCTCTCTTTGCTGATCTATCTATCATGGAATTCAATCCAACCATCATTCAAATCATTCCCAATCTCTGCACTCAGATCTCCCATCAGACGGATTATGTGAGACATCTGCACTCAGATCAGTAGTCCCAGGGGACCACTTCGGTGAGAGGGAAACTAAGCGGGCCTTTTTGGTCTAGTGAGGATCTAAGGTGATTTTTCATCTTTAAATAATTTCAAACAGAGAATTTACCAGTTCTTCACAAGTGAAATAAATAAAAAGATAAGTAAAAAGAAACTCTAAACATCTAGACAACAGATGCATATATTTTGCACCAAATAGGGGAAACATCATTAAAATACAGAACACATGCAAAATGAAATATAAAAATAAAACATTAAAGTTAATTGAAAAGCCTACTATAATAGGCTTGACAACATATTTGAACTAAGACAATCTCAAACGATATAGTTGAAATAAAAAACATATAGAATTCTTAGACCTGTAATTAACTAAAGCAATTGCCATATACCGAACAAAAATTTACATAATATCAATTGTCAATCAGAATATTTCTAAAGAAATTAGGAAATTAGACAACAGCAAAGAAATCTAAAGAAAGGAAAGGGTCTCAAAACAAACACCAATCTTATTATAGAGTGAGAGATCTAAGACAATGGTTGTGGCCTTTTAATGAATTCTAAGAAATGGGCTCCACTTTGTGATGATAGAGTTGCCATTGGCCATGTTCTCTTCCATTCATCGACTCGGAGAGGCAAATTGAAGGGCAAGTGTGCAAAGAGGAAGGAGAGGAAGGAAGGCTATAGAAGGAGAGGATCCATTAAACAAATACACCACAAACTGCTGCTTTGCTATTGAGTATGGGATATATGATTATTAGTTTCCTCTTCTTTTGTTCAGAAAGAGGATAGAGAGTTGTTGCTATAGGGTATTGTAACACTCTTTAGAGTTGATCTGCACAGGTAAACAAATGATGGCCAGTAGTTGGATAACATTAAAAAAGAAAATAAATAAATAAACATAGAGAATAAGTTGCTAAACATCCCGATAGCCATGAATTGATTTAACTTAATGTCCTCTTCTGAGTAATGGTGCCACTTTAATGCATGATAAGTTAGGTGAGGTAACTTAGGAAAGTAAAGAAATAGGTTAAAAGAGGCTAAGTTCTCTTGTAAAGAGGAGGGATAAGTTATCATGGATTTTCATTCTATAAATTATGGGTCCTTGTATCTTAAATCTTAAAAAGATTCTCCCAAAAAGTTTCTACAAATGCTATCAAGACTTTATGTAAAAGTTCTCTCTTTATTTCTCTCCTTGCAGTTTCTTCTTTATAAATTATCTACAAAGATTTATGATAGTGATGTTGTTAGATTTAATGCCCTCCACAAAGAGAAACTTTGTAAAAGAGTTAAGAGTCTGGTTCAGTTTAAGTAAGACAATATCTAAATAAAGAGTCCAGTTGTTTGAATGTGATTTGTATCCAAATTGATAGGGTCAAAACCAATTGCTTCATGGGTCAAAATCAATTTCTAAATTCGAAATGAAATTGCAATTGATTGCGAAATCAAGCTCCAACCTCAAAATTGAAGTTAATGCCGTGTTTTTATTTAATAAAACAAATATACAAACTTTTGATTGAAACTTTTATATTTTTATAATCCAATAGACTACTTCAACTGTAAAAAAGGGGGAACCATGAAGGTTGTCGAAAAAGAGAACGCCAGCATCAATGTCATGATACTTGATGAACTATTGCTTATTGGTGTGCCAATGTCTAAGGCAAATTATTCAATGTAAATGCAGCTAATATAGTGTTGAATCTCCAACCCATATTAAAGTAAAAAAGAAAAGAATAAAAGGGGCAATCCTTTCCAAAATTCAACTAAATTACTGAATGTGAAGAACTCCTAACTCAGTTGTAAAGGTTTAAACATTTTATTCATTAAAAAAAAAAAAAAAAAGAGGAAACCTACCAACCCGCCAAACACTCCAGAGTAGGCTGCAATCCTGATTTCTTAAATCAATTATGTATAGGTGGAGGAAGTTCCTCTAAACTTAATGGACCACAATGGCCATATTTGCCCACGTTTTACAACGGAGAAATCGGTGGTTCGGCACTTAAGACTATCTGCAATTCTGTTTGAAAATATCTTTTATTTCCATTTTGTTCGTTTTATTTTGGCAACAGGAATCATAAAATATCAGTTAAGGCAATGAACCTGTCCCCTCGGGGGACAACGACCTGTCTATGGCACCAGTGGTGCCATCAGCCAACAATGAAGATGTCATGTGAAAGTTTTGGGTCACTGAAAGAAAGGACCAGACTTACATGTGAGTTAGTTCTAATCAATGGGGATCAACCTAACAATGTGTATTTCCACCATTTGTTAGGTGAACAGGTGGTGTGAATGTAATAAAATAAAATAAAAAGAAGCAAACCCACTAACAAAAATGACATATGCAGCTTTCAGTGGAGATACACCAATCTTTCTTGATTGAGCTTCTGCTTTTTCACTTTGAAGATTCACCCAAGCTTGAATGTTGTCTTCTTCTCTCTAAAATCTGCAACTCAGAACCAAAAAAAAAAATGCAGTCAACACATAAGCACACAAAGCAACAAAGAAAGCTACAAATTTTGATACACAACCAGCACTCTATAGTTTCATAATCAGCACTCTAGTTTCATAACCGTTGAATATGAAATTATGAATCATAATGATAATCATCATCATCTTCTTCTTCTTTTAAATTGTATGCACTGTGGCATTGAGAAGTGAGAAGTTACGGAGTTCTGTTTGTCTTAGATAATGAGAGGGAGCTGAAAAGGAGGGATTAAAAGATTTTTTTTTTTTTTTTTTTAAAGAGATCAAAAGGAGAGGGCTCAATTGCTGATATGGAGATCGATGCGCACTTATTATTTTTTTTATTTATTTTTTTTACAACAGGTTGTTTAGATTTAAGGAATGAAAATAAAAATTGAGAATGAGCTGATAATACCTATTATTCCTAGTACTTCCAGCGCAGTCCCAAATTTCAGTTGAACTACCTGTTCTAATACTGAGATGTTGCACATTCATTCAAAACAGAGGATAACAGGTTAAAGCAGACAGGTCGGAGCAAAAGCCAACAGGAACTATACTGTCAAAGAGGCACATAAGCAACATCTTCTAGGAATGCAAAAGCTGAGCTGAGTTAATCTAACCAAATCCAATTATTTAGAAAAAAAAACCTATGAAAATAACTTCCATCGGTAAGAACCCCTAAAAAGAAGAAAGAAAACAACCATTTTGCAACAGAGATAGAACTAACTAAAACATTATGTGGTGGAGAGAAAAATGAACAAAAGGTGAAACTCTAGCATCCCATGACCCAAAATTAACGAAAAAAATGGAACAAAGTCTCATCCCCCAAAAAAGGAAGCAAAAGAACAAAAAGAACCAACCTCCATTGAACCAACGACTAAGGGGCTTCTTTCCAGGATGCCATCTACTTCAGCAACATAGTAAAAGGGACTCTTCCCTTTCTTCTCATCCACATCCACAGACCCAGGAAACTGCCTCTCTAACCTACCTTAGATTGCCCACTGTTAGACGTGAGAGGAGAGGATCAGTGCAGAATATGAACAGCCAGTGTTAGCAAAAAAAACAGTTTAAATAGTTAGTAGAACTAGAAGGGCCAAATGTTCAAGATCAACTGTGTAGTCAAAATCTATCAGAGATTGATCTATATTTTAGAAGAGCATCCCAACATTGAAAACCAAAAAAGGAAATCAGAAAAAATAGTTGAAAAATGAGGGGAAAAACAAAGACGAAGAAGAAAGCAAAGAAACAGAAATCGAATAGTGTTGTATAACTTAAAAAACAACGAACCTGAGATGATGGGCATCGAGAGAGTCCAAGAGGTTCATCCTACGAGAGCTACGATGGAAACCAGCAGCCTCAACTTGTTCTTCATCAACAGACCCGGCAGATAACCCATAGGTATCAGAGAGTCGATCATTGGAGTAACCGAGAGTGAGCGGGAGGCATGGAGAAAATGAAGAGATGCACAGAGAGGTTTCTGAGGAGTCATGGGGCAGACGTGGAGAAGGGGATTTGAAAATGAAAAAACGTGCAGCGAAAAGGAAATACTTGCAAGAGGAGTTAATGCTGTATGTAAATGGTAATTCGATCCTCGATTATTACCAGAGGTTTCGGCCACTTAAAAATTGGGTCCGGAGCCTTATTTAGGCTCCTATAAATGGGTCCAGGTTCGGTTCCACCTTGGTTCGGATTCGTGGATCCGAGATCCGACATATTACATCAATTTTAGAAAATATATCCTAAAAATCATATCTTTTTAATATCATTCTCTACCTAAATCCGGACCCGGATCTAGACCCATGCCATATATGGTTCTGCTTCCGGTTCCGGAGCTAAGAAATCGGTTACGAAGGGGTTCTGGATCCGGTTCCACCTTCTCCTTAACGGTTCCGGTTCTAAGTCCATCATAGATCCGGAATGGAACCGATTCGTTTACAACCCTAAGTTAATCGTATAAGGATAAAACATTTAGGAGAATTTAAGAGCATTGGGCGAGGATTTAAAAAGGGATCAAAATCAATTGGTAGTCAAAATCAATCGGCCGGTTTCAATTGATTCAAGTGGCTTCATATAAAACTAGCGAAAGGAGCACGAACAATGTAATTAGTGGTAGTCATGATGTAAAGGTCTAAAATAAAAAACCAATAGAAATAGTTAAAAGTATAACCCTAATAAAAAAAATCAATGGGTTATTTATTAGAGAGGATGGAGAGAGGAAAGGGCTTGTAGCGTTTAAAGATAGGAAATGTAAAGACGTGAATAGAAACACAAAGAGAAGTGGAAGAATTTCTGTAACATTGAATTCTTAAAAAGAAACTTATTAATAAGGCTAATATTAGTAGGAGGATTAATGAGTGATATTAGTAGGAGGTCAACATGAGAAGAGTCAAAATCAAATTTAAAATTGACAGTGAAATTGAAATCGAATCCACTTCGCTTCATATATAATTACTAGCCGATGATGCCTATGCTAATCACGGGCAACCAACAAACAAAATTAGCAACACGAAATTTATAAGAGAGAGAGAGAGAGAGAGAGAGAGAAAGAGAGATTCAGTGCAATCAATTCTACTATAATTCAATTAATAACTTTAATGGATGATATTTTACAGCTAAACAAATGGAACTTTTAGCCCGGGCCAAAAAATAAATAAATGATTGAGATGTCCAAATTAATTATCACCATATAGAAATATATTTATGCATATTTATATGGAAAGAGGAAAAAAAAGATGTAACTATTAATAATCATATCTCCAATCATAAATACAATAATAGTCAACATCAAGAGTCAACTAATTCACTAACACTAACATAAAAATAATAAATATACCCTATATATAAAAGAAATTTTTGTTTATACAGGTCAACATATCTTAATACACATTGATATAATTTCAATTCCCAATAAGAAAGAATGTACTCTTTGAGTTTTGTAAGAAATTTTCAAGCTAAATCTCAAAAGAAATGAACGTTTAAAATAATATTAAAAGAAAAAGATAAGAAAAGTATACACTAAATTAATTGATATTCTCAACACGCATAAAAATGAGAACCTTTTGGTTTTGGTCTATTTTGTCATTAACCATTGGAGTGCATTCAAGGTAGAAAGATAAAATATCTTCCATTAGGGCGGTTCGATTGCTATTATTTAGAATTTTATTTTTGTATAGCTAACATTCTTTAAATACTATTAGTTGGAGTGGTTATACCCAGATCAAGAGCACAATGCTGCAAATATTACTATTCGAATAGTATTGCCGGAAGATACCAACAGGATAATTTCACAAAGATAAAATAATTAGAAGAAGTTGAGAATGGGTTATAAAAGAAGTCGAGAATGGGTTATTTCCAAACCATTATCATTAGAGTAATTGTGTCATAAAAGAAAAAAAGTAAACAAAAGAAGAAATACAAATAAAATTGCTACAATTATATATATATATATATATATGAAGCGAAATGAATTTGATTGTCAATTTCGTTGCCAATTTCAGTTTTGATTTCGATCGTCTTATCATTTTTGACTTTTTGCTAATATTAGGCCCTACTAATTAATGAACCATTAATCCTAACTAATGACCCATTTAGAACGTTGCTCTTATTGCTAATATTAGGCCGTACTAACTCCTTCCCTCTTCGTTTCCTTCTACAACTATACTCTTCTCCTCATAACTATCTATCATCTTCATTCTTTACATTTTAGTAACATCTTGAAATCATTGATACCACTGTAATTGCTTCTTCAATTGGGTGAGGATTTTCTTTCAAATCACTTCAGTTCCCATCTATCATTTCTTCAAATTCTCACCCATTTCCTTCTTTTTTTTTTTATTCAGTTTTGTTGCTTCCAAGAAGTTGGTATGTAATTGCATTTCTGAATCCATTTTCCTATTTTGAATGCGTTTGGATTATTTAATTTGAGTTTCCGTTAATGGGATAGTTTGATCTAAACCTGTGGTTTGATCATGTTTTCCATTTTCGAGATTAGGCGGATACCCAGTCGGGTTCTTGCGGCACGGAACTATGGTGCCCAAGATATAAACTTTAGTGTTAGGGCTCGGGCGGCGATGCTTTAGGGTGTCAACAAACTTGCTAACATTGTAAAGGTCACCATGTGACCGAAGGTGAATTTTCTATGCTCTATGTTCTTTGATGGCGTGGTTCGGTTTGCATTTTTTTTAGAAAGCTAATGGGTTTTCAAGAAATATGTCTAAAAGTTAGACATTAATGAAAATTCAAATAGCAGTCGAGTTCTCAATTCTCAATTATTTGAGTAAAGTGGGTTTGATTGATTGCTAAAGTTGCCTATTTGGTTCTATATGATTGCATTTTTATTATGGGTAAGGTACTGTTTGGATGCAACCTGAATGCTGAATCACAATTGGATTGGATTTACATAGAGTTAAATACCATCATGCACCAAAAGTCGGAGACTGAATATTCGTTGATATTCAGGACTTGGGATGCTGATAAGCAACCCAAATATGCGTTGAAACTTGAAATGAATGGAATATGAAGATACTAATGCCCCCACCTGTCTATCAAGGACCGAGAGCCTTTTGTTGATTAGTATAATCCTTTTTTTTTTCTCCTACTAATGCCTTCTTTCTATCTTCTTCACTCAATAGCCTCTTCGAAGCCCTTCACACAACGTCACACATATTTTTGTGGGTTGCTCGGACTTTTGGCTGGATATAAGGTATTTGTTTTTTTGTTTTTTTTAATTTATGTTCTCTTGAATCATTTCTTTTCCTTCTCGGGTATGTGAATTCTTTCCCCACTTCTATATTTTTTATTTTCACTTCTCTCTCAGTGCCAGTATCTTCTAATCAGTTGATTGTTTTATGTTTTAATCCCTGATTCTTGGTTTAAGCTCTATATATTTTTAATTGATACTTTGTTTTTTAGTCTATGTTTCTTGAAATGGGTTGTTTTAGGGGTTTTCTTTTTTATCTTATTCTTTTGGGTGTTTCTATTTTTCATGATGTGTTCTACTTATCATCTATTTGTGTTCAGGCCCACTGGATGATCAATGTGGATATTAATATATGCCCATATCTGTAGTGAATGTCATTTTGTTCTTCTGGTTTTTTTTTTACTATTTTATGTTGTTTTTCTTTAAGCTCTATGTGCATATGGTGCTTGACAAAAGGCCACACTCATAGTAAATCTGGTTACTCTGCCATTTTATTTGAGAATTCATTAATTTGTAAAAAAAAAATTTTGTTAATTGAGTTGATGCTCTTCGGGTTTGAGAATTCTTGCATTTCGGGTTTGAGTTGTGTCTGTCAAAAACTCGATCAAACATCCCTCTTAATTGGGTGGGTCTTGATTCAAAGGTGGGATTGGATAGAAAATCCAAACTATTTTCATGGTTTCAACAATGTTTAGCATTTTATCTATGGTGTGGGCCATTAATTTGACATCTCAGATCATGGTTTAACACTGTAACACATAAAAAGCTCCATGAGGATCTCAAATTCCAGTATGGGCTATTATTTATAACCATCAATTAAAAACCCATGGGTTCTTTTGCTTTTGGATGGAAAGAAAGAACCACTTTTGGATGTAGAGAAAGCACATTGAAGACCCTGCATATACATCTTTATGCAGTATATTTCTTCTTTCTATCTGATAAAATCAATAGTCACACCAAAATGAGAAAAACCATTTTATCTATGGTGTGGACCATTAATTTGACATCTCAGACCATGGTCTATCACTATGACACATAAAAAGCTCTAAGGGAATCGGTATGTCTCAAATTTCATTCTGGCTCCTATATATAACCAACAATTAAAAACCCAGGATTTCTTTTGGTTTTGGATGCACAGAAAGCACCACTTTTGGATGTAGAGAAAGGACCTTGATTTTTTTTAAATATTCATATTGAAATTCTTTTCTTCCCCAATGATTTATCATTATTTGTCATGAATTTTATATCTTTTATCCGTTTTCTTTGCTTGCATGCGCATGTGTGTTTATCATTTCTGTTATTCGTGCGAAATTAATTGCTTTCTTAAATTAGAAAATCTTTTATCCCTTTTCTTTGCTTGAATGCACATCTATTTTCATCATTTCTGTTATTTGTGCGAAATTAATTACTTGCTTAAAGTAGAAAATCTAGAATTCTATGTTATAGTTTGTTCTGTTAGTCCTTTAGAATTCATAATATATTTAATATTGACACTACATGTTTTATAAATGATTTTACTATACCACGGCATAATTTCTATTTTATAATATTTAATATTATAAATCACGCTGCCCGTGCTTAGCACGGGGGATTTTCGCTAGTCACCATAAGAAGAATAAGAAAATCTATACAAAGTTGCATAGTGGCCATAGTTTCATCCTTGCCTATTCCTAAGAGCTGAACATCAAATTTGGTCAAGAAAGCACTGTCTGCTTATGGGGTGGGCCACATGTTTGTCTGATACAGTTGAACATCAAATTTATAATGTGTGGCCCACCTCTTACAAAGAACCATAATTTGTGAGCTGTGGAACATGACATGTACACACTAGGGTTGGAACTTTCCTGGATCGTTGAAAAATGTAAGTATTTTATATCAATTTATATTGTTCAATGTGGCCCACCCATGATGAAACCAAACCCTTAACTCTCCTAGTCTTCCCAAGATTTGACAGCCATAAAAATCTGAAACTACAACAATAAATAGCCACCGTTGATTGAGTCAAAAGCATGTTCAGAGTTATGGAACCATTTAATGTTGTGGCCCTCAAAATTTGTGGATGTGACTTTTCCTCAAATCCTACTACAAGCTCAGAAGTTTCCATCTCTCATGATTTGTCTGATTGAATTCTTTTAGTTGGGCCCCACAGAATGCGAACCAAAGAACATTTTATCCCTCATGTTGTCTGATTGATCCCACATTTCAGGAAGTGCATCCGGGGCAAGCTTTTCTGGAGGCATTTGTTTTGTTTACTTTCCTCGATTGTGAAAAACTGTTTCGTAATAAGGGATTTAAGGGATTTTGAGTTTTCTTAGAGTGTAAATTGGTCAAAAGGAGGCACATGGCGATAGGAGAGATAGAGAGCTGCTAAATGCGCACACAAAATTGATCTCTGCACGCACATTGTAAATCTTTTTGACTGGATAACCACATGGAGGATGTTGAAGGGGAATGGCGCAATGTTTTGGTGGGATTCTTCAAGGGTAAGAAACTGTTTACTTGGTTGTTAAGTCCTCTCTAACCAGAGCTTGGAAATCTACTAAGGAAGTCGAATTTCATGCTCTAGAAAATGGGTTTTTCATGTTTAAATTTCAAACTAATCAGAAGAGTCAAAGAATTCTTGAGGAAGGCCCTTGGTTCATTTATGGTCATCCTTTAGTTATGAAAAGATGGTCTGATGATATGAATCTTTTGCTCATAGGTCTTATAGAAACTAAAATTAGAAGTAGCAATATTCCTCAAGTCAGGAACAACATCTTTCCGACTGGCTAGAGGGATCACACAAATATTCTACATTGCAATACTGTTAGAATTTGGGTTGGTTGGGATCCAAAAATTGCAATAACTATGCTACATGACTCTGCTCAACATATCCATTTTAAGTTGATATATTTGAATGAAAGTCTGCTGGTCATTATCTGCTATGGAGAAAACTCTCATGAGGCTAGGAAACATCTTTAGGACTCCTTATACAATTGCTCTCAGAGTCTAACTCTAACCTTAGGTTAGTTTTGGGTGATTTCAACTGTATAATGTAGGTAAAGGAGAAAATGGGGGGAGTTGTGCCTAGAGTAACTTCTATGTCGGATTCTTTAATAATTGCATTGATAATTGTGGCTCAGAGGAGCTAAACTTAACTGGCCATACTTTCTCTTGGTCCTAGTCGTCTATTGGTTCTTCTCGAATTGAACGTAAGCTGGACGGGGATTTGGTGAATTCCAACTTCTATCAGTTAGGACTTTAACTTTAAGCGGTCCCTTTCTTAGCCCCGGCCTCTCGGATCATCGGCCCATTCTTATTTATAATGATGATAATCCAACTTCTGTGAAGTCTCCTTTTCGTTATTTTAACGCTTAGGCAAGAGATGCTGATTTCTTTGAAACTGTCAAAAATGTTTGGCTGATTCCTGTTGTTGGTTCTCGTATGTACAGAGTAGTGAAGAAGCTTGCTACTTGCTAGTGTTAAGAAGGCTCTTGTTAGATGGCAAAAGTTGAAAGACCCTGTTTCCACAAGGATTCAGGTGGCTAGAGAGAAACTGGATATGATACAGACCCAACTGACTATGAGCAGCAATGGTTCTCTACTAGAGGCTGAAAAGGAGGCAAAGGACGATCTTCAAAGGTGTCTTCTTCTTGAGGAAAACATGTTAAATCAGAAGTCTAGAGATAGAAGCTTGAATCTGGGGGACAATAATACCAAGTATTTTTACTCTCTCGTTCGTTCTAATAGGAAGAAATCCACAATTGTCTCTATCAAGGACAAAGATGGATCAGCCTATAACAATCCGGCTCACATAGATTCCGTGATGGTGAACCACTTTCAGGAGATCTTAGCTCCTAGCAATTACAGGGCTGCTGAATGTTCTGAGCTGTCTAATGGAGCTGTTACAGGTAAGCTAAGTGATGAGGAGGGCATTTCTTTAAGCAAAAAGGTTAAACTTTAAGAAATCGAGAATGCGATCAAATTATCAAATCCTAAAAAATCCCCATGTCCAGATGGTTTCAGTTCCCATTTCTACAAAGTTTGTTGGCCCATTGTGGGAGAAGAAATATCTACTGCTGTGATGGACTTCTTTAAGCATGGAAAATTACTGAAGCAGGTGAAGTGTACTTTCATTACATTGATTCCTAAGGTGGATAACCCAGTTTCTCCTTCAGATTACTGCCTTATATCTCTAACAAATGAATTGTACAAAATCATTGCCAAAATCATTGCTTACAGGATGAAACCTTTAATGAACTTTCATAAGCCCTGCTGAGTTGGCATTTATCCCGGGGCAATCTATCACAGACAACATCCTACTTACTCATGATTTGGTTCGTGGATTCCACCTGAATAAAGGTCCGCCAACTATGTGCTTGAAGCTGGACCTTAGCAAAGCCTTTAACAGTATTAAATGGGATTTCATTGAAGCGGCTTTAAAGTGCTTTAATTTCCCTTCTGCTGCAGTGAAATGGATAATGGAATGCATCACCGCACCGGCCTACTCTATCCTCATTAATGGAAAACCATGTGGTTTTTTCAACAGTAAAAGGGGTCTCAGGTAAGGTTGCCCCTTTGTCCCCATATCTCCTGTTTAGTTATGGAATTTTCTCTGCAAGCATCTCAAAATGTGCAAACTATGGTTTAATCCCTACTCCATTTGTCAAAGGTTCAATATCTATCTCTCATCTGTTATATGCTGATGATGGCATCGGCCGAGATTCAAGTAGCAGGTAACATAAGAAGGCTAGTGGAGGACTTAAGCCACTTCACAGGTCCCCATACAAATTGTGACAAAAGCTCAATTCTCTATTCAAACTGTGAAGAGCAGGTGGCCAAAGCTATCACTGACATATTGAAATTCCAGCAAAAAAATCTCTCTATCAAGTATTTGGGCCTTCCTCTTTTCTCCTCAAGAATCAAAATGGAATCCTACCAACCGATCATTAAAAAAAAATTAGAGATAGACTCGCAGGATGGAAGGCAAAATCTCTATCATTTGCGGGTAGGTTAGAGCTCATCATCTCAACCTTTCTACTCTTCATATTTATTGGGCTACTAGTTTTGTGTTGCCTAAAGCTTGTATTGCTCTTCTATAACAACCTGTGAAAATTTTTTTCTGGGGCTGCTTCCTGGAAAGGAGGTATCTATAGCCTGTGGCATGGAAGAAAATTTGTCAACCTGTGGATAATGGAGGTTTGGGAATCAGATCTGTTGCTACCATTGCTCAAGCTGCTCTTAGGAGACAGGTTTGGCACATCATTAAAAAAGGAAAATCTATTTGGGCCAGCTGGGTGTATGCTAAATACATGAAAATTTGAAACCAATTTCTAATGTGTCCTCGGGGTGGAGAGGAATTCTAGCAAGTAGAGAATCTGTGCTGCCTTGGACCAATCACCTCATTGGCAACGGTGAAGATACCTCGTTTTGGTTTGACCCTTGGCTGCCACGTTGGATGCTCGTTGATTGTTTTGGTGAAAGTCCAAAAAATGATCTTGGCATGGGCAATGACATCAAAGTTAGCAAATTCATCATAAATGGGAGATGGGCATTGTCAAGTACAACATCCAGCCATTTGATTGATATTTTTATGCTCATTTCCAATTCTCCTCAACCTGAAGTGGCTTTTAGGGATGAAATTATATGGAAGAGCTTTGAAGATGGGACTTCTAGTATGAAGTCCTCCATTCAATCTATTTTCTAGAGTGTCCCCAAGGTGAACTGGAGCAACATGATTTGGTTCAATGGGAACATCAAGAAGCATGTTGTTTGCTCATGGATGGCAATTCAAAATAGCCTCAAGACAAAAGTATAACTCAACTCCAGAAATGTACAATGTAATAATGTTTGTGTCCTTTGCAGCAGTAGTCCCGAGGACTGTACTCGCTTGTTCTTAGAATGTCCATTCAACATGGCAATTTGGATCCTCATTGCTCTAAAGTTTGGTGTCAATTCTCAGCCTGGCAATTTGGTGACTGACTTCATGTGCAATTTCGTCAGCATGTGCGGCCAAGGTAAAGATGGGATTAGTAATCTATCCAGGTTATGCTTCTCTGCTTATGTATGGAACATTTGGAAGGAGTGCAATCACAGAATCTTTCGCAATTCTGTAAAGCCTCACAATATGATTTTGAGGGACATTCTCTATCAGGTGAGAACTCAGGCGTTGTTCTTGAACATCAATGTGCCATCTATAATTGCTGCTAAATGGGATCTGCCCTTGAATAGCAAAATGACAATTGAGGTGCCTACTTTCCTGAGAAAAGGGAATTTGAACTACTTTATCTCTTCGCAAAATGGTTTTGCTATTGAATTATATTGAGATCATAGAGGTGGAATTATTTGGTCTAGATCAATAGAGCAAGACAACATTTTTGATGCAACTCACATTCTAATCATGGAAATTGCTAAGGAATGTGCTCAAATACACATTTTAACAAATAGTATGACCTCAGAAACTCCCTCAATGACCCTTCTCTCTCTCCTTGGCGCAATGGCTTTAAGGTAAAAAGGCTGAA
This sequence comes from Camphora micrantha, assembly GCA_003546025.1. Lineage (NCBI taxonomy): Eukaryota > Viridiplantae > Streptophyta > Magnoliopsida > Laurales > Lauraceae > Camphora > Camphora micrantha. Next base: position 9,624,404 of record QPKB01000007.1, read on the forward strand.
CGACTTGGTTACTGTCCTCAATGCTACGCGTTGCTGTATTTCTTCCCAGGAGGTTGTTTGATGGTCTAGAATAGTCAAAGGGTTGAGACTTGTTAACCCAGTTACTGCTGACAATTAGTTTGTTGCTAATTCATAGCATAGTTGGTCAGAGATTGTTGCTAGTAGCTTGGTGATTGCTTGCCATTAATCTTTTGGGCATCTGCTTCTCTAATGTCAGTTGTTTGAAGTTGAATGTTCTGATGTTGTTTCCTCTATCCTGGGATGTGGGATGTTCATCTTCTTGTTTCTCTTTTGCTTCTTTTGTTGCTTGTTTTGCTCTGTTGTGGCAGTCTCTGTTCACAGCGGTTGAAAACAGGTTGTACCTTCTTTTGCTAATGTATCTTTGATTTATTTATTAATATATCAAACCTTACCTTTGCAAAAAAAAAAAAAAAAAAAAAAAAAAAAAAAAAAAAAAAAACCCAGGTGTGATATTACCTAGAAGGACTTCAATCAAAAGTCTCTCCATCCCACAACTTCTTCCTACATTCCCCCACCCCCACCCCCACCCCCACCCCACCCAACATCGTGCAGTCGGAGGGGGGGAGAGAGAAAGAGAAAGAGGGAGAGAGACAGGGAGAAGGAGATAGGGAGGGGGAGGGAGGGAGATAGGAAGAAGGAGAGGGAGAGCGGGCAGGCGGAGGGCGGGCTAGGAGAGAGACAGGGAGTGGGAGAGAGGGAGAGAGACAGGGAGAAAGAGGGAGAGAGACCGAGCGGCCAGCGGAGGCGGGAAGGGAGAGGGAGTGTAGAGAGAAGTTGAAAGTGTAGATAGGGTATTTTAGGAAATATGGGGTGTGTAAAAAGTAATTTTGGTATTAAGCGATGGGTGGAGAGAGAAGCAGTGTGCAGAGATCAATTTTGTGTGTGCATTTAGCCGCTCTCTGAGGGAAATTGGAAGTAGTTAGCATTTGTACAGTTTGAGTGTCAGTGTAAAAATGCATAATATAGGGGCTTTTTGAGTTTTTGCGAAAATATATGGGCACTTAAAAAAAAAACACTCAAAAAGTGGTAAATACTAAAAAATAAAGGAACAAAAAGCAAAGGAACATGACCAAATTTACCCACTCGAAGAAATGATCTCTTCCAAAAGGGACTAATACCGCTCATATTCGTGCTCAGCAGAACCAAATACTGATTGAAGCACTAAAATAAGAGTATGACACCTCAACGTCTAAGCCATATAGACTATAGAGGCTTGCCAGCATCAATCGACGGTCAAACAATGGCTCCCATTCAACCACCAGAGTTACTTAGCTCCCACTAACTACGGTCCAACTACAAAATGAACCATTCAAATAACTTGCAACATCTATCATCATCATTTTAGACTAAACCTATTTCAGTAGCAATTGAATTCTACTTTCCACTCAATCTTTAGGTCCAGAATGCATCAACAATGGGAAGTGAACCCCACCCACTCTATCACATCAGCTCCCGAACTCAAAGCAAGAGGAGCCAGTTTGCATCACCATCCAACATTGATTGGAAATTACTAAATATTTCTTTCACCATTAGAAGCCAACAGTTATGGATACCTATCCCATCCTTTGTTATTAGGCTTTGATACCAAATATAAGAGAAATACTGAAGCAGTAAGAATAGCTATAAAAACCAAATTCCAAGTTTCTACGTCATAGTGGATTGCCTACAAAATGTTCATGATATGCAATTTACAATGCAATAAAAAGTAGCCGATTATGTAATATTCAAATACACCAAATGTCAAGGAACTACTTAGTTCACTTACCTTGCCATAACCATCAATCATGATCGCCCAAGTGAAAACATCTCTCTTCAGCATTTCATCAACCAGCATCTGTGCCTTTCCCATTTGCCCCAACATTGCATACACACCTACAATAGAATTTCAAGAAACCAAATCCTTGTCAGGCATTTCATCAAACACC
>QPKB01000007.1:9627196-9681809 GCA_003546025.1 Camphora micrantha
TTACACAATTACTCTAATGATAATGGTTTGGAAATAACCCATTCTCAGACTTCTTTTATAACCCATTCTCAACTTCTTCTAATTATTTTATCTTTGTGAAATTATCCTGATGGTATCTTCCGGCAATACTATTCGAATAGTAATATTTGCAGCATTGTGCTCTTGATCTGGGTATAACCACTCCAACTAATAGTATTTAAAGAATGTTAGCTATACAAAAATAAAATTCTAAATAATAGCAATCGAACCGCCCTAATGGAAGATATTTTATCTTTCTACCTTGAATGCACTCCAATGGTTAATGACAAAATAGACCGAAACCAAAAGCTTCTCATTTTTATGCGTGTTGAGAATATCAATTAATTTAGTGTATACTTTTCTTATCTTTTTCTTTTAATATTATTTTAAACGTTCATTTCTTTTGAGATTTAGCTTGAAAATTTCTTACAAAAATCAAAGAGTACATTCTTTCTTATTGGGAATTGAAATTATATCAATGTGTATTAAGATATGTTGACCTGTATAAACAAAAAATTCTTTTATATATAGGGTATATTTATTATTTTTATGTTAGTGTTAGTGAATTAGTTGACTCTTGATGTTGACTATTATTGTATTTATGATTGGAGATATGATTATTAATAGTTACATCTTTTACTTTTGGGAATTTTACCAAATAAATGTCCCTATACATGTACTATCCTAATTTAGCTTGAAATACACCAAAATGACAATTATAGTGTTCGTACGAGGGATTTGGACAACTTTACCCCCAAAGCTACCGATCGACATGTCATCTTCTTTCCTAAAATTTCAATCCCTAAACGAATGAAATCCATTGTTGTAGCCGGCCTTCTTCTCTTTGCTTAGCTTCCGGCCAACTTCCTCTCTCTGCCCGGCCATTCCCCTGCACTCAGCTATCAGCCAGTCTCCTGCACCCAGAGACCACCTGCTGCTTCCAATCCAGCGGCCACCAGCTTAGTCACCGGCCACTCCGCCTGTAAGCACCCAGTGGCCACTGCTGCTTCTCCCTGCCATCGGCCAACTTGCACCCTTTAGCCCAGCGGCCACTCGGACTTCTCCCTCATCCCTACCAGCGGCTAACCTGCACCCTTTGGCCAGCGGCCAACTTAAACTCTTTCCCCAACTGCCAACCTAAACACCCCTCCTTCCCTGCCTGCAGCTAGTCCTCCTCCCTGGCTGCGTTGCAGCTCCTCCACGTGAACCTGCACAACTTGAACCAGCCACCTGAAACCAGCTCCCCTGACCCCAGCCATTACTTCTTCCACTTGCACTGATTTCAGCCTGCACTGCCCCTGTCCAGCCACCTGTATGGCTCCTCCACCTGCGCTGCCCAGCCACTTGATTTCAGCTGAAACCCCCACTTAAATTTCAGCTGAAACCCCACCTATTTTCAGCTAAAACCCCCCACCGGATTTCAGTTGAAACCCCACCTATTTTCAGCTGAAACCCCCACCTGATTTCAGCCTGAATTTCCAACTGATTTCAGCCTGTAACTCCACAACACTGCAACAGGTTCAACCCACCTGCACACTTGACACAACTACTGCTTCTCCTCCTTGTTACCATCAGCAATCTGATGTGTACAACTTGGACCAATGGGTCCCACCCCGGGACCCGCAGGACCCGACCCTTAGGCCCTGTTTTATGACCCATACAAACTAAATTTTTAACTAGAACTTTGGCCTGATTTGAACCTGTCTTTAACCCGATTAATCCTTTGGAAATTCGGAGTTTTCGAACCAAAGATTGGGATATTTTAACCAATGTTTTAAAGAAATTTATAATTGCCCACTGACTTCAAAAATAGGGGCTTTTGACTTAAACCCCGGGCAATGCAAATAGACTGTCTTTTTTTGGAAAAGGAAAGACCGAGACCTAGACTATGATGCACCCAGTCCCCCGCCTTGCCTATTTTGGGGTCATGACAGGGGGATATGGTTGCAGCCAAAACAGTCTTCTGTAGTTATATTATTGGGAACCTGCCACAGATTTATGCATATTTGGGGGATGGGAGGGTCTTTGAATTTTACCTACAAGCTATACTATTATTGCAAATGCCCCCACAATAGCCTCCAATAATATATATATTTCTTGTAAGATATAGACAAGTCTCTAAGAAGTAGTGCTTGTTGTCTAGGCCCACGCAGTTTTCTTTCGGCCCCATCTCACTTCATATAGCAAATTGAGTTGTTTGTTTTGGTTATTCCTTTAGCCAATCAAATGAGATTGGTGCACTCGTATAGCAGACCAAGTTCATTTATGTAACAGTCAAGCTATAAGATGGAAGGCCACCACTGTTGTAGTTTTCTTGCTTTACATGAATATACTGACATATCAATTGGAGCAGCATTCATGAGTCTTTCCCATTGTTTAAAGATCACATTTTAAAATCGAGGCCATCAACTTGCTGGATAACAAATTTGAGTCTGAAAACTCTAAAGGACGGTAACGATTTCGTTGTTGGAATATTTGCAATTTGGTATTTTGGTAACTTCCGTGAGCCTTTTTCATTGTTCATGTATCTCAATATGTAGTCAGGGCCAATCTCGTTGCAAGACAGTGAAAAAAGGAGTAGAAAACTCTAATGGATCGTAACGATATCGTTATCAAAAAATTTAGAAATCACTATTGTGAATGAAATCCGCGAGCTTTTTGTATTGTTTATGTATCTCACTTTATAGTCAGGGTCAGTCTCGTTGCTGTACAACAAATTTAGAGGAAAAGGCTCTAAAGGATCGAAACGATACTGTTATCAAAGAATTTAGAAATCACTAATCTAGGTGAATTCCATGAATCTTGGTTGGGAGTACTCAAACCAAGCCATTTTCCAGAGGTGCCCATAGTTCGAACCAGACAAATGGCTTGGTTCGAACTCTCATTCAAGCCAAAAAAGTGTTGAATGATTTAATCCGAACCTTGGGCACCTCTAGAAAATGGCTTGGTTTGAGTACTCCCAACCAAGGATCACGGATTTCACCCAGATTAGTGATTTCTAAATTTTTTTGATAACGATATCGTTACGATCCTTTAGAGCATTTTCCTCTCAATTTGTTGTGCAGAAATGAGATTGACCCAGACTATAAATTGAGATACATAAACAATGCAAAAGACTCATGGATTTTGTTTAGAATAGTGATTTCTAAATTTTTTGATAACAATATTGTTATGATCCATTAGAGTTTTCAACTCCTTTTTTCGCTGTCCTGCAACGAGATTGGCCCTGACTATATATTGAGATACATGAACAATGAAAAAGACTCACGGAAGTTACCAAAATACCAAATTGCAAATATTCCAACAACGAAATCGTTACCATCCTTTAGAGTTTTCAGACTCAAATTTGTTATCCAGCAAGTTGATGGCCTCGATTTTAAAATATGATCTTCAAACAATGGGAAAGACTCATGATGCTGCTTAGATTGATATGTCAGTATATTCATGTAAAACAAGAAAACTACAATAGTGATGGCCTTCCATCTTATAGCTTGACTGTTACATAAATGAACTTGGTCTGCTGTACGAGTGCACCAACCTCATTTGATTGGCTAAAGGAATAACCAAAACAAACAACACAATCTGCTATATGAAGTGAGATGGGGCCGAAAGAAAACTGCGTGGGCCCAGACAACAAGCACTACTTCTTAGAGACATGTCTATATCTTACAAGAAATATATACATTATTGGAGGCTATTGTGGGGGCATTTGCAATAATAGTATAGCTTGTGGGCAAAATTCAAAGACCCTCCCATCCCTCAAATATGCATAAATATGTGGCAGGTTCCCAATAATAAACCATAGAAGACTGTTTTGGCTGCAACCATATCCCCCTGTCGCGACCCCAAAATAGGCAAGGCGGGGGACTGAGTGCATCATAGTTTAGGTCTTGGTCTTTCTTTTTCCAAGAAAAGACAGTCTCTTTGTATTGTCCGGGGTTTAAGTCAAAAGCCCCTATTTTTTAAGTCAGTGGGCAATTATAAATTTCTTTAAAACATTGCTTAAAATATCCCAATCTTTGGTTCAAAAACTCCAGATTTCCAAAGGATTAATCGGGTTAAAGACAGGTTCAAATCAGGCCAAAGGTCTAGTTAAAAATTTAGTTTTTATGGGTCATAAAACGGGGCCTAAGGGTCGGGTCCTGCAGGTCCCGGGGTGGGACCCATTGGTCCAACTTGTACACATCAGATTGCTGATGGTAACAAGGAGGAGAAGCAGTAACTGGGTCAAGTGTGCAAGTGGGCTGAACCTGTTGTAGTGGGCTGGACAAATTGCAGGTGGGCTGGACATGTTGCAAGTGGGAGCAATGCAGGGGGAAGGCAGTGTAGGTGGAGTTGTAGGCTGAAATCAATTGAAAATTCAGGCTGAAATCAGGTGGTAATTCAGGCTGAAATTTGGTGGGGGTTTCAGCTGAAAACAGGTGGGTGTTTCAGCTGAAAATATGTGGGGTTTCAGCTGAAATCAGGTGGGGGTTTCAGCTGAAAATAGGTGGGGTTTCAGCTAAAATTAGGTGGCTAAGTAGTGCATGTGGAGGAGCAGTACAGGTGGCTGGACAAGGGCAGTGCAGGCTAAGATCAGTGCAGGTGGAAGAGGCATTGGCTGGGGTCCACGGAGTTGGTTTCAGGTGGCTGGTTCAGGATGTGCAGGTTCACGTGGAGGAGCGCGCAACCGGGGAGGAGGACTGGCTAAAGGCAGGGTGTTCAGGTTGGCCACCTGGGAAAGAGTTCAGGTTGGCCGCTGGCCTAAGGGTGCAGGTTAGCCGCTGGCAGGGATGAGGGAGAAGTCCAAGTGGCTGCCAGGCTGAAGGGTGCAGGTAGGCCGATGGCAGGGTGAAGCAGCAGTGGCCGCTGGGTGCTTACAGGTGGAGTGGCCGGTGACTACAACTGGTGGCCACTGGATTGGAAGCAGCAAGTGGTCTTTGGGTGTAGGGGACCGGCTGATAGCTAAGTATAGGGGAATGGAAGGGCCGGCTGCAGCGATGGATTTAATTCGTTTAGGGATTGAAATTTTGGGTAAGAAGATGACGATGGCGTTCGGCGGCTTTGGGGGTAAAGTTGTCCAAATTTCTTGTACGAACACTATAATTGTCATTTTGGTGTATTTCAAGCTAAACCAGGCTATTACATGTCTAGGGACATTTATTTGGTAAATTCCCCTTTATTTTTCCTCTTTCCATTTAAATATGCATAAATATATTTCTATATGGTGATAATTAATTTGGACATCTCAATCATTTATTTATTTTTTGGCCCGGGCTAAAAGATCCATTTGTTTAGCTGTAAAATTTCATGGATTAAAGTTATTTATTGTATTATAGTAGAATTGCTTGCACTAAATCTCCCATTCTCTCTCTCTCTCTTATAAATTTCGTGCTGTTAATTTTGTTTGTTGGTTGCCCAAATGGTGTGTGCCATTCATGACCCAGGCGTAAACATCTATAACTCCAGTCTCTCCTCTTTGGCACAAGATAGAAGGAAAGGCGCGCACCATTCTTGACCCAAGTGTGAACATATACAAGTATAGTCTCTAGTCAGTTTTTTGGTGAAGGGGGAACCACTTCGCCCTGCAAATATTGTCCTCTTTGACACAGGTTGATAGTACGCAGCATTTATGACCCAGGCCTGATACTTTTTTTAGTTGGAGCTCATTCAACTCCGGAACGCGTCTTACCAACGTGAAGACTATAACCGTCTCTCGGCGATGTGGGACGTTACACTGGGTCTCTTGACGAAGAACAAGTTGAGGCTGCTGGTTTCCATCGTAGCAGTCGTAGGATGAACCTCTTGGACTCACTCGATGCCCATCATCTCAGGTTTGTTGTTTTTTAAGTTATACAACACTATTCGATTTCTGTTTCTATGCTTTCTTCTTCTTCTTCTTTGTTTTCCCCCCATTTTTCAACTATTTTGTCTGATTTCCTTTTTTGCTTTTGAATGTTGGGATGCTCTTCTAAAATATAGATCAATCTCTGATAGATTTTGACTACACAGTTGATCTTGAACATTTGGCCCTTCTAGTTCTACTGACTATTTAAACTGTTTTTTGCTAACACTGGCTGTTCATATTCCGCACTGATCCTCTCCTCTCACGTCTAACAGTGGGCAATCCAAGGTAGGTTAGAGAGGCAGTTTCCTGGGTAGTGGATGTGGATGAGAAGAAAGGGAAGAGTCTATTTTACTGTGTTGCTGAAGTAGATGGGCATCCTGGAAAGAAGCCCCTTACTCGTTGGTTCAATGGAGGTTGGTTCTTTTTGTTCTTTTGCTTCCTTTTTTGGGTGATGAGACTTTGTTCCATTTTTTTCGTTAATTTTGGGTCATGGGATGCTAGAGTTTCACCTTTTGTTCATTTTTCTCTCCACCACATAATGTTTTAGTTAGTTCTATCTCTGTTGCAAAATGGTTGTTTTCTTTCTTCTTTTTAGGGGTTCTTACCGATGGAAGTGATTTTCATAGGTTTTTTTTTCTAAATAATTGGATTTGGTTAGATTAACTCAGCTCAGCTTTTGCATTCCTAGAAGATGTTGCTTATGTGCCTCTTTGACAGTATAGTTCCTGTTGGCTTTTGCTCCGACCTGTCTGCTTTAACCTGTTATCCTCTGTTTTGAATGAATGTGCAACATCTCAGTATTAGAACAGGTAGTTCAACTGAAATTTGGGACTGCGCTGGAAGTACTAGGAATAATAGGGATTATCAGCTCATTCTCAATTTTTATATTTATTCCTTAAATCTAAACAACCTGTTGTAAGAAAAACAAAAAAAAGAAGTAGAAGTGCGCATCGATCTCTCCTTGAGCCACATCAGCAGCCCATTTTCCATATCAGCAATTGAGCCCTTTCGTTTTTATCTCGTTAAAAAAAAAAAAAAAAAAATCTTTTAATCCCTCTTTTTCAGCTCCCTCTCATTATCTAAGACAATCAGAACTCCTCAACTTCTCACTTCTCAATGCCACAATGCATACAATTTAAAAGAAGAAGAAGATGATGATGATTATCATTATGATTCATAATTTCATATTCAACGGTTATGAAACTAGGGTGCTGATTATGAAACTATAGAGTGCTGGTCGTGTATCAAAATTTGTAGCTTTCTTTGTTGCTTTGTGGTCTTATTTGTTGACTGCATTTTTATTTATTTATTTATGTTTTTGTTCTGAGTTGCAGATTTTAGAGAGAAGCAGACAACATTCAAGGTTGGGTGAATCTTCAAAGTGAAAAAGCAGAAGCTCAATCAAGAAAGATTGGTGTGTCTCCACTGAAAGCTGCATGTCATTTTTGTTAGTGGGTTCGCTTCTTTTTATTTTATTTTAATACATTCACACGATCTGTTCACCTAACAAATGGAGGAAATACACATTGTTAGGTTGATCCCCTTGATTAGAGCTAACTCACATGTAAGTGTGGTCCTTTCTTTCAGTGACCCAAAACTTTCACATGACATCTTCATTGTTGGCTGATGGCACGACTGGTGCCATAGACAGATCGTTGTCCCCTGAGGGGACAGGTTCATTGCCTTAACTGATATTTTATAATTCCTGTTGCCAAAATAAAACGAACAAAATGGAAATAAAAGGTATTTTCATACAGAATTACAGATAGTCTTAAGTGCCTAACCACCGATTTCTCCGTTGTAAAATGTGGGCAAATATGGCCATTGTGGTCCATTAAGTTTACAGGAACTTCCTCCACCTATACATAATTGATTTAAGAAATCAGGATTCCAGCCTACTCTGGAGTACTGTCTGGTGGGTTGGTAGGTTTCCTTATTTATTTATTTATTTATTTAATGAATAAAATGTTTAAACCTTTACAACTGAGTTAGGAGTTCTTCACATTCAGTAATTTAGTTAAATTTCTGAAAGGATTCCCCTTTTTTTTTTTTCGCTTCTTTTTTACTTTAATGTGGGTTGGAGATTCTACACTATATTAGCTGCATTTACAATGAATCATTTGCCTTAGACATTGACACACCAATAAGCAATAGTTCATCAAGTATCATGACATTGATGCTGGCCTTCTCTTTTTCTACAACCTTCATGGTTTTGATCAATGCATTTTCCCCTTTTTTACAGTTGAAGTAGTCTATTGGATTATAAAAATATAAAAATTTCAATCAAAAGTTTGTATATTTGTTTTATTAAATAAAAACATAGCGTTAAGTTCAATTTTGAGGTTGGAGCTCGATTTCGCTATCAATTGCAATTTCATTTCCAATTTAGAAATTGATTTTGACTCATGAAGCAATTGGTTTTGACCTTATCAATTTGGATACAAATCACATTCAAAGTTTAAATCCAACTGGACTCTTTATTTTGATATTGTCTTAGTTAAACTGAACCAGACTCTTTTACAAAGTTTCTCTTCGTGGAGGGCATTAAATCTAACAACATCACTGTCATAAATCTTTGTAGATAATTTATATGGAAGAAACTGCAAGGAGAGAAATAAAGAGAGAACTTTTACATAAAGTCTGGATAGCATTTGTAGAAACTTTTTGAGAGAATCTTTTTAAGATTTAAGATACAAGGACCCATAATTTATAGAATGAAAATCCATGACAACTTATCTCTCCTCTTTTCAAGAGAACTTAGCCTCTTTTAGCCTATTTCTTTACTTTCCTAAGTTACCTCACCTAACTTATCATGCATTAAAGTGGCACCATTACTCAGAAGAGGACATCAAGTTAAATCAATTCATGGCTATCGGGATGTTTAGCAACTTATTCTCTATGATTATTTATTTATTTTCTTTTTTTATGTTATCCAACTATTGGCCATCGTTTGTCCCCTGCAGATCAACTCTAAATAGTGTTACAATACCCTATTGCAACAACTCTCTATCCTCTTTCTGAACAAAAGAAGAGGAAACTAATAATCATATATCCCATACTCAATAGCAAAGCTGCAGTTTGTGGTGTATTTGTTACAATGAATCCTCTCCTTCTATAGCCTTCCCTTCCTCTCCTTCCTCTTTGCACACTTGCCCTTCAACTTCCCTCTCCGAGTAGATGAATGGAAGAGAACATGACCAATGGCAACTCTATCATCACAAAGTGGAGCCCATTTCTTAGAATTCATTAAAAGGCCACAACCATTGTCTTAGATCTCTCACTCTATAATAAGATTGGTGTTTGTTTTGAGACCCTTTCCTTTCTTTAGATTTCTTTGCTGTTGTCTAATTTCCTAATTTCTTTAGAAATATTCTGATTGACAATTGATATTATGTAAATTTTTGTTCGGTATATGGCAATTGCTTTAGTTTATTACAGGTCTAAGAATTCTATATGTTTTTTATTTCAACTATATCGTTTGAGATTGTCTTAGTTCAAATATGTTGTCAAGCCTATTATAGTAGGCTTTTCAATTAACTTTAATGTTTTATTTTTATATTTCATTTTGCATGTGTTCTGTATTTTATGATGTTTCCCCTATTTGTTGCAAAATATATGCATCTGTTGCCTAGATGTTTAGAGTTTCTTTTTATTTATTTCACTTGTGAAGAACTGGTAAATTCTCTGTTTGAAATTATTTAAAGAGAAAAAATCACCTAAGATGCTCACTAGACCAAAAAGGCCCTCTTAGTTTCCTTCTCACCGAAGTGGTCCCCTGGGACTACTGATCTGAGTGCAGATGTCTCACATAATCCGTCTGATGGGAGATCTGAGTGCAGAGATTGGGAATGATTTGAATGATAGATCAGCAAAGAGAGGGAAGAATTATGTTCTCTACTAGGAGCAGGTAAGAAATGGGGAAGAAAACGACTTGGGTTCTGGTGACAACTTGGGTATCTTCCTTGAAACAAAATGAAAAAAGCAACGACCACGCCAACAAATAAAGATTTCTGACTTACTGATTGCCATCGCCCATTGGGTAACTTACTTTCTACAATGCAAGAAAAAGGAGTATGAACTATGGAAATTCTTCCTTGATCTAGAAAGAATTGGATCTAGATCCAGTAGGTTGAAGCAATGTGGCACCCATTTCCACCAGCCAATTTTTTAGGCCAACAATCCAGAAAATTATATTCTTGAATATTTAAGATATTCTGAAAAGGCATCCCAGAGATTTGTGAGGAAACCACATTCATTTTAGGGACATTACATTGGGTGAAAGACATTCACAATGGAACCTACATAATCAAACCAAGTGAGAGAGACTCATTATTGAGACTCAACAACATAAATTATGCATCATTCACTGATGAAAACTTCAAGTTCAGAGATGACTACAGTTACAATCTTCTTCAATGTTTAGAAATTCAAATTAAAAAATAAAAATAAAAAAACAGCCCACCTATCACACAGTGCTACTGACAAAGATTACTAGTCCTACACATGAGCAGGCGGTGCAGCTCTCTTTTATATGGTCAATGTCGCACTCGATGCAGTCTGGATAATGGAGGGTAAAATCCTATGCAGCATTCTCAGAAGTTCTTTTTCTCCACAAAATTCATAAAAAGTTCAAATAAGAAAATGCCCCATGAAAATAATTGGGTTCTCGCAATGTAAATAAGATTGGGTTTTCAGAACATTGATCTGAGATACCCCAACATGGATTTAATTTGCCTAGACATTTGGAGAAATGTATGAAGTTTGGGAGAAGGTAATTTCTGTCGATAATGTATTGATGGACAGAATAAAACAACCTGTAAGCAAGCGAAATTCTCGGTCTCTCTTCTCACTTGTTCACTAATAGAGATTTGTTTATATATACATTCTGTATGACTACTGTTATTTGAAATCATTAGAACTGCCTGAATGATCAAATGAGTGCACACGAGTCTAGGAAGACTGTTGCAACAGCTCCATTGACTTTAGCTGCAACAGATACTTGACCTTGTAATACTTTATCAGATGGTGACCTCCCCCAGTTCCAATAATCCCAACGCTCGCTCACTACTCACTAGCCATAAATGGGTAATTAAGAAAGAAAACATAACTATAGTTACCTGCGTAGTTCTTTATCACAATTGGGAAAAACATAACTATAGTTACCTGCGTAGTTCTTTATCACAACTGGGGGTTTGTGGTAGTTCTTCATAGTTCGCTTCAATTCATGTGGTTGATCGAATTGGTTTGCTAGTTATGAAATGATATATATAATTTTTTTTTTGGAAATTGAACTTCATCAAAATCAGAAGGTAAAAACAACAAAACCAACAGATCGATAATTAAGGGGAGGAAATCACAGTCCATACCTAATCTGGAATACAAACATACCAACAAATACTCTTGCAAATGGAAGAACAATACTTGGCCTAAACATAAGCAACCTCTTTAACAGTCCTTGGAATATGTAAAAACTTGATAGAAGAAAGCAAAAGATTCAAAATTTTATAATCCAAAACAATAGGGTTGATCACCAAGTCAGCTTTCCCGTTAATGCATACAACTTCTTTCACATCTGAAAGAAGCACGATCTCAGGAAAACCGCTGCTTCGTACTTCCTTTAATGCTAGAAGAATAGCCCATCCCCTGTACTTCTTTAGAGGAAGGATCCTTGGTCCAAATTGAGCACCTGCAACCAAAGGTTTATTATACCTCATCATGAAAAAGCTAAAGCTAGATTTTCCATCTTTAATATTAAAAGCAGCATCCATGAATACAAAAATCCTAACCACTACGGGGGAAGGGGATAAAACTTTACCGTGCTCCCTATATTGGAACAACCTTTGCATATATTCTGAACCAAACTAATAATCTTGCCAGGGTTAATGCATTTGCTCTGTGCTCACCTTGTGCAAACAAACGAGATAAGGTTGGTCTCTCCTTTTAAACAAGTCATATTCTTTAAATCCATTAACTTCTTCCACCATTCCACATTACTAGCATTTCTATCAAAATGAGATAGATAGCCAATGTTGGAACCAAACCAAATTGCCCTAGCATGACCACAAAAGAAAATGTTCTATTGTTTCTTCTTCAAAATCACAAATAGGGCAATAGTAGAACATAAAGTTGTCCTAGGAGTAAGCCTTTTCCTAATAAGAATAGCCTTATGGAGGCATTTCCAACCAAAGAGAAGGATTCTTTACGGCAAAGAATCTTTCCAAATCTGCTTTCAATTTATCTTATCATTATTCATATTATTGTTAGATTGTGAGGGGATTTTATAGGCTGACTTAGTAGAGAGATTTCCATCTTTAGAAAAGGGCCACACTCTCTTATCTTTCAGCTGTGAATTCGGAATATAGATTTTAAGAATTTCTTCTGCATCCTTTAGATTATTGAATATATAGGAGACCATAAAAACATTCTGAATTTTATTATTACTCTGTAAGTCTTTAGTTTTTAAGTTTAGATTAGAAATTTGAGAAAGAGCTTTTCTAAGAAGGCCTTGCTCACCAGGAATCCAATGTTGCAATTTTGGATTACAACCTTTGTTGATTCACTTGTATGAATTGTTTGGGTTGTCAAATGGGGCCTCGATATGGGGATCAGAGGTGCGCACTACTTCAGAGCAAATGATGGGGAAATGCAACATATGATTTAATATCTTCATCATTCAGACAAATGCAACCCATGATCCCAATATATGCTCACCAGGAGTTTTGTTTACTGTCATTCGAGTGCGTTCTACATGTTTCAGGTCCTTGGGAGCACCTCTACTCACTGAATACCTATTCTCACCCCGCAAATGTGCATAGATAAAATGATGCAATTTTCAAAAGTAAGCAAAGTGTTAGAAATATGTAGTTCTCATCCCGCACTTCAATTCCAGTGGTCAATTTGGGAGTTCTAGGCACGTAAACACCATACTTGGGGTATGAAAGTGTGCAGAGGTGTGAAAGCAATATGCATCTTGAATCTCAGATCTCTGGTTTTTGCGAACTTGAGGCAATACTGCGATTCACATTTTCACAATAAAATCATTTTCTCACTATTGCCTGCCATCTGTTGCATGTATTGTTTAATCTTCTCAAGTGCACAATTCATTGTGATAATGTGATGTGTGACATTTGTCTCAGTTGCTTTCTCTATTTTTTGTGTTTTATGGTTGTGTAACTAGCCAATGATAACAAGTGTATTGACAACATAATTGGTTATTGTGCACCACGCTAAAATACGACTACTAGGACAATCTAAGGTCGTGCTGGATCATAGAGTTACAATTAGCACACAAAGGCAAGTTGTAGCTCTACGCATCCTAATTAAGGAGTCTTACAATTCCTCTATTATCTTTAACTGTTTTCTTCTTCTTATTTTCTCTCTGCTACATGTACAGTTTAATCTTCTCACATGCAATCTATCTATAATAATATGGTGAGGTTTTGTTGGATTGTGGTGATTACTGTAGTCTTAACGAGTGGTGAATAAAGTAGATCGCAAAAAGCTAAAGGCTGATTCAATTGTATTATATCTTATTGAATTCCAAGTTTTTTCTACAACATGGAATTTACTATTTAAAGGACTAAGGCCAAAAGTGGTGAAAGGCAGGAAGATCAGCAAATGTTCGTTGTAGGTATAAATTTTTAATTTGATTTGTAGTTTAAAACAATTTGTAGCATACAGGTCTTTTTGTTTGCCTTGCTTTCCCCAGAAAAAAAAAAAAAAAATTTAAATGTTAGCTTTAGACCTAAAATTATTGCAACAATGGTAAGAGTCTGGTATTTGTATAGTTTTTATGGTAACAGTGACTTTAAGAGCATTTTTTTTTTTTTTTTAGTTTTGATTTGTTTTCTATCACGTAAAGCCCCAAATTTAACTTTACAAATACTAATAAAATCCCAACATGCCAAATTATTTTCAGAAATTCTAATAAAGTAATACGCCCTAAAACTTGCACAAAAACTTAAGTAAAAATCTAACAAATTAAGAAGTAGAATTGATTAATCTATTGAAAATGACCTAAAACTTCACTATATATAAGAATATAATGATAAAGGACACTTTTATGGGCTCAACGAGATCTTATAAACACCTCTCTAAATATGATCTACATATTCTCTGATGTGGCTTTTAAGAAGTCTATAGTAGAAATTCTTCTTTTAAGAAGTCCATCGGAGTGCGGCTGGCGTCTTCCTGCTACCCCTGCTGCAAACATCAAGAGACAGTCTACAGCATGTTCTTTCTTTGCCCTTTTGCAGCAACTTTTTGGGACTGGTTTGAGCGTCAAGGCAACATCAATGTCCATTCTTCATGTTCTGCCTCAACCAAATGGACTTTCCTTTCAGTTAATTCTTGCTACAAAGCAAAAATGGTTCTGGGAGCTCTATTCCTTTTGGCCCTCTTCAGCTTATGGAAGGTTAGAAATCTTGCAGTGTTCAGTAATAGGAAACCATCTTAAGAGGCTGCATTTAACTTATTTATGGCTGATGCCTCCCTCTCTCTTGGTAAAATGACTTCTTCGTTTCATAGCTCTGCTCTTGATTCTTTCTTTTCATTATGTAATCAGCACTATCCTAGCCTGAGATAGAGCTCTGGCTTTTTTTGTTTTAACTTTGTGGTGTAAAGGCTCCTAAAGGCCATATACGTACTCTAACTCATCCAGTGAAGCTCAAGCAAATGTGTTCCTCTTCAAGTTGAAGATAACTGTTGAACCTTAACAAATTAAAAAAAAAAAAAAAAAAAAGGAAAGAAAAGAAGAAAAAGTTTTGACATATTTGGGAAAAATGCCTACGAAGCTTAAGCACAGGGTCAACTTCCATTAAAAATAGTGAAGATCACTTATTGAACTCTAAACCACAGAAGTAATATTTCTACATAATCCAAGTAACATGTGAACCATAATTCGCTTTTATAAATAAGAAAAGTAATCCATATAACATGTGAACTATAATTCTTTTAAAAGAAATTCATGCCTAGCTCTGAAATACTCAAAGAAAAAAATTAATGCATGGCTCTGGAAATAGTAAGTGACGAAGATTTGAAATCTTACCCATGAAAAAGGTGAAAATTTTGCAATGTCGAAATGCCTCAAATGATATGAATCTGACAATCGGATTGAATGTTACTCCTGTTGGAAGATAATTCGACGTCTTGGGCTGATCAATTCAACTTGTTTTTATCATGACTCTCCCTAATATCATTCTTCATCTGGGCAACATCCATACAAGCAAAGAATCTAAGATCCAAGGTCATTAAAGCGGTATGTATGAAAACTTTTATATGAATGAATTCTGATGAGAACATTGAAGGATATCACATGATGGATTTCATATACAATGCACGGCAAAGAAAATAATCTTTGCATTACACCACTGATGATTAATATAAAAAATGCAGCTGCACAACAAATAGTGTAATCTTAAAATTTAAAAATTAGATAATATTATTTTGTTGATTTATTTTGGTTAAATTATCAACAGTTGAGGGCCTATCACATCAATTGTATCACAAAATTTATCAGTAGCTTTTCTACAAGCTTAGACGTTAGTAAGTAGAGCTTTAGATGTTGTATTCTATATATTTCCATTTTTCACTACTAGCTTGAATTAACTGTGATGTGCCAACTTAGGTTGAAAATGGATTAAGCTCCATGAGTTCGGTCCAGTTGACCTTGATTTTGGTTGGGTTTGGGTTGGCCCCTCTAAAATTTGGATGTAATTAGCTTGAGCTGGCCTATGACCTAAATGAATTGTCATTTTTGCAGTAATACATAAGTGTTATTTAAGACTTTTGAACAAAAATGAATTCAGAATAGAATTGTATATTGAAATTTTTTTTACTGAAATATCTATCATTTTTTGTCATTTTTTAAGACGACACAGAAAATTTAAGTTTTTAATTCATATTATCAATATTCATGTCATCTATATATATACAGGTAAAAATATACATATTTTTATTTCAGTCCGAATTCTTTGCACATTGTATCATTGTATTACAGGAACCTGCCTGTGGAGCCCACATGGGGCCATACCAATCACAGGGGAGGTGAGGATGGAAAGATCAAAATGAGACTTGGAGTGTGAAAAATATTAATCTGATCATATCACCCTAACTTCTTGATTTGTGGCCCTTAGCATTAATCATTTTTAGAATGCATTGAATTTTCATATAAGGCTACTTTCCTGCAAGTCTCTTATCCTGTGACCTCCATGCTGTCCCCTTAGTGGGGCCCATGGTTGGCCACATAAATCATGTGGAAGGATGGGAATGATAACACCTTAATGGACCTACTTGTGTGCAAAACTTCAGGTCCATTGGATCATCCTAACCCCTTGACATCTGAATTGAGTATTTAAGAAGAAGAACATCAAAAATGAAAATAAAAAAATGGAAAAAAAAAAAAAAAAACACGGAAGATGAGCTTTACCGTTGCATATGTTCCGACTGCTGTGGATTAGCTTTCCAGATTGTTAAGTGCAAGGGGTGTGATACTTGGCCAATCTGCTGTGTCAGGACGCTTAGGAAGCCTCAAATTTGGACATTCAATAATTGCGAGCTTTATCAATGAAGGCAAGGCCAATGTGTCACGACGAATTATACTTTTCAGACTCTGTAAGCCCCTTAGTGTGAACTTGCGTAATTGTGGGAGTGGATTCTCAGGTAGGGATCCGTCATGACCTTCTATGATCTCCTCTAATCCATCACAATAGTGCACTTCAAGGGTCTGTAACTGATCTAAGTTTTGTACCATTTCAGAGGAGAAGAGACTTTTTAGATTGTGACAACTTGACACAACAATTTTATTCAGCTTCCGTAGGCATCTCCATGGCACTTCTCCTTTAAATAGCTTCTGTAAGCTTGGCAGGTTGTAGGGATCTAGTTCCTCAATATTTTGTAGTGCATTTTCTCCAACATCACTCCAATCTAAAATGTATTTCATTTTCGTACACGTATCGATAGTAAGCATTCTTAAGTCATTTGCATCACCCACTAACTGAGAAACATCTGTTACATCAGCATCACACAAGTTTAAACCTTCTGTACGTGCCACCATCTCCTTAACTCCACGAGAATAATTGTTGCCACCATTTATATGCACATTCTTCATACAATAAAGCACATTGAAATGATTAGGTCGGACTGGGCCAATTAGAACTTCGAATTTTTTCAATTTTGGCAGTTGCGGAAGAAACACATCGTTTTCTACACAATCAAACTCTTTGATGGTGATCTCGAGAATAGTTAACCGTTTCAATTTCCCCACCTCACTAAGTGTGAGGTCATTTTCAACTGCAAGCTCACTTCCTTTTGCCCAATTTACATCTGTCCCGAGCATGCGCAGATCCTCCAGGCTAGACAGCCCAGACATTACATTGGATGGAATTGTTAATGAATTAAATATGCATGACATGTCTAGCCTCTTAAGTTTAACCAAGTTTTGCATTTCTTTGGGCAAACTTCTGATGCCAGATGATTTTATTTCTAGAAATTGAAGCTCCTTTAGTTGCCCCAAGAATGGCACCTCTGTTAATCTCCAACATCTTCTCAAGATGAGTGCTCGTAAATTCAATAAAGAAGATGAGGATACTGGCAATGATGTGATGAAAGTGTCAGATAGATCAAGAACTTGTAAAGCCGGCATGAGTTCAAAGAAGCTACAAGGGACAGCAGTGATAGGATTCCTATCAAAAAACAGTGAAACAAGTTTTGGACATTCAGGCCTAATGGGAAGTTCAGTGATCTCATTCATCATCAACGAAATTCTTTCAAACTCTCTCCAAGTTTCCTCGTGGGGTGGCTCATTTAGTCCCACGTTAGCATTAACCAAGAATTTCGGGCCTTCATTACAAGAAGATGATGCGATATATAGTGCCAAGTCGCGAATTACATCATGCATCTTAACACAATCATCTCGAATTCCTTCCTCCAAAAGGCATCTACGCTTGAGTTCTTCAATGATTCGGTGCCCCTTATTTGACGCATCTACCGAGTTATTGACATTATCAATAAATCCCGCCATTATCCAGAGGTCAATTAGACATATGACAAGTATTTCATAATCTTCTGGAAATAGTGAACAACATAAGAAACACATCTTTACCTTTTCATCTCTTAAATCGTCGTAGCTCAGTTTCAACGGTAGAAACACTTGAGGTTCCATGCCTTCAATCTCAGGTGCCGCCGCTCTCAATGCCCTCAAAGCGTCCTGCCACAGCTCTTTCTTATTCTGCCCTTCCATTGCCTTTGCAACTACCACGATTGCCAATGGCAGACCACCGCACTCCATCGCGACCTTCTTAGCAACATCATTAATGTGCGGCTGATGAACTACCTCCTTCCCAACATTGGCAGCAAACAGATCCCAAGCTTCATCTTCAGTGAGAGCTTCAACTCTTATCTTTTCAGCCTTCATATCACTACAAACTTGGACCGCCGACATGTTTGCAATTCGTGTAGTTATGGCAATTTTGGATCTATTTTCCTTATTGGTTGGAATTCCAATTTCACTCAAGTCGATTGGATTCCAGAGATCATCAAGGATTAGCATGTACCTTTTATTGCTCAGATACTCACGTAACTGCGTGGATCGGTCTTGGTAGGAATCATTTTCATCAAATTTCAGATGCAGCCTGCTCATAATTTCCTTTTGAACCCTTTGCAAGTTGAGTTCCTTGGACACAGTCACCCAAATCACATACTTAAATTCGCTGGCAGCTTTAAGCTTATTGTTGATGGCTTTCATGAGAGTGGTCTTGCCTATTCCACCCATCCCATAAATGCATATGACGCTGGTGTGTATGTCATGCAAGAGATCCCAAATCTTATCCATGTTTCGTTTAGATGAGCTCTGACCGACCGTGGGCACATCCATCTCCATCACCCTTGGTGGTGAAGACATGGCCAGAAGTTCGATGCTGCTTCTTTCATTGAGGTCTTGTCGGACAGATTCGAGCTTCTCAACAGCCCTGTTACCCAGTGTGTAGGTGGACGGAAGGCCGGAGAAGTATCCATTGTTGGAGGCTTGCCTTTGATCGAACTCTGATTTGATGTTTTCGATATCAGTTAGATTTGTTCGGGCATGATCGAGCCAGGTCTGGGCTTCGTTGGTGAGCCTCATTCTTTTTCTTGAGGCTTCCCGTACTTTACTCTCCATGTCGTCGCACTGGGCTTTCAGCTTTTGGGCTTTCCTCCATTAGATCATCTACATTCCTTTTGAGATTAGTCACGTAACCCACTTGTTCGAGATCTGAGACGTTGGAATCATCTGACCGATCCATCCTAAAAGATTCTCCATCAAAGAAGATGCAGGAGTAGAGAGAGAAAGATGAGTAATAAGGTAATCAAGCTGCGTTATAGATAGAGAGAAACTGATGTGTGAAGAGAAGACGAAAAAGAAGGAGAAGAGATGATGGGATGACACATGACAGTAATCGTATGATAGCTTAATTGGGTTCGTGCCCTCCAGCTGTAAAGATGCGACACTAGAGAGCACAGACCAGCTTTCCCACTCGATCAAGTCGAGTCGTCGAGACCCTGCTGTACGTCTTGCCCCAGTTATAAAATAAAATAAAAACAGCGCCTCAAAACAAGAAGAAAGGACGAGGAGAGCATCGGATGCTCTCTCCAGTTATATTTTTAGTTCAAATGTGAAAGCCGTGATTTCGAGGAAGAGGGAATGAAAGACGTTTGAGAGGAAAGGGCAATTGGAGTAAAAAAAATAAATAAAGGGAGAGGACGAGCATCTTGTGCTTTAATTTTATCTTCTTCGAAATAAAATGGCAAAAACAATGAGAAAAACATTTGACTCTGGGAACTTTACTGTTTTGGAGCTTTATTAACGGTGTTGAGTCAAATAAAGATTATTGTAAATAAAGAATAGGAGATTTAACGGGAAAAACCCTCCTATACAAGCATTTCTTTAATTTAGCTTCAATAAAAATGGGTAGACAGAATGAGCCCTAAATGTACATTTCTCTTTCTTTTTTTGTCTTTTAGCGCTATAGTCGATATCGACTATCCCTACATATCTACTAAAGACTGAAACCTCTTTATTCGTCATCCGTCTTCTTCCTCTTTTTCCCATTTTCCATTTTCCACTTTCTATTTTCTATTGTCGTTGTCTACACCCTCCCCATCCCCATTCAGTGTTGGTTGGAATTCAATGGAGACATTCTTTTCACAAATAAGTTAAAAGAAGTCAAATCTTGAATTTTTCAGATTCGAAGAAGAAGATAATTGCTTTTGAAAATAGAGATTGGGTTACAAGAGAAGAGCTGTTGTTTTGGAAGGGGCGTAAGGAAGATGTGATTGGAATTGCGACATGGGGTTTTTGGGGGTGAATAGAAGTCGAAAAGAGGGGATTTGGTTGGGTTTGAATCGAACAAGGGTAAAAGGTAAGGAATTTTACAGGCATTACTTGGAAAGTTGAGATTTTGGGAGATGGGTTTTCATCTTTTGGGCTGTAGCTGAGTTTGGGCTACTAGTATTTTAAGCTGACAGCATTTTTCATGGATATAGTTATGGAGAATGAAAGACTCTTATTTTCTTTCATAGGCTCGTGGAGATGCGGTTTTCCCATTGCAAATAGATGTAAGGAATCAAGTGGAAAGAGGAATGGAATGTAAGTTCGGAGTCCTTAAACCAATCATTTAACTATATCCATATCCATATCAAGCTGGAGGATTTTTTAAAATAAAGCCCTTGAGAGAGAGAAGTAAAAAACTTAGAAAAGACCTAGAAGAGAAATACAGTGGAATCTCGTAAGAAATTTGGAGAAGAAATGAGCCACAAATCTGTATTGTGGTAGTTTCCATGAAGGTGTTCGATGAAATGACAAAGAGAAAGAATGAAATTTCACGCTCATTTCTCTTATTTTTCTCATGGGAAAGAAGTTTGCTGCTGTTGTGGGGTTTGTCCTTTCTTGATTTTGCTCACTAGGAGATATTGGAGGAGATGAATTAGAGAACATGGGTGGGGTTTTCATTTCTTCATTTTTGCAATTTCCAAACATATTTCATGTATATATTTTTTGAAAGGTAAGGTCAAGACACAATGAATTTGTAATGTTGTGAATTGTTTCCCCTATCTGAGATGTTTGAAATGTGTTTGAAATGTCTGAACTCTTGAGCTTTTGAAATGTGTAAGTGAAGGGTCGAAACATCCCCACCAAAACTCTCTACTATGACATCCAATGATGAAATTGGTATTGGTTGAATTGGTGGAAGCATTTTTTGGAAGGGTGATGCAAGAGTCAATGTGAACTCCTTTTTTGTTAGTGTTAATATTTGGTGTTAATGTGATAGAAGATGCAGCCATTCTGGACAGTGTACAATCTACTGGAGCATTTTTTGGAAGGGGGATGCAAGAGTCAATGTGAACTCCTTTTTTGGTTGGTATTAATATTTGGTGTTAATGTGATAGAAGATGCAGCCATTATGGACAGTGTATAGTCTACTGAAGCATTTTTTAGAAGAGGGATGCAAGAGTTAATGTGAACTCCTCTTTGGTTGGTGTTAGTATTTGATGTTAATGTGATTGAAGATGTAGCCGTCTGGACAATGTAATCTCCATATGGAAGAGATTTTTCGGAAGGGGGATGCACGTGTTAATGTCATCATGTCCATTTTTATTGGTGTTAATATTTACTGTTAATGTGATTGATAGAAGATGTAGTCGTGATGGGCTTGCACATTTTGTTGAAGCATTTTTTGGAAGGGCACAAGTGTTAAACACACTTTTCCCTTTTGTAAGGATCACCCTTTTTGGGGGTTATATGTTGTTGAGAACTTATCTATAATAATATAATGGTTGTTTGTATTGTCCCGTTAATGATTTTTTATTTTTTCCACTTTTGTTATTGAAAATGATTAGCAAACCCCATCTAGAACTACACTTAGTAAGTTATAGTATTATAACATAGTCGATATCGACTATGACTGTGTTTTTTATGTTTCAGTTAAATAGTCGATATCGACAATGACAATAGTCGATATCGACTGTGACTGTGTTTTTTATGTTTCAGTTAAATAGTCGATATCGACAGTGACAATAGTCGATATCGACTATGACTGTGTTTTTTATGTTTCAGCTAAATAGTCGATATCGACTATGACTGTGTTTTTTAGGCTTCAGTTAAATGGTCAATATCGACTATTGGTCATGTTAAACAAACCAGAGAATGATACATTTCATTGTACTAAACATTGTTTTGAATACATTGGTACATTTCATTCACACATTCAATTAACAACCATACATTAACAAACCATTCAATTTCAAATAATGGTATATGAAGTTCCACAATATAAATCCAACTGCCCAAAACCATAAAAGTTCCACAACCACTGTCCACAAGTTCTACAATTTAAATTACGAAGTAAAGAAAGTAAGTATCTATGTTTGGCCTCTCCTTCTACTGCCCAAAAAAACCTTCACAAAACTTCTTCTAACCAACTAAGAAAATTCTATCGAATTAGTAGGTTCAACAACTCAGGAAGATTCAACCTACTAGCATTCACTTGTCAACTTCTTTTAAATAACTCAATGACAATTCTGCTACAGAAGTAAGGGATGTCAGACTGTGTAAATGTGATAGGACGGTAGTGAACACAATGCTCCGCGAATGCCACAGTGAAAACTCCGCAGTCATGACAATTGCCTTGACGAGGAATGTCTTCCTTGAACAGGATAGTCCATAAAAATGGATTCGTCCAGTGCTTTATTTAAATCGTTGCTGGATACCATGGTACAAATACTGGCTAGTTCATCCTCTCTACATGAAAAAGATGTTTGTTAATAAAACACAATACTACAGATATTAATGAAGATGGGTATTACATGAAAGTAATGGGGAAAACCTTAGTATAGAGTTTTGGCGGGGAATGTTTCATCCGACGCATTTTGTAACTTCCACCAATTTAGCCAATACCAATTTCATCCTTGAATGTCATAGTTGAGAGTTTTGGTGAGGAAGGTTTCAGTCATTCACTCAGACATTTCAAAAGTTCAAGAGCTCGGACATCTCAAACACATTTCAAATATCTCAAATAGAGGGAAACCAGTCACAACATTACAAGTGCATTGTGTCTTGACCTTACATTTCAAAATATATATACATGAAATCTGTTTAAATATTACAAAAATCAAGGAATGAAAACCCCACCCATGTTCTCTAATTCATCTCCTCCAATATCTCCTAGTTAGCAAAATCAAGGAATGACAAACCCCACAACAACAGCATACTAATTTCCCATGAGAAAAATAAGAGAAAGGAGCATGAAATTTCATTATCCTTTCTCTTCATCATTTCATCGAACACCTTCATGGAAACTACCCCAATATAGATTTGTGACTCATTGCTTCTCCAAATTTCTTACAAGATTCCACTGTATTTCTCCTATAGGTCTTCTCCAAATTTCGTACTTCTATCTCTCAAGGGCTTTATTTTGAAAACCCCCCCAGCTTGATATTGATATAGTTAAATGATCGGTTTAAGGGCTCCGAACTTGCATTCCATTCCTCTTTCCACTTGATTCCTTACATCTTTTTGCAATGGAAAAAACGCATCTCTACGAGCCTCTGAAAGAAAACAAGAGCCTAAATACTAGTAGCTCAAACTCAACTACAGCCCAAAAGATGAAAACCCATCTCTCAAAATCTCAACTTTCTAAGTAATGTCTATAAAAATCATTACCTTTTACCCTTCTTCGATTCAAACCCAACAAAATCTCCCATTTTCGACTTCCATTCACCCCCCAAAACCCCATGTCGCAATTCCAATCCCATCTTCCTCAACGCCCTTTCCAAAACAGCAGCTCTTCTCCTGCAGCCCAATCTCTGTTTTCAAAAGCAATTATCTTCTTCTTCGAATTTGAAAAATTCAAGATTTGGCTTCTTTTAACTCATTTGTGAAAAGAATGTCCCATTAGGTTCCAACCAACACTGAATGGGGATGAGGAGGTGTAGACAACGACAATGGAAAATAGAAAGGGGAAAGGGGGAAAGGGGGAAAAGAGGAGGAAGACGAATGACGAATAAAGGGGTTTCGGTCTTTAGTATATATGCAGGGATGATCGATATCGACTATAGCGCTAAAAGACAAAAAAAGAAAAAGAAATGTACATTTAGGGCTCATTCTGTCTGCTCATTTTTATTAGAACCAAAATAAAGAAATACATGTGTAGGAGGGTTTTTCCTGTTAAATCCCCTAAAGAATAAAATATAAATAATTTATGATGGTATTTTATTTTTAGTTGTTTATTATGAAATTTTTTGACTTTTTGCATTGATTGTGGAGTTTTTTTTTTTTTAGTTGAGAAATGAGGTTACTTTTGACTTTTAAAAAAAAAAAATATGATATAAAAATTTTGAATTAAAATCCTTTTGATGGATTTTTTTTTTTTTTTTTGAGAAATAGATGTTATGCCTTACTTGACTCTATTAATAGAGTTGCCAAACAAGCCAAAAAGCAGGTGAAAGATATCTGATGTCTACACTGCAAGAATAAAACCCAGATACCTGATGCCAAACTTTTTGTTTTTTTCTTTAGTAACACTTGTGCATTGCTTGTCGACCAGAATAAAACCCAGACTGGTTGTACAAAGCCATGGGCAAGTGGCCCTTAAAACATGGACTAAACCTATTCATACTGTTGACTTTGGACATATGGTAACAAAGCACCCATGGCAACTTCAGCAACCACCAGGTGGGGCCCAGTCCAGATGACAGGAACGCCCCACCATGCCAGTCAACCCTAGTCAATAGAACTGATCTTTTATGAAGAAATGAAATGGAAAGGATTAAAGATGATTCATCGTCATAGAGTCTCCAACCAAGCCCAGTAATCGTATGACCATGCTTTTCCACGTGATCAAGTTGAGACCATGCTTTCACATGCCAATCGAACCGTTGAATCATTTGATAACGCGACTTAATAAAAAGAAGAGGACCTGACCTGACCTGAGTTGGATCTATCTAAAATGATCAGGTGGGATACACCTCAAAATGGTCAGGTATTTACCTTTTCTATCAATTCTTTAAAAGGAAAAAAAAAATAAAATAAAAATAAAATAAAAACGTTGCCTCAAAAGAAGAGGAAAGAGGAAAGAAAGGACGACGAGCATAGGATGGCCTATTTTTATTTTTCTTTCCACTCACAGGCTCGATTTCAACGAAGTGGGAATGGAAGACTTTTTCGAGGAAATGAGCATGGGGATGGTTAAAAAAATAATGGGCAAGGACGGACATCTTTAGCTTTGTATCTTATTTTAATCAAAATGACGAAAACAATCAAAAAAGCATTTGACTTTAGGAACCCTACTTGACCCACCAGGTGAAAAAGATAAGGTTAAGAAATTAGAAACCCCTCTTCCTTGGCTAATAACTTTAGGAAGCCTACTTGACCCACCAGGTGAAAAAGATAAGGTTAAGAAATTAGAAACCCCTCTTCCTTGGCTAACTAGTAACTGAGTTTTTCTTTTTGTCTCGCATACTAAACTTAGAATCAGAAATTTTCTAAAAAAAAAAAAAAAAACAAATATGACGCATTGCTATTTCTTAATTGCCGCTGGATAATATGATTTCTGAATATCTGATGTCTACAATGCAAGACAAAATAGTATCAATTATGAAAAAAACTTTGGATTAAGAAAGATTTGGAACTAGATTCATTAGGTTGAACCAAGATACGCAACTAAAATTGACTGCTCCTGCTCATTAAAGAGACACTTTTCAAGTCTATGCAAAGCTAGATTATAGACTATCTTACCTGAAAAAAATCCTCTTAAGACATAGTGGAGATAAAAAAAAGAACCCAAAATATATTTATCCGCCATAGTGGCCTTCGGGGCCCTTTTCGGTTATTTCTTTATTTTAAGATATCCCCGCTCACATGTTCTCTAAAACCCACTCAAAATCCTTTTCTCTATTTTCTTCTTTTTTTTTTTAATTCTGAGCAGGGATAGATCATAGACGATGTAAGAGTAGAGTGAGAGAAAGATGAGTAAGTTAAGGTAATTGAGTTGCGCTATAGATAGAGAGAAAATTGTGTTCGAAAAGAAGAGGAAAAGGAAGGAGCAGAAAGGATGCGATCTGTATGAATGAAATGGAAAAGATTAATAAAGATGATTCATCATAGAGTCTCCAACCAAGCCCAATAATGGTACGAAAGCTTAATTGGGTTCTTGCCCTCCAGCTTTGACACTAGAGACCACAGATCATCTTTCCCACGTGATCAAGTTGAAACCATGCATTAAGTCTTGCACCAGCTTTCACATGCCAATCCAACCGTTGAATGATTTGGTAACAAGACTTGATATAAAATAAAATAAATACATTGCCTCCAAAGAAGAGGAAAGGACGAGGAGCATAGGATGCTCTATCTAGTCCTATTTTCATTTCAAATGTGAAAGGCCTTTTAGAATGAAAGGCCTTTTTTTAGAGGAAAGGCCATTTGGGGAAATATCAAAAATAAAGGGAAAGGACGAGAGCAAGGTCCTTTTAGCGTTTTTTTTTTTTTTTTTTTTCCCTTCTTCTTTGAAAGGAAAAGACAAAAGCAAGTAGAAATACATTTGACTTTTGGAAAGCTTACTATTGCAGTGGCTACCTAATAATTAGGTTTTTCTCTCTCTCTCACATGCCCAACATACCTAACTTAAAGAACCAGAACTTCTTTGAGTAAAAAAGAAAAGAGGAGTTATTCGGAAAAATGCCTTTAGACTTGATAAAAGCTGAAAACGCCATCTACGTGTTACATATACTGGTTTGGTCCTCCCACCAGTATTTTTTTTTTTTATAGCTTTTGGTGCTAAGCGGGTATATCACAGTTCATTCAAAGTAAATGAGTAGGAATATCCTTATTCATTACAACATAAAGAATGTCGAACTTCCCTTTCCCATTTACCTTTTTTGGGATCTAGACGAGTCTCTCTGCAACCCCTCTTCCACTTCACCTTACTTTTTGAGAGAATCATGTTCTTTACTCTTTTAAGTGGAAAGGTTTGGACTCCATTAAAGATGTTGGTATTTTAGATTTACTTTTTTTTTACATATGATTAAGCCTACAAGCACAATCTCCACGTGTTTATGTTTCACCCAAAAAGTTGATATTTGAAACTACTTATTAAAACTTCCATCTCCTTGATTGATATTAATATTTACTCCATTAAATAGATGGGTAGTCCACATTAACTTTCTTATTATACAAAAAAAATTAAAAAAAAAATAGCATTTCGGTAATACAAATGGGATTTGGCTGTGGCTGTAATAGAAGATAATAGAATTGGACATCGGCATTTGCTCACATAGAAATGGACATGAAGGTGGAAGTTATGTGTGAATGTGGATTGTCTAATGTGTCCGTTATAACATTGTCCCCGCCTAGCTGGCTATATCCATACTTATGAAACTCTATCTGGGCTCGTCCCGCCCACAGTACTAATACCGGCGGGAGAGGATTAGCTATCAAGAAGACGAGTCTTTCCTGCTCTACTTTTCTCTCTGAGAGACAAAAAAAGAAAATATATATATTAACAGTAATGAAGAAAAGTTAAATGAAAAATACTAAAATGGGCGCGTATTACATATGTTTTATGGAGAAGATATGAGTGTTTTGGATTTGGACTTGGATATGAATATTTGGTTCTGGGAATGGTAAAGAAAGAGGAAGTGTCGGTGATGCACTTTTCTTCTCATCGATTTGCCCTTTTCAATCAGGGGATCTATAAAGTCCTGCTGATGCTTCTCTTCTTCAATGATTCCCTACTCAAAGAAGATGAGTCTTTGCTCAGAGAAAATGGGCAAAAGAACAAAAATGGGGAAAAGGGTTTTGGGTTTGGGACATTTTAAGGTAAAAGGAGCAGGGATATCCCAACTCAGAGAAAAAATAAAAAAAAATATCAAACATGGCATTTGGGTCTACTATGATCTATATAACACGTTGATAGCGTTTTTGGCCTTTAACAAGTCTAAGGGGATTTTTCCGGTTAAATCTTTAAAAAAAAAAAAACATCCGCTCGGTCACGTGCTTTCTAAATCTCTGTAAGAATAAACAGTATTAATCTCAAAATTGGGTTTTGGATTTAGAAAGGCTTGGATCTAGATAAGTAGTTTGAACCATGGATGAGCAACCAAAATTGACTACTCATCTGCATTAAAGGGAGACTTTTTTAAGTTTGTAAAGCTTTGCATTCGGCAATTCAAAAGCTTCACTTGTATGCTTAAATGTAGGGCTGCACATGGGCGATTCAGATCAATTTAGCACTAAAGCTGACCATCAAATTGAACCTTTTATATTTTAATTAATCAATCCGATCCGACGATAGAGAGGGCCGGTTCGGTTCGATCAGTTAAACTATTTATTTTTATATTTTATTTTTATTTTTTTTAGAATAAAAAATTGAAAATTTTAAAATAATGACACCTCAAAAAGAGGAGCATGAGTTGTTGAATTCTAGCCAAATGAAATCCAAAAATCTAAATAGTCAAATACTCAAATTACATAATATACCGGTCGGTTTGATTTAGGCGGTGTACCGGGGATTTAGACTGATAATCGACCAATTTAAACGGTTTCTACGATTTTCAAACCACAGACTGAACCGATCTACTATAAAATTGATCCAAACCCCCTGGTTAGGTCCAAGGTGACATTAAATTTTATGTGCATCCATAGTTAAATAGATCATAGACGATGTAAGAGTAGAGTGAGAGTAAGATGAGTAAGTTAAGGAAATAAAGTTGCGCTATATATAGAGAGACAATTGTGTGCGAAAAGAAGAGGAAAAGGAAGTAGCAGAGATGATGCGAGCTTTATAAATGAAATGGAAAATATTAATAAAGATGATTCATCATAGATTAATTGAGAGCTTCATTGGGTTCGTGCCCTCTAGCTTTGATACGAGAGACCACATACCAGCTTTCCCACATGAACAAGTTGAGACCATGCTGTACGTCTTGCACCAGCTTTCACATGCCAATCCAACTGTTAAATAATTTGATAACATGCCTTGATAAAGAGAGAAGACCTGACTTGAGTTGGATCCACCTCAAATGGTGAGGTATTTACCTTTTCTATTCTTTAAAAAGAAAGGAAAAATGAATAAACATAAAATAAAATAAAAACATAGCCTCAAAAGAAGAGGAAGAAAGGATGACGACAGGGGCGGAATTAGGGGGGGGGGGGGGGGGGGGGGGGGGGGCGGGCTGGCAGGGGCCATGAACCCCCCAAAGATATGAAAATCTCCATTTGGAGAGACCCTGTGGCCTCCCCCTATCATATGCCCATCAATTAATGGATTGCATCCTTTTGTTAGCAATTAACAATTCTAATCACCGGTCCTAAAATTATACTGACACATTCTTAGCTGATTTTGGCAAAAAAAGAAATAAAAATGGAATGAAGGAAAGGCATTAAGGAAATGCAAGGGTATGAAGGAAAGAAGGAATTTAGGAAGGAAGAAAGAAAGAAATAAGTATGAAAGGATCAAGAATAGATTTCTTCCCATCTTACATTTGCGTTTGCTTGGAGTATTGGGATCTAGATCGAGAGTCCTCCCTTATTGTTATAAATTTTTAAGGTTTTACTAAAAGTTCAAGGTATGTTTGAGAAGAACAGAACCCATCTCTCGAATTTATTGGCTTTAGTAGATTACAATTGGTACATATAGTAGGAAACGATGCATCATTGTGATTTTCACTCATTGATGCTCATACATGAAATCCAAACCACTCAAAATTATTGGGCTTTTGTATTCTTTTATAAAATGAATTTCTAATCCAATCGTAGTTGTATACAATGCAGATTAAAAAATAATTAGTTTCATGTGCCATTTTATTATGATTTTTTGTCATAATAAATCCAAATGGAGGAAAATCTTTTAAATTGATAAAAATTGGTGGGAACGTGTTTTTTGAATGGTTTAGATTTCAAATATGGGTATGGATCACAAATTTATATATGATGACGATACTAAGTTAGTTGTACCAAAAAAACCCCAATGCCACTTTTGAGATTTTGCATGAATAGGGAGTGACTTTTGTCTCACTTCTCAGCTATCCAGTCTTGAAGCAACCGGAGTCTTTTAAAAAAGGGCTAAGGGTTATTATTTAATTTATTACATTATGTTTAGTATAAATATAAACTATAAGTATGAAAAATTTATAAAATTGACTTAAGAAGAATTTGTGAGGTTCCTTATTGGGGTATATTTATGAAGATAAAATGTTTAAAGTAAATGGGCCCTCTCTTAAGCCCTCGCAAGAATTCATTCTAATAAAAGATGGCCTGCCATCAAATTGATCAATAAAATAAATAAATTTGTCATGATTTATTGTTCACAATTGTTTGCAAGTGATCAATATGAAAGTGGGCCAAAAACCTATTTAAATGAAAATCTTCGAGGATTTGGCCTATTTTGAGATGCCTTAAACTTTTCCCTTATTACATTAAATTTTAATCCAATCAGAATTTATCTACCATAGATAAATATATATAAAAAAAAGTATTTTCCTTATGATTAATCATGGGAGAACAGGTTTGATTGAAGCAAATTCTTCTATGTAGATAAAAAAAGAGTTATTTTGTTTAAAGTCTTTTTTTTCTTTGGCCCCCCTTAAATAAAATTTCTGGTTCCGCCTCTGTTGTGAAAGCCGTGATTTCAAGGAAGAGGGAATGAAAGACTTTTTAGGGGAAATGACTTAGGGTAATGAACAAAAATAAAGGGAAAGGACGAGCGTCTTTTCCTTTTTGTCTTCTCTGAAACAAAATGACAAAAACAATGAGAGAAACATATGACTTTAGGAAGAGAGGGAAGAATTAAGTTCTCTACAAGGAGCGGGTCAGAAAGGGGGAAGAAAAGACTTGGGTTCTGTTGACAACTTGGGTATCTTATTCGAAACAAAATGATAAAAATCGACAACAACTTTTGACCTTGGGCCTCCACCTGCCCCCCAACAATTAAAGATTTCTAACTTACTCATTGCGATCACCTACTGGGTAACTTGCTTTCTACAATGCAAAAAAAAATTAATATGAACTATGGAAATTTTTATTCTTCAATCTAGAAAGATTTGGATCTAGAACCAACACGTTGAAAGCAAGGATGTGGAACCAGAATTGACCACTCATGTTCATTAAATAGACTCTTTTTAAGTCTTTGCATTGTTTGTTCGTATCTATTGCATTTGGAAATGAGAAAGCTCTGTTGGGTTTTTTGTTGTTTCAAAAATATTATAGATGTTTTTTGTAAAAGGTGTTTTGTCATTTTGCTCTTTTGCTTTATGGGTATTGTAGGTTATTGGAAACAACTCATCCCATATTGCTAAAGTTCAACTTTTCAAGAGGCTTTATACGTATTTCCATTACTATATATTTTAAGAACTTTTGAAGGCTTTTGCCATGAGCCCTATGCGCGCACGCGAGTTAGGCTTGACCCGGGGTGCTGGATATGGAAAATGTTTAATCGGGCGTGTGCTTGCGATCGCTCGAGGGATGCAAATCCAAGCCAGGTGAGTCAAGCTCTTCTTCCCTGATCCTCTGTTTTTCTCTGAGCATTCCAAAAAGAAGTCAGCCAACAGTCCATTCGGAACAACAATCCATTCTACCAATAAATCACAGTTGCAATCTTCAACAATCGGGTACTATTGTTTCTTTTAAATTCTGTTTGACATCTGTCCCTCTTCTGTAACATTTCCAACAATTTTAGGACGAATACCATGGCTACTTCCGCTGTCAAATTCATGCATTAGGACCTAGTTCTGTTGGACAGTTTTGACGGATCTAATTTTCGACGTTGGCAGCAGAAAGTTTTATTTCTGCTGACATCTTTGAAAATTGCTTATGTCCTTACCGAATCATGCCCTGAATGTGAAGAAGGACCAAGCGTCTCTTATGCACGGAAGAAGTGGAAAGAGCATGATTACTTGTGCAAAATTCATATTCTGAACTTAGTAACAGAAAACATATACAATATGTATTCTGAAGCCCGATCTACTAAAGAACTCTGGAGAGCACTTGATAAAAAAATATAAAACAAAAGAGTCTCGGGCTAAGAAGTATGCAGTTGGTCGCTATTTGAATTTTAAGATGGTAGATGACAAGCCCATTCTTTCTCAAGTACATGACTTACAAACAATTGTTAATGAAATTGTTAAAGAGGGGATCCGAATTGATGAACAATTCCAATTGGCTACTGTTATTGAAAAATTACCACCCACTTGGAAGGATATATAAAAAAATCCTTCGATACAAGAGAAATGATTATTCCTTAGAGCGCCTTCAACGCTACTTGAGAATTGAGGAAGAAGTCCGGATTAGTGATCAAAAGGATTTGGCTGAGAATGGTGGCAAGATAAACTTAGCTAAATCTAAATCCCAAGTTGATGGTGAAAAGAAAGGGAAGTTTGATCAACATCTAGGTAGAAATAAAAAATAAAACCCATATTTTAAGAAGAAGAATCTGAACCAAAACTAGAACAAAAAGTTCAGTAAAAATCAAGGGACTGTCAAGCCACAGGCTAAAGGCAGTTGCTTTGTTTGTAGCAAGCTGGGACACTTTCCAAGAGAATGTCGTCACCGAAAGAAATGTCCACAACAATCTCAGACAACCAAGCCTCAAGCTAATGTTACTGAAGCAGAACAGTTTGTTGCTGTTATTTCTGAGGTAAATGCTGTCAGCACAGGAAAGAGCGAAGGATGGTGGATTGACACTGGTGCAACCACTCATGTCACCTTTGACAGAGGTGAGTTCAAGACCTATGAGAAGGTCACAAATAATTGTAAGCTCGCTTTGGGAACTACCATTATTACTCAAGTAATCGGTAAAGGGAAGGTTGAACTTCAGTTTACTTCCGAGAAGACAGTGACATTGCTGAATGTGTTTTATGTACAAGAATTGAGAAAAAACCTTGTGTCTGGTTATCTTCTGAATAAGGCCGGATTTAAACAGGTAATAGAATCCAACCAGTTTGTAATCACAGAAAAAGGTGTATTTGTCGGTAAGGGTTATGTATGTGAGGTAGTCTTAAGTCAGAACTATTTCTGACATCCTTTGATCCTTTTGTTATGAATCCTAATCCAAAATCAGGAGTTACAGTTTTTTAGCTCTGATCCGACAAATGAGGACTTACAGTTTTTTAGCTCTGATTCGACAAATGATCCATTCTTGGATCCAAAACTTGGAACAGGGTCGAATTGCTTGACTTGATGGTCAGCTTTAACCCAGATAGGCTACCTTTTCAATTGAACCAGGTCATACTACTGACTCAGCGAATAGCTTATTCCACTATAGTGTCACTAACAAAGATCTAATTCAACCTGATCTGACTAGTCAGTTAATTGAAATTTTTTCCTATAACACTTCTGAATGGTTTGAAGATAAGGACCAAACCTATTCATACCGTTGACTTTGGGACTCCGGACATATGTAAACAAGAATCCAACCACATGTTTCTGCTTGCAGTGACGAATCCCTTTTCCTAAGACAGTAAGGAAAACCTACGAGTTTCTCTTGGATTACTCGTTTGTTACCAAACATGCTGTGAAATGATCATTCTCTCTGTTGTAAGATAATTTATACATAGAGGAGTGCTAGAAAACTCCTGTGGAGCTTTTTTCTTTAGAAAAAATGCTCCTTTTAATGGGGCCCCACTGCTATACAAAACAAAATTTTGTTTTTGTTTTAATTGGAAATTTATATAAAACAGAAAACGTCCCACGTAACTGTCCTAGCCATGCTTCTCTCTCCATCTTTCTCATCCAGAGTCTTGCTCATCTAAATGGTCCTTCCATGGATTAAATACAGCAAAACCAAAGACCCCACCGATGGCATTTAAAATATCCATCTTTTTCTTTTTTGTTGAAAGATGTGGGCCCCACTGTGTAGATGACCCAGGCAAAATAGGGAGATTCATTTGACAATGAGTCACACATGATCTAAGTAATGGATAGTTAGGTGCAACTCTTCAGTGTCCGGATCAGTTAAGTATGCATGGGTGGCCCACTAGTAAATGGGCCTGTTGACTTGGTCAACGGGCCAGCCCGGCCCGGCCCGACAGTCCCCACTGCTCAGGCCCGAGGCACGGCCCGGCACGGCACGGATAAAATTCATGCTGTGCTAGGCCAGGGCCCCAAGCCCTGTGGGAGGCAAGGCCCGGCCCGTCTGCGCACAAGTCTAGCTCCACTATCATGTGATGGGCCTGGATGATGAGCTGCTGCTCTTCAAATATCATCTCATTTGACAAATTCAGAGTAGGAGGAAAAAAAAATTCAATGTGATCCATTGATTGTGGCCCACCCATAGTAGTGACCATGTGAATTCTACTGATCACTTCATATGGGTGGAAAAAAAGGAAAAAGAGGAAGAAGAGCCCAAGTCCAAGTCCAAATGAAGTCCAACTGAAAAAAGAAGAAGTGAGCTGCCGTGCTGGGCTGACCCTCATGGCAATGGACACGGCACGGCACGGTCTGTCCTGTCAAAGTTTGATGGGCCGTGCTGGTCCGGCCCGGGCACAACAGGGCCCACATTGAGAGGGCTGTGCCGGCATGGCATGGCCCGGCCCAGATTTTCATGCCTAGGTAGATATCATGACTGTAGCTTCTAATGGTGAAAAATATATAGAACTTTCCAATCAATGTTGGATGGGATGCAATTTTGAGCTTCTTGCTTTGAGTTTGGGAGCTGATGTGATAGAGTGGGGTTCACTTCCCATTGTCGATGCAATCTGGACATTGCTGATGAACTAAGTAACGTTAGTGGTTGAATGGGAACCACTATTTGGCCATCAATTGATTGATGCTAGCAAGCCTGTATATATTTTGGACGTCTAGATGCTCAAAGACTCTATTTTAGAGCTTCAATAAATACGAGCGGTACTAATCCCTTTTGGAAGAGATACATTTCTTCTAGTGGGTGAATTTGTTTGTGCTTGCTTTTCTTTTTTCTTTTTTTTTAAGTATTTATCACTCAACATGTTTCAAACCCATAACCTTGTGTACTCTGGGCTGTCATTAATGGGGAAGGTGGGATTGGAAGCTCTTAACACAAACGAAAGGTTGGCCAAATATCCGCGGAATCTGATGACTATAACCATCTCTTTAATTAGAAGGCTCGAAATTTAATGGTTGTATTTGCATTTGTGAAAACATTTAAGACTTTGGATTTGGATGATCCCACCCATTTTGTATACAATTCTGTGATCCGCCTTGAGACCTCTTATATCCCATTTTACCAATCCCTAACAAGCATCAAATTGAGCCTTACAGAACTAAATCTGTTTGATAGTTGTGGCCGGTTCTTAGTTTTCTCATCTGACCAATTTTTTAGGCCAACAATCCAGAAAATTATATTCTTGAATATTTAAGATATTCTGAAAAGGCATCCAAGAGATTTGAGAGGAAACCACATTCATTTTAGGGACATTATATTGGGTGGAAGACATTCACAATGGAACCTACATAATCAAACCAAGTGAGAGAGACTCATTAGTGAGACTCAACAACATAAATTATGTATCATTTCACTGATAACAACTTCAAGTTCAGAGATGACTACAGTTACAATCTTCTTCAATATTTAGAAATTCACATTAAAAAATAAAAATAAAAAAGCAAAGATTACTGGTCCTACACATGTGCAGGCGGTGCAGCTCTTTTTTATATGGTCGATGTCCCACTTGATGCAGTCTGGATAATGGAAAGTAAAATCCTATTCTCTACGAAATTCATAAAAAGTTCAAATAAGAACATTGATGTGAGATAACCCCAACATGGATTTAATTTGTCTAGACATTTGGAGAAATGTATGCACTTTGGGAGAATTAGGTAATTTCTGTCGATCAGATATTGATGGGCAGAATAAAACAACCAAACAGAATACGAAGTTCTCGGTCTCTCTTCTCACTTGTTCACTAATAGAGAGTTGTTTATATATATATATATACATTCTGTATGACTACTGTAATAACAGTCCTTGATATTCGAAATCATCAGAATTGCCTGAAGGATCAAATGAGTGCACACGAGTATAGGAAGACTGTTGCAACAGCTTCATTGACTTTAGCTGCAACAGATACTTGACCTTGTAATACTTTTTCAGATGGTGACCTCCCCCAGTTCCAATAATCCCAACGCTCACTCACTACTCACTAGCCATAAAATGGGTAATGAAGAAAGAAAACATAACTATAGTTACCTGCGTAGTTCTTTATCACAATTGGGGGTTCGTGGTAGTTCTTCATAGTTCGCTTCAATTCATGTGGTTGATCTAATTGGTTTGCTAGTTATGAAATGACTTTTTTTATTTAATTTTTGGAAATTGAACTTCATCGAAATCAGAAGGGATTAAGGGGAGGAAATTCTAGTCCATACCCAATCTGGAAAACAAACGTAGGAACAAATACTCTTGCCAATGCAAGAACAATACTTTGCCAAAACATAAGCAACCTCATTAACAATCCTTGGAATATGTAAAAACTCGATATAAGAAAATGAAAGACTCAAAATTTTAATATCCAAAACAATAAGGTTGATGACCAAGTCAGCTTTCCCATTATAATGCATACAACAACTTCTTTCGCATATGAAAGAAGCACGATCTCGGGAAAACCGCTGCTTCGTACTTCCTTTGATGCAAGAAGAACAGCCCACGCCTCTACTTCTTTATAGAGGAAAGATCCTTGGTCCAAATTGAGCACTAGCAACCAAAGGTTTATTATATCTCATCATGAAAAAACTAAAGCTAGATTTTCCATCTTTAATATTAAAAGTAGCATCCAAGAATACAAATATCCTAACCGCTACTGGGGAAGGGGATAAAACTTTACGGTGCTCCCCTATATTGGAACCTTTGCATATATTGAACTAAACTAATAATCTTGTCAGGGTTAATGCATTGCCCTGTGCCCACCTTGTGAAAACAAACGAGATAAGATTGGTCTCTCCTTTTAAATAAGTCATATTCTTTAAATCCATTTACTTCTTCCAGCATTCCACATTACTAACATTTCTACCAAAATGAGATAGATAGCCAATGTTGGAACCAAACCAAATTGCCCTAGCATGTACACAAAAGAAAATGTTCTATTGTTTCTTCCTCAAAATCACAAATAGGCAATAGTAGAACATAAAGTTGTCCTAAGAGCAAGCCTTTTCCTAATAAGAATACTTATGGAGGCATTTCCAACCAAAGAGAAGGATTCTTTACAGCAA
The DNA here is from genome assembly GCA_003546025.1 of Camphora micrantha. Taxonomy (NCBI): domain Eukaryota; kingdom Viridiplantae; phylum Streptophyta; class Magnoliopsida; order Laurales; family Lauraceae; genus Camphora; species Camphora micrantha. Next base: position 9,664,243 of record QPKB01000007.1, read on the forward strand.
AAAATCTTTCCAAATCTGCTTTCAATTTATCATATCATTATTAGATCGTGAGGGGATTTTATAGGTTGACTTAGTAGAGAGATTCTCATCTTTAGAAAAGGGCCTCACTCTCTTATCTTTTTAGTTGTGAATTCAGAATATAGATTTTAAGAATTTCTTCCGCATCCTTTGGATTATTGAATATATAGGAGATCAAAAAAAAACATTCTGAATTTTATTATTACTCTGTAGGCCTTTAGTTTTTAAGTTTAGGTTAGAAATTTGAGAAAGAGCTTTTCTCAGGCCTTGTGTTACACCCCGACCCGAACGAATCATGATTAAGACTAATTAAGTGAGATTAATGCTAATTAAGCATGAATAATTGGATTAATTAAGGTTAATGACCAAAAAGAGACAAACTAGTCTCAAATGATGCATTAAGCATAATGAAATGAAATTGAATTGATTAAGATGAGTTTAGACTCAAACAAGATAGGCTAAGGACTTTTTCGTAAATACGAGTTTTCACGTATTTCGTCAAATACGAAAACTCTTGATACCAACATGTGTATCTCAAAGAGTACGTCAACTTTCATTATAGACGCGATTTCATTTGACCTCAAATGGACCAAGTGAGGAGTCATTTGACTCCAAATGTAAATAAGCTTAAAAAGAAGGGGGTTTTGATGTAACACCTCTTATATTAGAATCAAATGGATGCAATGGGTTCATTTCTCATTTCATTCCAAGCAACAAAACCCTAGGCTCTCCATTTCCTCTTTTCCCTTCCATTTTCTCTTCATCTAGTGTGTAGATTAGAAGAGTTTCCAAGTGATTGGAGTGAGGTTAGGCTACTTCATCTTCTTCCCCAAGCCATTCCACCATTGATGAAGTCTAGAGCTTGAGAAAGATCTCAAAACCTCTTTGCTTTGGACCACAAGTAAGTGATTAAGTGTTTTCATAGGATTTCCAAGTTCTATTAGTGGTTTTGTAGTGATTTTTAGCACAAATGACTCATGGGAGTTCATTTGGATGTTTTTGTGGAATAGGGTTTGAAAAGGGATTATTTGTGTTCAAGCCAAGCTAAGTAAAAGAGGGTTTCTGGCAAATAGCTTCCAAAGAGGCAAGTGTAAACCTTGCTTGTAATTAGTGTTAGCCATTATAATTGTTCATAGATTTTTCATGGATTATATGCATTTTTCATTGATTTTTGGATTCATTATGAATGCTTAATGAAGTGATTAAGGAATGATTAGAAGTGTCATTATGAATGAATGTGAATGGATTATGTATGAGGGGGGAACAGGAGGTTCCAATGATCTTATGCAGGTTGTGGAAATTAGTGGAGAAAGAATAGATGAAGGGAGAAAGAGTATCAGAATTTTCGAATGAAATTCTGAAGGGTTCGCTCGAGCGAACAGTAGGTCCGCTCGAGCGAACGAGGTTCTGTCTCGACTAATAAAAGTTTTGAGGAGTTCGCTCGAGCGAACATTAAGTGCGCTCGAGCGAACATAGTTCTGTATGGGTCCACTCGAGCGAACAACGTTCTGTTTTGGTCCGCTCGAGCGAATTATTAATTCGCTTGAGAGAACCTGATACTGGCTCAACGATGATAGTTAGTGAAAATTTAGGGTCCACTTTGAGTCCAGTGGATTTTGGGTTTAAGATTTTCACGAGAAATTGGAGTGCTTCTAGTGAGTATAAATGCGTTCCCGATTAGTTTTAAGACTAATCATGGGTTAATTAAATTATTGAGAATTAATGGTGTTTTAAAAAGGGTTCCTTGAATGAACCATATAAATCGATAATTGCTTAAGGTCCATGGGTGATAATTACGGGAACTAATAATGCACATTTTAACTGTACAAATGTGATGTCCATCGTGAATAACACGTGCATTTGGAAACCAATGGTTACACCCGAATGGTTGATTAGGATTGAGATAGGATTGAGTAAAACCATGTGTGGTTAATAATACTCTCATAGTGTCATTGTGATTCAATCTAATGAGATTAATATTATCGTCATTCCTTTCCTTTGTCATGAAAGGAATCGTTGAGTTGAATTGGATCCATAAAAGGATTTCTTACTGAAGGATATTGACCGTGAGTCTGACACTACCTAGCTATTGTATTATAATTCTAAATGAGTTCAATGAATTAATGAATGACTAATCCTACTGCAGCAGATGGATATTGGGGTGTTCCGGAGCTCCGTGGTGATGCTAGTTGTCCCTGACTCGGACACTAGTAAGTCCCACCAAATTCCGATCGTATCTTCGGGTATTGATTGATGCTTTCCATTGGAAGATGAATCCTCCCTTTGAGGGGAGATGGTAAATGAAAATGAATCCTTTCTTTGAGGGAAGATGGTAATGAGATGAAATGTAATGCAATGAATGCTCTGGTAGTTGCCCTTTCGTATATGTATATTGACTGACATTGTGTCTCTTATTGTTATTTTAGAGTTGTCTAGATTTTTCTAGCATTGAAACTGTTATTACTGAAATATGAATGTGTTAATACACTATTGCAAGAATTGTTTATATATTGTTGAACCGTCGTGTTTATTAGTGTTATTGATGGCATTACAGGCTCGATTGCCCCTGCCGGTGCAGCAGCGCCCTCGGCGCCAGCGGGGGAGACCACTCCGGCTCCCCCAGGAGGATTGATTGAGTGGAACCGACGGGATATCATCTAAATTGGGAATTCGAGTGCGATTGGAACCTTTGATAAACGTTTTGAGAAATGTTTTGAGGACTGTTTATAGATTCATTTTAGGAATGTAATTAACATTTTGGAAATGTAATTAATTGTCATCTGCATAATGTTTTGTATATGCAGTGTTGATCAAGGTATATTGGAAATGATACATGTATAAGAACTTTTTTTTTTTTTTTATACATATAAATGGTAAGTTGACATTGTCAAATATAATTGTACCGCAAAAGTTTTATATTTGACAGGTAGTTGGAGAATGTTATCCCTTGTGGATTCCGTTTTGACTTCGGTTAATTCGGGGTTTACAGGAGTAAGTATGTTGATCACGGCTCGGGGTTACAGGATCTCGGGCCCGGGTCGTGACACCTTGCTCACCAGGAATTCAATGTTGCAATTTTGGATTACAAGCTTTGTCGATTCACTTGTATGAATTGTTTGGGTTGTCAAATGGAGCCTCGATATGGGGATTAGAGGTGCGCACTACTTCAGAGCAAATGATAAGGAAATGCAACATATGATTTAATATCTTTACCATTCAGACAAATGCAACCCATGATCCCAAATTCCCAATATATGCTCACCGGGAGTTTGTTTACTGTCATGTTTCAGGTTCTTGGGAGCACCTCTACTCACTGAATACCTATTCTCATCCCGCAAATGTGCATAGATAAAATGATGCAATTTTCAAAAGTAAGCAAAGTGTTAGAAATATGTAGTTCTCATCCCACACTTCAATTCCAGTGATCAATTTGGGAGTTCTAGGCACATAAACACCATACTAGGGGTATGAAAGTGTGCAGAGGTGTGGAAGCAATATGCATTTTGAATCTCAAGTCTCTGGTTTTTGCGAACTTGAGGCAATACTGCGATTCACATTATCACAATAAAATCATTTTCTCACTATTGCCTGCCATCTGTTGCATGTATTGTTTAATCTTCTCAAGTGCACAATTTATTGTGATAATGTGATGTGTGAGTTGCATGTACTATCACAAGTTTTTTATGTGTAACTAGCCAATGATAACAAGTGTATTGACAACATAATTGGTTATTGTGCAACAAGCTAAAATACGACTACTAGGACCATCTAAGGTCGGTGAATATTAATCAAGATGAATGTAAATAATAAGAGGATAGGAGCACCAAGGAATTGAATAAAAAATGTAGGGTTTTAGATTTTTCCGATGAGTTTTAAAAAATATGTTGACAAAAAAATGGATGGTTAAAAATATATGATAATTAAGTGTTAATTGAAGCCATCCATCCGTGGCCCATAGAATAAAAGCATTGCAAATAGACTAGTGGAGCCCTGCACGTGCAATGCATGTGCAAGGAACATACTCTTTAAGTATGATAATCTGAAAAAATAAAATCATTGAAAAACTCAATATTAACTATCCCAATGGAGAATGACCATGTAACAAATTAAGTAATTTACAATCACTCATTGTTCTTGTGAAATTTAGTAAAAGCTTCAATAGAAAAAAGTAAAAAGAAGATTGAATAACAAGATATATGGAAGGAAACTAATTAAAAAAAAAAAAAAGAGCTGAGAACCAACCTTTTATGGCCATACATAATTAGGCAAAACATTCACCAATTTCAATATAGATCGATAGTCCGGCCCATTTCCCATTAAAATTTGTTTAAAACTTAGCGCCAAATACATACCAAATTCAATGAAACAAAATACTAACCAACAAAAACAATACCCAACTCATAGCTTTAAACGAATCAGCAACAAATCACAAGAATCCCAATCAATCTTTGGCATTCTCATCTCTTCCTCTGACAAGCAAATCATGTCTTTACAGGCATTGCGATCGAAGTTGAAATTTTCTACACATGAAAATCTCAACTGAAATTTCTCATTTGAGTTCTTGCAGCGAATGAACAAGTTCTTCAAACACAATCCTTTTCATGATCATTTGAGCTAAGCATTTCATTGAAATATAATAATACTAAGTGGGGCCCACAGATGTATAGACAAAAAGCATGACAAGTTCTTCTACTAAGTGGGCCCCACAAATGTGTAGTTCTCTTTTATTTTATACATATATAATATAATAATATGAAGTGGGGCCCACAGATATTTAGTTCTTTCGTATTTTATATATATATAATATAATAATATAATAATACTAAGTGGGCCTCACAGATGTCTAGATATAGAGAAAAAGCATGACAAGTTCTACTAAGTTTGGTTACTAAGTTGGGCCCACAGACGTGTAGTTCTCTTTTATTTTATATATATATATATATAATATAATATAATATAATAATACCAAGTGAAGCCCATATGTGTAGTTCTCTTTTATTTTATATATATATAATATCATAATACTAAGTGAGGCCCACAGATGTATAGAGAAAAAGCATAACACTTTTTTCTCTTTTGTAATAAGGGCATAGATATTATATGATTATTATTATAATATAATAATAATATATTATTATATTATATATATATATATTTTTGGAGGGGAGGCACAAAGGTGTAGTGAAAAAGTATGCAACTTCTCTTCTCTTTTATAATAAGATATAGATTTTATATTATTATTATAATATCATAATAATATAGTATTATATTATATTATAATATTTGGAGGTGGGCCCCACAATGGTGTAGTGAAAAAGTTTGCATTATAATATTTGGAGTTGGCCCCCCACAAAGGTGTAGTGAAAGAGTTTGCAATTTCTCATAATAATATATTATTATATTATATTATAATATTTGGGGGCGACCCCACAATGGTGTAGTGAAAAAGGTTACAATTTCTCATAATACTATATTATTATATTATATTATACTATATGGGGGTGGGCCTCACAATGGTGTAGCGAAAAAGTTTGCATTATAATACTTCGGGATGGGCCCCACAATGGTGTAGTGAAAACGTTTATAATTTCTCATAATAAAATATTATGATATTATATTATAATATGTGGGGATAGGCCCCACAATGGTGTAGTAAAAAAAATTTGCAACTTTCCCTCTTTTATAATAGTACTAGTCGAGCCCTACACGTGCAATGCACGTGCACCAAACACAGTTTTACTAAGAAAATTTTAAAAAAATAAAGTTCTTAAAAAAATCAGTAGAAGCTTCAATACATTTAAAAATAAAATTTCAACAGAAAATGAGTGATTGTAAATTGCAAGGCCCGTGCAATGTTCAAATGCAACTGACACTACTTTTTTTTTTTCTATACATTTGGAAACAATAAAACAATGATATAGTGAGAAAAATGAGATCTCAAAAGACAATCAATATGGAACTTATATAACTTCTTGAGGATATAAATCACATATTTCTAAATATTTTATCATGAATGTGTACAAAGAAATTTAAATTTACTTTATTTAATCTGTCAGGTCGATTTATTAGTTTCCTAGTAGACTTGACTTGCTAAAGTTGGAGTCCAATCGAAAGCATAGTCAAATTGATAACCTGCAATTTTATAAAAAATAAAAATAAAAACAAAGAATCGGATGAGCTTATTGTTCTAACCAATTACCATGAGCATTATATGTTCACTACAAAATCAGATTCTATTAAGGAAAAAAATAATTATATCTTACCTAAGGACATCAGAATAATAAAACTGAGATGGTGGTTTTAGTCTTAACTTACAAAGAAGAATAACATCTCACATTGATCGTCAAGAATAATAAAGTAATCCGGCTTGTCTTCAAGCGACAGGGATCGACAATGGTGGAACTATGATATGAATTCTGACGGGTAAAATTTGCAGAGCACATGTTGATCAATATTAGTATTTAACATGTTCTTTGTTTTATTTTATAAAACGGACCACTATCAGGTAAAAAGAGGCAATACCTCTCCAAGAGTCAGCATCTTATTTTGCTTGATACAAATTGCTATATTTTATGCCCTGTAAGAAAAGGATAATACAAAGTAATCATAGAAGTTCAGTTAAATGAAAGCTCACAAATAAAGATATTAATAGGGAAAAAAACAACATTTGAGATAGATACCAATCTTATCCACATTTTCCTTTCCTTTTCTCCACCACCTTTAAAAAAACAAAGAAATCGAAAAAAAAAATTACTCAATTTATTGGAATGTATTACAACGAAATTTTATTACGTTTAAAATATTAGCATCTACTCAATAGAAAAGATTAAAAAAATTATTAAGATCGTATATGCCAAGTTTGATCTAGATTCGGGTTCATTTGGGTATAGTAGGGGGTAGTTCGCAATTTTTCAGAGAATTTAGGGGGCTTTTTCGTGATTTTAGATTTTTGAGATTATGGTACCTTTGGGTATGTATTTTTAATTCCTAAACTTTAGTCTTCTAGATCATCTTGATCCAAATCCTCAAAACCCCTCTAAATCCAAGCCTGACCCAAAGTCTATTTTAGATAAATTGGGAAATTCTCATTATGTCCCCACCTTTATCCATCCGATTCACTCTCTTATCTCTTTTCTTTATCTCATTCTATTTCCTCCCTTACTACATCTTACTCTCTTTTTTATTGGACAGGTGTGTAGTGAAACCGTACTACATCTTAATCTATTTTATCATATGGTATAACTATATAATATAATAATATAATACTAAGTGGAGCTCATATCTTACATTTTATTGGGCATGTGTGTAGTGAACATGTGCTACACTTTACTCTCTTTTATATAAGGTATAGATATAGATATATATCATATAATAATATAATACTAAGTAGAGCCCACATCTTGTATTTTATTAGGCAGGTGTGTAGCGAAAATGTACTACACTTTACTCTCTTTTATATAAGGGTATAAAATAATACTAAGTGGGGCCTACATCTTGCATTATATTGAGCAGGTGTGTAGTGAAAATGTACTACACTTTACTCTCTTTTATATAAGGTATAGATATAGATATAGATATATAATATATAATATATAGATAGATAGATAGATAGAGATAAGTGGGGCCCACATCTTGCATTTTATTGGGCAAGTGTGTAGTGAAAAAGTACTTACATTTTACTCTCTTTTATATAATAATATATAATTATAATATAATAGATATAAGGGTATAGATGTAGATATAGATAGAGATAGAGAGGAGATATATTAGTGGGGCTATAATATATATATATATATATATTTATATAATAAGGGTGGGCCCCACAACTTGACTACATCTTTCTCTCTTTTATAAGGGTAGTATAGTAGATAGAAATATTTGGGGGTGGGCCCTACAATGGTGTAGAAACTCATAATAATATATTATTATATTATATTATAATATTTGGGGGTGGGCCCCACAATAGTGTAGTGAAAAGTTTGCAATAAAAAGTTTGCATTATAATATTTGGGGGTGGGCCCTACAATGGTGTAGTGAAAAAAATTTGCATTATAATATTTTGAGGTGGGCCCCACAAAGGTGTAGAGAAAAAGTTTGTAATTTTTTAAAATAATATATTATATTTTGTCATAATATTTGGGGGTGGGCCCCACAATGGTGTAGTGAAAAAGTTTGCAATATCTCCTCTTATTATATTATATTATAATATTTGGGGGTGGGCCCCACAATGGTGTAGTAAAAAAAGTTTGCAACTTTCCTTCTTTTATAATAGTAGTAGATATAAGATATAAGATATAAGATAAGTTAAAATTGTAGATAGATTACAATATTTGGGAGTGGGCCCCACAAAGGTGTAGTGAAAAAGTTTGTAATTTCTTTTGATAATATATTATTATATTATATATACTATTTGAGGTGGGCCCCACAATGGTGTAGTGAAAAAGTTTGAATTATAATATTTGGGGTTGGGCCCCACAAAGGTGTAGTGAATAAGTTCGTAATTTCTCATAATAATATATTATTATATTATATTATAATATTTGGGTTGGGCCACACAATGGTGTAGTGAAAACAGTTTGCAACTTTTCCTCTTTTATAATAGTATATATAGTAGATAGTAGATATTTGGAGGTGAGCCCCACAATGGTGTAGTGAAAAGTTTGCATTATAATATTTTGGGGTGGGCCCCACAAAGGTGCAGTGAAAAAGTTTGTAACTTTTCAAAATAATATATTATTATATTATATTATACTATTTGGGGTGGGCCCCACAATGGTGTAGTGAAAAAGTTTGCATTATAATATTTGGAGTTGGGCCCTACAAAGGTGTAGTGAATAAGTTTGTAATTTCTCATAATAATATATTATTATATTATATTATAATATTTGGGGGTGGGCCCCACAATGGTGTAGTGAAAAACAGTTTGCAACTTTCCCTCTTTTATAATAGTATTAGTAGATAGTAGATATTTGGAGGTGGGCCCTACAATGGTGTAGTGAAAAAGTTTGCATTATAATATTTTGGGGTGGGCCCCACAAAGGTGCAGTGAAAAAGTTTGCAACTTTTCAAAATAATATATTATAATATTATATTATAATATTTGGGAGTAGGCTCCACAATGGTGTAGTGAAAAAGTTTACATTATAATATTTAGGGTTGAGTCCCACAAAGGTGTAGTGAAAAAGTTTGCAATTTCTCATAATAATATATTATTATATGATATTTTAATATTTGGGGATGGGCCCCACAATAGTGTAGTGAGAAAGTTTGTTTGAAATAGATAGATAATAAAGATATAGATATTATATTAGGGAAAATTACCGTACAGAAGCTCTAAAATCCCACATTTACCCAAAAAAAGATAAAAATTTACAAATGACCAAAGCAAAGATCGTACATGAAAGTACGACGATTTTACCCTTTATCCTGGTATATCCTAATAGTATAGGATATCCCAGTTTTCGATATCTCAAGTCATTAGGATATTGCACCGTTGGATATCCTAGATATACAGGATATCTCCAAAAAAGTTTTCATCATTCGTCTTTCTACTAGGTAAAACAAGACGAGGAACTCGGTAAAAACCCATTTTACTGTGAATCTGCGATCATCATCCTCCTTCGATCCTCCCATGGTTTTTCCTCGTTGTTTTTGTCATCGTCTTATTATGGATTTTGCAGGAACACAACCTTTCACTCCATTCTCTTTCATCAGTAGCTGCAACGTGGTGGATCTTCAAGTTTCTAGGGTTTTACTGTGGGAAATATACCCAATCGTTAGAAGTTTAAGGTAAGGGAAAGAAGTATTCTTTTTCTTTTATCTCTCTATTTGTTTTTGTCTTTTTCTGGATTAGGGCTTGTTTTGAGGTTGGGTATTTGGGTTTTTATTGTTATTTGGGCTTGATATTTCGACAGATAAGAAGACAGAGATAACCGAAATAACTTACCTGATCAATGCCTTGCTGATCGAGTTGTTGACGAGCTTCTTCAACAGTAGTTAACGAAAAGTGATTTTTCAGTCTTTTTTCCCACATTTTAAAAAGTGGGAACTCGAATTTGATATTTTCCATATTTTGTTTGATTGGACGTCCAATTCTCATTCGGGAATATGCCCATATCTATCGAAATATCATCAATTCATAAATTTGGTTTCGTTAAATATTTATTGTAATCAAGCAATATACGTAGTAGTTATTATTTACCTGAACAAGTTGGAGGGCCCCACATATTGTTCTTATCTCATCCTTCACACGGGTGGCCTTGGACAGTGTTCTGTATAAATTTGCGAGGCAAGCAGGAGCCCATGCATATACTTGGAAGGTTTCAAATAATTCAAGAAGGTAGACAGGCCCCCTTGACCCCGAAGTAAACCCACAAATTTGGGTTGAAACAAGGCAAAAGAGATATGCCCTAGTATACCTATCGATATCATCTTCAGACGCATTCTCTGGGGTCTCAACGAAGTTCTTATGAAACCATGTGAGTTTCAACTGTCCACTCTCGATGTCCGTTGGTTTAGGCACCTTTCCTAAGAGTGTATTGCATATTTCCTTAATGATGGGTCTTTTCGTATAAGTGCGTCCTATAACTGGTGGACCATCAATGGGTAGGCCATAAATATACACAACATCTTCAAGTGTAATAGTGGCCTCTCCGGACAAAAAATGAAATGTATTTGTTTCTGGCCTCCACCTTTCAATTAATGCACTTACCAGAGAATGATCGATTCGCATGTGGCAAATCTGCGATAGATGGTAGAGACCAGTTCTTTTCACAATGTTGCACTGTCTTTCATTTAATTTCCAAATTCCACTCTTAGGATTAGCAGGAATACATCGGTAAACACCAGGTTCCTTGTCATTCCATATTGACGTAGATACGTGATTATCTTGATCTGATAAAACAGATGAATCAATGGGACCGGGTTGAAATGGTTCCATCTGCCAATCATTACTCAAATAAGGTGAAGATAACATTTGAGAAAAAAATATAATGCAATTTAACAGCCAATCTAACATTAAAAAAAAAAAAACAATCTATCATAATCAACTCAGACATCAGAACAGCAGTGCTATGACACTCATTTTTATGTACATTATACATAATTTCAATGGTTGAAGCCACAATATACCATTTTTCAAAGAGTGGTCAGACGAAAATTCAGTCAAGGAGGGAGCCAAGCCATGGTGGTTGTTTGTTTTTTCTTAAACATTGACCACTATGCTGTGGGAGTGATAATCTGGAGATGGAAGGGCACCTATTTATTGGACTAATTTTGAATGAAGTAGCATTCAAACTAGCCTGTACTACTTGAAAAGTTTTAATCTGTTTATATATCATTTTGTGAGTGTTCAACCTTTTAAGCCTAAAAGTAAAACATGGAGAGCAATAAAGTTTCATGGAAAAATGATAAAATAAGCAGACAGCAGCACCAATACCAAATTTTTTTACAAGGGCTCTCCAATACTCAAAAGAGTGGAAGAAAAAATAAGATTCGTAGCAACATTACACGATGCAACCCCCAAATAACAATAAAAACCCAAATGCCCAGCCTCAAAAGAAGCCCTAATCCAGAAAAAGACAAAAACAAATAGAGAGATAAAGGAAAAAGAATACTTCTTTCCCTTATCTTAAATTTCTAATGATTGAGTATATTTCCCACAGTAAAACCCTAGAAATTTAAAGATCCACCACGTTGCAGCTACTGATGAAAGAGAATGGAGTGAAAGGTTGTGTTCCTGCAGAATCCATAATAAGACAATGAGAAAAACAACGAGGAAAAACCATGGGAGGATCGAAGGAGGATGATGATCACAGATTCACAGTAAAATAGGTTTTTACCAAGTTCCTCGTCTTGTTTTACCTGGTAGAAAGACGAATGATGAAAACTTTTTTGGAGATATCCTGTATATCTAGGATATCCAACGGTGCAATATCCTAATGGCTTGAGATATCGAAAACTGGGATATCCTATACTATTAGGATATCCCAGGATAAAGGGTAAAATCGTCATACTTTCATGTACGATCTTTGCTTTGGTCATTTGTAAATTTTTATCTTTCTTTGGGTAAATGTGGGATTTTAGAGCTTCTGTACGGTAATTTTCCCAATCTTAATATCCTATAGTAACCCACTAGACAAAACGAAGATGGAAACGGAAACGGAGCTCTGCAGTTTTTGGAAACGGAGGTCTTTTGAAACGGAGTTATCTACGTTGTATACAAATGAGTTATATATATGGGAGTAGTTAACTATGTGATATCCTACAAGCATAGGATATCGAACGGTGCGATATCCTACAAGTGTAGGATATCGATCACTGTGATATTGCACTTTCTTGGGATATCCCGCCTTGGGATATCCTATTGGATTAGGATATCGCAGGAAAAAGGGTGAAATTGTCCAACTTTCAATATCCTTTCATGTACGATCTGCTCATGGGTAATTCGTAGTTTCTCATCTTGTATTGGGTAATTGTGGGATTTAAGAGCTTCCGTACGGTAATTTTCCCATTATATTATTATTATTATAATATAATAATATATTATTATTATATTTTATTATAATATTTTAGGTGGGCCCCACAGTGGTGTGGTGAAAAACTATGCCACATTGCCTCTTTTATAATAGTATAGATATAGATATAGATAGATATAGATATAGATATAGATAATAGATGCATATCCAAATGTGAACCCCCAATTGTAATATTAAATAAATCCAAGGAACACATGAAGGACTCCAAACAAAATATGAATGATACCAAAATCCAACAAGGAAAACCTCACCTTTCCTCTAAGTGTAGCCATGATGCCGACAGTTTGTCCCTCCCTAAGCTTGAAACTGGCAATGCCTTGTCTTGCCTTCGTCTTCACAGGCCTCTGACCACTAATAAGTGACATATTCTTGATTGCTGCTTCTAAACCCTTGGAATTCTGTGAAGCATCTCCCATCCCACAATTCAACACTATCTTCTCAATCTGTGGAACCTAGCCAAATCCAAAAGCAATCCAATAAACATCTGAATTAAAAAGCAGAAAATGAAGTACGCAATCGGATTTCAATGAAATGGGGGCAGAAATGGCACAATAACAGAATTTTCATTATGCAGTTTTTGTTTCTCATGGGGGTGGGCATATTCACCAAGCTATATAATTCATGATCCATTATATTATAACTTTCAATTAGTAAGGTTATAAATGAGCAGATCTAAGTCAAGTTTAACACAGCTTACCCTTGGATTAAAATAAACAGGACAACAGAACTTAAGCAGAGCTGAGCTTAGCTGAACTTGATCTTGGCTTGAATATGGACAAGTAAGCTTCAGCTTTACAGCAGTCAAATCAAATGTATACCAATCTTGAGCTCAAGTCAAACATCAAACCTTACTTAAGCTTTTATATATTTTATAGCATATTTAAATACATGATGTTCAACAGATGAGTAAGATATGAAAAGTTTGGGATTTAGAAGGGTGGCCCACATATGTAAATCAAGCAAGGCCTACATCCATACAAGCAAAGAATCTAAGATCCAAGGTCATTAAAACGGTATGTATGAAAACTTTTATATGAATGAATTCTGATTGAGAACATTGAAGGATATCACATGATGGATTTCATATACAACGCGCAGCAAAGAATCTTTGCATTAGACCACTGATGATTAATAAAAAAAAAAAAAAATGCAGCTACACAACAAATAGTGTAATCTTACACATTTAGCATTAATTAAAATCTTAAATTTTAAAAATTAGATAATATTATTTTTTTGATTTATTTTGGTTAAATTATCAACAGTTGAGCCTATCTCATCAATTGTATCACAAAAGTTATTAGTAGCTTTTCTACAAGCTTAGAAGTTAGTAAGTAAAGCTTTAGATGTTGTATGTTATATATTTCCATATTTCTCTACTAGCTTGGATTAACTATGATGTGCCAACTTAGGTTGAAAAAGGAAAAGCTCCTTGAGTTCGGTCCAGTTGACCTTGATTTTGGTTGGGTTTGGGTTGGCCCTTCTATAATTTGGATGTAATTAGCTTGAGCTGTCCTATGACCTAAATGTATTGTCATTTTTGCAGTTATACATAACTGATATTTAAGACATTTGAACAAAAATGAATTTAGAATAGACTTGTATATTGAAATTTTTAACTGAAATATCTATCATTCTGTCATTTTTTAAGATGACACAGAGAATTTAAGTTTTTAATTCATGTTATCAATATTCGCGTCATCCATATATAGGTGTAAATATACGTAGTATTATTTTAGTAAGAATTCTTTGCACATATGTATTATAGGAGCCTGCCTGCAGAGCCCACATGGGGCCATACCAATCACGAGAGGCGAGGATGGAAGGATCAAAATGAGCCTTAGGAGTGTGAAAAATTAATCTGATCAGATCACCCTAACCTCTTGATCTGTGGCCCTTAGCTTTAATCATTTTTAGAAGGTATTGAATTTTCAGATAAGGCTACTTTCCTGCAAGTCCCTTATCCTGTGAGCTTCATGCAGTCCCCTTAGTGGGGCCCATGGTTGGCCACATAAATCATGAGGAAGGATAACACCTTAATGGACCCACCTGTGTCATCTAACGCCTTGACATTTGGATGGGTATCAAACCCCCTCCATTGAATTGAGTATTTAAGAGGAAGAACTTAAAAAAATGATAAAAAAAAAAAAAAAAAAAAAAAAAAAAAAAAAAACACGAAAGATGAGCTTTACCATTGCATACGTTCCGACTGCTGTGGATTAGCTTCCCACGTTGCATTTCCCGGTGTGATACTTGGCCAATCTGTTGTGTCAGGACGCTTAGGAAGCCTCAAATTTGGACATTCATCTATTTCGAGCTTTATCAATGAAGGCAAGGCCAATGTGTCCCGACGAATTATACTTTTCAGTTGGTGTAATTTCTCTAGTTTGAAATTGCGTAATTGTGGGAATGGATTCTCAGGTAGGGAATTGTCATGACCTTCTATGATCTCCTCTAATCCATTACAATACCTTACATGAAGGGTCTGTAACTGATCTAAGTTATGCACCATTTCAGAGGAGAAGAGACTTTTTAGATTGTAACAATGACCCAGGTAAATTTCATTCAGCTTCCGTAGGCATTTTTGTGGCACTTCTCCTTTAAATAGCTTCTGTAACCTTGGTAGGGACCAGAGAAGTAGTTTCTCAATATTTTGTAGTGCATTTTCTCCAACATCACTCCAATCTAAAATACATTTCATTTCCTCACACCCTCCGATATCAAGCATTCGTAAGCCGTTTGCATCACCCACCAACTGAGAAACATCTTTTACACCAGCACGAGTCAATTTTAAACCTTCTGTAAGTGTCAACTTACACCATCACCTTAACTCCACGAGGATAATTGTTGCCACGATGTATATGCACCTGCTTCAAACAATCCATTTTATTACGCCCCATAACTTGAGATGGACCAATAAAAACTCTGAATTTTTTCAATTTTGACCATTGCTGAAGAAACACATCCTCTTCCATACAATCATAGTCTTGGATGGTGATCTTGAGAATAGTTAACCGTTTCAGTTTCGCCACCTCACCAAGTGTGGCGCCATTTTCAACAGCAAGCTCACTTCCTTTTACCCAATTTACCTTTTTCTTTTGCAAGCGCAGATCCTCCAGGCTAGACAGCCCAGACATTACATTGGATGGTATTGTTCTTAAGTTAAATAAACCTGACATGTTTAGCTTCTTGAGTTTAACCAAGTTTTGCATTTCTTCCGGCAAACTTCTGATGCCAGATGATTTTATATCTAGAAATTGAAGCTCCTTTAGTTGCCCCAAGAATGGCACCTCTGTTAATGTGCGACATCCTGTTAAGATGAGTGCTCGTAAATTCAACAACGAAGATGAGGATACCGACAATGACGTGATGGAAGTGCAAGACAGATCAAGAACTTGTAAAGCCGGCATGAGTTCAAAGAAGCTATGACGGACAGCAGTTATGGGGTTTTCTGTCAAAATCAGTGAAATAAGATTGGGACATTCAGGCTTCACGGGAAGTTCAGTGATGTCATTCATCATCAACGAAATTCTCTCACATTCTCTCCAAGTTCCCTCAGGGGGTGGCTCATTTAGTCCCTCTCCAATGCCGGCTTTAACCAAGAATTTTGGGCCTTCATTGCATGATGATGATGTGATATATACTGCCAAGTCGCGAATTATGTCATGCATCTTAACAGCATTACTACCACGACGAATTCCTTCCTCCACAAGGCATCTACGCTTGAGTTCTTCAATGATTCGGTGCCCCTTATTTGACGCATCTACCAAGTTATCGACATTATCAATAAATCCCTCCATTATCCAGAGGTCAACTAGATGTTTGACATCTATTTCATAATCTTCTGGAAATAGTGAACAGTATAAGAAACACATCTTTACCTTTTCATCTCTTAAGTCGTCGTAACTCAGCTTCAAAGGTCGAAACACTTGAGGTTCCATGCCCCTAATCTCAGGCACCGACGCTCTCAATGCCCTCAAAGCGTCTTCCCACAGCTCGCTCTTGTTCTCTCCGTGCATCGCCTTTGCAACTACCATGATTGCCAATGGCAGACCACCGCACTCCATCACGACGTCATTAGAAACATCTTTGATGTCAGGCTGATGGACTACCTCCTCTCCAACATTGGCAGCAAATAGATCCCATGCTTCGGCTTCCGTAAGAGTACTCACTCTTATCTTGGCATCAGCTTTCATATCATTACACACTTCAAAAAGTCGTGTAGTTATAGCAGTTCTGGATCTATTTTCCTTATTGGGTGGAATCCCAACTGTGTGCAAATCGATACAATCCCAGAGATCATCTAAGATTAGCATGTACCTTTTATCAGTCAGATATTGACGTAATTGCATGGATCGGCTGTTGCAGGAATCATCTTCATCAAATTTCAGATGCAGCCTGCTCATGATTTCCTTTTGAATCCTTTGCAAGTTGAGTTCCTTGGACAGAGTCACCCAAATGACGTACTCGAATTCTTCGGTAGCTTGAAGCTTATTGTTGATGGCTTTCATGAGAGTGGTCTTGCCTATTCCACCCATCCCATAAACGCATATGACGCTGGTGTGCTCGTCGTGCAAGAGATCCCAAATCTTCTCCATGGTTCGTTGAGCTGAGCTCTGACCAACCGTGGGCACATCCATCTCTATCACCCTTGGTGGTGAAGACATGGCTAGAAGTTTGATGCAGCTTCTTTTATTGAGGTCTTGTCGGAAAGATTCGAGCTTCTCAACAGCCCTCTTACCCAGTGTGTAGGTAGACGGAAGGTTGGACAAGAATCCATTGTTGGAAGCTTGCCTTCGATCGAACTCTGATTTGATGTTTTCGATTTCAGTTAGGTTTGCTCGGGCATGACCGAGCCAGATCTGAGCTTGGTTGGTGAGCCTCATTCTTTTTCTTGAGGCTTCCCGTCCTTCACTCTCCATGTCGTCGCACTGGGCTTTCAGTGTTTTGGCTTCCTCCATTAGATCTTCTACATTCCTTTTGAGATTCCTCACGTAGCCCACTTGTTCGGAGATC